>CM026412.1:25247379-25433482 GCA_014858505.1 Corymbia citriodora subsp. variegata
AGACGTCACGGATGAATTGTACATAACCTGTTTGATTAAATGCCTTATAGGCACGAGCAGAAAATGATTTGCGATCTTGTTCAAATATGAGAATGTGTCGATGTAAGTTCATTGATTCTCTAGCCTTTAGGTTCGATATCATTCATATTTCATTCTTACTACGACAACATCCACCCGCTTCTTTTGTTCCCTTTTTGCATCTTTGCATCGTCACCGATGGCACTGTTCTGGCGGTCAATCGTGGAGGTCCAGAGATAAGAGACAGTGAAGAGTGGGCGTCTAATATGCTGTGATTACCTGCTGAGATAACTATCCTTCATTCATGCGTTTTAGAATGTTGAGTCTTGATTGAAGATCTGTGTGACCTTGGCAATGGTGGTGCTTTCGGGAAGTAGATAAGTCGAGGAAGAAGATGAAGCAGGAGGAAAAGGACAAAACAAAAAAAAAAGACAATAAAAAAGAAAAGAGAAAAAGAGAAAAAAAAGAAGAAAAGGGGCCGGGCTGAAACTTTAGACAAGGGGGGCTGGGCTGCTTTACATTTTTCGGCTGGGCTAGGTCTGACTCTGGGCTGTTTGTTGGTGTGGGCTACAATTTTGGAAATAGGGAAATGGGCTTTTTATTTTTGTCGTTGGGCCATTAAAGTATTTTTCGGCTGGGCCGTTCGGCCAGCCCGGTCATTGCTCCGGCCCGGCCTGATAGGGGCCCAGTCGGTTTAGTAGGGCGGGTTTCCCTGTTCAAAAGCTCTCTCATGAACAAATGATTCAACCCTGTTCAACCCCTCTTTTATGGTCGGTGGTTAATTCATGGCCAATCCCTTGACCAATTCATGGTTGATCGGTCGGTCAGACAATGACTAATCATTAATCATTTACTAATCAAACCGATTGATTCCATGATCAATAATTCATGGTCGATCCATTTCGAACCTTATGACAATTTCTTATGGGGTTGGAATCGATGATGTTATAGTATCTATTAGTGAAATTGAGGTAATAGCCAGTGAGACCTGAAAATCCATGGACTGATTTGACATTCGTGGCGCGAGGCGAATCAAGGATGGCCTTGACCTTATCTTGCTCTATGCTAACCCTATTTCGGTCTATGACATGGCCTAAATAATTTATTTGAGGTTGCCCGAAGACGCACTTGCTGTGCTTGATATGCAGCCCATTTTTTTTAGTAGATCAAACACGATTTTTACGTGTTTGGTGTAGGTCGTTGCATCTTTACTGTTCAAAAAAAGACAAGAATAAATTGACATAAGCATGGTCGAAAAATACCATTCATTATTGCTTGAAAGTTGGACGGAGTATTAGAAAGTCCGATGGCATAACAAGGAATTCATAATGTCCATGATGCATCTGGAATGCCATCGTTGCAACGTCTTGGGCGGCCATTCAGATTTGATGATATTCAAACCTTAAATCCAACTTTGTGAAGATCTCTGCACCAAACAACTCTCCAATAAGTTCATCAATTAAGGGTATCGGGAACTTATCTTTTACCGTGACTTTGTTAAGGGTGCGGTAGTCAACACAAAAACGCCGTATCCTATCCTTCTTCTCTACAAGAATCACGAGAGAAGAGTAGGGTCTATTGCTTGGTTGAATTATTCTGTTTCTTAGCAGTCCCCCAATTTGTCTTTCGATCTCTTGTTTTTGGAAAGAGGGTAGCGATAAGGGCGTATATAGACAGGACCCTTTCTTTCCGCAATGGTAATGCGGTGATCTTAGTTTCGTGGCGGTGGTAGCCCCTCGGGTTTCATGAAAACCATTGGATACTCCTTCTCAAGTCATTCCCAGTTCTGTCCCAGCTTTGGGTCAGTCTCGCTGACCGTTTTTTGTCCGCTGCAACCCCCGAAGCAGCCTCCATCCGAAGCAAAAAACCATGCACCTTTGATTGCCCGATCTACCGACTTAAGCTTTCCGCCTTGATCTCATTTGCTTCCTCATGCTCCATCCCAATTAACTTGACATTCTTTTCGTGACATCAGAACTGCATCTCCATAGTCTTAAAATCCCATAAAATCGGGCCACAATTCTGAAGTCATAATGCCCCAAGTACTGCATCACATCCACAAAGAGAAACAACATGGAAATCTATCGTAAATATGTATCTTGAATGGTTACTTACACCGCGTTACAACTCCCCATGCTCGCAAGCCTTTCGCCGTTAGCCACCACCACACTCAAATTACGTCCTTTCTTTATGGTCAAGCCCAACTTGCGTACCGTCGTGGGACTGAGGAAATTGTGTGTGCTTCCGGTGTCGATGAGCACAGCAAGAGGTTGTTTCTTCACCATAGCCCGGACTCGCTTTATGGAGTGGTGGTTCTCGTAATTGCGTGTAGCGAGATTTTGGGATGTCTTCTCCCTCCACGTCCACCGCTTCACGTGGCACCTCAAAGGCCTCCATTTCCTCTTCTTCGGATTCTTCTTCCCCCAACCTCAATTGAGAACAACGGCTTACATCTGTGTCCGAGGGTAAAAATCTCATCGCAATTCTAGCTGTTTCCGAGCCTCCGCTAGCGTTAAGCACTTGATAGGTGCTCGAGACATGGAGGGGCTGGGCATGGAGGGGCTGGGTTTTCCCATGCTATTCACTGCTCGGTTATCCTGTGGGGGCCTGAGTGTGTAGTAGAATTGGGCAATAATTGTGGCCCTTCGTAAAGCATTGCTCCTTGCGTCGAAAATTCGAGACAAGCTAATTGCGTTCGAAAGAGTCCTTCGGCCTGCAACACGCACATCAGATTTTACGAGTTCTTTAAAGCCACTAACAAAACAACTTACTTCTTCAACGAGAAAGACTTGCACACTGCAGCACACAAGCAGCCGCTCAAACCGGATTTGGTAATCCTTGAGAGTTCCGGTTTGTGTTAACTTTGTCAACTCCCCGAAGAAATTATCGAAACAAGTTGGGCTAAACCTTTCCAAAAATATGAAGCTGGAATGCTCCTATGGTAGATAATCATCTGCCTGTAGTGATTCGACCCATAAATGGGCTTCCCCTTCAAGATGTATGGATGCAAGGATGAACTTCTTGTCTTTGGGAGTTTGATTATATTGAAATATTTGTTCGACTCTCCCTACCCAGGCTATTGCATTGGTGGTTTCGTCGAATCAAGGAATATCGGGATGATACCCTCGTTGAGGAAGGGCCGCTCGCCCTTGATCTACCTCGTGTTCCTCCTGGTCTTGCACTGACCCCTACATCAAGCCTTAGCTCCAGCCTCCGCCACGCCCCTAGTTCCCTTCTAACGTCATGAGACACTATTGAATGTCCTGCGAGGCTACCAACACTTGCAGCTATAAGTCTTGGAGGTTCATCTCTTGCACTATTGATTCCGGCTTTGAACCAAGCTGTTAGGATTGGAATTCCTAACGCAGTTTCTTCATCTATGCGGATGCATAATTTTGAAACGTCTATGGGATGTTTCCACCAAAGATTCAAGTGGAATCTCAAACGCTTTAATTTTGCTTTATTTCTTGAATGAATAATTCCTAGTAAGAGGTACAATTTATAGATTTCGTACGACCAAGGAATTTTATTATAAAAGGAAATACTAATAATGCAAATTGACCCAGCTATAATGATAATTGATCCAGCTATTAATTCTCTTCCACTATAAGCTTCCCTTAATTCTTGCTTCCATCCCACGAAATCATCCTCTCTTTAATTTTGGCCCGAAAATCATCATTCTGTGTCTTAGATTCTTGCTTTCCACTTTGAATAAGTATCTTGACCGTGACAGCACCTCTACGTCGCTCTTTCAATACGAGATTCCTTAGTTAAATTTTTTCTTAATGATTAACGAACCCATGTCCATGAGTTCTGTGAAAATCATTTTCCGCAAACAACCAAAAGGAGTTTTATTAAGGGAGGGTTGGCTTAAAATTGGGTAGTCTCTCACCTACTCAGTTTTTAATCTTGACTTTGAAGAGACCAGAGTTCTTCATGCTTTGAGTTATGTTAGTCTAGTTTATGTCCATATCCAAATCTTGAGGTGGAACACATGAATACTTGGCGAATACTTTGCGTCATTGGCTACTTCTCCATTGTTGCAACCATGTGGTAAGGTAAGCTTATATATAAATATAAACACCACTATACAACCTTAGAAGATAATGGCACCTATTTACACTCAAATAACAAGAGCTACTGAGTGGAAAGGTGCCAGAATCCGATCAAATCTACAATTGGAGCTACGACGAAAGCTACAAAGGATATTAATCAACAAAAACAGAGGCTTCAAATCCCCAAGTTCTTTGTAGCCTTCTATTAACTATATTGTCTTGAGCCTTCGACCCTGCAACCACTTTGTCTCTGACAGATTTGATAATACAGTGCTTCATAGAAGGAAGGGACACCACTTTGCCCCGAAATAGGGCGTCATTTCGAGCACTCCATATAATATAACATAGTGCTCCAAAAGAAAACCTAAGTATCTCTTTTTGGAAACCTCGGCCAATCAAATTCCAACAAGCCCACTCAAGTGTATTGTCCCATGATCCTCCAGGCCAGGCCAAATTACACTTCCCCGCCCAAAAAATAGCTATCTCATGCGTTAATATACAACCAAAAAATAAATGATCAATGGAATCCGGCCTACTCTTACAGAAAGGACAAACGGCACCAACAATCATGCCAATAGATAATAAGAGCACTTGTGTTGGGAGATGGTGCCTGGTAATCAACCATAGCAAGAATTGGTGCCTCGGCACCATGGTTTTGCTCCACACGAAAGAAGATCAATTTACTCGCATACATCAAGGAAAACTCACCCAAGGGGTGCGGTAACCAAGTAAGCACGTCTGGCTTGTCATTGAGAATAGGAATCAGATATGGCCAGCTTTGTATTTGCTGAAGGACGGCGGTTCCAGCTGGAGAGAAGAGATTCGACACCAAAGCTTCCCTAGTAAGGCCGGATCGATAGATGTAAGAGTTGGAGAAGAAGTGATTTAAGGAACCATGAAGGTGCCAAGGATCAAACCAAAGCGAGACATTGCCTTCATTGCCAACCTGCCATCTCACAAGAGGTAGGAATGTAGCTCTCAACTAAAGAATTTTCCTCTAGGCCTGGGAACAATAAGTAGGTGTGGTGGTAGTCCAAAAGTTTTTATTTTTTAAATAAGTGGAATAGATCCATTTGCACTAGAAGGATTCCTTGTCTGTAAACAAAATCCAAATATGTTTCATCATGGCAGCCCGATTATTCTCTCGAAGCTTCCTCACCCCAAGTCCACCTTCAACCTTTGGCAAGCACACATGATCCCATGCTACCTTCGCTCCACTAGAGCCTAGAGAAGGGCCCTCAACAGAAATTGTCGACATATTTGTTCAATTTTCTTCAGGACCGAGCTTGGTAAGATAAAGATACTAGCCCAGTAAACTTGAATGGCATGGAGGACCGACCTAATAAGAACTAGCCGTCCAGCAAAAGATAGAAAGCGCCACTTCTCCATTGTTGCAACCATGTGTTTCTAGTATTTCTCTTCAAAATGACCTAATTAGACTTTCTAAAAGAAAATTCTAGATTTTGATTCAAACAAATGAAAGGTTTGGAATACGATTGCATTCTATACCTAATCTTTGTTCATCAATATTGTCACGAGATGGTAGTTTCCTTGCTAAGAACAAGCTCACATAGTAGTTGGTGAGAACACTAGATCAACCTTCCTTCTATAGATCCTTCCTAAGGAAAGTATGGCAAGTCACATCTTTACACCAAATCATACTATGCCAAACTAAACATGGGCATCCAGTCCTTCAAACAAAATACACAGATCATTTCAAAATAACAACTGGTTTTGGTTTACCAAAACATCACAAGAAGAGGAGCATTAGCTTTTGACTAGTTTGTGCGCCGAAGGCCAATCTCATCTTTAAAATTCCTCTAAGATGATATTTATTCCACTCCATGACTCTAGCACAAACACTCTAGCATCACTATCACAAACCAATTGTTTCATATCTTTTGCATCACTCACTTTTCACCCTAGTGCTACAAAACCCCACTCTTTAGTCCACAAAGGTATGGGAGAAATCAAGCCATGACATTCTACCCACACCTAATTTTGCAATGCCCTTGTTGTCACTTCCTTGCACCCCACAACCATCAATGCCACTCCCTTGGGACTTATATGACTGCAAACGCTTGCTCAATAGAACAAGCCAATACGCTCCATTAGTAGCTTCTCCCAATCAAAGTTGTTCATGAATCTCCAAACACATGTGCTTTCCCTAACAAGTGTGGCATCCTTAACCAATTGCACTCCCTCGGCAGCACTTTCTTTCACCTATGGCTTCTCTTAGTGTTAGTAGACCAATCAAGGTTTCTCTCCTCATTTGAAATGTGATAAGAGCCACTTGAGGTTCCCCATGATCTAAGAATGTTTTTCCTATTTGGTGAGCAATTCAGTTTATTCTTGTGCTACTCATTGCCATCCTAGAAGCTCGCTGGGAGCAACGCCTTGTTAGAGCCTTGTAGCCTTAGCAATCACCCCCTATTCTCATAGGACCAAGTAGAACATAGACTTTCCCCCAATCACCTACCTACTAGAGGGATCTCTCTTTGATACTATTTTTCATGGGAAGACAATTTATTGGCCAAGGACAAGCCCATGCAACGCCTAATGAGCCAAGAGCACTAGGCTAACCTTCTTTCTATAGATCATTACTAAGGACAAATATGGCGAATTGCATCCTCACATTGTATCATACCATGCTCATTAAGCTCAGACATTCTGGTGAGCCCGTGCGAAGCTTGGTGAATTGAGAACACCAAGTTAGCTTTCCTTTTATAAATCATTCCTAAGAACAATATGGCAAATCACATCCTCATACTGAATTGTACCATGCCCAATTAAGCTCAGGCATCCAGTATCTCAAGTAAGACACATAGAACACTTTAGAACAACTAGTTTCAGCTTACCATAGTCTCATTAAGAAAGCGGCATCAACTTCTAACCAATTTATGTATGGGAGGCCAGCGTTGCCTTCAAAGATGTAAGATGGTATTCATTACACTCCAAAAATCCTAGTACAAACACCTTGACGCTACTCCTGTAAATCAAATGTTTCATCCATTGTGCATACTCACTCTTCACCCCTTGTCACAAAACTCTACTCTTTAGCCCACAAGAGTATGGAAGAAATGGGGCCGTGACACCATACTATTCGAATAAGCATATCACGGTCTATTAGTTTACATCTCAGCAATGATTTGTGTGATTTTTTTTTTGTCGAAATCTTGTGTGTGAATTTAAGAAAAAGAAAAATGTTATATCAGATATAATTTGGTGATGGCCCCACCACCAGGCTGCCCAAGATGGGCAAAATTTCTTCATAGCTTTTGCGTACGTACTCGAAATTTGATATGTTGCCTGCCCACAGAAAATTATAAGGTGGATTGCGTACACAAATTCCTTGTTGATTTAAGCTGTGGACGACTCCAACGGCTCCCGCATATGAGCACCAGCAAAAGCATTCAACAATCATCTATTACTTTCCATTAAGAAAGTCAACGACCTTGAGCACATGGACCGACCAACACGTATGGCGACGAGGTAGTCCCCAGACAGATTCTAAAGGGCCAAAAGACAAAGGAGAAGAAGAAAGACAATTCCTTCCATTAATCAGCTTTGAAGCATTTACTTCAAATCAACTTGTTCTTCGATCTGAAGAAGCGACAAGTTATCAGCAACTTCTGACCAGTAAAATATAACTAATAATAAGTCTCATGAGTTGAATACTAATCTTTGCTTTCTTAGGTTCTTTTTTTTCGAAAACAATCGATTCAGAGCCTTAAGGACAAGTCAAGCTGACAAAACTCATCCTGATGAGCATTCTCTGGTCGATACCCTTTCGAGGCCGACCCGTACTTCGCCATCTCTCGCACCCCTCCGTAGCCCACGTCTCCAAGAAAGCCACCTGCGTGCTCGTGGTGGCGCTGGTGAATGCGAACGGCATGACTGGAGCCCGAGGGTGAGTGCGCCGTGTTGGCTTTGACGGCCGAGCTCAGCTCCGATCTGCTTTTCTTGGCAAGGGTGCGCTCGAGCTTGTGCGCGTTCTGGTGGCCGCCGAGCGCCTGCGAGCTGTAGAACTTCCTCTGGCAGAAGTTGCACGAGAACATCCGTGCTACTTCGGATGGACTGCGTGGTGACGACGAAGAGGATGACCGGTCGAGGAAAGGCTCCAGGTTGGGCTGGTTGTTTGGTAAGCTGAGATGAAGGGAAGTGTTGGGTTGATAATTATAATCCATTGAGAGAGAGAGAGAGAGAGAGAGAGAGAGAGAGAATTGTGGAACTGAGAAAAGGGTTGAGTGCAAGTGATGTTACGGTTCACGGGAGCGAGAGCGAACGAGGAAGAGAGAGAGAGAGATGGGCAAGAGTGGTGATGCGAAGTAGAGGGAATGTGCTGCATTATATTGGGGAAGATGATTCACTATTACTTCAGCCACTGATTGACAACAAGAAAACGATGAGTTTAAGCGAGAGCGTGTAAAAGAGAGAGAGAGACAAAGAGACGGAGAGATCAGTGGGGAATCGAAGGTTTTGTCGCCTCTGTTAATGGCAGCATTCGAATCCCCTGTCGGTCCATACGAAAGTTTGCGGTTCTCTCTCTCCCTTTCTCTCGTCCTATGCGAGCACACACACCTATATAACTATCTAGTTTAACCATGCATAGATGTTTCGGGTTCTACACTGGCAAATTATATACATTTTTGCCAGATTTGCCTGTGACAGGTAAAGTGGCGTAGGCAAGAGAAACAATCTTGACTTAGCCCGAACGTACAACATGATAAGAAACCATCTTGCAATGGTCTGAAGGAGAATCCCCCAACATTGCTCCATATTTTATAGGACTAATAATTGTGTCTGCCTGCCTTCTTGGAATCTTCGGGGCGGAGAGTGTTGCTTTGTGTCTTTGAGTCTAGACTATGCTTCTGGAGTAACTAATTTGTTGATCCCATTTGGAAAAATTTATTAAACTCGTAGATTAGAATTTCTTGGGAGTCATTGGTCGGACCTTGAACAGAGTGACCACGTCAAAAATAAAATCAAATTTAAGTAACTTCGGTGAAAAAATTAGAAATGCCATGATCTACTTCAAAAGTTACAGGAATGTTAGAGGATCGTCAAGGAGATCTACCCATCTACACTTGGTTTTTTTCACTTGCGGTTACAAGAATGTATACTTAATTCAAGGATTACATTGTAAATGTTGGCAAAAGGAATTCACGATGTTTGCAATTAAAGGGCAGCAGATCCTCATTAACCTACCTTCGCTGCTGTGAAATGGGTTCTCCTAATTTTATTGTGGTCGATAGATGTTGGAATATGTTTTAAAGGATTTAATTCAGATAGTGTAACGAAAATTGGTCACTTAGGTTTTTGAGTGGTTATGTCTTTCTTTCTATAAGTTATGTTGTGAGTTGGAAGGAATTGTTAAGAGATACAATGATTTTATTGATGACTAAGGTAGGAAAGGTGGTGAAAAGAAAGGAGCTAAAGAGGCAATGTGGTCGAATGACTTTGTTGGTGGAGTGGAGCTTTGAGTGAAAATTAGAGATATCACTAGAGAATCAAGTTTATTGGTGATCAAAATTTCTATGTTAGATATAGCCTATCCGAAGAGGATAGAATCACAAAGAAGCTTCTTGTAGTGGAGAATCTATAGAAATGTGGACCAAGTTCATTCCTCTAGACAGATCAGAGCTCAGCTTGGCTTGATAGTGTGTGATGGTTGAGCACTAGCCGAGGTGTTAGAAGGGCCAACATGAATGACAAGCACTATGACTTGGATACAAACATTGAGTTAATCTAGCAAACTATCAAATCATGTCTTGAGTTTAAGCCTGTGAAATTCAAAAAACAAATAGAAATTGTGGTTTGATGTCCAAACAAGTAAGAAATAATCTAAACACTTTCCACATTAGAGTTGGATTCCTAGTTTGAGTCAGTAAGTCAGAAAAATGCATAAAAATAGAATTCTGCTAGGTTATTTCACACTTTAGCAATTAACACAACTGTTGAAGTTTTCTCTTTGTGATTTTTCCGAGAAACTTATCTAGAGATATTTTGAAATAACACTTGTGGGTTCTACCCAAGTGTTTTCTAGGACTAAGAAATACTTGAGCAATTAGAAGATTAGGGGATTTCTTGGTAGCTAGCTCTCCCGATAGAATAGATACCGACACTTAAATCAAACCAAGTAAATCTCGTATATCCTTATCATTTTTCATTAATTCTTTTGATAATTTTTTTCTTGTGTTAAATTTGAATTGTAAGATTCATTAACTTTTGCTTTTTTTTTTACAATTGATATTGTGATTGTGAGTAAGACATAGATGTTAACTTATTTGTTAATATATAATTGGTAAAATTTATAAGGCGAACATAATATTGCAAAAGTCATAACTCACTCACTTCAATGCCACAATTTTTTTTTCAATTATGCTAGTTATACTTGAGTAAAACAAAAAAATCAATCATTTTAGTGTCATCGACGATTTGTGTACTCAGAAAATCCAACTTAACAATATTCCAATATTTACCATCCAACATGATTCATCAGCAAGATCAGTACTAAAGATGTCATTTATAAATTTTGTTTCTCCTAAATTAACAAATTGGGGCTGAAATCGTTGTCTTCTTCAAATCCTAACACTAGAACCAACGAAATGGGATAAAGATGGATGCTGAAATTTGCAATGGAGAGCGAAAGAGCTGGAAAAGGTAATATAAAGATCTCTTGATCGTCGAAATTGACGTAGTAATTGAAGAGATCCAGGAAGGAACCAGGAGATGCCGGAGAAGGGCAGGATGACGGTGGACCACGTGGCTGACATCTTATCATTTTTCTTGAGGTGGCGGCCGCAAGGATTCTCCCTTTAGATCGAAGTAAAAGAGAGCTTGTGTTCAACTTGAAGTGTCTTGCACATCAATTCGACGTCATTCCCCAACACCTCCTCCTCCACCTGAATTCGCCTCCATCTCCTCCCTCCACCAAGACCCTCTTCCTCCAAGCACACACCCGCCCCCAACATTCCCACGAAACGAAGCAGATTTCAATTTTCTTCGACCCGATGGTTGTCTTGTGACAGTTCAAACGAAATTGCTGGGCCCTGCAGAGCCGGTGGGCTAAGGATGACATAGAGCGAGCGAGAGAGAGATTGGTTTTTCTTTTTTTTTCCCTCAGATGAAACGATGTCGTTACAGTCAAAAATGCTAGGTCATCTCGTCCATTGTCCATTTTGGACTTAATTTTTTTTAAAAAAATTACCACATAGGACTTAAAGATCAATAAATAAATAAAATTCTGACGAATTGCTTAAATATGTCGGAAGAGACACTGAAGTAATTGATTTTTCTCCAATGTGATGTTGAAGTAATCAAAGAAAAGATTTGCGACCCTTAAACGAGCGCTAGAGTCTATCTTAAAAAATAACCTCTCCCGGCAAACCACAAAAACCTGCGTTTGTGGGAATCTCTCTCCTCTCTTTATCGGTGGGCATTAGTTAATGCATAAAACCGTCCAAGATGACTGAACCAAAGCACATGGCCATCAAATTTGGAATAGTACAGTGGCAGACAAACGAAATCCAGAATATTATTTTTTTTTCAAGGTCATTACAGCATTGTTCCTATCATTGCACAGTCATTAACAAAATCATGTTGATTAAGAAGTTGATTAAAGTCTGCATTAAGATCAGAGGAGATCAGCTATGATTACGGCGATTACTGTTCCTCAATCGCAGACAACACATATACTGCCAAACCTGCTTGTTGCTGTTAACTTGCCGATCTTCAGTTTTATCTTTTTAGTCAACATTGGTATCAATTCAAGGTATGGAACACTTATTCCGTTTGCAATACGCAGGTCGATTGGATTTCTTAATGGTGCGTGTTCCCTTGTATCTTGACATACCAAGGGACATGGAATTATGTGTTGATCATTAAGAAAATAGATAAGGTTCGTGAAGTGATCGGTGCTTTCCTCTTTGTTTATTTTGTGGGCAATACCACCCACCAGGGGGGATGTTGTTTGTGCTTTGAATCTAGCGATTGTGTGATCTTCTACGATTTGGAGATTTAGGTTTTCAATTTAGTCTTTCTGGCACATCAATGATCAAATTGAAAATATTCAATATCCCACGTTACCAACAAGAATTGAGATCCTCTAAAGTTGTCGAGTAACTTTACAATAAAAAGTTGCCTTTTAGTTGATTTACTTCTCTTACATATATTGAGACACTTGCATACCCAAGAAAACCTTATTTCTTCTCATTCTCTCTCTCCACTCCACCTTCCTTCGCCTTCTCTCCTCAACATGATATCACCCCTCACCGTGGAGTCCTCATTACTGAGATCCATGTGTAAGTTGTATTAAAAAAGTCTCATATCGGAAAATTAATATGGTGTAGAGTGGTAAATATATCATAGTTGGCTAGTACTTATTGACTTAAGTTTTTGAATGAAAATGAGTCCAACCGGATATGTTGACAGGTTTGGACCTATGCTCCCTCTTAACAATCTTCCCAAGTGAAAATATCGGATTTCTATTTCATGCTTGCAACAAATAGTACTAGAGATGATGGTCAATTGGTGAGCCCCCAATCTATTCATGTGTTTTGAGAATATCTTAAGAAAAGAATTTGATGACAATGCGATTTTAGGCAATGGCAATTGTGGTGTAGCAATGCAGGCCTAATGGCAAATTTCACAGTTTAGTCTGGAAAAAGTGACAAGAATGAAATTGGGTGTTGATAGCGATTCAAGCTAAGATATCTTCATGTAGAAGAATACTTTTTTTTTTGGTTTGAAATGTAAGTATCATTTATAAAATGACGTACAAGAGCTTAGGAGCATTCCCCATCATTACAAAGATAACTGAGAATGCAAAAAAATGAAATGAGGGAGTCTCCATATAGTAGCCAAAATTACATTTGTCTGAGAAGGTTTAAAATTTGATAAAAGGATACTTGGATTAAGAAAGAGTGGACCTAAATACTAAGCTCACATATGATAGGAAGATTGCTAGGACACATATGAGTTGTGTTAAAGAAATATTATATCCGAGATAAATGGTGGTGTGGAGCAAATAACATATATATAAGTTTGTCTATAACTTATTGGATTAAACTTTTAAATAAATGTGAGTTTAACTAGATATGTTGAAGATACCTAGATCAAAAGAGAATGGACCTAAACACCAAGCTCACAAGTGATGGAGAGACTGTTAGAACACGTGTGAATTGGGTTAGAAAAATCTCATTTCGAAGAATTGATGATAATTTAATATACCCTAATTAGCGCATAACTAACTCGTTATTTAAGTTTTTGAGTAAAGATGAGTCTAACTGAATATATTAACGGACTTGTACTTAAATATTTATCTTGGAGATCTTCCTGAGTGAAGATATTGAATTTCTATTGTGCACTTGCAACACTAATGTCTTTGCTAATACCCCAACATTTCTCTAGGAGCAATCTCGGTCACAGTCCAATCCTCTAGAGCATGTTGATTTTTGTCAACATCTCTTTTGATATGCCTTCGTCTTGATTACTTTTCTCGAAACAGATCTAAGATTTTGCTCATGAGCAAGAGGTAGTCCACCTCAGGTGACGCTAGAACATAGGTCGAACTAAGGTGAGGCCGAAGGGTTTGGTACCAACGTTTTGATCAAGGCTTCAGAAAAGGGTTGGCGAGAGCAAAGAAATACCAGAGTTGGAAACAACGCCACAGTCGATGATGGTCGCTATTTTTTCTCTATTTTTCCTATTGATACAGAGCATTCAAATCTCTTAAGTTAACTAATCACTATATATACATTCAAATGGGTACACATGAATCGGGCAAACTACAGTGGTGGGCATCTGGTCTTCAAAGTTACTACTATGGAGTTGGAGGTCTGAAGTAAGAAAATGTGATAAAGAAAAGAATAAGTTTTTGGCAAAGGATCTTCTTTCTCCACGTGTTGTGCTCTCGCATGCACCGAGAATGGTCCAGGATGGAAGAAACTTGAGAGGATCCACTCCGAGCAGAGCAAGCGCATCATGGCGAATATGGACAGATGGAAGGAAAGATTCCTCTTCGCTTTTTAGCTTGGTCGACGTTGATGGAATTGAAAAGCCCGGCTTGTTGTGCCGAAGGTTGTGTCACTTCACGCCTACCGTCGTCCCAGGGATGACCGACATCGCCCATTCGAAAAAGCGAATAGGGTCCAATTCCTTCACATTCCCTTGGGAAAACTTCTGTATGTCCCAACGCTTGACATGACATTCTAAATCCATGGGACTAGCATTTTTATCATATTAGTTTAAAATATGATTTAAGATGAGATCCATCTAATGTAACTTGCTTTTCTAGATCTTTCAACTTGCGTCTTTTTTGAATGTCGATGCTCCGTATCATTTATTTATTATAGTTTTCTGAAATTTGAATAATATTTGAAACTTTCGATATGCTTTTTCTCTTTGCCTTTCCTTTAAGCGTAAAGTATCTCACCTTTAATAGATCCCCTACTATCGTGTCAATTCATCTAGGGTATAATAGTTTAAGAAGAATAATTTCAAATCGGACCAGCTTGCTCGTCCCATTTAATATTCTCTCTAGCCTATAGCCTCTAATCTCAGTGGGTCGATTCTAGAACTTAAGGTCAAAGCAACATGCATGTAACCGATAACCCTATCATCATATCACTCCCCTATAATGTCTATCTTTCAATCCCAGTACCTTAAGTTTCTTTCTAATAATAAATGTATATTTATTTTACGAAAAATGAATGATTTGGAAAACTTATTCTTAAAATTGATTGTATTTTTTGTAAAAATAAATAAATGAAAAATATTTAAAAAAAAAAACACTTTTCATTGACAAGTTATTACAAATGATATAACTAATTATTTTTTAAAAAATATTTTTCAAATCATTTATTTTCTCAAAGCAAAGGACTAGCAAAGAATCTCCTCTCTATGGTGGACCAGAAAGCCTTGTATGCGAACAAGCCGGGCACGTTTGACATTCATGGGGGTAAGGACGAAAGAAAGAGAAGTGTTTGCAAGTGTGGCCCATGTATTCATTCATTCCTAGTTCCGAGTTCTGTTCGGGTTCTGTGCGAGAAGCACCACATTGGGGACCGGAGTTCGAATCTGCTTCAGATGACGGTGAGTTGGGTCGTGGAATTCGGTGGCAGACAGCAGCGCAACACAAGTTGACTCTGTGGGGGTACGGTCATCTCTCGAGTTTTGTGGAACAAATCGGATGTTGGAAGCTGAAGTGTCACCACTCTTCTGAAAGGGGTCTTTACTCTTCAGTCGAGAACTCTTTTTCATATGTAGACAAATCGGTGTCGGTCTGGTATAAATGTGGTCGTACTATAAGTGTGATATGTCGTAATTGTGATGTAACTTAGTGTATTTGATTGTGAATGGGATCCTCTGGAAAATTGACACGTTAGTAGTACTTTTGAATTCAAGAGTTAAAGAGTTTCCTTCTGTTTTTCCACCTTTTTCTTATCCTTATTTTTCCTTTTTCTTTTCTTCTCCTTCTCTCCGTTTTCTCCTTCTTCTCTGATTCAACTGTACTTGATCACCATGTCCCATTTGGTCATCACTGCACCCTAGTTCATCAGTCGTCGCCCGGCTTCTCCATCACCATCATATGAGGTCGTTGACCTCAGGCAAACCCAGATTTAGTGTCGCTTGAGGCAGAAACCAGTTGGACATAGTTGTGGCCACCACGCATTCTAATCTAGTCCTTAGAAAGACCTTCAAGAGCGCTAATTTAAATGTTATTGAGCCCCAAACTCGGTCATAAAATATGTTGGGGGTAAACCTAAACTTAGTAAATGAAAGCTGTAGATCTAAAATAGAAAGTTTATTCACCACTTGAACCGAGAGAACAATAGAGCAGGAAAAATCAATGCGTGTTATCACATGTTATTGTGAATAGAGAGATCCATATATTATTAAAGTTCATTTAAGATAATGTAATCT
The DNA here is from genome assembly GCA_014858505.1 of Corymbia citriodora subsp. variegata. Taxonomy (NCBI): domain Eukaryota; kingdom Viridiplantae; phylum Streptophyta; class Magnoliopsida; order Myrtales; family Myrtaceae; genus Corymbia; species Corymbia citriodora. The sequence continues at coordinate 25,263,378 of CM026412.1, forward strand.
ACACGTTAAGTATAGATGATTATAATCATGTGAGCAATGAATAAAAATAGATGCCATGAGCAAACATTTGGTTTAAAGCTTAAATGAACACAAAGGACATACCAATCTCACAATAATGTAGTCTACACGTTATGTATAGACGATTATAATCATGTAAGCAATGAATAAAAATAGAAGCCATGAGCAGACATTCAGACATTCAGTTTAACACTCAAATGAACGTACTAATTTCATGATGCAAAAATACTATATAGTAGCTCATCAATATAAGCAGGTGAGTATATATTCCCTACTCATCACTTGCCAAGACTCATGTTGATTAAAGAGGCATCTCACTACCAATTCATTGGGATGGAATCATGAACACATCTTTGTCATGCCTCAGGTGTCTTCTACATCGACGAGGAAAAATACACCACTATACAACTATGATGATGGCTATTTCATACTCATTCTCATAAGAGGCTACTCAAGTCGTATCAGACCACACAAGTCATATCATCTTGTGTATGTATCATCGAACTCCATGTCCTCAACCCTATTGAGCCCTTCTTAAAGGTAAAACATTTGTCTATTCCTAATGTCCTACACACGTACTCATATAGGGGAGTTCACTTACTAGCAAATAAGTGGTGGCAAAGATAACTATTACATGGCATCATTGACATGCAAATCGTCATAAACATAATAATTGTCATGTACAATTATGTCATCATAGTCTCTTGGCATTTCCCACATTAACAATGGAAATCAAAATTCCATTTGTTATCATTTGTAAACCCACAAACTCTTACTCATAAAACAATCTTCATTCAATTCAAGACCTCAAAATATTCTTACATCACTTAAGTTTATGATTCCCAATTTGCTAGTAGAAACTGAAGTTACAAGAATCATTGCAAAAAAGACACTTTTACACGAGATTAATATTACACCTAAAACATTTAGAAATAGAATTTGATCACCATGAGTATGTCAAGACTATATTCATTCTCATCATCATTATATCAAGACACTTTTACATTAGTTTTTTTTTTTTTGTCATATTCTAATTCTCAATTCACTCTCAGACTTTTACTCTGTCTTTTTGCAAAGCATGGGATTTGAAACCCATACCTAACGCTAACTAAACGTTCACATCCCAATCCTTTGAGAAAATGGAGATTTTCTCGTATAAGAAGAGTAGCTATTAAGGCAAGCTCCATTAATTACTTTTACACTAAATTGATATGACACTTTTTCACAAATCTTTGAAAATTCTTTCTTAATAGAGAGACTTTCCTTTTGAAAAAGATCTCCTTTTCTTAACCAAAGTTAAGCAATCAATTTCCTCTATTTTGGCAAAATATTTCTGTTTTAATGGAAAACCTTCTTTCTTTATTTCATAATTCTTCACGATGACTTTTGATGCTCGTCATATATTTCTTTGTGAAAATATTGCATATCATCAAAGAGTTAGTTCAGATTTTCTTATCTCTTCTTCATTGGATTGAATATCGACCATCAAACACGGATTGGCCTATTCCTCATTCTCATTGTAGCTAGGCTCACGTCAGTATCATTCCATGTCACGACTTTCAATTCTTTACTTTTCCTTTCGAATTTCCTTTTCCTTTTCTTGAGCAATGGACAATCCGGCTTGATGTGGCCAGATTTCTGCACTCAAAACATATAATACCATAACCTTTGCTCTCTTCTTTGAGTTTTTTCGGTTTCCATTATTTGCTATTTACCCTTGAAGTTTCTGCCTTTTTCTCATGAGACTTTCAAACCTTTTGGTAAATTGAGCCATCTCCTTATCTTCGTCATCTTCATCCAATGATGCTGAGTAATCAGGCTTTAGCATCCATAACTTGTCTTATTGCGATTTCTTGTGGAGTAGTCGTTGCTAGTGGAGTAGTTATTTGATTTGTGGATTCCTCAATTCCAGAGGCTATTGTTGGTTTGTTCTCACTGGTGAAGGTCTATTTATGGTATCTTGGACAACATCCACATTGCCGGATCTGCTAATCTAATGAATGCTCTCGTCTTACATTTCCAGTTATAATAATCAGTTCCATCAAAATATGGAGGTCTTGCTGTCGATTGACCTTCAAAAGCACCTAGGTTAATAATGTTAGCCATAAAATATCTTTATGCTCCTAAAATATAACACTTCAAAATAATGAGCAGCTTGCTCTAATACCAATTATTGAAGTTAACAATCCAACCTAGAGGAAGGATGAATAAATTGATTTGCAAAACTTAACAATTTTCTCAAAATACCTTAAGTAAGGTTTTGATAGACACATGAACAATTATGCTTCTATCAAATAAATATTGAAGTAAGTAGAATAAATAATGGTTCAACTTTGATCAAGCCCATGTCCACTCTTCTAGACTAGGAATAAGGCTAGGGGATATTACCAAAAAAGTCCTAAATCTATTGTAATTATGCCAATTCAGTTGTAAATTTCTTTTCTGTTTTTTTTTATAAATTCAGTTGTAAACCTTTTGTAGCACAATTGCAACATGTCTAAGACTTTTTTGGTATTTTTCCCACAAGGCCAAGGTCCACTACTAATAGAGGCAGAATGTCCCTAGCCATCAGATGATTTAATTAGGGCATCATCTACATAACCTAATTCTACTCAATTAATAAATATATGAGTAGTTTTTGATTATTTTGTTATCTTTAAAACAACCTAAGAATTTTCCTAACAAAACTTTTGTTATTAAGTACGATGCTCAAGTGTCCTAATATGTCCATATCATCTTAACGAGTGCCGTTCGTGTGTCACCACCGGTGAGTGCCACGAACTAACCTTGTCTAAAAGATAAGTCGACGACGGTTGGACTGATTGGGCACGGTCAAAGCAGTGTAAGGCTACTTTTGTTCGTTTGCATTTTTCATATATTATTTATTATAGCACCCGAAGTTGAGACAATGTCTATTTACATATTTATCATGTAGCACTTCACTTTGCTTATGTGATGTCACGTGATGATATAAATGGCATTTTTTACCACGTCTTCCACATTCAAACAATAAAATTTAACTTCCCGATATGTTATTCACCAACTTTTGTCTCTTTTGATCAAAATTTGGATAGATACTCATGATGGTGTAAAATTATCCATTCAATTTGAAATTTTTTCTTTGAAATTTGAAAATGCATGTTATTTTTATCTTAACTCATGATAGTAAGAATATTTAATAAAACAAAAGTAAAAATAAAATGAAATATATAATCTTTTAAGAGAAAATTTTACTTGCTTAAGAAATCCTCTCAATCTGAAGATATAGTAAACGGAACAAAATAAAAGATTTAAGATAATAAAAGAATCATATTTGGACAAAAATGACATTATTTTAGCCTTATCTTTCATATTTTAGCCATGTTAGCACCACGTAGGAGAGAGAAGAAAAAAAAGCCACATTTACAATTTCTATTAACTAAATTGGACATAGTTAATGGAAGACTCAATTTTACTAATTTAACAACTTTTAGGTTTTAATTGCATTTTCGTGACAAATTTTAGAACTTTTTGTACACTCTTAAGACATTTTGCCACATAGAATGAGTGGAGTCAATATAAATTGTACTCAGCAGGATCTTTTCTAACGGGCATGCACTTCATGGATAGACTTCGTCCATATGCAATTGGTCAATGACAAAGAGTGATCGTTGAGTTGAGAGAATTGAGACATGGTTCAACTCCTAACAAGTTTCTAGGATAGTGGAGGGGGCATGAATGAACCAAACCACATTTTCAATAGAGAGTATTGCTGAATGGCAAAGGCTTACATTATTGAGGACATCGTTTATGTATAGGAATTTATGACACATTAAGTCTGATATCAGATTGGCAAGACTTTATGATGTTATTCACAATTAAGGACGATATCACATGGTTACTAGAGTAAATCTTTTGGAGACTTAACCCACATGAAACATGCTAAGCTATTACAACGTGAACGGGATATCATATGAATAAAATTGGAGGTCAAAATATTCTCTAATTTTCTTGAGAAAAGATAAGAATTCGCTTGGTAGCCATCATATGGTAGGCCAATTGCCAATTGCCAATTTTTCACGCGACTGGGCCAGTCAAAGTTAGCCCATTAGGTCTGTGAGCTACTTGGTGGAACATGAAGAAGCTTTACTTGCCCTGAAAACCCCCCTAGAACTTAACTTTAGAGAAAGAATTGAGTCAAAAGTAATTTGCCAGTTGAGCTCGAGCTTTTGTAGCTCAGAAGAAGCAAGATCAATTTCAAATCCTAAGGATTTCTTCTATTTGGGCCTAGTAGAATTGATTTCGTTCTTATATCTAAGCAATTTACAGGCCCTCATTCTTTTTGTGGCCAAATTCATTCGATTCCTAATTTTGGTGGCCCAAATGATTTTTGTCTTCACGTCAGCCGACCGATAAAGGCTGCTTGGCTCTTTGTCCGGCAACGATTCGACCCCCTGCATGTCCAACTCGTAAACTTGGCTGATACATTTTCTATCATCACAATATAGCCTCAACATCAACACGTCAATGTCTTTCAAAGTTCTTCCAAATCTTGTAATTCATCAAGCTCAAAGCACGTTGTACACTATCATGTAATGTCCGCAATTAATATACATTGAAGAAAAAGAAAACCCCGAAAAGAGAGCTTTAAGCACTTTGTCTAATTCGGACTCGAAACAATAAATACATTACAGTAACATGAAAAATCAAATTATTTTTATGTCTTTCCCACCTCCATATTTGGCCCCTCCTAAGAGGTTCCATTCATTTCAACCACATAGGTCTTTAAGCAAAGTACAGGGGCAGGGTTTAAAAGAAAAGGGTATGAGAAATTTAATTGTAAACACCGGAGGCCAACTTTGCTCTTAGGTCCTTCCTCAAGATTTTGCCGGAGGGGGCTTTCGGGATTGCGTCCGTGAAGAAAACCCGATTGATCCTCTTGTAAAACACGACCTGCGAAGAAGCAACAAACACCATGTCTTCGCTCTTAATACTTCGAAATTTCATTACGTTTCTATAAGGTATAGGATTGGCCATAACGGGTCGCCGGAGCTTTGAAATTGCTCCGCCGGATTTTAACATGTATTGTCGAATGAAAATGCAAATACAGCCACAGCACAACATAGTTACAGATCAGCTTCAAATATAGTAAATAAACACTGAGTTTCACAAGCGATCTTAATAATTTTGAATACAAACCCTAATACCCTAAAGATGGAAATGATTGTTTTTTTTTTTTCGTTAAGAGCCTTCGCGTGTTTAGAATGAATTAGTACTTCGCAATCATAGACCGGTCAACCCTTCACGTTAGAGATGAATCAAGTTAAAAATGGAATATTAGATGAGAAGTGGTTGGGTGGACAGCTATAGTCTCACCTACAACAATTGGTGGATAGTCAACATCTAATGCACCCTCCTCTAGACGCACTATAGTTGGCAAGGAATTTAATTGTTTCGACGGTCCACAATAATTCAAAGATTGCAATTTTCTTTATGGCAAGTCACAATTTAAATAGGGAACTACCTAACTTTCCCCACTATTAGTAGTATTTGGTCCCATCAAACCATTGCTGACCGACAAGCAACTAACCTCATCGTGCCCTAACATCTATGCATGTGAACATTGTTCCAAAAAAGAAAAATAACTTATTTCTTTAATATAGTCGGTCAATTGCTAACTCTGCACCATGTGAATGTCTTAATTCAACAGATATATCTATAACTTCACCAAAAATATATGTAAATATAAATCAATTAGTGAAATAATCAATATTTCTAGGAAAAAATCTGATGTACCTGCTTCGAGATGTATTGCTTGATTTCGTCTTCAGTGATTACGGAACCATTGGATTTCACTACGAATGCAACAGGAACCTCACCGGCAGCGTCATCCTTCATCCTGATAATACCCAAAAAAAAAGACCATAATTAATTAAAAAAAAGATATATAATATATGGTTGTATCGCATAAATTTTGTACTAAACTTTGCAAATATATCCGGCACTGTGTTGGTTAAGTGTAGGTCACTTACGGCACAACGGCGGCATCCGAGATATTCGGATGAGCAATCAGCATTGCCTCTAGCTCGGCCGGGGCGACCTGGAAGCCCTTGTACTTGATGAGCTCCTTCAACCGGTCGACGATGAAGAGCTCGTCGTCGTTGTCGATGTAGCCGACGTCGCCGGTGTGCAGCCACCCTTCTTTGTCTATGGTTCTCGCGGTTGCGTCGGGGTCGTTCAGATAACCTGCAGACAAAGATCAAAACGATATCGGACCATGAAACTTTGTCTACAATTTATTTATTTATTTATCTATTTTTGTCTGCTACAACAAGGCAATAAAGTATGTGCCTAAAATCATTACTGGTGACCTAACAAGGCCCCACAGCTTTTCTACATCAATCATTCGTCACATTAGTGCTTCGTCGTAGGTGAGGGTGTCTTTGTAAATGTGCTCAAGGTATAAACAATCGTATAGTACGTGGTTTATTTAATGTAATGCATCCGGTGATCATGGGTCAGATCTGATTATACCCAATAATCTTTTTCCATGAATTTCAATGTTGTGGGGCATTTAAACCAAGATTCCTTAGGTCACTTATACATCATGATCAAAGCATGAGTTAAAGTCAGGAAAACATACCAAAATCATGCAACTAGAGTCACTCTCCAGTGCCCTCATTTGGTGCAAAATCTATGCCATTATTGCACTCATTGATGATGAGTGTCTTTTTATGCTCCTATTCCGATTCTATTGCTAATTGCTTCTTGTTGAGTTATTTACTAGTCTAACTTACGGATATAGACAAAAAAGAAAAAGTGGGTCCAACATGACAAAATCCATTTTAAATTAATCACCGGTGACATTTCGTTAAATCACTAAGTAAATTATAAATTCCGGCAATTCTAAATCCGCCTAGTGATGCAGCAATAAACAAAACATTTAATTAAGATTTGATGGTTTTGAGGGTTCATTGGACAATCTTTCTTTGTGGCTTTTAGGCTTCTAGATTATCTTCATTTTCACAGTCAATTTCTTTAGCTTCACAAAAGGAAAAGGACATTTCAGGCCCCTCCAAGTCCTCTCTCACCAACCCCCATCTGTCAAGTCAAGCTAATCCATCATTCGCATCTTTTACCATTTGTTTCCCTAAAAGTCAAAGTTTGCCATGACAGGGGAAAACAAAGGCAATTGCAAATAAAAATTATCAAATATATTAGAAGAAAATGGGTGGCCGGAATTTTTGGTGTCCTTGAAAACCTTTCGTATCTCCATTTTGCTATGAAACTACTCATGGGCTGACTCTTCCAACGTCTAGGATTTTCCCCAATTTTCCTCCTAATGATAGGGAATCAGAATATTACTCAAGCACTCAATCAATCTCGATGTAATTCAACCATCCTTTAAATTCCCACATTGGGTAATTATTGAAACGCACAAGCATGTGCTCCTAGTACTTGGTCATTTTGAACCTAGATAAGGAAAGTTCTAGTTGGATTAAGTCGTATCTAGGAAGATAAATTTCTTGGTAAGATCCTAAAAATCCTAACGCCTCGTGAAGTCATGGACCGATCGTTGAAAGTGATTAAACCCTCAAAAAATATCTTGTGAGAAGAACCTGAGGAGTCGCTGTCGCCACGAGCGCCCACCAACACGAGAATCAAACCCGCTCATCAATTTCGACGTTCCCTTCCGACGACACCATCAAGAGGAGAAAAACTTGGAATATGGAGAAACGGTGGCGGCGATGCCGTACCTTTCATGATCTGGTGACCCCGGATGCAGATCTCGCCGGCCTGGTTCCGCGGGAGCGAGGCCCCGGTCTCCGGGTCCACGATCTTCATCTCGGCGTTCCTCACGACCGTCCCGCACGCGCCCGACTTGATCTCGAACGGCTCCTTCGCGAACGCCAGGCACATCGCCAGCACCGGGCCCGCCTCCGTCATCCCGTAGCCCTGCACATTTCCAGGCATCGCACGGTCAAAAGACAAAAACTCATACTACTCATAAAAAACCATTATCCTATGCACGGCCGGCGTAGAAAAATAAGTACGTGTGCGAACGGAGTCAAGATGACATAGCCTTCGTTTTTCACTTCTCGTTTTGCTGTTTCATTTCCTTAAAGCGATTTCAAGAAACGAAAGGGGTTAGGACAAGTTGGGCCATCTTTGGCCTTACTACAGCATATGCATGAGCTAGATCTTACGGTAAATGTCCCAAGCAGGCAGTTTCCAGATGGCAATCAATAGGGTAAAATGATCCTTGGAAGTGGCACATAGGGAAGAAAGGCAAGCTGGGGTTTGACCAGAGGATGTCACTGCGTTGACTCCAGAAGAGAGAAGCAAAAGGGCCATCAATGGACTTGGTGCACTTAATTTTTCTTTCCCTTCCTCCCTTAGAACAACGTAGATTCTCTTTGATCGAATCCCGTCGAGCGGGATCAAATGCGATATGCCCGCAATTCACCGCGTCATAGACGCGGGAGAGAATTAGTTCTCTCCCTCTCTCTCTTTCTAGATGGAAAAGGATGTATGCCAATCAAATCATTTGCAGCCGGTCCTCCCTAATGCCGAAATTTCCTACCTAACCAGGAAAACGCCTTCTTAGGTAGAAAAATGGGTCCTACCCATTACAGGATAAGCATTGAAAAATCTACCTTCTTTTGTCTCATTTTGAGGAACTAGATCGCTCGCAATCTAGAAGAAGGATCCTGTTCGATGATCACGGATTCGAATCCAGTTCATTCGACATTCGAGATGAGAAGCGACTACGCATTGATGATCGTATCGTTTCGTAATCTGTCGGAAGCATTAAAGCAAGAGAGAGGAGAGAGAGAGAGAGAGACGGGGGAGTGTTCTTACCTGTCCGAGCTTGGCGTTCGGCAGCTTGGCTCGCACGGCGTCCTCGAGCTCCTTCCCCATCGGGGCGGCGCCCGACATGATGGTCCGGATCGAGGACAGGTCGTACCGGTCCACCTCGGCGCTCTTGGCAATGGCCAGCACGATGGGCGGGACGATGGGCAGGATGGTCACCCGGTACCGCTGCACGAGCTCCATCAGCGCCACGATCTCGAACTTCTGCATGATCAGGATGGCCGCACCGACGCGGAGCGCGCAGAACATTACCGAGTTGAGGCAGTATATGTGGAACAAGGGGAGCGCGCTCAGGATCACGTCCTCTTTGCGGAAGTAGAGGTTGGGGTTGTCGCCGTCGACCTGCTGCGCCACGCTGGTGACTTGACCCCGGTGCGTGAGCATCACCCCCTTGGGGAGCCCCGTCGTGCCCGACGAGTAGGGGAGCGCCAGGACGTCGTCCGGCTTGACATCCACCGCCGGGGCGGCCTTCTCGTCCGCCTGCATCAGTTCCGAGAAGTGCAGGCAGCCCTCCGGCGCGGTGTCGATGCACACGACCTTGATCCCGTTCTCCTCCGCGAACGGCCTCACCTTGTCGGCGTACGCGGCCTGCGTGACCACGACCTTGGCCCGGGAGGCCGAGGCCTGCTTGGCGATCTCGGCGGGAGTGTAGAACGGGTTCGCCGTCGTGCTGATGGCCCCCCGGTAGGAAGCGCCGAGGAACCCGAACACGAACTCGGGGGAGTTCTGGAGGAGCAGCATGATCACGTCGCCCTGGCCGACGCCGAGCCCGTGGAGGCCGGCCGAGACCCGGCGGGCGATGAGCTCGACCTCGGCGTAGGTGTAGGTCCGGCCGGTGGCCCCGTCGATGACGCAGGGGCGGTCGGCGAACTCGGAGATGTGCTCGAAGCAGTAGTCGTGGAGGTTGAGGTGGTCGGGGATGTAGATGTCGGGGAGCTTCGACCGGTAGATGAACTCCTGGGGCTGCTCCGACGGCTTGGCGGCCTCCATTGTCGCGGCGGCGGGTCGGAGAGAGAGAGAGAGAGAGAGAGATTAGAGAGAGAAAGAGGGAGGCTGATGATGAGGAGGAGATGAGAAGGTGAGAGGTTGGTGGTGGTGGCGCCTCTGTCCCTTCCCTGAGGTTTGGTTTGAGTTTGGGTTGCGGGTAATATACACACGCCGAGTCGGTCCCGGGTAGGAGGAGCTGGTGGGAGTTCGATGGGGGCATTCCCGTCTTTTCGCGATCGCCCAAGCCTGTGGACAAAGCACGGAGAAGATCCGCTGCGGTCTGCTGCCCCCGGGCGTGCCTGGGGGTTGGCCCATCAGTACTCGCCACGTGTCGCCGCTGCTGAATCTCGGGAGCGGCCCTCAGCACGTCTCTGGTTACGCGGTGCGCACGTGGCGCGCTGTGATTGGAGGGGAGGGGAGGGGAGAGGATGTTGGGGTGGGTCTCGGGGCAGCATCACCTACCACGCCGGTGATGGACGGGGCCATCGGAGGTTGGTGAGGGACATTTGGTGGCATAAACAAAAACAAAAGTACATCCTTTTTTTTTATTTTTTTTTCTTTCTTTTTAAAATTTCTCTTTCATATGGATTTATTTAGTGCATGTCACGTTTTGACCTTGGCCAGAAATGCTGTGCCACGTAGGATTTCACCTACCAAAGCGGGGTCCCCACCCCCTCCCCAATTCAACGTCATCCCACGTCAGCCTGCCCCGCTCTCTCGAGCTCGGCATTCCGACATGGTATCATAGCTGGATCCAGTCCCTTTTCCGTATATGCATCCACCTCTATTGATCAAATTTCATGTGTTATTTCCAATATGACTTATACGTGAAAAGAAATATTGAAATATCTATATTATTCGAACCCGACAATTTAACAATTTTATTTCCCAAAAAATCATAAAGTTCAATCATTTTCTACATATTCACTTTCAGTAGGTAAATATGTGTCGAGACTCGTTAATTGCCATACAAAGAAGGAATCGGGCCGGTCAGACCCACTTGACTTATGTTTCTCGTCCGAACCATTCTTCTCTATAACTATAAACTCTATTTCGCATATTTACATCCATACGCATTTAGATCCATTCAATCCAAATCTGATCTCGTCGATCTTTTCTCTTTCCCGACTTAGCGGTGAGATCTAATGTGGATAATACCATGTGGCGATTCTGCTTAGGATAAACGAACTCGGCCTTAGACAAAAGGGCAAAATTCAGACACGGGCCAACCGCATCGCGCCACGTCAGACCTCACCTACCAAATGACCGAGACGGACGATGTGGGCCATGGCGGAAGGGGAACACCATTCAGCATCCACCTACTACACCCGCCATGCGATAACGTGCTATTTTGTTTGGTTTTAGCTTGGGTGACGCTTTCGGTGACGTAGCATGAGCCTTAGTTTTACTTGGCTAAAAACCAAAAATAATTTTTCTTTTAATTTTGAATTTTCCCAACAACGAGCTCTATAAATGTGTTCCTTGATTTAAAGTGTCGATGCCTACATACCCTATTCCCCAATTGATACAATATGTTTTCTTATTTAGTACCCGGCAATACCCTTTTCTTATTTTCTATTCAAGTGATTCCGAAATCCAGATAAGAATCCATATGACACTTTCAATAACATAGCATTAGACCTAATTTTACAAAATCATCGAATTTTGAATTTTTCTGACGGATGCATTCTTTATTTTAATATATTAGTGTCTACACGCCTTATATCCTAATCGATACGGTGTATTATTCTTGTTATGTACGTGGCAATACCCACTTCTTGTTTTATATCTAAATGATTTCAAGATCTGAATTTTTAAAGACTTGTTTAGGTCTAAATCCACTGTATGATGATGTGCTTTTTGTTCGCTTTGCTTGTGCGACGCTTTCGGTGATGTGGCTTAAGACCTAGTTTTACTAGGCTAAAAAGCTCATCTTTTGATTTTTAATTTGAATTTTTTTTTCTCTTTAATTTTGGAGCTATTTGTAGTGGGATAGGTCTGCCCAAGTTTGGTGAATGGATGAAATGAGAGCACAAGCGATGCCCCATTTTCCTAATGGCCACCAACCCCACGACTTTGACCAATCGCCACCAACCCATGAGACTATTTGAAATGGTAAACCGTGACCTAAGCAAAAGGTGGCGAGCTTCATCGATCATCTCTCTAAATTCTTTATGATTTTACTCGTCCCGCGCGTTAAATTTTTCAGGTACTCGGTTAGCTACTTATGCGAGGGCGTCGACGATGTCCTTTCGCGGCGAAGTTTGACTGAGCTCTGCGTTCGTCAGATCGTACATGATGGGATTTAGTCGGCGGTTTCGCGACATGACTAGGGGATGGGGATTTTGGAAGGAGACGTTGGAAACGCTAGGGCAGCAAAATGTTCAAACCGGATGATTTTGGGACCGGAAACCGGTTACTAATCTCCACAAAACAATGAGCATCACAGCTTGCAGCGTCAATCAAAGTCTCTAATCTACGCAAATCTGCATCAGCAGACCCCGTCATTGGTCCCGAACAGCAAAGGAGGCAATTCGAAGATTAAGAGAGGCACAGAACCAGGTGCACCAGAACTGGACGGCAGTTCTCAAGGTGTCGGGCGAGGGCCGGCTACCCCCGCCCAAATTTGGGAGACTGGCCCTCGTGATGGGGCAGCAGCCATAAGCGAGAGGGCTGTGTTTTTCCTTTTTAAAAATTTTGATTTGTTAATTTTTGATCCAAATTAAAATTGAATTGTGTTTGGAGAAAAACCTCTAATTGGCAAGGATTTTTTGTTGGCCGGTAAGGCTAAGCCTTTATTTAAAACAGTCATATCACTTCAAGTCATTTATTGAGACTGATATAGTCACTTTAAGCCTTTATTTAAAATAAAATTCACTTCAAGTCCTTATTTGAAAAAATGATTCGAACATTTATTTGAAATTTTCTCTTATTTTTATAAAAATAATTTTAAACATTCATTTTCATAAAATAAATGGAGCCTAAGTTATACGTGTTTTGCCTTTTAACTTTTTGGTAATTATATCATAGTTTCCATATATAATATAGTGTCCCATGGTGGAGTTAAGATTCCAATATTCGAGGACGGTGTAATGACGCTTTTAATATATGACAACAAAATGGACAAAATGTCGGGCTTGTTTGATATAGCTGAAAAATAAGTATTGAAAATTTAAATACTGAATTTTAGGTGTTGATAATTTTAAGTGCTAAAAATAGAACTTACTAGTTGTTTAATAATAACCGAAAATTGATTATGGAATATCGTGGATTTCTTGCCATGCATGGAATTATGTCCACTATTGATTGGTTTTAGCAATATAATTAGTAAGATCCTAATTGCTATCAAATACTTTTTGTAGTTAACGAATTAAGGAATCCTTTCCTCCCTTACCGCCATTAAGTTATTGTTTGACATAATTGAATTTTTAAGTCATTGTTGATTACGGTTATCAAATAAACTCAACTCATTAAGTGCTGAATTTTGTTCAATTTTTAGCACCTAATCATGTTATTGAATAGAATAGTCAAGTTAGTTGTTTACTTTCAAAATGGAATTTAAATATCTCATCAACCACTTCTTTTCCTAACCTAATTTACATCTTTAAACTAACTCTCTCTCTCTCTCTCTCTCTCTCTCTCTCTCTCTCTCTCTCTCCATGGTCCACACCAATTTAAATATTTTTTTCCTTTTGTCACCACGCATTTCTCTTTTGCTAACATATGTTAAATATGAATTAATTAGTTTACTATTTTAGATCATTCGACAATTGTAGCACAATTTCTATAAAAGGAAAGAGAAATTCTTGACTTTTTCAATGCCATGGCCACTCCAACTCGTTAGACATTTCCCAAGTTCAAGAGAATTCATCATTGGTTAGATTGAATCTGCTTATAGTTACATCAATCCATCATTTTCCAATGCATTATTGAATTCGCAGGCTTTAAGCTTAATGGAGATAGCAAACTGGCCAACAGAAGAAAAGGTCAAGAGGTGCATCAATACACATTTCCTTTGGCTTTTCGAAAAGAACATAAATTAAAAGAATGTCTGCCTTTTCTCCTAATTGAGAACTTCTAATATTTTTGTCGGTCACAAAGATACGCTTAAACTCACTGCTTCGATTTAAAAGAAATAATAATTTCCGTATGATAGATAGATAGTATGTGTAGTCTATAATTTTAAAGAGTTGCCGTATAGATTTAAACTCAATATACACATAGTCGCACAAAAGATTGAGTAGAAGACTGAGAGCTTCCCAAGCTTTGCTAAAATGCAAAAACTAATGAATTGGAAATTATTGTCCCAACCATGGTTCTCTCAAATAAAAAAATCTCTATCCTGAAAAAGAGAAAATTTTCTGTGTATAAATGCATTTGTTTGGCAGAAAATAAATTATTTGAAAAATATTTCATTGAAAATGATTGCTTGTATCTCTTACAAAAGTGAATAAATAAAGAAAAAATCGCATCATTCGTGCAAATTATTAAACATATATTATTATCGATAATTAATATATTTTTATTGGTTAATTAGCTCAAATGATATAAGCGATTACTTTTACGAAAATATTTTTCAAAACATTTAATTCTCATGAAACAAGCGGAGGCTAAGCTATGTGTTTTGTTTAATTTTTTGGCAATTATAGATTGCAAATATGGTTTCGGATGGTGGAATTCAGATTCCAACTTCGGAGGACGGTGTAATGACACTTCTAATATATGACAACAAAATAGACAAAATCCCGGGCTTGTTTAATAAAGCTGAATAATAAGTGCTAGAAAATTTATATATTGAATTTTAGGTGTTGATAATTTTAAGTGCTAAAAAGAACTTACAACTTGTTTAGTAGTAACTGAAAATTGATACTGAACATCATGGATTTCTTGTCATGCATGAAATTAGGAGAAGTATTTTAGAAATGTCAAAGGTGGTTACATGCTTACTCTTATACCAAAAGTTTCTGTCGACTCACTTAAGTATCAAATCGAAGGAAAAGAGATCACTTAAATGCCAACAGCGAGTTAATCCGGCAAATGATGATGTGACTTTTATAATTATAATTGAAAAAATAAGCTGAGTTGGATTTTTTTTCTTAAAAATTTCCAATCCATGATGAATGGCAAAACAATGCCGCTCAATCAAACGTGATTGGGTAGGACTAAATGACACTGCACCAATGCCGATGCCCAAAAATGACGCCACACTATCTTTGCCCAAATGCCCAAAAGACGACACTACACATGATGAAAGGAAAGTTAGGGCTTTAATCGTGTTCGTCTCTTCGTCCACCATTCTCTCCTTGTCAAGATTGCTCGCCATCACTCTTAGTCGGTCAAGTTAGTCATCCTCAATGAGACACTCAATTGGAGGAAAAAAAAATTAGGGCTCGGGAGGGACAAATTAGGATTGTTAGTGCTAGAGGAGGAATCATTAAAACGAACATGGGCCTTTACAAAAGCTTCTGCCCTCCATTTGCAAGATTGATCTATTAAATTTGGGGACAAATCGAATTATGGTGTGAATTTCAATTAAATGGCTGATTAAAGGTTTGAAATTTGGATGTCTCTTTCAATTTAGGGATTTAGGGTTCTTATTTAGGGGAAAGCTGGTAAATGACATTGTTTATGGTTTAGATGCTAATTAGACCCTTTGGCAAGCTACATCGGCTTAAGAAATTAATGAAAAAGAAAAAAATCACATGGATTTTCAGTCAAACAAATCGGAGTTAGCACTGAAAAGATCATTTTTCAAAAGATTTGGCACTTAAATAATATGAAAGAAACTTTTAGTACTAAAGTTAGTGCATACATAAATTTTGGCATGAAAGAAATTGCATCCATTATTGGTATATTTTAGCAATTCAATTAGTAAGATTCTAATTCCTATCAATTACTTTTTCTACCTGAAAAATTAGGTAACCATTCTTACCCGAAAAAAATAAAATTAAGTAACCCCTTCCTCACTTACCACCATTAACTTAACTATTTGCCTTAACTGAATTTTTTAAGTCATTGTTGATTACGGTTATCAAATAATCTCAACTCATTAAGTGCTGAACTTTTTTTAAAATTTTTTACACTTAATTATGTTGTTGAATAGAATAGTCAATTTAGTTTTTTTTGGTCTGTCAATCAATTTGGTTGTTAACTAATACCATCAGCATCTTACTTTCAAAATGGAATTTAAATCTCTCTCAACCACTTCTTTTCCTAACCTAATTTGCATCTTTTAAAGGTTCTATCTCTCTCCATGGTCCACAGCAATTCAAATACTTTTTCTTTTTGTCACCACGCATTTCTCTTTTGCTAATATTTATTATATATGAATTAAATAGTTTACTATTTTAGATCATTCGACAGTTGTAACCTAATTTCTATGAAAGGAAAGATAAATTCTTGACTTCTTCAATGCCACGGCCACTCTAACCTCTTCTTAGACATTTTCTAAGTTTAAAAAGAATTTATCATTGGTTAGACTGCATTTGCTTATAGTTACATCAATAATTTCCCACGCTTTAAGCTTAATGGAGATAGCAAACTGGCCAACAGAAGAAAAGGTCAATGGTGCATCAATACCCATTTTCCTTCGACTTATCGTAAAGAACAAGAATAAAAGAATGTCTGCCTTTTCTCCTAACTGAAGACTTATAATTTGTGCTGTCATTTCAATATCTCTAATTATATTATGCTGAGTACCAACCAATATAGGGTTAGAAGCCACTATTGAGCATGACAAGGTCTTAGTCTACGCTTATTAGACGACGACAACGACCATGAAATCGTCTGGGGATTACTTGAGATCTTGAACGTGTCAACAGTTCCATATTGCAACTAAAAAAATAGGGAAGATGGTGGAAATTAGGTGGGATTGGACAGCATCATATCATGAAAATCACAAGAAGAGGCCGACAAAGATGGTATGTGTGAATGTCGGCGAGATTGTCAGAATTAGCTGTTCCTTTAAATCTTTAGAATTATAGAAATACACATTTATAAGCAATGGATAACTCACGATAGCCGCTTAGCTTGCAACAACCTCAATAATACTATTAGAGGCAATATATAATGGTGGAGTGGCTATACATCGTGGATTTATTAGAAAAGTGATATGACCTAATTAGTAATTAATTTGTAGATTTTGGTTTTAAAGAGTGATTGATTTACTGCGAAAGTAACATGCTTAGGGTTTTAGTCGTGTCTTTTATTTTTGAAAATAATAGGGTATGTCATGTTTTTAAATAGTATTTCATGTCATGTATAGTCCTAAAATTGTCATGCTAATGCATTTGAATTCACTATTTTTCTTTTCGTGCATTTAAGTCTTAATACTTGACGCCGTCCTTTCATTAATTCCCTTAGCCTTCCTTGCTTAGAAAATCTATCCGGCATATCTTTTATTATTATTTTTTGCGCCACATTAGTGATTTCCTACGAAAATTTATAAGAAAAATTATATTTGAATTTGGCATAAATGTTTAAGATTGAATTGACAAAATTGATTAAATTTAAAATTAAATTGATATTTATACAATAGATTTAAGATTGAGCGAGTATTTTTTTCCTGCGCCTACTTGTAGTCTAAGGATATGCAACCTACTGTTCAGGTACAAAATTTTAATTTAAAATACCTAATTTCAATCCTACTTTGGCTTTATCTACTTGTAATTATTGTTTCCATATCTTGATTTTCCCGTGAAATTTTGTACATCTAAAACTTGTTTGTTTGATATTGGGTTTACTCGATTTACGCTTCATTTAGAAAAAGCCCATGAGTGTCCAATTTTTCTGAAAATGTGCTCAAAATGTTTTTAGACATCATAATATTTTTAAGGACATTGCTAGCATAATAGTCTTTAAACTATTATGAGAATAACAGCTTGTTGTAAATCACATGTTCTTGAAAAAGTTGACCACACAACTATTTTTAATTATTTGTTATTTGATTTTTTGTAATCTAGAATAAACTATTATTTTTATAATAGATTAAAAACTATCACCCTTTCATTTCTCTATTTTTAATTATATTCGCATTTGAGATGACTAATGAGTATATAATATAAATCAGACCATCAAATCAATGCAAATAAATTACAATTGTCTATCATTTCGCACGACTGAATAACCCTTAGCTCGATTTTCTTCATTCTCGCTCTCAGAGCTTTTTTGGGATTTTGAAGTTTGTCCATAAAGCCCGACATATTTATCTTTACTAACCATTAATTTTTTTTTTGGAAAGGATCTTTACTAACCATTAATTAACTTGACCTAATCTTGACTTTTTTTATATATACGATTCTTTATATGTTGGGAAATTTTCAATTTGAAGTTTTTTGAAATATCCTAGTCGACACCTAAAATTGGCCTAAATAGGTATTCGAATTTTGAGGGAGACATGAGCTTTGTGATGCATCGACCATATCAAGGAATATATCGACTTTATAATTTTGCAATATTATTGAAATTATGCCAACAAGTTGTGATTTGCGTAGGTTTGGCTAATAGGAGGTTTGGCATGTACAAGATCAATATGAGTCATTTGTGACGATGCCAACGTAGGAAAAGAGAAGTAGAGGTAGCTAAGCCATAGCCCTAGAATCTTGGAATGTAGGGATCACGGCTAGACAAGGCAGTCGGCGTACGCTTTATAGAAGCGGCCATCATACACATGACAGAAGCGATAGGCATGATGTTAAATGGTTAAAAGTCTGACAAAAAGTGCCGAAATGGTTACCTTCTAGTCAAACGCGTGGTAGAAGTGGATTGGCATGAATACCAAACCCGTTACTATAAGTCGATAGAAATGCGTGTGGCCTATGTTCAAAAGGACATGTCAAAAAACTTGGGAGCTCATCTAGATCATAGGAAAAAGTGTTAGAACATATAAGTCTGATTCTAAAGGCTCATGACTATAAAAAGGATGTCTTGAGAGAAAATGGCATCCGCACTCGGCCAAATATTAAGATTGTACATAATTTATTCAAGTTTTTGTTTTTTTTTCCATTTTGCCAAATTCTCATTCTTGTGAGTTTGATTTGAGCTTAAGCCGCCAGTGTTTTTAGCTCCAAGTCACCCATAAGCTTGGCTCATATTCCTTTCTAAGCTGCAAATCGTCTGATCAATAATACAAGACTACACGTTTCACATATTTGCCCATTTCCAGCTTAGTTCTTTCTGAGGAGTCGTTCTCAAGAAGGCTTGCATTAATTAGTCAAATTTCAGGAAAAAGAACATTTTGATAGGGAAACATCACAAGATTGGCCATAGTTTAAGGATGCCATATCCATCTCACGATCAATTGCCTCGGATTCGAGCAAATTATGTAACTTATAGCAAGCCCTTGTTCAAACTATCCAATTAGCACTATGCCCTCTAATCAAATTGTTCAGACATGTCATATCTTCCCAAAAAATGCTCACTGTGGAGTGCAAGATGAAAAGCTAAGAAATGCAACATTTAACTGATAAATTTCTAGTACTAGTCAATGAAGTTTATTGCAAATTAGAACCGATATTGGGAAACACTAGCAATGTTTTTGGGCCTAAATACTAGTCATATTTAATAGAACCAATCTCAACCCATTTGTAGAAGGCCACATGTCCACTAGTCAAAATAAAAAGAGCCCAAAAACTTAGCTAAGGAATAGCCATGGCAAAGGCTTAAGCCTATACATACATATGTATGATTATTATTCTTATATATACATACATGCATGTATATATATATATATATATATATATATATATATATATATCATTATTTTTAATATTCTGTTACTGGTTTATAAGTAGAGGAATTCAATTGGGATTAAGCAATTCAAGAGATTAAATTGTCGATTTTCTTCTTCTTTTTTGCAATTCTATAAGCTTGAAATAGTGCTCAAGTGGCGAAGTAAGAGATATTTGGTTCTTAAAGATATATTGATCAACTAGGTATTTTTCTTCATTACTTAAAACTAACCACGCTCCACTGCTATTTAAAATGGGAAAATTGTCATTAGTTGTAAACCTATTGAAAGGATGCTTGATGATTTTTGACGAAAATTTGCTAGAAAAATTGTATTGGAATTTCCTGAAAAGCTTAGGATAAAATTAACAAAATTGAAAAGTTTAATATTGAATTGGCATCTGTATAATAAATTTAGAACTGATGGGTTTATACTACAAAAAACTCCAATCTGATATACTTGTGATAACTTTACCCCAAACTAATTTTTAGGTTATTAAAACTCCAAACTGGTACACATGTGATAAATTAACGCCAAACTAATATGGATTCCATGTAGACTTGCAATCCAACTTAAGCAATTTCCTGATAAAAATTGATGGAAGTAAACAAAGAGTAAATATGACATGAGTATACCGGTTTCGGTTTTTTGTAATCCAAAAATTATTCTAGGGTAAATTTTGTCATAGATATACCAATTTAGAATTTTTTGTGATTCAAAAGTTAATTTATAATAAATTTATCATAGGTGTACTAATTTTGGATTGTTCGTGATATTAACTCATGATTGATTGGGTGATTCTCCCTTTCTAAAATTCATCAGCAATTTACATTGTGACTATGGTCTGTACCTATGCAATTGAAATGCGACATGAAATTAGTGACGAGATGTTAAAATTACAAATGCTGTCCACTAAGAAAAGTTTCTTACAGAGAAACACCCATCCAACAACTACGTCAAATTGATTACTCAAAAGAAACTGATTGAGAAATTGCTTTTGACCTTAGCATTTCTTGACTACGAAATAATAGTGCTGAAAATTACACATACATATCGTTTGTAATGTAAACGAAGTCGAATCATGACCATAGAACATGAGTACATATCTAATATAACTCGATGGGAAGAAAAAATCAAATATATCATAACTTTCATACAAAGTTCACTTTAGTATCATAACTATTTTTCATCAATTGCATAAGTTAACAATCGTTCATTTGACTGCCATCGGCAAATCGTATGGCCAAAAAACCCAGCACGGCAATAATGTAAATTAACAGTCCGACGTGGCTAACTGGCGTAATGGAGTCGGCAAAATAGTGCGCAAATGACTGGTTTGGCCTATTCATTTGTCCCATAATAATGACCCGGGGCTAAATTAGCTGTGATCTTCGACCCTAACCTCAAATTGAAGATTGGGGCAAAATTAGCTTCATTAATTTGCCTCTGATATATGTCTGCAACCTCTGACTGATAACCAATAACACAGTCATGACCAACCTCCCCATCCCTTTTTGAAGTAGCAACACCGACACACGACACGATATGATACAACACAACATACCAATACGTCATTTTTTATAAAATAAAATAAAAATAGAGAATTTCAATATATTAGGACATGTTGCATATTTTTTTATAGACATAATAAATTACAGTTTTATGATTATTTCAATCAAATTAATTTGATTTAAATTTACAAAGAAATAAAAATTAAATAAAAACATAGAATAAATTTACACTAAAAATATCAATCCATCATTTGTTAAGATCATTCATTATTTCAATTTGACAAATTCAACTACATTCCACTCCAATAATTCATAAAATTTGAAGTAAGAGTCAGAAGAGAAAAAAAGACTTAATTTTTCTAGACTTGCATGTCAGAGCGTGTCGAAAGAGTTGACCATGTATCAGATTTTCCAACACTAGTTTATTGCATGTCGGAGATACAACACGAAAACTCCCAGAAAGTGTTGGTGCTTTCTAAGTTAACCCCTCTAGTGCGATGAGCATGGATGATTATACCTAAACAAAGTACCATAGGATGTTGCCGAGGACTCCAAAATTTGTCTCTACGAGCTCCAATTCCATAGCTCCAAGCATAGCTTGCACCCCACCACCGAGAACCTGTGGCTCAATCCGATGGGGTTAGGATTTCACCTTCAAATCAATTTGAGGCAACAAGGACCAAAACGACATCATTTTTGCCAAGGACTTTGGAATTCACCTTTTGACTTTTTTTTTTTTTTAAAGAAAAGTTCCATGTCGGAATTGATTGTTGTTAAAAAAGCTACATAACGAATTGTCAAAAAATCCAGCAAAGGCACTCAAGTGAATATTTTCAAATGTTATGACACATAAGCTATTAAAAAAAAAATAGTTGTGACACACTCAAGTGATCAATGCAAGCATTTGTGGTGTCATTTTCTCACAAAATTCAACTACTGCTCCAAAGAAATACTCTCTAAGGAATAAGCAAATTCTGCAATTTAATACCAAATGAAAAAACAAAACTATTACCAGCAAAATTCTGGAAACGGGAAAAAAAAAAGGTCTTCTTAATTTATTCGAAAATATAGATAACAATCGCCGACCTGTTCATCTGAAAGCTTGAGTCAATACCATGTCACAGCCCAAAAACCATCAAGGAGACATGGAGCCAAGACTCTTTGCCCTGCGGTATCTGAGCTCGAGAGAGATCTACCTCTCCTAACGAAGCTGCCGATGGAAGTTCGAGATGAACGCGTCTGCTCTCCTGTCGATGTCGTCCACCTCCAACCACGACGACAGGCAGGTCATCACCCTCTGGAGCTCCCCACGAGAGCCCGAACTATCGGAGCCAGAGCGGCTGCTGTCCAGGCAACCCATCAGGCTGGGCCTGTTGTTGAAGCCCAGGCGTTGCCGCTGCCCATTCTTGCCAGAAGCGGCAACGACCACCAATGTGGGGTGCCCCCAGCGGAACTTCAGGAGGAGCCTCGCCTTGTTCACGGCCCTCTTGAGGCGGCTCAGCACCGGCCAATTGTCCATGTTCGAGAGAGAATGTACGGATAAGAGAGGATCGTTGTCTGAATGATGTGATGAATAACAAAAGGGGTGGAGTCGGGGCCAACGTTATTGGTGCATGTTCTGCAGTTGGAGATCCCCCCCGCGGGGCAACAGCGTTGACTCCTACTATAAAAGAGATTGCCACTCTGGTAAACGATGAGCTCAGAAAATACTCGGCCGCATCGATTATGGAAGCCTTACATAGCGACCAGTATAGCTAGGGATGTTCAGAATGGACTGTCCGAACTAGGAATCATCTAGACCAAACCAAATTGGTCAGTTTGGTTTAGTTTTTAAGAATGTCGGTCTGATTTCATCAAAGTGGAACCGGTGTCTAGACGGTCTGATTCTCGATTCCACAAGTAAACACCACCGGTCGGACCCGTTGCTTTTGGGCCTTTCTTCTTTTCTTTGTTACCGTTATTGCGTGCATGGGTAAGGAGGCACTTCTTGTCTTGTTTGACGGGTTGCAAGTCTCCTCTTCCAACCCAAACCACCCAAAAAATAAAAAAAATAAAAATTAAAGAAAGAGTTGCGAGTCTCTTCTTGCCGTGACGAGGGCAGGGGAAGACACCGTGTAATTATGCTGGTCGCGATTTGACTGGCTTAGGGCAATTCTGATACTATTCATCGAAAAGACTTGACTATATTTGATTACATTATCAAGAGGACTTCCTGTGCAATTTTCCAATTTTTTTTTTTTTTTGATGATCCAGGAAACCCCGCACCCCGCCGACAGCTAGAAGAGTAAACCCTGGGAGCCGCACGTGCTAGCCACCACACACATGCAACCAAGTAAGTCACCTTATGACGAAACTAGGATTCGAACCCTCGACCTTTTGCGAGAGGAAGAGAATGCGAGCCAGCAACGCCACCCAGGTGGGTGGTGCAATTTTCTAGTTTTGCTTTCCTCTTGACCCAAAGTCGTCGGTCTCTTTATTTGCATCTTATTTCCTCCTCTCTACCTTTCTCGATATTTTCTCTACTCAAAGTTTCATCACAGGCCAAGGTTTTGCTCTGCAATCTCCCTTCTATCTTTCTTTCCTTTGCTTTGGTTTGGCTATCACTATTCTCAAACTCCATTGACGCTTAAGCTCAAGATTATGATTATCCAAACGCCACGCTTCCAACATGGTGGATGAATAACGCAACGGCTAGCCACTCCAACCGATTTGCAAATGAATCGATCACGTAGACAATTCTATTCCGACACAAAGAATTTTTGGACCTTGCCTATGCCTGCAGCTTCTACTGTAATGGTAACTGCAACTCTTACCTCTTTGCCGTTTTCATCATCCAACTTGACAGTAGTGGCTTGATTGCTGAGAACGGTATTCCACAAGTAGTGTGGTTTGCCAATCGAAACAATCCTATGAAGATCGGCGTGACATTGGAGTTCACGTTCGAAGGCGATTTGGTGTTGAAAGATGCTGATGGTACTATTGCTTGGTCCACAAACACTTCTGCAAAGTCTGTGTAAGCTTGAACTTGACAGATTTTAGGAACCTCGTATTGTTTGACAAGGACGGTGCGACTGTTTGACAATCCTTCAATCACCCAATCGACTCCCTTGTCCTCGAGCAAAAGTTGAGGCTAGGGCAAAGATTGACGCCAAGTGTTTCCAAGACAAATTGGACCATTGACAGTATGTTTACCCTATTGGTTCATATATCGATGAATTGCAGTGGTTTATTAGCTCTAGTGGAGACTAATCCTCCTTAGTGTTATTTGGGGCTTTTTAGTAATTATTTGAATACAAGTATCGAGTTGCCATATGTTGAGTTTGTAAGTGGAAGCTTGTCTTAATTCTTCAATTTTACCTTGAATGAGAGCTTAATGTAAGTCCATGAAGCATCTTTTGCACAATACATGAAGCCGGGCTCAGATGGGCATTTGAGATTGTATGAGCCTAATGAGTTCTCATATGGGTAGATCCAAGTGGCCGATCTCTTCACAAGGATTATCGGGGATTATGGCTATCCGGTAGCGTGTGGGCGATATGGAAGGTGCTTCCATAGGCTATGTAATTGTCCGACTTTCAATGGAGGGACGAGCTATTTCCAATAAGTAGATGAAAGGCAACCTAATCTTGGGTGTTCCAAATAGTGAAAATGCTTGATTTGAAAAAGATGATGTGTATATTTTAAATTTCTCTTTAAGCACTTTGAGAGAAAAATCGCTACATAGTAAAACTCCATTCATTTTGCGGAAAACATGATATTTCTAGAAAATGTTTTCCAAAAAGTCATTTTTGGTGTTCGGCTAAAATCTTAAAAAAACTGAAAAATATTCTGCCGTTTGGTAAGAAAAATATATTTTGGACTTCATCAACACCCCCAGGAAAAAACCACCGGTGAGTAGTTGGAGTGCATTTGGCGTGCCACTAACGTGTGCCCGACGTGCCACTAACGTGCGGCTGACGTGCCACTAGAGAGCTGCCACCGACGAGTTCATACACTGTAGTTTGCATCTTCTTTCCTCTTCTCTACCTTTCTCGATATTGTCTCTACTCAAAGTTTCATCACAGGCCATGGTTTCGCTCTACAGTCTCCCTTCTTTCTTTCTTTCCTTTGCCTTGGTTTTGCTATCACTATTCTCAAACTCCATTGACCCTCAAGCTCAAGATTATGATTATCCAAACGCCACGCTTCCAAAACGGAGGACGAATAACACAACGGCTAGCCACACCAACCGATTTACAGATGAATCGATCACGCAGACAATTTTATTCCGACACAAAGAATTTTTGGACCTTGCCTATGCCTGCGGCTTCTACAATAATGGTAACTACAACTCTTACCTCTTTCCAGTTTTCATCATCCAACTTGACAGTAGTAGCTGAATTGCTGAAAACGGTATTCCACAAGTAGTGTGGTCTGCCAATCGAAACAATCCCGTGAAGATCAACGCAACATTGGAGCTCGCTCACGTCTGAAGGCGACTTGGTGTTGAAAGATGCTGATGGTACTATTGCTTGGTCCACAAACACTTCTGCAAAGTTCGTTGTAGGCTTGAACTTGACAGATTTTGGGAACCTCGTGTTAATTGACAAGGACGGTGCGACTATTTGGCAATCCTTTGGTCACCCAACCGACTCCCTCATCCTCGGGCAAAAGATGAGGCCGGGGCAAAGATTAACGGCAAGTGTTTCCAAGACAAACTGGACCGTTGACAGTATGTTTACCCTATTTGTTTATATATCGGTGAATCGTAGTAGTTTATTAGCTCTAGTGGAGACCAATCCTCCTCAGGGTTATATGGGGCTTTTTAGTAATTATTCGAATACTAGTATCGAGTTGCCATATGTTGAGTTTGTAAGTGGAAGCTTGTCTTGGTTCTTCAATTCTACCTTGAATGAGAGCTTAATGTCAGTCCCTGAAGCATCTTCTGCACAATATATGAAGCTGGGCTCGAATGGACATTTGAGATTGTATGAGCCTAATGAGTTCTCATATGGGTGAATCCAAGTGGCCAATCTCTTCACAAGGATTATCGGGGATTGTGGCTATTCGATAGCATGTGGGCCATATGGAATGTGCTTCGATGGGCTATGTGATTGTCCGGCTTCCAATGGAGGGACGAGCTATTTTCAGCAAGTAGATGAAAGGCAGCCTAATCTTAGGTGTTCCGAATGGTGAAAATGCTTGATTTGAAAAAGATAATGTGTATATTTTAAATTTTTCTTTATTCCTCTTTAAGCACTTTGAGAGAAAAATCGCTACATATTAAAACTCCATTCATTTTGCAGAAAACATGATATTTCTAGAAAATGTTCTCCAAAAAGTCTTTTTTGGTGTTCAGCTAAAATATTAAAAAAACTGGAAAATATTCTCTGCCGTTTGGTAAGAAAAATATTTTTTGGACTTCATCAACATCCCCGGGAAAAAACCACCGGTGAGCGATTGTAGTGTAGTTGATGTGCCAGTAACGTGCAGCCGACGTGCCAGTAACGTGTGGCCGATGTGCCACTAGTGAGCCGCCATCGGCGAGTTCGTACATTGTAATTTGCATCTTCTTTCCTCCTCTCTACATTTCTCGACATTGTGTCTGCTCAAAGTTTCATCACAGGCCAGCTCTGCAATCTCCTTTTTTTCTTTCTTTCCTTTCTCTTGGTTTTGCTATCACTATTCTCAAACTCCATTGACACTCAAGCTCAAGATTATGATTATCCAAACGCCACGCTTCAACCACGGTGGACGAATAACACAACAGCTAGCCACTCCAACTGATTTGCAGATGAATCGATCACGTAGACAATTCTATTTCGACACAAATAATTTTTGGACCCTGCGGCTTCTGCTGTAATGGTAACTGCAACTCTTAACTCTTTGCAATTCTCATCATCTAACTTGATAGAACTAGCCTGATTGCTGAGAACGGTATTCCACCAATAGTGTGGTTTGCTAATCGAAACAATCTCGTGAAGAGTGGCGCGACATTAGAGCTCACGTCCGTAGGCGATTTGGTGTTGAAAGATGTTAATGGTATTGTTGCTTGGTCCACAAACACTTTTACAAAGTCTGTTGTAGGCTTGAACTTGATAGATTTTGGGAAACTCGTGTTGTTTGACAAGGACGGTGTGACTATTTGGCAATTCTTCAATCACCCAACCAACTCCCTCATTCTTGGGCAAAAGTTGAGGCCGGGGCAAAGATTGACGCCAAGTGTTTCCAAGACAAATTAGACCGTTGACAGTATGTTTACGCTATTGGTTTATATATCGGTGAATCACAGTGGTTTATTAGCTCTAGTGGAGACCAATCCTCCTCAGGGTTATTTGGGGCTTTTTAGTAATCATTCCAATACAAGTGTCAAGTTGCCATATGTTGAGTTTGTTAGTGGAAGCTTGTCTTGGTTCTTCAAGTCTACCTTGAATAGGAGCTTAATGTCAATCACTGAAGCATCTTTTGCACAATACATGTAGTTGGGCTCGGATGGGTATTTGAGATTGTATGAGCCTAATGAGTTCTCATATGGGTGGATCCAAGTGCCCGATCTCTTCACAAGGATTATCGGGGACTGTGGCTATCCGATAGCGTGTGGGCCATATGGAATGTGCTTCGATGGGCTATGTAATTGTCTGGCTTCCAATGGAGGGACGAGCTATTTCCAACAAGTAGATGAAAGGCAACCTAATTTTGGGTGTTCCGAAAGGTGAAAATGCTTGATTTGAAAATGATAATGTGTATATTTTAAAATTCTCTTTAAGCACTTTGAGAGAAAAATCGCTACATATTAAAACTCCATTCATTTTGCGAAAAACATTATATTTCTAGAAAATGTTCTCCAAAAAGTCATTTTTGGTGTTCGGCTAAAATCTTTAAAAAACTGGAAAATATTCTCTGCCATTTGGTAAGAAAAGTATTATTTGGATTTCATCAACATCCCCAGGAAAAAACCACCGGTGAGAGATTGGAGTGTAGTCGGCGTGCCAGTAACGTGTGGCCGATGTGCCTCTGGCGAGCCACAACCGGCGAGTTCGTACACTGTAATTTGCATCTTCTTTCCTCCTCTCTATCTTTATCGGCATTGACTCTGCTCAAAGTTTCATCATAGACCCGCTCTGCAGTCTCCCTTCTTTCTTTCTTTCCTTTGCCTTGGTTTTGTTATCGATATTCTCAAACTCCATTGACGCTCAAGTTCAAGATTATGATTATCCAAACGCCACGCTTTAACCACAATGGACGAATAATGCAATGGCTAGCCACTCCAACCAATTTGCAAATGAATCGATCACGTAGACAATTCTATTTCGACATAAAGAATTTTTGGACCCTGCAGCTTCTACTGTAATGGTAACTACAACTCTTACCTCTTTGCATTTTTCATCATCCAACTTGATAGCAGTTGCTCGATTGCAGAGAACGGTATTCCATAAGTAGTGTGGTCTGCCAATCGAAACAATCCGTGAAGAGTGGTGCAACATTGGAGCTCACATCCGTAGGCAATTTGATGTTGAAAGATGCTAATGGTATTGTTGCTTCGTCCACAAACACTTCTGCAAAGTTCGTTGTAGGCTTGAACTTGACAGTTTTTGGGAATCTCGTGTTGTTTGACAAGGACGGTGTGACTATTTGGCAGTCTTTCGATCACCCAACCAACTCCCTCGTCCTCGGGCAAAAGTTGAGGCCAGGGCAAAGTTTGACACCAAATGTTTCCAAGACAAATTAGACTGTTGACAGTATGTTTACGCTATTGGTTTTTATATCGGTGAATCGCAATGGTTTATTAGCTCTAGTGGAGACCAATCCTCCTCGGGGTTATTTGGGGCTTTTTAGTAATTATTCCAATACAAGTGTCGAGTTGCCATATGTTGAGTTTGTAAGTGAAAGCTTGTCTTGGTTCTTCAATTCTACCTTGAATGAGAGCTTAATGTCAATCCCTGAAGCATCTTCTACACAATACATGCAGCTGGGCTCAGATGGGCATTTAAGATTGTATGAGCCTAATGAGTTCTCATATGGGTGGATCCAAGTGGCCGATCTCTTCACAAGGATTATCAGGGACTGTGGCTATCTGATAGCGTGTGGACGATATGGAATGTGCTTCGCTTCAATGGGCTATGTAATTGTTCGGCTTCCAATGGAGGGACGAGCTATTTCCAGCAAGTAAATGAAAGGCAACCTAATCTTGGGTTTTCCGAAAGGTGAAAATGCTTGATTTGAAAAGGATAATGTGTATATTTTAAATTTCTCTTTATTCCTCTTTAAGCACTTTGAGAGAAAAATCAATACATATTAAAACTCCATTCATCTTGCGGAAAACATGATATTTCTAGAAAAAGTTCTCCAAAAAGTCATTTTTGGTGTTCGGCTAAAATCTTAAAAAAACTGAAAAATATACTCTGTTATTTGGTAAGAAAAACATTTTTTGGACTTCATCAACACTCCAAGGAAAAAACCACCTGTGAGTGGTTGGAGTGCAGTCAACATGCCACTAATATGCGGCCGACGTGCCACTCATGTGTGGCTAACATGCCACTAGCAAGCCGCCACCGGCGACTTTGTACACTATAGTTTGCATCTTCTTTCCTCCTCTCTACCATTCTCGATATTGTCTCTGCTTAAAGTTTCATGACAGGCCAGGTCTGTAGTCTCGCTTCTTTCTTTCTGTCATTTGCCTTGGTTTTGCTATCACTATTCTAAAACTCCATTGACACTCAAGCTCAAGATTATTATTATCCAAATGCCACGCTTCCAACACGGTGGACAAATAACGCAATAGCTAGCCACTCCAACCGATTTGCAGATGAATCGATCACGTAAACAATTCTATTCCAACACAAAGAATTTTTGGACCTTGCCTATGCCCACGGTTTCTACTGTAATGGTAATTGCAACTCTTACCTCTTTGCAGTTTTCATCATCAAACTTGACAGTAGTGGCTTGATTGCTGAGAACGGTATTCCACAAGTGGTGTGGTTTGCCAATCGAAACAATCCCGTGAAGATCGGCGCAACATTAGAGCTCACGTTGGAAGGCAATTTGGTGTTGAAAGATGTTGATGGTACTATTTCTTGGTCCACAAACACTTCTGCAAAGTCCGTTGTAGGCTTGAACTTGACAGATTTTGGGAACCTCGTGTTGTTTGACAAGGATGGTGTGACTGTTTGGCAGTCCTTTGATCACCCAACTGACTCCCTCGTCCTAGGGCAAAAGTTGAGGCTGGGGCAAAGATTGACGCCAAGTGTTTCCAAGACAAATTGGACAATTCATAATATGATTACGCTATTAGTTTATATATCGGTGAATCGCAGAGGTTTATTAGCTCTAGTGGAGACCAATCCTCCTTAGGGTTATTTGGGGCTTTTTAGTAATTATTAGAATACAAGTATCGAGTTGCCATATGTTGAGTTTGTAAATGGAAGCTTGTCTTGGTTCTTCAATTCTACCTTGAATGAGAGCTTAATGTCAGTCCTTGAAGCATCTTCTGCACAATACATGCAGCTAGGCTCGGATGGGCAGTTGAGATTGTATGAGCCTAATGAGTTCTCATATGGGTGGATCCAAGTGGCCGATCTCTTCACAAAGATTCTCGGGGACCGTGGCTATCTGATAGCATGTGAACGATATGGAATGTGCTTCGATGGGCTATGTAATTGTCCGGCTTCCAATGGAAGGATGAGCTATTTCCAGCAAATAGATGAAAGGCAACCTAATCTTGGGTGTTCCAAAAGGTGAAAATGCTTGATTTGAAAAAGATAATGTGTATATTTTAAATTTCTCTTTATTCCTCTTTAAGCACTTTGAGAGAAAAATCGCTACATAATAAAACTCCATCCATCTTGCGGAAAACATAATATTTCTAGAAAAACTTCTCCAAAAAGTCATTTTTGGTGATCAACTAAAATCTTAAAAAAACTAGAAAATATTCTCTGCCGTTTGGTAAGAAAAATATTTTTTCGACTTCCTCAACACCCCATGGAAAAAACCACCGGTGAGCAGTTGGAGTGTAGTTGACGTGCCACTAACGTGCGGCCAATGTTCCATTAACGTGCGGCCAACGTGCCACTAGTGAGCTGCCACCGGCGAGTTCGTACACTGTAGTTTGCATCTTCTTTCCTCCTCTCTACCTTTCTCGATATTGTCTCTGCTCAAAGTTTCATCACAAGCCAGGCTTTGCAGTCTCCCTTCTTTCTTTCTTTCCTTTGCCTTAGTTTTGCTATCACTATTCTCAAACTCCATTAACGCCCAAGCTCAAGATTATGATTATCCAAACGCCACGCTTTAACCACGGTGGACGAATAACACAATAGCTAGCCACTACAACCGATTTGCAGATGAATTGATCACGCAGATAATTCTATTCCGACACAAAGAATTTTTGGACCTTGCCTATGCCCGCGGCTTCTACTGTAATGGTAACTACAACTCTTACCTCTTTCCAGTTTTCATCATCCAACTTGATAGTAGTGGCTTGATTGTTGAGAACGGTATTCCACAAGTAGTGTGGTATGCCAATCGAAACAATCCCGTGAAGATTGGCGCGACATTAGAGCTCATGTCCGAAGGCGATTTTGTGTTGAAAGATGCTTATGGTACTATTGCTCAGTCCACGAACACTTCTACAAAAGTCCATTGTAATATTGAACTTGACAGATTTTGGGAACCTCGTGTTCTTTGACAAGGACGGTGCGACTATTTGGCAGTCCTTCAATCACCCAACCGACTCCCCCGTCCTCAGGCAAAAGTTGAGACCGAGGCAAAGATTGACGCCAAGTGTTTCCAAGACAAATTGGACAGTTTACAGTATGATTACGCTATTAGTTTATATATCGGTGAATCGCAGACGTTTATTAGCTCTAGTGGAGACCAATCCTCCTCAGGGTTATTTGTGGCTTTTTAGTAATTATTAGAATACAAGTATCGAGTTGCCATATGTTGAGTTTGTAAGTGGAAGCTTTTCTTGGTTCTTCAATTCTACGTTGAATGAGAGCTTAATGTCAGTCCCTGAAGCATCTTCTGCACAATACATGCAACTGGGCTCAGATGGGCATTTGAGATTGTATGAGCCTAATGAGTTCTCATATGGATGGATCCAAGTGGCCGATCTCTTCACAAGGATTATTGGGGACTGTGGCTATCCGATAACGTGTGCGAAATATGGAATGTGCTTTGATGGGCTATGTAATTGTTCGGCTTCCAATAAAGGGACGAGCTATTTCCAGCAAGTAGATGAAAGGCAGCCTAATCTTGGGTGTTCCAAAAGGTGAAAATGCTTGATTTGAAAAAGATAATGTGTATATTTTAAATTTCTCTTTATTCCTCTTTAAGCATTTGAGAGAAAAATCGCTACATATTAAAACTCCATTCATCTTGTAGAAAACATGATATTTCTAGAAAATGTTCTCCAAAAAGTCATTTTTGGTGTTCGGCTAAAATCTTAAAAAAACTAGAAAATATTCTTTGCCGTTTGGTAAGAAAAATATTTTTTGGACATCATCAACACCCCAAGGAAAAAACCACCGATGAGCGGTTGGAGTGCAACCAGTGTACCACTAATGTGCAACCGACGTGCCACTAGCAAGCCACCACCGGCGAGTTCGTACACTGTAGTTTTCATCTTCTTTCTCCTCTCTACCTTTCTCGATATTGTCTCTGCTCAAAGTTTCATCATAGACTAGCTCTGCAGTGTCCCTTCTTTCTTTCTTTCCTTTGCCTTGGTTTTGCTATCACTATTCTAAAACTCCATTGATGCTCAAGCTCAAGATTATAATTATCCAAATGCCATGCTTCCAACACAGTAGACGAATAACGCAACGGCTAGCCACTCCAATCCATTTGCAGATGAATCGATCATGCAGACAATTCTATTCTGACACAAAGAAATTTTGGACCTTGCCTATGTCGTGGCTTTTATTGTAATGGTAACTGCAACTCTTACCTCTTTGCAGTTTTCATCATCAAACTTGACAGTAGTGGCTTGATTGCTAAGAATTGATAGTAGTGGCTTGATTGTTGAGAACGGTATTCCACAAGTAGTGTGATATGCCAATCGAAACAATCCCGTGAAGATCGGCGCGACATTGGAGCTCATGCCCGAAGGCGATTTTGTGTTGAAAGATGCTGATGGTACTATTGCTCGGTCCACAAACACTTCTGCAAAAGTCCGTTGTAGGCTTGAACTTGACAGATTTTGGGGACCTCGTATTGTTTGACAAGGACGATGCGACTATTTGGCAGTCCTTCAATCACCCAACCGACTCCCTCGTCCTCAGGCAAAAGTTGAGGCCGGGGCAAAGATTGATGCCAAGTGTTTCCAAGTCAAATTGGACAGTTCACAGTATGATTACACTATTAGTTTATATATCGGTGAATCGCAAAGGTTTATTAGCTCTAGTGGAGACCAATCCTCCTCAGGGTTATTTGTGGTTTTTTAGTAATTATTAGAATACAAGTATCAAGTTGCCATATGTTGAGTTTGTAAGTGGAAGCTTTTCTTGGTTCTTCAATTCTACGTTGAATGAGAGCTTAATGTCAGTCCCTGAAGCATCTTCTGCACAATACATGCAACTGGGCTCGAATGGACATTTGAGATTGTATGAGCCTAATGAGTTCTCATATGGGTGGATCTAAGTGGTCGATCTCTTCACAAGGATTATTGGGGACTATGGCTATCCGATAACGTGTGGGCGATATGGAATGTGCTTCGATGGGCTATGTAATTGTCCGACTTCCAATGGAGGGACGAGCTATTTCCAGCAAGTAGATGAAAGGCAGCCTAACCTTAGGTGTTTCGAATGGTGAAAATGCTTGATTTGAAAAAGATAATGTGTATATCTTTAATTTTTCTTTATTCCTCTTTAAGCACTTTGAGAGAATCGCTACATATTAAAATTCCGTTCAATTTGCGGAAAACATGATATTTCTAGAAAAAGTTCTCCAAAAAGTCATTTTTGGTGTTCGGCTAAAATTTTAAAAAAACTGAAAAATATTCTCTGCCGTTTGGTAAGAAAAATATTTTGTGGACTTCCTTAACACCCCAATGAAAAAACCACCAGTGAGCGGTTGGAGTGCAGTCGATGTGCCACTAATGTGCGGCCAACGTGCCAGTAACGTGCGGCAGACGTGCCACTAGCGAGCTGCCACTGGCGAGTTTGTACACTTTAGTTTGCATCTTCTTTCCTCTTCTCTACCTTTCTCAATATTGTCTCTGCTCAAAGTTTCATCACAGGCCAGCTCTACAGTCTCCCTTCTTTCTTTCTTTCCTTTGCCTTGGTTTTGCTATCACTATTCTAAAATTCCATTGACGCTCAAGCTCAAGATTATGATTATCCAAACACCACGCTTTCAACACGGTGGACGAATAACGCAACGGCTAGCCACTCCAACCGATTTGCAAATGAAACGATCAAGCAGATAATTCTATTCCGACACAAAGAATTTTTGGACCTTGCCTATGCCTGCAGCTTCTACTGTAATGGTAACTGCAACTCTTACCTCTTTGCAGTTTTCATCATCCAACTTGACAGTAGTGGCTTGATTGCTGAGAACGGTATTCCACAAGTAGTGTGGTTTGCCAATTGAAACAATCCCATGAAGATCGGCGCAACATTGGAGCTCACGTCCGAAGGTGATTTGGTGTTGAAAGATGCTAATGGTACTGTTGCTTGGTTCACAAACACTTCTGCAAAGTCTGTTGTAGGCTTGAACTTGATAGATTTTGGGAACCTCGTTTTGTTTGACAAGGACGGTGCGACTGTTTGGCAGTCCTTCTATCACCCAACCAACTCCCTCGTCCTTAGGCAAAATTTGAGGTCGGGGCAAAGATTGACGCCAAGTGCTTCCAAGACAAATTGGACCATTGACAATATGTTTACGCTATTGGTTTATATATCGGTGAATCGCAATGGTTTATTAGCTCTAGTGAAGACCAATCCTCCTCAGGATCCTTTACAAAAAAAAAAAATCCTCCTCAGGGTTATTTGGGGCTTTTTAGTAATTATTCAAATACAAGTATCGAGTTGCCATATGTTGAGTTTGTAAGTGGAAGCTTGTCTTGGTTCTTCAATTCTACCTTGAATGAGAGCTTAATGTTTGTCCTTGAAGCATATTCTACACAATACATGAAGCTAGGCTTGGATGGGCATTTGAGATTGTATGAGCCTAATGAGTTCTCATATGGGTAGATCCAAGTGACCAATCTCTTCACAAGGATTATCAAGGACTGTGGCTATCCAATAGCATGTGGGCCATTTGGAACGTGCTTCGATGGGCTATGTTATTGTTTGATTTCCAATGGAGGGACGAGCTATTTCCAGCAAGTAGATGAAAGGCAGCCTAATCTTAGGTGTTCTGAATGGTGAAAATGCTTGATTTGAAAAAGATAATGTTTATATTTTAATTTTTTCTTTATTCCTCTTTAAGTACTTTGAGAGAAAAATCGCTACATATTAAAACTCCATTCATTTTGCGGTAAACATGGTATTTCTAGAAGATGTTCCCCAAAAAGTCATTTTTGGTGTTCGGCTTAAATTTAAAAAAAACTGGAAAATATTCTTTGCCGTTTGGTAATAAAAATATTTTTTGCACTTCATCAACATTCCCAGGAAAAAACCTCCAGTGAGCGATTGGAGTGTAGTCGGCATGCTAGTAACGTGCGGCCGATGTGCCACTAGTGAGCCGCCATCGGCGAGTTTGTACATTGTAATTTTCATCTTCTTTCCTCCTCTATACCTTTCTCGATATTATCTCTGCTCAAAGTTTCATTACAGGCCAGCTCTGCAGTCTCCCTTCTTTCTTTCTTTCCTTTGCCTTGGTTTTGCTATCAATATTCTCAAACTCCATTGACGCTCAAGCTCAAGATTATGATTATCTAAACGCCATGCTTCAACCACGGTGGATGAATAACACAACGGCTAGCCACTCCAACTGATCTGCAGATGAATCGATCACGCAGACAATTCTATTCCGACACAAAAAATTTTTGGACCCTGCGGCTTCTACTGTAATGGTAACTGCAACTTTTAGCTTTTTGAAGTTTTCGTCATCCAACTTGACAATAGTGGCTTGATTGTTGAGAACGGTATTCCTCAAGTAGTGTAGTCTACCAATCGAAACAATCCCGTGAAGAGTGGTGTGACATTGGAGCTCACATTCGTAGGCGATTTGGTGTTGAATGATGCTGATAGTACTATTGCTTAGTCGACAAACACTTCTGTAAAGTCCGTTGTAGGCTTAAACTTGACAGATTTTGGGAACCTCATGTTGTTTGACAAGGTGGTGCGACTGTTTGGCAGTCCTTCGATCACCCAACCGACTCCCTTGTCCTCAGGCAAAAATTGAGGCCGGGGCAAAGATTGACGCCAAGTGTTTCCAAGACAAATTAGACCGTTGACAGTATGTTTATGCAACGGTTATTTGGGGAATGTTCTCCAATAGTTGAGGCGGTAAGAAAAATACTTTTTGAACTTCATTAACATGCCTAGGAAAAAACCATTGATGAGCGATTGGAGTGTAGTCAGCGTGCCAGTAATGGGCTGTCGACGTGCCACTAACGTGCGGCCAATGTGCCACTAGCGAGTCACCACCGGCAAGTTCGTACACTGTAGTTTGCATCTTCTTTCCTCCTCTCTACCTTTTTCGATATTGTCTCTACTCAAAGTTTCATCACAAACTAGCTCTGCAATCTCCCTTCTTTCTTTCTTTCATTTGCCTTGGTTTTGCTATCACTATTCTCAAACTCCATTGACGCTCAAGCTCAAGATTATGATTATCCAAACACCACGCTTCCAACACGGTGGACGAATAACACAACGACTAGCCATTCCAACCGATTTGCAAATGAATTGATCACTCAAACAATTATATTCCAACACAAAGAATTTTTGGACCTTGCCTATGCCTGCGACTTCTACTCTAATGGTAATTGCAACTGTTACCACTTTGCCATTTTCATCATCCAACTTGACAGTAGTGGCTTCATTGCTAAGAACGGTATTCCACAAGTAGTGTGGTCTGCCAATCGAAATAATCCCATGAAGATCGGCGCAACATTGGAGCTCACGTCCGAAGGCGATTTGGTGTTGAAAGATGCTGATGATACAATTGCTTGGTCCACAAACACTTCTGCAAAGTTCGTTGTAGGCTTGAACTTGACAGATTTTGGAAACCTCATGTTGTTTGACAAGGACGGTGCGACTGTTTGGCAATCCTTCGATCACCCAACCAACTCCCTCGTCCTCGGGCAAAAGTTGAGGACGGGGCAAAGATTGACGCCAAGTTCCAAGACAAATTGGACCGTTGACAGTATGTTTACACTATTGGTTTATATATAGGTGAATCGCAATGGTTTATTAGCTCTAGTGGAGACTAATCCTCCTCAAGGTTATTTGGGGCTTTTTAGTAATTTTTCGAATACAAGTATCGATTTGCCATATGTTGAGTTTGTAAGTGGAAGCTTGTCTTGGTTCTTCAATTCTACCTTGAATGAGAGCTTAATGTCAGTCCTTGAAGCATCTTCTGCACAATACATGAAGTTGGGCTTGGATGGGCATTTGAGATTGTATGAGCCTAATGAGTTCTTATATGGGTGGATCCAAGTGGCCAATCTCTTCACAAGGATTATCCGGGACTGTGGCTATCCGATAGTGTGTGGGCGATATGGAATGTGCTTCGATAGGCTATGTAATTGTCCGGCTTCCAATGGAGGGACGAGCTATTTCCAGGAAGTAGATGAAAGGCAACCTAATCTTGGGTGTTCCGAATGGTGAAAATGCTTGATTTGAAAAAGATAATGTGTATATTTTAAATTTCTCTTTATTCCTCTTTAAGCACTTTGAGAAAAAAATCGCTACATATTAAAACTCCATTTGTTTTGCGGAAAACATGATATTTCTAGAAAATGTTTTCCAAAAAGTCATTTTTGGTGTTCGGCTAAAATCTTAAAAAACTAGACAATATTCTCGACCATTTGGTTAGAAAAATATTTTTTCGGACTCCATCAACACTCCCAAGAAAAAACCACCGGTGAGTGGTTGGAGTGTAGTCAGCGTGCCACTAACGTGTGGTGACGTGCCACTAGCAAGCCGCCACCGGCTAGTTCATACACTGTGGACAGCCACAAGTAATTTGGTGTCCCAATGTATGGACCAAACGGTAGTGTTTGCTCTTTCCATGACTAAATCCACAACAACACCCTCAATGGTCCCCATAAAGCATATCCAAGTCGTGAGAGAGAGCTCGATAGGATATTTTTGTAGTGTTTTTGCCCGTGGGAAATTGAAAAAAACCATGCCAATACAAGTTAGTGTGCTATTGTTACTTGTGATTAGCCTTTTTAACACATAAAAATGTATAGGTCGCGAAGATCGATTAAATTAAATAATTACTTGGAGAAGCACAAAGCAAGCTTGATTGAACATTCCAACTATGATCATGAGAGAACTCTTGATGTAATTCTAGAGGCTTATCCCACCATTACTACTCCCATTTTCAATGTGGTTGCCGGTTGTCCCTTCTCCTCATGTCGGAAATAGTTGAAGAACTGGACCTTTGACTAGTGTCATGAACATGGCTCTAGTGACTATCGCAATTGTCCCAAAAGCCTTAGCTTGGCTCCAAATGGTCGTCATTTTCACCTTTTAAAGTCTACACCAATAGTGATAGAAAAAAAGGCATTGATTTTTTTAAAAAGTTAAACCATTTGATGTTATCATAAGATCCCATCGAAAATCAAAAGAATGTGAAACTTATATATCATAAAGAACCATCATTTACCACATGATGCAAGCCAGGATGAAGGTGATGGCGGGAAGAATGTTGGACATGGCAGCTCCGAACGTCGCCATCGTGTACTTCATTCCCAAATAGTATAAATTCTAGTTAATGACTAGCTTGAAAGACAGAAGAATGAAAAGAACATGTCAAAGATAATCATGAACAATTTCTCGCGAAACCCAAAAAAAAAAATATATATCGCGAAACCTTACAATTGTCTTTAGCCACCACATGTCTTTATTATCTTTGTTTGGGCCTTCAACCAAGACGATCTGCTTATTTTCCGTGGCAGCACTAGAATGTAGTTAAACTATTTTTTTAGCAACCCCAAGTATTTGTTATCCTTGTTCGGGCCTTTATAATTAACCAACTTCGAGGTGAAGATTTTGCGTATTTATTGTAATCTTTTCCACAGCTACCTTGCTCGTATGTATTGATTTGGTTCATTACACCCGAATCTAAATTCTAATGGATAAGAAATTGTTATGGTGAAAATGCTTGATTTGAAAAAGATAATGTGTATATTTTAAATTTCTCTTTATTCCTCTTTAAATACTTTAAGAGAAAAATTGCTACATATTAAAACTCCATTCATTTTGCAGAAAACATGATGTTTCTAGAAAATGTTTTCCAAAAAGTCACTTTTGGTGTTTGGCTAAAATCTTAAAAAAACTGGAAAATATTCTCTGCAGTTTGGTAAGAAAAATATTTTTTGGATTTCATCAACACCCTCAAGAAAAAACCACTGGCAAGCGGTTGGAGGTTGTTTGGAGGTGTCCAATGTCAAAAAGAGCAGAAATTAGGTGACTTCATTTGTTTTGAGGTTATGCAATGTCAAAAAAGTCCCCAAGTGGCTTTGAAAGGAAAAGGGAGACCTTCAGAGGAACCTTCACCTCCCAAAAGCCTTCCACCGAAAAGACCCATTTTGTTGTAAATGAATCAACACAAGATTTATGTGAGAAATTTGACAAAGCCCCCAACTGTCAATACTAGGCCTGATGTAAGAAATCTATCTACCAAACCACCTCTCCATTGTTAGAAGAACAATACTCAGCCAAAGTAGCACCCTCATTCCTTGCTAAGGCAAACAAGTCAGGAAACATATCCTTAAAGGCAACATCTCCACACTATCACTCAGTTTGCGATGACGTTTTTCTACCATTACCCACTTTAAATAAGATTCTAGAAAGTCATTTTTCAGGAAAATGTGAGCATTTTTCAGTGTTCAGTTGAAATCTTGATAAAGGGAAGAAAATATGTCCTTTGGTAAAAAAAATATTTTCCAGACTTCATCAACGCCCCAAGGAAAAAATTATTGGCGAGTGGTTGGTGTGCGGTCGATGTGCCACTAGTGTGCGTTCCCTCTTTCCATGATCACAGACACAAAAGCGACCTCGACACATCATCTCCAAGACTTGTCAGTGGCATGCTGGTTACACGCTAATGGCACGCCGATTGCACACCAGCTACTCACTAGTTGCTTGCTGGTGGCTGAGGCAAAGTTATTTGTTACTATTATTATCTTGGGGTAAAGATCTTTAGAAAGCTCTACAGTTGCACTTGTATCTCACATATATATTATTATTATGAAGAGATATCCTTCCAAATTCTCCATAGAATAAAAGTCCAGCAACAAAAATCATACCACCCCTACCCAAACAGGCAAACCTGGTCATTACCGAAGGTAATTCAATTTATTCTAGCTTCCAATGATATCAAGCCATCATACTTGTAACATTAGGCCCAGGAGATGCCATGAGCCTAGTCCACGCACTACAACATACTTTGTGATTTTCTTTTCGATCACTTCTGTATTTCTTTGGACGAAATTAATCAAAAGACCGGATCCTATTCCTCTACAATTGTTATCTCATGATTATCCCTTCCATTGCTTGCATGATCAGCCAGCTCCGTCAACTGTGCTATTTGCTTGTCCGGCCATGAGAACGATTGGTTGTCCTTGCTTTTTCCACAAACGACAAGGTACAAATCGGCCATGATGATGGTTGAATCAATAATCCTGAATTCACAAAATTAATTAGGATAATATCATAATTGTAAAAATTGATGATTAGCATGAATTGGGGCAGAAATTTGAGGAGGAAAAGAAAAAGATACCTTCTCAAGGTGAGATGCTCAGCGAAGATAAAGCACCATACTCAAAGGATTGAAGGGTAAACACTAGGGTTTATCTCAATGACCACCCTTCTCGTATGGAAAGAGAGAGGTGGGGGTCAAATCTCCACATTTTCAGAGATTGGGTTGGGGACAATTTAGTTTCAAGTGTTAGTTTCGATGCCCACACCTTATAAGGAGGTAGACCCTCTTTCTTTCGTCAGTGCACTTTGAATGTAGTAGCCCATTCCCAGGCACAATATTCCCTGCATTTATCAATTAGGCATAACGGGTTAAAAAAGGATTTCTAGTAAAAATGCCGCATGTAAATATTTTTTTTACACAAAATGAATGCAATCGGCAAAATTAAAAGTTTTATGTGTGTTGTGCCTTAATCACAACCTTGTTGGTAGAATAATTTTGCACATTACTTGTGTACCAATTAAAAATTCAAAGTAAAATAGCTAAAAATTCCACATGTGGTGAACATCAGAAGAAGGATGAGGCCACAACCATTGCCCGAGGCTGCCTTGGGCAATCTGTGGCAGTGCACCGTTGCACCACTCATGGAAGCAAACAAGGGTCTCGAGTTGCAGGAATTTGCAGGCAATCTCAGAAATTCAATAAGGGCAATAGATGGCCAATATTTGAGCGCGCTTCAAGGCGAGTGGGGATTGGCCAAGGCCTGCGAGAGCCGCATGGCGGCCCGGACACTGGCGGCTTCATCTGCTGGAGAGATCGAGCTCTATAGGTTCAGCAGCTGGGCAAGGTTCCCGTTCTACAAGGTGGATTTCGGCTGGGGAAGGCCTGCTTGGGTGTGCACCACCAGCGTTCCGATGAAAAATGTGGTGATTCTGATGGGTACGAGGTGTGGAGATGGGATCGAAGCATGGATCACCTTGGCCGAGCACGACATGATCGAGTTTGAGCGCGATGATGAGTTGCTACAATTCGTTTCGCCAAGCCCTTGATCATGAGAAGCGCGATGCAATGATGATGGTGATCCTCCATGGTTTGTCTGCTCATTTGCCCGGCTGAGTTTTCGTGTGTTCGTTTGCTTTGTTGCATGCCATAAACTGGATAAAGGGTTTGCACGTTGTTATCTGTGTGATTCAAACTGCAAAACAAAGTATGTTTAAAGTTCCATCCTCGGACATTTTAGTTTGACAATCCTTGTTGAAATGGAAAAATACCATATGAAATATTTTTTATGTTATGTTATAAAAAAAAAAAAGTATTGTTAACAATTGTCTTAAAGGTACTTTTATCGATTCATAATATTCAAAATCAGTGAATAACAAATTCAGACACTCTTAGAAAATTTAAATATGAAAGCAATATTTCTTTTTTGTTATATAAAAGCGCATCAAACCAAGCTTAAAAGAATATCCGAAAGGGTACTGCAGTCATAATATGCATTAGTAAAACAAGCAATGTTACGTGTATTGAGAAATCTCTTTAAAACATATTTACTAAATGATTTGGCAATTTTATATTGGATTTTCAAGAAGCCAATGATTCAATATATGGTTTTCATTTATTTGTACCCAAACAAAACTTGTCATAACATTTCATAAGTAAATTGTAGTAAAAATTTTCACTGCGTCTGGCATTTTTCTGTTAAAAACTTGACCCAAATTGAAGTTGAAGAGACACAGAGAAGAGGAAACCGTAGAAGAATATTGTATTATTTGCACTTCTCATTGATTGTATTCTCCATGTACAGTGTTCAATATATAGTACAAAAAATGATTAATGAAAGGAAAGAGTATATCAATCTAAATCCAAAAATTGATTCAATCAATCAATTACCATCCTGGATTGATTAAGTGTGTCAATTGTAATTAAGACGAATCTCCCATATCTCAAGCATATCTTCCAACATTGTCAAGCTGGTGGCTTATATATGTCCAAAATGCCCAACTTGCTTATTAGATTTGCATGTTGTCTTTGACATAGGGGTAGATATCTGCATGCCCCGTGGTTCCGATACCTCTTATCTCAACTATCCCTTCTTGGATATTAATTGAGTAAAGTGGTCATCAATTTTTATGTGCTCCATTCTTTCATATATGATGGGATTTGCCACAAATTTGAGTGTTTTATCATTGTCACAAAATAGTATGGTCGATTTTTTAACTTGTACCCCAAGAGATAATTAGTTATTTCATGTGGCACTTTGACACCATTGAATATTTGCTTATGAATTTAAGAGTAAAATTATTGCATCTTCATAATGGGTTACGTCCTATCAATCTCATAATTGAAGAAGGATCGACCATGGTGTACGGGAAAAGTTTAAGGGTTTAATAAAACAAAAGTGGCATGGATTCAATCATTCTCCCTAAAAAAAAAATGCCAAGTAGGCAATCTTTAACTGCCTCATCAACAGACTCGATAAGCTACCGAGATGATAGGGCTGAGGGATCATGCCGGCGATCTCGGCGACGTCCCAAACACGCGTCATCATATGAACGATCTTGCTCCCTCTTGCACCTCTCCCATCAACAAAGTCCTTCAGCTCCGAGCACAACAATGCTTCAGATTAACATATTGCTATTTTCAGATCCACAAAATGGCATTTCAATAACTAATTTCGATCACCTCTTTACCTCGACTTCAAGGGGACATAACTTTTGATTCAGATAGAGTAACGGGCCTTGTAAGTACCATCTAGAAAGCTAGTTCAAAGCTTGACATCACTGGGCTGGACTAAAAAAAAAAATCATTTTTTCACGATCATTTGATGTCGGGGATTCTGCTTGCTAAACTCATTTATGACTTCATTAAGCGTCAAAGAAATTAACTAACAAATTTGTTATTATTTGTGATATTTGTAATTCTTTATAAAATTAGTTCAAGTTGTCAGGGAGTTTGGTAACATTTCAATTTTTTTTGTTATTTTTTCTCCGAAAAAAAAAACACAAATTCATTTAGTAATGTTAGTTGATATTTTTACTCCCTATAAAAAATTACTCAAGGGAATAGATTCAGAACAGAAATAAAAAATAAAAAAAGTTGTTTGAATAAGTCATTTTTTTCTTCTTCCTTTTTTAATCGATTGTTGCCACCCATTGCCGGTAGCTGACCGTTGGTCGTGCCAACTACCAAATGGATGTCGAGCGTAGGTCACGTCGACCACCTGACGTCAACTGTTGCCAAAAGAAGAACAAAGGAAAAAAGAATCTAAAAAATCAAAAGAAAGTTTATGTTATAAACAAATTTGTGAATCGTATCAAATATATTTATATTATTTTTTCTATTCAAAGAATAAATATTTGGTGCGGTTACCAACACGTTCTTTCACTTAGAAATTATCCTAGGGAATACAATTATAAAAAAGTTATTTCTAAAAAAAATTATTCCCAAAAACAAATTATTACCGGTTAGTGCCCGAGCTTCTCCAGCCCAAAGAGGCTTGAACAGGCCTGATAAATAGAAAGCAAGACAGGCTCCGGAACCGGATCCGAATCCGTTATCCGAAACCGCTATTCCCTCGTCGGAGCCGTCAATTTCATGCGTCGTCATCATCGTCTTTCTCGCGTTTCCTCCACGTCGTTGCTGCCATGTCCTCCGTCTCTCTGCTTCGATCTCCTCTCCAGATCTCGCTTCCCCTCTGAACCTCCCCAACCTCTCTCTCTCTCTAGATCCGCCGCCGTTCATCGCCGCCGCCGCCGCCGCCCAGCTGAAAATTTCCCCGACGAGAAGAAAGGTGAGAAAATGTCGCACTCCCACAGCGACACCGTCCCTCTCCACGCCTCCTCCCAGTCCGACATCGACGAGATCGAGAACCTCATCAACGCCACCGTCCACTCCGGCCCCGCCACCGTCCTCCCCGCCCGCCCCCCAGCCCCCCCGCGCCCAGATCCCCGTCTCCTCCTCCCCCTTCCTCCCTTCCTCCATCCCCCCGAGCCCCCCAGAAGCTCTCCAACCAGAAGTTCGTCCCCGCCGTGGCCCGGCGGCGGTCGCCCCCCGCCGCCGCTCCCGCCCAGCGGCGGCG
Organism: Corymbia citriodora subsp. variegata; assembly: GCA_014858505.1. Classification (NCBI taxonomy): domain Eukaryota; kingdom Viridiplantae; phylum Streptophyta; class Magnoliopsida; order Myrtales; family Myrtaceae; genus Corymbia; species Corymbia citriodora. The sequence continues at coordinate 25,308,343 of CM026412.1, forward strand.
GCGGCTCGGGCAGGGGTCGAGGCCACCGGGTTCGGGCCGGCCCCGAACACGCTCACGGAGCCGGTCTGGGACACGGTGAAGCGGGACATGTCGAGGATCGTGAGCAATTTGAAGCTGGTGGTGTTCCCGAACCCGTACCGGGAAGACCCCGGGAAGGCGCTGAGGGATTGGGATCTCTGGGTCCCTTCTTCTTCATCGTGTTTCTTGGGCTCGTGCTTTCGTGGTCTGCATCGGTCAAGAAGGTGAGTTCTTGAATCGTGTTATCTTTTGCTCTGCGTGATTCTTCGACACGTGATTTGCCGGGCTCTGCAAGGAGATGCGTGCAGAAACACTGTGCATCGAATTATGAATCTGAAGTGCAGGGTGTTCAGGTTCTGTCTTCTCTCGCATGGAATAAGGTCTTTGATCTGGGCATTGTTCGTTGATATGTTCAGTATATTGGATGCGTGGTTGACTGGGATCTCTACTTCCTGAATTTGGCATAGTAGATTGGCTTCTGGTGTCTGTTTTTAGTCTAGCTGATAAACGTTCTATATTACTTCTGTTGCTTCGCACGGATTTTGATGATTCTTTTGTCTTATGGTTTTCTTTTGGTATATGCATTACTTATCTCTGTCTTGATGCGATAGGACTAGAATTTGAAGGTTAATGCAAGGCTGCATTATCTATAGTTGCAGAGAAGGCATGAACTGGATATTTCTTTATAGTAGGAGACATAGGTGAATCCTTCAGAAGTCACTCGTTGTGATTGACTATGTAGTTATTCCTCTATAGAGCCTGTCGACATTGATATAGTCAAGAAATAGGAATTATTGTGAAATGACACTCATGCAGTTTGCATTGCGGTTAGTACAATAAGATTCCATGATGTTCTTATTGGATTTGAGAGGGAGGTGGATGAGTTCATCTAATACACCTGATAATTAAGGAGCCTGCTTTTTGAGAGTGGATGCATTGGTAATAAAGAAATGGCTCAAGTGCGTTTCAAATAGAGATCGATAGATAATTAAAAAGTTGTTATTGACAACTAAGAAATCAAAGGAATGCTTTAACAAGATGCAGAGGATATGTCGACTGTGGTATTCAATCTGAGTAGCAATTGGAAAATCAAGGTATTCTGGTGTTGATGGAACATCTTAGAAAGAACAGTATTTGGAGGAAATGTAACTGCTAAGCTGAAAAACATGAATTCTCATGAGAAGTTTATCGATCTAGCTATTATTGCCAATAAATCTTGTCTGACTGCCACATGTTTGACTGATGGTAGGAGGTTTAACACCTAGTTAATGAGCTTAAATTGGATCGGACAGTGAACAGTTGACATATGGTGCTTGTTAAGATCTTGGATCAACCTCTGTCGTTGGATATCTGATCTGTCCAGAAGGAAGACTATATTATGGTATTTCTTTTCTTAAATAAGATGATTGAGTGGCCTTTGCTTGAAACAGCAGTGTTTCTTGGGGTCTAATGTGTCTTGATCACAATCAGGAGATCCTCATGAACTTTTTTGTCAGCACCCAAGTTTAACAGGTCCTTTACACCCCTTAATAAGGTTTAATCCCCTCTGAACCACGGAAACATCAATAATGCAGTTAAAAACCCCTCATTAAACCCGTGATTATTTATATAATGAAGATTGAGTGTAAGTTTGAGGATACTTTATGTTGCTGAAACACATGCAGGATCTCATTTCATGTTAGCATATTCTTGTTTTGGTATTTCTCTTCTCCTACATCACAAACCAAGTCTTCACTTGTTAAGAATGGGAACTTTACACAAAGGGAGTAATAGCTGTGCAAAAATTGAGTGGAGTTTGTACTATTTTTCCGCATTCGAAAGGAAAAAACAAAGGCAGACTTCGGCTCGAGGATGAAACTGGGCATGTTTCCTTCAAAATGGCAAATTTGGATGGATTTGCTGATTGTTATTATTATGTTGATTCTTTTCTATTGGATGGGCTTAGCCAGCCCATAATCTTTTGGTAGAATCATAGAGGCTTGGGGGATGCAACTTCAAAAATATGAGATGTCAACTCCTGAGGCTCAGAATTTTTAGAAGGGTTTGTAGTGACTATAATTGGCAGCTTCGGATACAGTTACATGGCTCAAACACTTCCAGTTATTTAATGGTTTAAGGATGACCTTGCCAAACATAATGGTCACTGCTAGTGTGACTGTAACTGCATTGCGAAACAGCTGTAGTAATTGCCTCTATACTCTTGCAAGCTCTCTTCGACAACTTTTCAATCCCCCTTGCATTCATCATAATTTTTCTTTGGCTTTATTCTTCTCACTTTACTATCTGTCTGTCACCTGTTGCCATATAACTTTGTCCACAAATTGTGGCAGCAATAGCCTATTTGACTGCCTTTCAATTGTGGCTTCATAGTTCTAGAAGCAAAGTTTGAAGAATATTATGATATATTAAATCTCTCTCTGTGCCTGCTTTGTTGATCTCGCCAATCCAGGGTTCAAGTCCCAGATCACCGCATGCTTCTCTAGTTAATAGGCTAGCCACTTTGTCATTGGAAAAATTCTAACTCTTATACTCCTAGGTTTTCTATGCAATTGAATTATTTATGGAACAAACCACGTGGGAACCATTTGCATTACTGGTTATTTTTGGCTGTCTGATAACTTACTAAGACTTCAAAGGGGACATGTCTTTCAATAGTGGAAGTTGGAATAGGATACACTGCTGGAGAATGGGACTCCTGTGATAAACAATTATATGGGGTCGAATTTGTTGTGATCCCATTCTGAGGTTATCTGTTGTTGAGACAGCATGGCCCTTGTGTGGCTATGGAATCTATGTTGGACACTTCAAATAGCACTTGGAGAAATCTGCAAAGAAAGCTTGTGCTGGTTGTATTGCTTGATAAATGTTCTTCTCTACACACTGCGCTCCTTGGGGGGTTGGGGGGGGGGGGGGGGGGGGGGGGGGGAGGGCGAGAGAGAGAGAGAGAGAGAGAGAGAGAGAGAGAGAGAGAGAGAGAGGTGAATCTGATTCTTTGGCCATAGGTGAACTTAAAGGCCAAGTCTTAAAAAGTGACTTTCCATAGGCTTTGGAAAAGCATATTTTTCGGGCTAGCCTTGCTGTCCAAAACCTACAAGCTTGATACATATGACTTAGTACAAATTACCGAAGTCCACTTTATTCTAATGAGACTGTGGCTCCATGCACGACTCAATTTAATCTATTATTAATATAAGGGAACCCTTGAGGAACATATTATGCGTAAGAGAGAAGCGGCAACTCTTTTCCTGATATAAGTTTTGTCAGATGGTTGTATCAGAATTATTCAAAGCAAGTCCGGAAAAGGTTGTCTTTGCATGTATTATTCTAGCTCTGGTCAGTTTCCGCTCTATGCAGTGGACTTGTACTTATATCCATTTCCAATTTTAGAAACGTCTTCAGCCAAGTTAATACAACCCGGACTTTGACTGACAAACAGTCAGACATCTAGACGTGTCCATATTTGTTGCTCAAATCAATGAGTCTCTGACCCTCTGGAATCATTTTGTTTCCTTGGTGGGATATTATTTTGCAATGAATGGGGTAAGAACATCAAGCAATTACCTTACCACCAGCTCAACTACAGCTACAAGGAGATTACTGCTGGCACATTGAACTGCTCTAGTCGTGACTCATTTAGAAAATTGATTGGGTTGGGGTAGGGCTGGTTTACTAAACCAAATCACCTGAAGTGGTCATTCTCCTGGGAGTGATTTTTTAAAAATTACCATTTCAAGTGCCAGGATGATGAATGAAGATAATAAGCTTATGACTCTGTTTGTTGCACGGAAAATGAATGATTTGGAAAACATTTTCCTAAAAATGATTACTTATATCACTAGAAATAATTAGTCAATGGAAAATGCTTTCATTATCGATAGCAATTTGTCTAAACATTTTCATGGATAGTGAAAACTTTTTTTCTTCATCTATTTTTTTAAATGATATAAGTGATCGTTTTTAGGAAAATGTTTTCCCAACCATTCATTTTCTGCAAAACAAATGGAGCTTAAATAGGAGAAGAAACTTGACAATGAGTTTGTGAATTACATTTTACTTTCAAATACTGCTGAATAGGTTGACTCTTATTTCAAACTGAAGGGATCCAAAGAGAACTCATCTTTGGGCCATTTATACATGGTCACCAATTGGATCATTAATTCTTTTCTTGCACTCCATCAAAGCTGTAATGCTAATGCATCACAACCAGCTCACTCGGCATTTTCTAATACTATGAGAATTGAGCCAAGTATTAGGTGATTTGCTTGGAGAAAATAAAATGATAAAAAAGGAAAATCATAGACATTGTGTGAACAGTCTGCTCAGCTCACAAGAGTCAGTGAGGTGACTCAGCAACTCAGTCAGCATCTTCTAGTACTATGAGAATTGAGCCAAGTATTATTAGGTGATTTGCTTGGAGAATATGAAATGATAAAAATGGAAAATCACAGACATCGTGTGAAGAGTCTGCTTAGTTCGCAGTCAGTGAGGTGAACACCTGATTTGTGGCCAACTTCGTACATTATCTCTGTATCTAATGAGTTTTGAACATTGCCAAATTATTTACCATGTCATGATCCTCATGCCTGTGCAGGATCAGGTTGTTTAAGTTCATTCAGTCTCCTTTATCACGCTCGATATTCTAACTAGTTTTGCTTGGTAAGAAAAAAGTACAAGAGCTGGCATTAGGGAATGACTGCTCACATGAAATCCTGACTGCTTACACGAACACCACCCCCCTCCCCCCCAAAACAAAAAAGAAAACTATGAGCAGAAGGAATATCCAAGTCTTTGGAGCAACCATCAAAAGACTTTGTCTAAGGTTGTAAATAATTTACTTACGCATTATATATTTGGCAGCTAAATGATCTGAATCTCTTGCATGGTTAAAGGAAAATAAACATGCTGGACTTGTGAGCACATGGGGTGATTGTCTTTGAGATTTCACATTAATGGATCGAATTTTTTGTATAACCCAAAGTTCTCAGCACTCCTAATTGGATTGGGTATGTCTTTTTCTGGTTCGGCTTGGTGATATGTTTGTCCTTCTTGAAAGCATGGCTTCTATTATGTAGTGTTCCTAGTATCTACTTCATGGACTCTGATTATGAAGTGTGTGTACGTATCTGCTACAGATGAAAGTATTAAATACTGTAATTTGAATTCAAAAGGATAAGTAATAGAATCTTCCTCTACTGATCATCATTGAAGAGCTTCCTCTAGTCCATTACCTTTCCCGTAAATAACTAAGGGTAATTTGTTCCCCAGCAGTCTGGTTCCTGTCTAGGAATCAGGAACTAGACCTGAGGAGTGGGTTCCTAGTTTCTAGAATGGGGAACCAGACTAGTCCCAGCCAAAACTGGACAGTTCAGCCAGTCTCATTCTTGGATAGGGTAGCATATTCATTTTTATTATTATTATTATTATTATTATTATTTGTAGTTAATATTCAAGAGGAAACTGAAGATGTTTTTGATAACCAAGGCGTTTCTACAATCAGTGAATTACGTGTAACATTGTAGGTTTCACCAAGATTTTTCCAATTTTGAGCCAAAATTTGTTTGGAATGAGCAACTACTGTTGTGTTTTGATTTGTTATTGTCATCTTGCTCCCATGTGTGAGTGAAATGGGAGTAGAGTGACTTGTGTGTGTCTGCTGAGGGTGAATGGTTCCAAATTCCTTACAAGTTTTACCTAGAACATGAAACCTACGCGCTAGAACAGGTTCCTCATTTTTGGGAATGTGAACCTACCTTGTTACACGTTCTAAGGTCAATTCTAGAATCTACTTAGGTTTCACCTATATTATTAATTGAACTATTGCAGTGGATCATCACCTTTAATGATGATCATTTAGTGATACAATTCACTGATCACAACTTATAGTTAGATAAACGAAGAATATAAAATATTAATAAAGTAAAAGTCTATCATAAAATGAAAATTTAAACTAATGATTCTAGATTATACACTCATCATTGAACACTATGAAATATCATAGGATCGCGCGAAGACATAAATCAAGAGAAACACAAACTTGTTTCAGGTTATAGATTCTAAGTTTCAGGTTCCGCTTATTTAGAATCCGGAACCTACCTATTAAAATAGGATTTCCAATTTTGAAATTTGGAACTTACATTGCATACCTTGGAACCTAGAATTGGACAGGTTCTCACCAATCCGATTTTCTGGTTCTAGGTTCTATCCTAGAACTATGTTCATCCCTGGTGACTCTGCGCATGAGCAAAGTCTGACATGGGAGATAGATTAGAGTTTTTTTTACATATTTTTAAGAAATTAAAAAAAAAAGTGTGGTCCGAGTAGTCCAGGTAGGCAGTTCCACACCTGATTCGAGAAATGAACTGGTGCCCCCAAGAATTGCCCAGAACCGGCCAGTCCCTTTCTGCCTAGGCAGTTCCTTTTGCTCACCATTATAAATAACTACCCTTCATTTGATGAACAGAAGCTTAAACCCCATGTTTCTCTATAAGGGGACAACAAAAGAGTAATATAGAAGAAATAAATTTTCGTTTTCTTTTCCATTTCTGTTGATAGTTGCTTGTGGTATAGTTTCACTGTTTCCCTATTAATGGGTTGTAGGTTTCGTTGTTTTTCTCTCATGCCTTGTATACATGTACCTTTTTAAGCTTCATGCATTGTTCCTTATCCTTGGAGTACATGATGATACTTATGGACTGTAGAACTGTCACTTCTTAGCATGCAATATGCTAATTTAATTTCATCACATGATGTGGTTAGTTATACTAATTCACTTCCTTCTGTTCATGCAGTCTGAGGTGTTTGCTGTTGCATTTGCAGTCCTTGCAGCTGGAGCTGTTATTCTGACACTGAATGTGCTGTTGCTGGTATAGCTCTTTAGTTTTTTTATAAACAATTCACTTATTGTAAGTATGATGACTAAACTGTTGGTAAACTCATATTTGTCATAGTGGAGGATTCGAGGTGGGAATGCACTTCACTCCTGAAGTAATCTGTGTCTTTTAATCTTACATATATCTACCCTTTTGTGTGCTGAGTTCTTTTATGCATTGTTTCAGGGTGGTCATATCATTTTCTTTCAGAGCTTGAGCCTCCTTGGTTATTGTCTCTTCCCTTTGGATGTTGGAGCCCTGATTTGCTTGTTGAAGGACAACGTAATACTGAAAGTGATTGTCGTGTCTGTGACGTTGGCTTGGAGCTCCTGGGCCGCATATCCATTCATGAGCTCAGCCGTCAATCCTAGGAGAAAAGCTCTTGCCCTCTACCCTGTCTTTCTCATGTACGTATCGGTTGGTTTTCTCATAATTGCTATAGATTAATAAAGCATTATCAAGCTTGCCTCTCATGGTGGTGACCCACACAGACAACTGTATCTCAGATACATTTACACAAATTTTCCTCAAGATCGTGTTTGTCGTTATATTATATTTCTCTCATCTCCCTTATGACTATCCATTTGAGGGCTTTGTATGTCGCTACAATATATCAGTCGTCATCAGAGTCTTTTATAGCCGTAGTTCATGTCTAGTCATGGTTTGTCACACCTTTGGAAGTGGGGCTCGATAGCTTTCCAGCTCATGGCTAGAATTGTTTAATGTACACACTATTCATTTTCAATGTATAGAGAGTTGATCTTCTGAAGTTGCTTCTATGTAGTCTTTAAGTATCTGGACATAGTAACGTACCCGCCCAATTGCCTATCCTAGTGGGGCTTGATCCTCAGCTCCCAAGTGAAGACGAGATTAAATTTGCAAATGAGTGAGGAGGGGGAAGGGGGAGGGTGTGGTTATGAGTTTTGAGCCCCAGTTTGGCAATGTTGGTTGACTCCCTTCGGCTCTTGTTCAGCTGGTTGCCTGTTGCAGTTTTTGGAGCGATACCTACCTAGACCGAAACGAGGAATTATATTTTCGATGAGTGAGTGAAAAGACGGATTTTGCCGTCACGCTGCAGATTTAACAACTCAGAAAGATTGTCTGGCACGGTTTTCTCGCCATAGTTACAATTCCGAGGAAGAGTGTTTCGTAGTCTATGAGGTATTCAGCAAGCTCATCATAGATGTGGCGCCTTTAAAACGAAGTTGTTTTCTCAGCCAATTATAAAATGGGCCCATAGGCTCCATATGGAATGACATAGGGAATATGTGAGTTATTTAAAACTTTAGAAACGGGTTGGAAGAGGTCTGGCAAATTGAAGCCCAACTATATTTTGGTCTTAATGGGCTTGTGCTATATCCATTTTTAGCCCATAAGCCCAAAAGACATGGTAAATAAAACATGAGTAAAAGACGTAATTGAAGACAGAAAGGCACGAGGGGGAAGAGAGAGAGAGAGGGTGCCGCTAGCAACGGGACCTGGCGGCATAACGTTGTTCATAGCCGTGGATGTTGTTAGGGAAGATGCTCCAAAGATGCCCAAACCTACATATGATTGAAAGGTTGAAGACTCGATTAAACTTTCTAATGAAGGTTTACGATTTTAATTGACGAATTGAAATGTCATAATTTCATCGCATTTCGTATAGAAAATTTAAAAATTTGATGGTGTAGTTTTTCCATTCTTAGTTTACCATAGAAGCTCGTTCAACAACCCCGTTAAAACTTGAAGACACCAAGGTATGAAACATAAAATTGAATGTCATGATGAGCTTGTTACATTTGTTCATCCATTGTAACAAATTAATTTTTAGAGTACGCTATAACACATCTTTACCAAGATTCAAACGAGACTTGAGATAAAGCTTTTTATGAACTTACTTAGATCCGAAATCACTTTATGTAGACATACTCATTTATATATATTCTTACAAGCCTGTCACGTCATTTGATGTGGCAATTTTGTTGACTAAACCTTAGGATATTTAGCATTGTTCTTTTGCAATATATTTATGATTTACATCACAATGCTTCTAATGCGAATAAAATTTATCTTGCGGGAGATCATTCTTTTGTACTGTAATAAAATAATGACATAAATTAGATAAAGCTTGGTCATTTTATTCCCATTTGAACGTTGAATGACGGAAAGAGCTTTTCATTGGCATTTTGTATTTGCAAGCGTTGAAAGTTTACAAAGACGTGAACCAAACTCGTTCTAGCTGTTTACTTTGATGCGAGTCGCTTTAAGAATAAACCGGCGAAACTTTATTTTAAATTCAGTTGGCCGAGGAAAATTTGTTCATAATTAGGTTCCGTTTATTTCTCGAAAAATAAATAATTTGGAAAATGTTTTCCTAACAATGATTCTTGTATCCCTTAAAATAATCGGCCAAAAAAATATTTTCATTATCGACAACAATTTATATCTAAATATTTTCGTAAACGACATAAATATTTTCATATGTTCATTTTCATAAGTGAGATATAAAAGATCATTCTTACAAAAAAATTTCAAGCCGCTCATTTATTATGAAACAAACGAGTCTTAATCATAGATGATTCGTAAAGATTTTCCCCTGTACCCCGAGTTGACAAAATGAGGAATTATATTCCATAAAATGTTAAATATCGAATCAGAAAGCTTCTAGAAATAATATCCAATATTTTATATTTGATTAACTAACATTAAAATACATGATTGTGCGATTCTGGGTCAATAAAGGAATTCCCCATACAGAACACAAAGCTCCAACTTGTACCACAGATTTGCAACACATCAACGATGGTTAAATCCGATGGATTTAGACGCTTCGACCAATTTTTCAAGGCAAGCTCAATGTTTAAATCAATCCGTAATGATGCATTTGCTCAAGAATTCGAGCCTAACCCCGTCAATTTGTAAATTAAGCTTGCTTTTTTCATAATAAGTTCGTGTGATCAATAATCTAAGTTCCATCTCCATTACATAGCCACTCTATAAATGGATGTCACTCGTCGTTGGTAGGTGATCTATTTCTGAAAAAAAAATTAGCTCAAGTCATGCAAAACAGGAAAGACCGCAGCCCATATGTTTGAATTTCAAAATCTTGTGTCATGGTCTGAGAAATATTTGCGCTACAAGGTTGGTGCAATTGATTGGGACGTTGGGGAATTTTCAACTCACCCGTTCGAATTCTACAATTTACATGCTTTTGGTTGGAGCCACCCACACGTACCAAAACTCTGGATTTAACTAGCTCATGAGGCTTGAAGGTGTTTAATGAATCTTCAGATAGCCAAGTCTCCACATCCATACCCTTGGATTATAATAATAAGAAAATTAATATATTATGTTTGTTTCTAGATTAATTCCGTAGCACTCACTAACACATTTAATAATCAAGAATTATCAACCATGAAATATTGGTCCACGACATTGATGTACTAATAAATGATATAAACTTATTTAGATATTAACTTACATGTCCACCCCTCATTTAGTATGTCGATTTCGTAGACTAAACCTTAGGATACATAGAATTATTCTCTTGCAATTTATTCACGAATAACATCAAGATAATTCTAATAAGAATAACGTTGATTTTAGCGGAAATTATTCTATTGTACTGTAATCAAATTAATGGTTAAAAGATCATATTTCGGATGTGAATTCAATTGTTTGTGTACAAGAAGAAAAAGCTTGGTCATTTTATTCGTTTGAATATCGAGTAAAGGCCAGAGCTTTTCATAGGCATTTTGCATGTGTTCAAGCGTTGAAAAAGTTCGAAAAGACGTGAACCAAACTCATTGACGACTGTTTTACTTTAATGCGATTCACTTTTAAGAATAGATGGTAAAATTTTATTTTATTTTATTTGGTAAAAGGTAAGTGGATGGTGAAATTTTATTGTTAATTCAATCAGCCTAGAAAATATTTTTTTTCATAATTAATTTGGGATAATCTCGTGGAGACATAGGATAATCTCGTGGAGGGCAACAAATGAAGTAGTGGAAACGAGAAAAACGTGAATTGCATTTGGTGAGCACAGAGATAACCTAATTGAATTTTCACCCCCTTGAGGTTGGTGCAATTGGTTGGGGCATTAGGGGGCTTTCCAATGCGGCACCAAAGATCATCTGTTCGAATATCACAAATTATGAACAAACTTCTCCAATAGAGTTACCTACACACATCAAAGATTTGAATTTAATCGGCTCATGAGAAAATAATTTACAGATCTCCATGTCTTTGCTCTTGAGTTATAAAAGTATAATCAGTATATTAATATCTACATATAATGTCCGATTTTGACTGAATTTACAAGAACGGGGCTAGCCGTGAAGAAGTTTATTTGACTAATTATATAATAATGATAAGATTTTGAAGAAATTGTCCAAGTAGTCCTAAATTTTTCAATCTTACCAATTGAGTCATAAACTTTACACAAAATTTTAATATAGTCCCTTTCGGCCGATTTGCATTGAAATTCGTGACATGACAGTGTGCCAAGTGGGGTAGCCAATGATGATTAGATTATCATGTCAGCAACTTTCAATGAAAATTGACTAAGATGACTATGTTGGCATTTTGCACAAACGTCTAGAATTTAATTGGCAAAATTCAAAAGCTTAGAACCGAATCAATAGGACTAATGAAATCATGTTTCCTTAGAAATCCAACATTGAGCCAGAATTAAAAACAACCAATAAAGTACCAATTATATTTGTCTTAATTTATATGCTCCGCCCACGTATTGGAAGAAGAAATCCGGTCGTAGATGCTCCAGATCCGTTCGCAGTTGCACCTTAACGCCACCAATGGATTGGTCTAAGAATCCAATTCAATCTTTTTGACAAATTGCGTAAAAAAATCATTCACAGCCCACCATTCTCATTTTTGGGGAGGAATCATTCGCCCCTTTGTTCGACGGTCCAGAAATAATCGAGGGACGCACTCCATCAGTTCCTAAAAGATTGCAAATATTCCTTCTTCTTTTGTCTTTTTGGACCGTATGCCTTTGCTCGGAATATTGAATGTTGATTAATTCTATTTAATTTGTAAAGATCGATCCGTGCGATTCATCTGTGCTATAGATACTATATAATACTAACCAAAAAGACCCCATATTTTAAGAAGTCCTCGATCTTTTTTTATTAAATATATTATATCGATGATTAAAAAAATGTGAAGTTAAATTTTATTTGATTTCTCGTGTGGTTCAATTTTAAGTTAGATTATTTTCTATTCTACAAATTCTTTTGTAGAATGCTTTTTCCCTTTTCATACTTTGCACAAATTCTTTGTGACATATCACTGAGTTCTTTTTATCATTTAATAACTGAAATGACTTGACTTATTAAAATGTGGGATTTTCTTTTTTTGTGCACATGCAATGTGTGTATACCCGTTCGCTAGTAAGATGAAAAAAGAGTAGAACATTTTCGGAGTTTAAAGAAAAAAAATTGATAAATTGCAAAGATATGAAACATCTAACAACAATACATTTTAAGGAAGATAGCCACATTGTCGTGATCACCATCGGATAGAAAACCCTAATAAACCCATTTTGAGTTCGGAGCAAGTTATCGGAGAAGTAGAGAAATTATTTGGCAGGGAGAGAGAAGAAACATTAATAGATGTAGCCGGGCATTGTGCCGGCTTTTCTAAAAAATCTAATAAAGGACAATCAAAGATATAAATACCGACCGATTACGTAGGACTTAGAGAAGCAAATGTGTTTTATGAATATTAGATAATATGTCGTATGATTTCCATTTTCCGTGGATACGGTTGAAATATTCTATCGTAGATCTCAAGTACCTTTAAATCTCACATTATCGGGTACAAAATACTCCAGCCTCTTCTTCTTCTTCTTTTCTGTTTTTGGTCCCAGCTCTGTAATTTATCTAAGAGTTATTCATCATAACTTGAACAGGAGCCGTGACCACAAGTGCCCGATACAATTCCAGGTCGGGACCAAACTTCTGACTTACCGTTTTGTGACATTCTTGGGTGCTCTAAAACCATCCTGTGACTCGTCCATTTGACAAATCACAGATCACAAGAAATCGTGAACAATGTATCAGACAATTGCATAATTCGGGACCAATTTCTAATGTCCCATTTCATTACATTGTCAGGTGCTTTAAAAGTATCATCTAACTTGTCCGTTTCATCAATCACGGGTTATAAAAAGTCGTGAATGACCATCAGACATTTACATAAATCGGGACCAATTTCCAGCATTCTATTTCGTGATATTGTCCGGGGCCATGCATTTAATTAATCACGGGTTATCAAAAGTCATGAACAACATATCAAGCAATTACATAATCCATGCTTACAGTACAAAAAAACATATCGGACAATCACATTTACTTCCCTATCGAACTGTCATCATCACGAGTTGGTACCTAGTCACAACGCTCTGTGAAAATGTAAAAGTCAAGACTCAAATGGTGATAGACGAAGGGGTGATTTAGTATTTGAACGACAGAGCTATAGATACGAGATGGAAAAAGAACGGGGAAAAAGAAAAGGAGGAAGGGTACGGTCCATCTTCGTATAAAGAACTAAATTCTACTTTAAATGGACGGTCTAAATCATAAAAGCTTTTGACAAATCGCAAGGCTTTAATTCGTGACAATTTCAGAACGAGCAGATGATATTTCAATTTCTACTTCTCCCACGATGCAGAAACACTGGTCTAAGATCCTGATATCCTTCCCAGATTGGAAGCGAGCTGGACCACTGAATTTGTTCTTTGGGAAGAATATAAATACGAAAAATGGGCAGACCAAGACATTAAAATCGGTGAATTTATTGGCCCAGCAAATATGAAAATAGCAACAACAAAAAGATAAAAATAAAAAAAGAGAGAGAGAATATGATGTTTGTGCTTTATATCTATGGTTGTCTGGAGACAGCATCCTTCCCAGCTAATTTAGGGTTGAGAAAGGTCAATTTCATGTTTATATATATATGCCGAAAATGACCTATAACAGTAGCACTATTAGGAAACGTCCTTCAAAGTAATTTCAAAAATAATTGCGAATAAAATAATTAGGGATAGAAGCGCATCGGCTTTTAACTGAGCTCTCGTCCCCCTTGACCTTAATAGGACTTATGGGGTTTCTAGGTTTAGGGTTGTGTGATGAATTCGGAATCCCATCTGTGAAGTCTTTCGGGTTTGGAAAGGTTTAGGATTCAAATGACGAGTAACTCAAAACCCCAATAAGCGATTTCCCGATCTATCCTTATCTCTTTTTCTGTAGAAAAAATAAACGATGCCTATTAATAGTTATGTTCATTCTCACTGTTGAATCGTCACGCTCACCTTACGCGGCTCACTGTACTATCTGCACAACGTGCCATGCGAAACAGCACACAATGCGACCTCATTTGCAATTATAATCATTATAATCATTATTCCCAAGTAATAATATCTTTTACCCAAAACCTTGCATTTTGCGTAGAAAACGGCGTCACTTTTGTCCTGAGCAACGTGGTTCATCGTGCGCGTCGACAAAAGTAAGCCGCCTTTGATGAGGAGCTGCAATTTAATGCGAGAAAACATGGAATCTCTAATGGGAGTCGTTTTCTTTATTCCACGGGCGAAAGATTTGGCTTCTTTTTTTTCTTCTTTTTTGTCTTTTTTCTGGAATTTCGCAAGACCGTGTTATGCTAATCCCAAGTTAGGTCTTTCTTTTTTGGTAAATTTAATGGTGGCCAAAGTGGGCAACCACTCCAGGGATTCGAGCATCGAGGGTTTATCCCCCTCCTAACAAGGGCCAAGATTCGAACCCCAGCCTATCGGCAAGTAAAGTCCGTCTGGGATTAACAGGCTACCATTAGATCAACCCTTTATTGGTAAGTTAGGCCTTTCTTTAGGATTTTTTTTTTTTTTTTGGGGGGGTCATAGCCTTTCTTCGGGCCGTGAAGATGCGAAAGGTTAAAGCTTCTTTCCTGGGGATTTGGCCAAGAAAATAATTGGAGAATATCCGTATTCAATGGGGCAGAAAAAGTACGGTTCAATGTACACGGCACCAGGACCAGGACGAGAGGAGCATGGCCAAGGTCACACGCATTCGTTCAATCAATCGATCGACCAGGACAGCGAATGGCTTGGAGGGGGACACTGTAGGACGTCGCCCCCTCATTTGTACTTGAAGCCAATACGATCTTCGCCTTTCGAATAATTGAGCAGGACGGCATCCGCAAGGCACCGCCAAAACTTTGTCCTTGATGCATGGCCGCGAGGGAAATCATGAAATTCTTTGACTAAAGTGGAGAGGGAGAATGATGGGACGATCTTGAATCTTTGCCCATTGCGATTTAGGTGGACACATGAACGTGCATGTTTCAATCATGCCGTGGAGAAAAAGTAAGCAGGGGTAGGGGTTGTGGAATGTCGACGTGTTGCATGAAATAGCTAGGGGAGGAGGATTCTCTTGTCTCTCCCCACTACTCGACCAGCTCCTCCGCCACACAGCCGCAGGCATAGCCACCACTGCCGCCGCCGAGCCTGTTCTCCTGCCTCATTCAACTTTACGCACATCATGTCCCTATGTTTGTCTGTCCGTTCTTCCCTCGCCACCATCCTCGGTCTACAAGGCAGTGGCATGGAGGGCAGTTGAGGTTAAAGGGCGGCGCAATGGCAAACTTGCAGGCAAGTGTATGCATGAAGTAGACCTCGCAAACTGCTTATCCAGTCTTCTTGTTCCACATCGAAATTGACGTTGTTGAGAGTCTTGGCCTGTCATACGTGGTGTACTATCACATAAGTGATTTGTAGCAAAAATTGATCAGAATAATTATATTAGAATTTTACTTAAAGATTTAAAAAAAAATTTGTAAAAGTTAAAAAATTTATAAGTAGTGTCCATATAATAGATTTAGAATTTATTAGGTAATTTTTTTCATTACTCGACCCACTGTCATCTCTTAGCCTACGCCCTTTGTTGCCTTGGCGCATGTCACTTCTTGCTTGGGCCATTATCATCACGGCAAAGACAATTGCTCTCGTTTTTATTAGCCACTGGGGACAAATATATATATAGGAAGATGCCTCAAGACGTCCATTATAGGGGCTATTGCTTTTTGTTTTCAAATAAATTAATTTTGGGAAAAGTTACGTTGGATTCATATTTATTAGATGGAGACAAAATTATATGTTTCTAACGCAGTAAACATATGTCACGAAAGATCCCCAACATATGCAATTGCCTTTGTTTCACTTGAAATACTATGGAAAAGATCATGAGTGATTCAACATAGAGGTGATTGGCTCTCGGTTTTCAAAATTAGGAACCAAGGACTAGACCAATTGGTCTCAAGACTGGGAACTAATTATTATTTTTCATTACTTAATGCTATATGTTATGAAAAAATTAAAAAAACTTATTACTTTTAATTTTTTGAAGAAATAATAAAAAATATATATAGTTGGTTTGGTTCTCCCTTAAAATCGGGAATTAGACTACCTAGACATATGTTCCACTTTTTGGAACTAGGAACTAGATCAACATTTCTGAAAACAAGACCTAATAGGTCGGTTTAATCCAATCCAAGTGGATCGTGATTCAGGCAATTCATTATGCACGCGACTAAATCAAAATAATAAGATAGGGATTCCAAAAGTTATTATCAAAGAAACCATCGGGAGAAAGCCACCGTACCGAAATATAAGAAAAGGAAATCAACATGAGGCAAAAAGATCAAAGCTAGTATTTTTTAAAAAGGGGTTGATTTGCAAAAGCTACTTTTTGTAGACACGAGTCTTGACTTTTTCTCAATTCCACTTTGGGTGATCTGATTTTTCGCGCAAAGTTTTTCATCGGAAAAGTATCAAAAAAAAATTAAAATCTATTACATTAATTCAGCTCTAATTTTTTTAAGAGTCCTATTAATATGACGATACTGTTATTTACAATCAATAATAGTGCCGTAATAACCACAAATCTTACACGTGAAGATCAAAACTAAAAGATATTGAAAAGAGAATTCAC
Source organism: Corymbia citriodora subsp. variegata (assembly GCA_014858505.1). Lineage (NCBI taxonomy): Eukaryota > Viridiplantae > Streptophyta > Magnoliopsida > Myrtales > Myrtaceae > Corymbia > Corymbia citriodora. The sequence goes on from CM026412.1 coordinate 25,325,219, forward strand.
AGAGGATTATTATTTTAATATAAAATGAAAAACATCGTGGGATATTGAATTTGAGAAATATTTTTCAAACTTATTTTTCATGGCACAAAACTGTATTCAGTTGTAATATGTCCAACCAAATCCAAAGGAAAAATGTATGTAATAAAATACACAACATAAATATACCTTCACTTCTACAACGATCCAAAAATAAATACAATACAAATAGAATTCGATGCATTTCACTTCTTATTTCCTTAATGCTCGGTGATGCCACTCTGGCATAGGCAAGGGTCAGCCTCACTAGATTTGGCAAGGGTAATCTCGCCGACGCTCGACTTCGCCCAAACAAGGCCCAACAAGGCCAACCCTAATATGTGGCAGAGAGGGTGATGTCTAGGCCAGGTAGACCACCGACACAAGCCATGGAAGAAAAGGAAATAAAAAAATTCAGAAAAAGTTAATAAAAAAATGTCTATATCAATGCTAGTTATGCTATGTAAGACGGCCAGCATAAATGTCAATAATTTTCGGAGTAAATTGGTCTATGGATGCAGTTGGCAAAGTGCAAAAATGTTTAGGATTAAATTGATCTAATTAAAAGGTTTAGGACTGAATTTGTACAATACAATAGATTTAAAATCTTTTTTTTGGTACTTTTCCTCTTTTTTTGTTGATTTTACTTTATTTTTACTTTAATTCTTACCCTTAGACTTTTACATTGCCATCTTACAGGGCATGAAAATCAAAATCCATACTTAAAACTAAATCGTCCATATTCTAACCTCCCGAGAAGGTGAGGATATGAAGAAAAAACTCAAAGATGATCTACGTAACCCTATGTATGTTCGGAACATCTTCAATCATCCGATAATGGTCACATGGCATTCAAAAAAAATTCATTGTATAAGCCGACAAAATATTTCTAGGCACCATTATTTGACCGACTGTCAATGTAAATAAAATACTTAATCCATTTATCATTGGATGAGCGACATGCAATGTTTGAAAATGTGAAGGAAATTGGAAACGTTCACGCATTATCCAGAACAAGTTTAAGTCCACTTTGTCATGCTTCTCAACGTCGAATTTGTGCATGTTTTCCACAGGCCGAAAATCAAGAAGTCGGATTCTCACGTCCTTCAATCTTTTTCCCTCACCTAATCCCCCACGTTAGGCCAGCATGCCCGGTTGCTTTGCTCTGCACCGGCCCCTCCTCCCCTCCTCTCCCTCCCCACTTTTTTACAAGCCGATCTCCTTTCCAACTCATTTCCATCAGAATCAACAACGCGAGAAAAACCCCAAAAAGCAAAAAGAGATCGTCAAGCTTTTGCTGATTGCTGGAGACGACTTTTGAGCTTCGCGGATCCTCCTTTTTCCCAACACCGGATCCGGGGGCTTGTTCTCTTGTTCCTCCCGCCCTTCCTTTTTCGACGACAGAAACCCTCCTCTCTCTCTCTCTCTCTCTCTCTCTCTCGTTCTATCCATTGCGAACGACCCATGTTGTCTTTTCAAAATAATAGAGAATCCGAACATCTGTAGGAGCTTGACAAGGGAGAACAAAAGAAACCTCCACCCATCCCCAAGGAAGGGTGACTCCCGCAAGACAAGCCAACAAAACCTAAAGCTGAGGGTCTCGGGTAACCTCTTTTCTTTTCACCAAACAAGGCCAATCAAATCAAGTCCCTCCTGTCTAAAGCGAAGCTCGAGCCACGTCTCGTCGGAGCATAATCATTCGCGAGAAATTCGATGTTTAATGGTTCGTCTGACTGTAGGAAGGGAATAAGGCTGTATTGCAACGGATATCACGCTCTAACTTAATAAATCCGTAATAGTTTTTGTTATGGCCAATGCGGAAGCAATGGCAAAACTAAAACTGAGAAGAATTAAAGAACACATAGGTTTACATGTAAAACCCTTGTCGGATAAAACACTGGGAAGAGAAGTAAAATTTACTTCAAAAATTCAAAGACTGCAAAAGGTGATTCAAAAAACCTTAAGACTCTTTATGTCTTTCTTTAAAACCTAGTAACTTGAAAAAAATATATATATTTATACAACTCCGTACACCTCACAGCCAAAGTCTTAAGTTTCATTTTTTTTTTCTGTAGTTGGGTTGCCACAAATTTCAATTCGAACACTAAAATTACATTTGGATCGAACATTTGAAACAAAATTCAAGACATACTCAACAATTATCATACTATTTGATTTATGTAATGTTGTACATATTACATGTTTTGGTTTCATGAATGATATATGCAATAACAGAGGATTAGTATAAAACAATTCTCAGTATACCTCCCAAAATTAATATTAGAGGGAATATTATAATCAATCACTTTAATAGTCAATCACGATTCATAAATTTAATACCTTACATTATATATGTGTGTGTGAGTGTATACGATCGGTTATATCAAATATTTGTTTATAATTTGATGACTTATTTATGATTGTAACTTAAGCATATAGCATGTAATATATTTAAAAAGATAATATATTGTAATGATTATCACTATATAATAACCAATCATGAGTGTACGACTTCATATATATCGAAACAGTATTAATTTAATCATATAATTTATGATTATCTAAAATAAGTTATTTAGTACATTACTATAGTATGATTGAAATAATAATTATATCACAATCTGTGCATTAATTAAAAATAATTTTAGATTAACATGATCATTATATAATGAATAGTATATTATTGAGTTCTGAAAGTTTAGATAAGCATACCTAATAGGGAGCAACTACTATTATTCTAATTATTAATTCATGCATAACTTTTGACATAATTAATAAATTATGTATAATCAAGATAACGTTGTTACTATGACGTATATTATTTACCTATCATTTAATTTTTATTTATTAATCATACAATGTGATTAAAGTTAAGTATGATTGATTGAATCATTACATAAATGCCACAAATAAATTTTAGTTATAACCAATAACATATATTTTATTTAAAGTTAATTATCAACATTATTAGATTGATAGTCACTACACAGAGGAATCTATATAATAGCTTTATTGTAAGCAAACATTGTACATACAATCACTCATACACATGTGATGTAAGAGCCCCTGCTGCAATCAAATGTGCTGTGATTCAATCTTCTACATCAAGTCAATCCCATGTCAGCAAAAGTTATAAAATTTAGATGGGGAGAAGGCAGATTCTTTTTTTTTATTTTGGTATTTTCTACAATAAAATTCAATTCTTCAACAGCATTAATGATGAAATGGTCCTACATTTTATTGTCTTTGTGGGTCACTTTTTCATATCTAAAGGCATGCGTGTAGAGATCAAGCTACTTGAAAATTCATGGATCATCTTATAAGTTTCACAAATCGATTTTGTCCTTTAAACGTGATAATAACTCAAAATACTTCTCGCATAGTTGATGAGATGATTTCAATTTTCCTCTTTGTTCCTCATTAGCAGCACCAACCTCAAGGATTTTTTGTCATACATAGTCATTTTGTGCCATCGTGCCATAAATTCTTGAACGTAGCGAGTTTATGGTGCCATCCAACGTAATTCTATCCGAATCCCCATGCTAGCTTTCCTCGGGGGGTGTGAAGTTAAAGTGTTTTGAAAACCGATAAGATAGGTCCTCCCTTCCACACTTCATGATCATGCCTTCAATAACTTGGTCAACAAAATTCCTAATTTCAACGAATTAAAAAGTTTCTGATCCAAAAAAAAATTAATTCAAAAAGTTATCCCTAGGGGAAGCAAATAGTATCAAGGATTTGGATAGAGCTTACTCCACAGGCGTCATTTGGGTGTCTTGGGTTTTCGTTCTTTTATTTTTACGTGGTAATCATGAAAATTGGTACATGCTACTACTGGAATTGCCCCGTCCTCCCACCATGCTTGTGACAAAAACAGAAAACCCATTTTCCCGTAGTTGTACCAAATGTTTTCTCTCTTTGCTTGTTTTATGCTTTATTTCGAAAGATGGAGAGAGGGGAAATGAGTTGGAGAAAACATAGGACAACATTTAATGTTAGGACAGGACATTGGAACCAATTAAGATGTTCATACCAACATTTAATGTTAGATGTCGTACCATTTCTTGACCCACGTCAGCACACTTTCCACAATTTCCGAATGTAGTCTTGTAAAATACATTAAGAAGACAGCTGGCAATTTTACCTTGTTTGAATCTCTCATTTTCGGTTGGCCAAATCAGCTCTTGGTTCCCAAGATTGTTTAGTTGAAGGATAAGATTGATAAAAATATGTGGTGAAATTTTCTATATAAGATAAGTGATTGAATATGAGACCAGTTATGTGATGAGAGGATAAGATGCGATAAAAATATGTGGTGAGATTTTCTATATATGTTAAGTGATTGAATATTAGACCAGTTAAGGAAATGAAATACATATTAGGCAACTAGAGAAAAATGGAAATTTGCCAAAAAAGAAAAGAAAAAAAACTCCTTCCTTATCACAACTAGTGACAATAGTGCAATGATTTTTGATGCGTGGCGACGACATGGTCCCGCAAGAATGGCTTCCACCACATGGTGGTTGCCATGAAATCCAACTCAAAAATCAGTGAATGATATAGCACATATATTTACAAAATTAAATTATGTGTTGTTGCTAAATCGGTTATCGCTCGTTGTCAGACATTTCGACATATCATTATAAGAGCCTAAGTCCCATGATGAATAATAGATAACTAGGTGCTTTTTGGTCTTTTTAATGACCTAGGGCCATGAGCACCGAGACCTCACTATCTTGATATTTATGGGACACTCTGTAGGTTCACAAATTTGTTATAAGTTTTAAGTCTTTGGCCTATGCACGTGACCACATTAAGTAAAAAGGTTTGCAAGCAAAATGGTAGGAGGTGACTTTCATTTTATGAACTATAAATCCTCCAACTCACTTTGTTAGAAAAAAAAATAATTGCTCATTTAGCTAATAAAAAATGAATGAATGGAAAATAAATTGCCTATGAAAATATTCATATATAAATTATTATTGACAATGACAACAATTTTCATCAACTAATTATTTCAAGTAACGCAAACAATCATTTAAAAAAAAAAAATCTTCGAGTCATATATTTTTCACAAAAACAAGTGTGGCCCTATATTGGGTAGGATTGCACCCTTTCATATTCCCATTGCTCATATATATATATATGCCAATTTCATTCCACGTCATCTATGTAGCATCGGCAATGCTTGTTTGCTTTGGAAAATGGCAAATTCTTGCACAGAAGCTCGAACGAGATCGCATGTGCATTCTGGTGCTTCCCCCACCTCATTTCGCTTGGAACCATGTGACCTCTAACATGCGGTCTGGTGCCGCGCACGCTTTCGATTATGTCTTAAAGAGCTTTTCACTTAGCCTAATGCTACTTTTAAGATTAAGGTTAATGCCCCAGAAAATTTCATATCGGTACTTCGTATCAGTTCTAGACTAATTTTCATCTTACGGGTAAGCTTAGATTCGTACCCCGTGATGTATTTACCCCACCAAATTTCCGCCTTACAAAAAAATCTTGAACAGGAATCCTTGATCCTAAATAAGGGGTATCGGTTTGAGATATTTGTGAGATGCAAATACTATTTTGAGGTAAATTGGTCATAAAAGTATCGATTTGAGATTTTTTGCGAGATGAAAGTAATTTGCAGTAAATGCATCATGAGGTTACCATTCTAGAATTTTCTAATAGTGATAACTATTAATATAATATGTTTGTCATACGAAAAATCAGTGATTTGAGAAATAATTTCTGCTTAAAATAATAATCAATGCAATATATTTTCATTGTCGACAACAATCTATATCAAAATAATCGATGAACAAAATAATTTTCGTTTTGTGAAGTCATTTCTTTGAGCGATGCAAGTTGTTACCTATTCAACCAATACTTTTCAAGTTGTTGATTTTCTGTGTTAAGATGTTGTTGTGTCACCTTGACGACCAAAGAAGCAGCTATGCATTATGTCTCAGGCTACTTTCTCCATAAGGGCATAAGGATATTATAAGTACCCAAAATTTCATACAATACTCATTTTGGTGTCAATTTTTTTTTTTAGATCATTTAATTGCTAACTTCAATTTGAATTGCTGGAAATCTGATGTAATCATATTTTATAATTTCTCCAATCAACATTGCTTAACGGTATGTCCAGTCATCATATATACCCCTAAATGATGCCATCTACATGTTTTGCTCCAAGAATCGAGCCCTAATGTCCCTCTTAATTTTTGACCAATTGAGTGAGTGAGAAAGGATAACGAACCTCGAGTGAGTGATTAAGTGAAATCGACAGAGACGGCACGCGAGTTGTTTGCTAGTGAAATCGACATAGACGAGCAAGCAAACGACGTGATTGATGGCAACCGAATGACAGTGAGAGGGAGAGATGACAAAATCACAAGCGTAGAACAAAAGCTTCATGGTACATTTATACTGAGGAAAGCTCGTGCGATGTCATTTTTTTGCTTGGGCTTCGTGCCATATCATTTGTAGGTAAGCTTGCTACGTCATTTCGCACAACATTTTTTAGGAAGTCCGCGCGGACTTGTTTTTAATATAAAAATGCCAAGTTAAATTAAATTTATTATGATAAAAGTCACATGATATTTTTAGCTAGAACTTTTCATTTTAAATAACCAATTTTTCACTGATTTGATATTTAAATGATTCGGTGAAATTTTTTAAAATTCAGATGAGACTTGCACAAAATGTTTAGCACTTCTAATGTGCTTATTATGCACTTCATAAGTGATAAACTATGATAAACTAATGACTAAGTGTGGTTAGACTATTTTGAGACCAATCGTGGGACCTGAAATTATTTGCCCTAACCCATGCATAATCCAAAAATACAGGGGTAGCTGTCGCACGTGAAGCATTTGGACGACACTATGTGTCACTAATGCTAGTACTTCCCATTGTCAGGTGTGAAGTGAAATCTCTCTTACCATCTCTTTTTCTCCCCACTTTCTTTCTTTCCTTCTTTTTTGGTCTTACCCCTTCTTACCATTTTCCGAAAGCAAGTAATATGTGGGTCTCATTTGAAAGAAAGGGGTAATTTAATTTCCAAAAAATAATTAAGAGATTTACTTTGCCTAAAGTTAAGACTTTTGACCCCAAAAAAACAATGTGCACATTCCCACATCTCCAAAAAGGAGCTGCCCGCCTAACGTAACGTGGGACGTGGCCGCCCGGCCAACTCAAAAAGAACACAACACTATACCCACGAAAGTGGATAAACTCAACATGTAGTAAGGAGCTTTTTTTTTTTTCTAATTTTTTTATATTTTTTGCTGAGTCATGCGAGCTTTTAATTCCCATAATAAGACGAATTCGGGAGCTTTTTAAAAATTTAAACTTACCAATTTGCCCTCCCAAATCACGAAGCAAAATCATCAAATTGCCTTTTTCCCATTTTCTAAGCCAAAAGAAGGAAGAGAGAGATAAAAAAAATAAAAAAGAAGGCAAAGAAAGAGAAAAGAAAATAGAAGCGAAAAGGAAAAACGAAAAAGGACGAATGGGTTTTTTTTCCCTCCTCATATTGCTTTCTTCTTCTTCTTCTTCTTCTCTTCATCATCATCATCCTCCACTTTCTTGCAAGAATCGTCATCGCAGTCGCTCCCTTCTTTGGGGCTCTCCAGCGCCCTCTTCTCTTGCTCCTCTTCCTCCATCTCCTCCATCACCACCCCGTTCAGCTCGCACTCCTCCCTCATCCCTCCGTACTTCTCGTTCCTCTCCCCCCTCGCCTTCAGCACCTCCAGCAGCTCGCCCACTGCTTTCTCCTTGTTCCTCCGGTTCTTGATCAGCACCTCGCTTATGTCCGCCGGCGTCATCTTGGCCTTCTCGACCGCCTCCCGGAGCTCGCTCGCCGCCGCCGCCTCCCCGAGGTCATCGGCCTCGCTGCCCAGGTAGTTCCGGAGCAGGATCTTGAGCGCCGGGAATGAGCAGTAGCTCATGTAGATGTGCATGTCCATCCGGCCGCTCCGGAGCAATGCCGGGTCGAGCTTCTCTATGTGGTTGGTGGTGAACACGAAGATCCTCTCGCTCCCGCAGCACGACCACAGGCCATCGGTGAAGTTGAGCAGCCCAGAGAGGGTGATCGTGTTGTTCCCGTCCTCCCCGCCGCGGGCTGCGTCAGGCGCGCCGGGGTCGTAGTAGCTCCGGGGCGCTGCGCCGGCGGCGTGGGTTGCCTTCGACCTGTTCGACAGATTGACTGAACAGTCGATGTCCTCAATGACGATGATGGACTTGGAGCTTGTCTTCATCAGGAGCTTCCGGAGCTCGGAGTTGGAGTGCACCTCGGTCAGCTCGAGGTCGTAGATGTCATAGCCGAGGTAATTGGCCATGGCGGCGATCATGCTCGATTTCCCCGTCCCGGGCGGGCCGTAGAGCAGGTAGCCCCGCTTCCAGGCCCGGCCCGTCCGCTGGTAGAAGGCCTGACCAGCCGCGAAGTCGCGGAGGTCCTCCATGATGTCCCTCTTCCTCTCCGGGTCCATGGCCAACGTGTCGAAGGTGCTGGGATGCTTGAACGGCACCGATTCCCACGGGTGGCCACGGGAATCGAGCGACCCGCCGCGCGAATTAGTATAAAGGAGGCGTTCTTGGTTCTTGCGGCGGATGTCGTTGGCCTTATCCATGATATAGTCCAGGTAGGCGTCGAGGATGCGCTCCTTGTCGCGCTTCCGGATCCGGAGCGTGAAGCCGCGCTTCTCGTCGGGGAGGGGCCGCCACGAGAAGCTCTGGGACTGGCGCTGCGTCACCACGTGCTCCCACTGGACGGCGATGCCGTCGAAGACGTCGTTGATGCAGTCGTTGTTGGAGAGGCCGAAGGTGGTGGCGCTGGAGTTGACGGCGCGGGTGAGGGAGAGGCGGCTGCCGGAGGCGGAGACGAAGGAGCTGAGGTAGAGCTGGACGGCGTTGTAGAGCTCGTTGGTGTTGACGCCGTCGATCTCGGTGATGTCGTAGTAGCAGTAGGAGGAGAAGCAGTTGAGGGCCCGGTTCAGGAATTTGAGGGAGGCGAACCGGAGCTCCGGCGGGAACACCATCTGCAGGAAGCTCTGGCAGAAGGCCAGGACGCCAAGGAGGGAGGCAAAGGATGTCCAGAACTCCTTCATTTCCGGCCCTCTGTTTGATCTGTGCCCCTGCGTGGGTCAAAGTCGGAATCTTTCTGGGAGATCTCTGGGTTGTGGGAGTGGGAGAAAGAGATGATGGAGGAGCCGCAGAGCGGTGGGGGAGAGTGGAGGGTGATGGAGAAATGGGTATTTGGGTTTTTATGGGGAAGTGAGTTTTCTTCTGAGGAAGGGACAAGCGGGTGCGCTGGATTATTTATAGAGGCATGAGGGGTTTGTGGGTTCTGATGTTTCGAGTAGGGGCGATGAGAAACTGTGGAGTTTGTGGAGAGAGAGAGAGAATAAAGCTCAAAAAGAAGAAAAGCCTAAAGAAAGCTAGAGAGAGAGAGAGGATGGCCTTGGGTTTTGGGGGATGAGAGAGGTATTGCCTCTGTCTAATATAATTTTTCCTTTTAAGTGCCAAGGGAGAACAGCTGGTGAGGAAAACAACAAAGGAAAGGAAAAAGCAAAACAGGGTCTCCTTGGAATTTCAGAGATTTTAGAGAGAGAAAGATGGCGAGAGAGCCTTACCAAAACAAAAAAAAAGATGGCGAGAGAGATTCGGGGCCCGTTTGGTTTTTTTTTTTTGGGTCTTGGGGCCGAACTCTGACTATTATGGAAGCCCCTTTGGGTACAACCTCCTGCTGCTGCAATGGTGAAACGTAAGACAAGAGAGACAGGGAAAGACTTATCAATGTGTTTGAGAAAGGACCCTGGAATCAGGGAATGGACGGAGGTGGGAAGAGATATGCAATATATATAGGGGAATATCATACGGTCCAATGCGATGGTGCTCCACTTGCCCGTTAAAAAGCCTCTTACCAAAGTTAAAAACCAGGTGAATTCATGATCCCTCATTAAATTCCATCACCCTGGAAAAAGGCAATGAATCTCGAAGAGAAAAAAAAGAGAACCCAGTAATCTCTTCAATTCGCTTCCTAAATTAAACCAACCCATCAGGGGAAATCCTCATTAGGAAAAGGGTGTGGTGATGCAGCAGGGATTGCACCGCCAGCAAGCACCCGTCTGGCATGCAACTACTGCTGTCTTACCGAAACCAGGAGAGGAGGGGAAAGGACTCCCGAGCCGACTCCGCCTTTTCGGCACGCTGCGTCGTATGCGGTCTCCTCTTTTAACGAATCCGCCGTTCTGGTCGATCATTGAATGCACGAGATTTTGTTCTCCTCTCGATCCGATCTCTGCTCCGGACGAGCACGCAACCCCCCAGCCCGTCCGTCCGTTTCTCAGCTTTTTCCCCCTCTATCTCTCTGCTCGGATCCCCCTCTCCTTTTTTGGTGTTGGTGGGTCTACAGGTGTCTAGATCACAGAGGGTCGAAGGGCCATCGGTCGACCCCCACCCAATCGACCCTCCCGTCCATCGAGGAGCTGGCGCGCTCCAGAGGCAGGGGTTGGTTATGATAGCGGGGCTTCGTGCAGGGACGGGAACGTCCTGGACTGTCCGAAACGTCCGAGAGCAGATCTCCCATTTAAGATCATTGATTATTTTATGGCTTTATACCGGGATATTGATTATTATTGTTTCGTTTCTTCTCTCTCTCTCTCTCTCTTTAAGATCGTTTAATTACTGTATTTAATTAATAAATTTTCCCCTCCTGCTCTTTTAAGCTCGGCCCCTAGAAAAATGGGCTTTTGATTATTTTATGTATTTTTTGTTAAAAAAATAATTAAAAAGAGGGTGGCTAGGTATTTTTATGCTGGATTAATTATAATGATTCGTCACAACCACTACTGCTACTGCTAGTGCTGATCTTCGCGTTGCCGCAGTCCCACCCCCTCCCCTCCCCCACTCGCGCCGACGTCGCGTGAGAGTTCGGGTCCCCGTGGCAAAATGGCCCCAACTTGTTACTTCGAAGGGAAAATAGTTCCAAACGTGTGATTTCCTTTTCCCTATTTTTGCCAAAAACATGCGGAATTACTCCGGTTTCGTTGGACGGTCAGGGGTCGCAATCGTGTCTCCAGAATTACTTTTTTCTTCCCTTTTATAGAATTTAACTTACCTTTAGCATTTATAATTGGAAAAAAATCACAAAAAACCTCTAAATTATACCCATTATAACATATTTATACTCAATTTATTTTGTGACACAAAAAATCTCGATCATCCCATTTTGACACTTTGTCATAAATTTTTTTTGGTGATATGAAGAAACTTCAAACTTGTAGACACATTTTACTCTCAGTTAGTGTTTTGTTAGATGATTTTTCAAGCAAAATAACGTCATTTTTATTACTTAAATAGCATGTACATTATGTGATTACCATATGTTTTCCAGCAACCATATAAACAAATTTTTTACGATGTTCATAGATTGAATCTTATCATAAGGTAATTGTGTCATACGGATAAAGGTGATTTGTTCTTGGTCTGGTCCGATTCCAATGTGGAATTGAGAACTGGATCAGAAAGATTGGTTCCCAAAATTGAGAATTAAGTACCAAGTCAATTGGTCCTAAAATCGAGAATTGAACCAAATCATCGATCCAATCTAGTCTAATGGAACTGATTCTTTTTTTTTTCCCACTACTTGATGCCATTTGTTATGAATATATTAAATAAATAAAAAAGCTTGTTGCTTTTATTTTTTGAAGAAATAATAAAAAAACATATATGTAGCTAATCCGATTTGGTTCAGCCTTAGAATTGGGAATTGGGCCAACACATCTAGGAACTGGACCAAACCGGTTCAGTCTATTCGAGCAATTCCTAGTTCGGATAGTCTGTTTTGCATATCCTTACACATAGGTACAAGTTTGAGATTTTTTTGTTACTAGAAAAAAAAATTTAGAGTAAATACGTCACAATGGACATGATTTGAAGTTTTTGGCGATTTTTTCTCTTTATAATTTGACTTTTGTTTAACTTTGAATGCCTCAATAGTAAAATGCATAAGGCATCGACAAGCATAGTGATTACATTCATCAAGAGGATGGGGTTAAATCATAGCAGACATCTTTCGACTACCCATCTTGATAAGATCTAAATATGTTCCGAAGTCTTTCCCAACCCAAGACATAGATTAAGAAGCGGAATGGGACAAGGCCGAGATCGGCTTTTCCAGCATTTCCCTCATAATCTAACATGTAATATAATTTTAAAAAAATTGTAAAGAACTTAGTTTGTGAATTTACGTGTCAATATTTAAATATTATAAAGATTTCAAGAGTTCTGGTTTTATAAAAAAAATTATATTGCAACAGCCGTAAGATTTCGATTAAATAAAAAATAAAAAGTGATAATTAATTTAGATAAGAACTTTTTAGTTTTGTATTATTTAGAATTTCACAAAAACAATCAACAAGGGGTTTCTTTTTTCTTTTTTCTTTAGTTTCATTGCATTAATAGGCTTTGAAACTTGAGACTGAGAGCGCATGAGCTAAAAGAAGAGGTCAGAAGATAAAGAGGCTTTTCTAAATATTATTAAAAGAGGAAGACGTTAGAAAACGAAATCAGGGCGATGAGAAGAGGCGATAAGAACCAAAACCGGCTCAAACCCCAACCAAACCTTCTGTTTTCGTTTGTTTCTGTCTGACAAGTGAATGAACCGATCGGCAAAATAAAATAAAAATTAGTTTATTGGAATATATAAATATATATCAGATTTGGGTTTTTCAGATGCCCTCAAAGGTGAGACAAATGGTATTATAATATGAGTACTTAAATGCTGGGGAGATTTTTCTCGACGTTCAACTTCCGTCCCATCCCATCGAGAACAATGTGGGTACCACATCATAAATTTACCGGACTTACACTTAGCTCGGGGCCGTGTTTGTGACAGAGAGTTCTCTCTGTCGATCTCTTATACCACCTAATTACATTACATAACCTTGACATTCATATCCGAGTTTCCACATAAATCAACACATCCATAATTAGGGTAGGTGGAAATTGACCTTAGGACTTGCGGAACACTAGGAGTGAGTGTGCCAAGAAAAAGGAAGAGAGCACGATGTCAATGAAGTAATCATTTGATTCACAAGTGTATTCAACAATTTACTAAGGACAAACCGGCCCCCTATTCAATTGTTTAAGAAGATGGCACTTTTTTGTTTTAAAATAGAAGGATTAAAACACGTGATCAATTTAGCAAAGCCCTCTAAATTTTTTTTTTTTGATCAGTCTCTAAACTTCACCAAAAGAGTCAAATACTCTAGATATGAGGTTCAATTGAATCTTTGCATTTATGAAAAGCGCAAAAGGTTGGGAAACTTATTCATCAGGAGAATCACATGCTATCACAATCAGCGGGTTCAATCTCCTCACTTTCTGGATAGGAATGCAAGTAACGTATCGCTACACTATTGATATTAGAAATGAAAATTTTATGAATTTAGAGAGAGGGGGTCTATTGAATTTCGCATTTGAGCGAAGTTTGTTATGTAAATAATAAATGGAGAGAGACCCTCAATTCCTCAGTTTGCAATATGGAGATTTTATCGCACTTTGATTTGAGGGTTTGCATCTTCTGACTACTACCAGTTTTCCACATCACAACATCGTCACCTGCATGCTGAAAAGGTCTCCCAACCCCTCAACCCCACTCTGTAAGAAAAAGTTCGATCGGTGACCTAATTTTCTCCACTTACTAAGATATAAATAGATAATCTTCTTCCTCTTCTTCCACTCACCTATTTCTCTCTTCGGGAGGTCTCGCATTTTCTTTAAAACAGAAGTTTGATTTACAACCATCTAATTGATAGTATTTCTTTTGCAAAAGGCGAAACCATTCTCACACAATAAAAAAAAAATGAAGTATATTAAGTTGATTTGTAAATAAATTGTTGCTTTTAATGAATATAAGAGTGGGTTTGTTTGAGCGAAATAATTTTGCGTGAGTTAACTTTTTGGACTTTCATGCATTTGGTTTGCTGAAAATGATTAGTCAACGGGAAACCATTTACGGTCAAAGAAAATATGCATATTTAAAGTTAAGAAAATTAATTTTTTAATTGACAATGAGAAAACCATTTCTCGGAAAAAGATATCCTTTATCATAAAGTTTAAAGTGTGTTTGTTTTGCGGAAAACTTCCTGATGAAGAAAATTGTTTTTCATGAAAATTATATTTAAGGAAAATAATTAGTTTTTAATTGTTTAGTTTTACGTGGAAATCATTTTTCAATCTTTAGATCTTACTTTTAAAAATTATTCTCTTCGTTATAATAATATTTTGTACCTAATATAAAATAATAAGATTATGTCGAAATCTTTCTTGAGACATTCTAATATATCAAGTATGAATTTTACGTATTTTCATTAGTATATTAAAGCAACCTAATAAAAGATGCCAACATAATATGAAATGTAAATAATGGAAAAACTTAACCTCTTCGTGCTAACAAAACATAACTTGAGAATGGTTCTCCATTCTGCGTGAGAGCGCGAGAGGAAAAGGAGCTTGAAAAACGATCTCTCCTTTTTAAAGTGGAAAAACCTTCTCTTAAATTTTAACTATGTTTGTTTTTCTCGGTCGTAACATCTTTTCCATTGATATTCCACCTTTAGCAAACCAAACACATGAAAGTTTGGAAAATCATTTAATGGAAATCATTTTCATAAAGACAAACACACCCCTAAATTTATCATTTAGCAAGTTGAGATTGTTTGAGTGAAAGAATTTTTCGCAAATTAGTTTCTTGGACTTTCATCATTTGATTTGCTAAAAATGATCAACCAACAAAAATTATTTACAATTAAAAAAATATGCACGCTTAAAAGTTATGAAAATGAATTCCCTAACTTGAAAAGAAGAAAACATTTTTTTGGAAAAGTAGTTTCTAGAAATTTTTTTTTTTTATCATGAAATTTTCCCATAAGTAAAGACATCCACAGTTTGTTATTTAACAAGTAGGGAAATTGTCACAAGCTATTATTTATACGAGAGACTTAAAGAAAAAGTTAAAAAGAGGACGCAAAGACTTGAAGCGTTCCAAACCTTTTAAAAGTCTCTGGGTGTCTCCTCCTTTTTATTGTGAGTGTAGCAGATAAAGGACGAAAATAATAGGAGTGATTGATTTTCAGATTGGACTGGTTCCATCCTAGAATTGGGAATTGGACTGATTGATCCTAATCCAGTTCCCGAGTAAGACTAGTATATATATCGGTTTGGATAGTATGGTTCCATAGTTGGAAGTGAGAACTAAACAAATTATTCCCAGTTCCAAAAATTTGGAACAGGAATTGCCCGAAGCCGATCAGTGTGGTTCAATTCCTAGGTCAGTCCAATTCCCATGCACAACCCTAGACAATATAATCAACAAAAATGTGTAACTATTTGAGGATGGTATTTTTATAGATGCATGGAAGTGACAATTTGCATGCAATTATCGATTTGTCCACATCTATGACACAAGTTGATGTTGGAAATGTCAAATCTAGTGCAGGCTAAGTACTTGCAAGTAGGGGTGTTAATGGGTCGGGTCGAGTTGGGTTTTGATGCTACCCAACTTGACCTGAGTGTAAGGGTCGTGTGTTCTGACCTGACCCGACCCAACTCGAAACACATAAGAGACGAGGTGAAAAATCAGGTCGGTTCGGGTTGGGTTTCAAGTTTTGTTTAAATATCATATGAGCACTTGGACTTCGATATCAAAGCCTGAATCTGCTAGCCTAGATCCATATTTGCTAACCTAATGCACACACTAAAGAGCACTACCAAATGAGTACTTGTGAAGCACATAATTCTTCCTATGCATCTTACCAAAACATTGCAAAGCTTCTTCAAATCTTTCATGCTGCGCATAACCTGACATCATCAAATTCCATGAGCACTAGTTGAGATTCGATGCAGACCAAATATCTTTTTCGCTTATTCAAGGGACCCTAATTTGATTAACCCGCCTAAGATGGCGTTCCACATGAAGGTGTTCTTCTCGGGCATTCTATCGAACACCTTGCGGGCATCAATGAGGCACCCGCATCTCTCGTAAACATTGATGAGCCGATTTTTGATAAAAACCTCGGCGAAGAACTAGGTCTTGAGAATATGAGCATGGATGCAACACGTGCTGTGCACTGACTTGGAAAGGCCACAATCATCCAAAAGCTCAACGAATGGGGATGAGGTGGTGAGGGAGAGATCGCCCACCAGAGCAATGACAATGACAATCCCCATCGACCCTCCAAAGACAATCTTTCCACTCTAATCGGTATCCAAATTCAGATAGCTTTGTCAAAACATAGGTCGAGCAATGATTCACCAACTCTCTCTCTCTCTCTCTCTCTCTCTCTCAAAGCATCAACCAATACGGAGAAATTGTCAGAAAAACCCAAAAAAGGGAGTAATCAATCGTGGCTTCTTACCTAGAGAGAAGAGGCGGAGGAGAGAAGCAAGTGGCGATTGGGGAGGAACTACCAGCACAAGGGACAAGAAGAGACCAAGGAGATTCAATAAGGAGCTGTCAACGATGCCGGAGTTGATGAGGATGAGAAGGCGGAGACGTTGCAGGCTCCGAAGTTCCAAACTGTTTCACAAGGTTTGGTGGGTGTATTTGGGTTAAAGCCTTTAATGTACTTGGGTGGAATAATGTTTAGACTCTAACTTGATCCAAAACATATATTCTATTTGTGTTTATAATTGTTACCTGAATAGTAGTAAAACCTGAAGTATGTACCATACTTATTTTGTGTTCGGGTCAAGTTCAAATTGGGTTGGATGGGTTTTTTGGACACCCCTACTTGTGAGGGATGTGTTGTTAGGACTAAAAAAGAGTCAGATTATACAATCATCATCAAACACCACAAAATCTCTGAGGATTGTGTGAAGACATAAACTATGAAAAACATAAAAATATATCTAGGTTCTATATTCCAAGTTCTACCAACTTAGAACTTATCCATTGAAGCAGGTTTTCCGAATTTTGGAACCTAAAACATATCCTGTATACCTCGGAACTTTGAACTTATAATGTGGTTCTTAGGTTCTAGGTTCTATCCTTAAACCATACTCACCCCCATCTATGAGTGTACAGTAACTATGTTGGTTGTGCATCTAGCTGCAATTCATACATTGGTGATGTGCTTCTTACATGCAAATCACATATTATTATTGCACCTCATATGCTAGAACCATGGATAGTTGAACGCATAAACATTTACACTAACACTGTAGTACAATTAACACGTATAATAAGCAAACCCTAACTCTCTTTTGTACATGTTCAACCAATTCAAGTATCATCTCCTTTCTACCTATCAATTTGAGCTTTTGAGTTGAACTTTCTAAAAAAACAAACAAGTTGGGAAATACTTGATATGCTTGTGTTGATTTATCTTTGTGTGAATGTACCACGTGGCTATGTTTGGCTGTGCATCTAAGCTGCAATTCAAACATTGCGATGTGCATCTTACATGCAAATCACGTATTGTATCCGCATCTCGTATGCTAACATCATAGACAGTTAACGCATAAACAGTGACCCTGGCATCATGGTACAATTAACGCATAAACTAAGCAAATCCTAACTCACTCTCTTCCATGCACGTTCAGCCAATTCATGTGTCGGTTCCCAACAATCTCTCCAAGAAAGACCATTTTGCATCGTTCCACCAAGCATCGTTACAAAATCAACAAAGAAACGAACGCGTCAACTTTAGCAAGCCGAATAAGAACAGCATTATACATAGTAAAAAGAAGTAAAAACAGGGAGGACAACGAAGATGAAGTGGCCAAGGATCACTCTTTCTCGATCGATTGCTCCTCGAGGGACTAATCCCACCTTATCATAACTCCTCTTATCAAGTGTACTATGTCGAAATCCATTTACAAAGTGTCGTAACATCCAAACACTTGAGAAGTTTCTGATCAACAACTGGGATCTATTCTTTTGTGATCCCACCGCTGTCGACTCATGGAGGTACCAATCCTTGAGGGATTGTAGAATCCCCTTCGATAAGGAGTCCTATAAGTGGATGTGTAATTGCATTGATGCATGAATATAAAGATAACGATTCATGTAAATTCTCGAGAATCTAATCCTTGGCGTATGTTATGACATCAAATATATTGAGTAGGGCAAAAGTCAAGGTGACCTCTACCTGTTACAGCCAAAGGCCGGGTCGATCCACCTGCACGGACCATCAATGAAAAAACTGATGATCTTGGGACAACCGAGAGAGGTGGGCAATGAAGTCCTGCATGCATGCATGCGATTTGATCGAAAGAAACCAAGAAATGCCAGCTGATGACAGTGTCGGGTGAGTGGACTGTGTGTTCTGAGCTTCACATGCGTGGCCTGAGTCGTCCTGACCCAGTCTTGATTGTGCTAGGGAAATTTGTCAAAAAATTTCTAAATCTATTATACAACGGATAATTCGATCATAAAAATTTTAAGTATGTCAATTCAATTCTAAACTTTTTAACGATTTGTCAATTTAGTCCAAACTTTTTGACGGTTTGGAAATTTAGTTATTTCAACCAATTTCAATTGGAAATCGCTAATATGGCGATCTAATTAGCACGGATCGTCTTATGTGGTATGATCGACATTGACTAGGCAAATTTTTTTATTTGTCCTAACTTTTTATATATTTTTAATTTTTTCTTATCTTTTTCCTTCTTTTTCTAGCCGGCAAGGCTCGTCTTGGTCAAATATAGTGATGTTCGAACCTTGCTAAAAGCTGGTGAGGCTGACCTCGCCTAGTGACAATGAAATCAACCCTTGCTAGGGGGAAGGGTGAGGGTGAGGCTCCGATGAGTTCGACCTTGACCATCCTTAACTCTTGTTGGTTGATGAGGCCAATGAAAGAAGAATAGAAAAGAGAAAAGAAATTTTTTTTAAAAATATGAAAAATTATGCTCATTAGTTTCGCGTAAAACAGCTGATGTGGACTGAATCGAATGAATTATATTAATAAATCGTCAAAAAATTTAAAATTAAATGATTTTATTTAAAAAATTTAAGATTGAACCTGATCACGGGCGTATGAGCAATTTTTTTTTTTTTGGGGGACAATTTTCTTGTCGTGCGCTGGCTCGCTCTTCCATGAATCGTGACCGCTGTCGGTCTGAGGCCCTCTGAAATTTGCTCTCCCTCTTTCCCCTTCTGATGTCAACTTGGTCGCATCGCCCAGAGCGGCACGTGGGACAACGACTGTACGGGCCGGGTGATGTCAGATCCTTCATTGTTTTGCTCTCTGTTCTCGACCCCCTTCTGTTCGGTTGCGTTGCGTCAGTGTGAAATGCACGGAGACTCGGGGGAGGAGCAGCGACGATATAAACGTGATGTGCTGGCCGTGGGGAAGGGGACAAACCCTAGGGAGATTTTTGGTCGAGCGATGAGGGAGGGATCTCTCACGCCTTCCGAGGAATTGCGAATTTGATTCACATCATGAGCGAGTCTCCTCTTGCTCTTGCGCCGCGTGGGTTGACTGCGGCTGGTTGACTGGGGCTTACCTCATGTGAATAGATTTTCCCAGTTGCTTTGTGTTGAAAATATGGTTCATACTCCTTAGCAATACGAAGATGTGATCAACATTGACTGAATGAACAATGTATGGAAGCCACCCTAATAGGGTTTAGGAGTTAGCGCACTCGGTCGTTAGAGGAATTTTATAGTTTGAGCTCGCTTTTTAATGATAATTTAGATTTCAATTTATGAATAATCACTCATGCTTATATATATAATTTCTTTATCTTGTAATAAAGAATAGTAATAGAGAGATGAAAATTGCTAAGTATAGTGGAATTCTATTATAATGTAGTGATTTTGATTTCTCTTATTTGTTTTTACTCTCTATTTTGTTGTGTTTGCGCACTTCACTTAACATTCTGTAGGGTTGCGCATTGTGTTGTGTGGCCACGACTTACCTCTTGTGAAGAGATTTTCCCAGTTGCTAGCAATTTGAGTATTATTGCGGTGATAGGCTTGCCAACCTAGGACCTTCGAGTCGTCAGTCGTGCCACTGAATAGTTATGGCTTGACCCCTATAGTGGTAGGTGTGAGCATGATTTCATGATAGAACTCGGAACTAGAGAATGAGACCGGTGAGAACTTGTTCGTTTCCGGGTTTTAAGGCATACAAGTTAGGTTCCAGATTCCAAAAATGGGAAAATCTATTTGGATGGGTAGATTCCAAATTTTTAGGTAGTTGGAACCTGGAACTTGAAACATGAACCTAAGATAAGTGTTTGTGTTTTTCTAGTCATGTCTTTATGTGATCTTGCAGTATTTCATGGCATTTGATGATGAGTGTACAATTTAAAATTATTTTATGATTGAGACTTTTATTTTGTTAATATTACAAATTTTTTGTGTGTCTAAATATAAGCCGTGGTCAGTAAATTAGTCATTAAATGTGATGACTCACTATATCATTTGGTTAATGATATAGGTGGTACTTGGATAAATCTTGAAATTAACACTAAAACCTAGGATATGGCAAGTTTTAGGGTATGCATGATAGGTTTCACATTCCAAATAATGAAGAACTTGTTCCAATTAGTAAGTTCTAGGTTCTAGATTCTAGGTGAAACTTGTTTGGAACCTAAAACCCTCATCCATATTTAGCAGATGCGAGGCTACTGTAATAAATGTCATAAAAAGGGTCTCTAATGCTGGTCGTTCGCTCCATCTTTCTGACCAATAGAAAAAGATATTTGGAGAGAGAAAATTTCGGAGAATTTTTTTTTGTAGCTTCGATCCATCATTTTCAAAAAACAAAAACTTTCGAAAATTCTGAAAATAAACGTGGACAACTCAATCGATGGACAAAATTTTTAGCCCTTGCGCTACGGTCATCCGACAAACTGGGAAGGCGATAGTAGGGGATGGAAGCAGGCCCGACTTGCCAGGATGGTCAGTCCAAACTTGTTGGCCCACGTCGTTAATCTGGCATTAGTTAGAATTATTGTGTCGTATCTGGAGCCGAGTTATGTCGGAAGAAGTGACAATGATTATGACGTGCGCATAAAAAAGAAATAGTTACCACCCAATATGTAGCCCCTAAAATAAATGAATAATTGACATTAAGCAAAACATTTCATGATATATTTAGGGCATCATGGCCCTCGCCTACATCTGGCAAGGCTTGACGCCCTTGCTTGTGGCTGGTGAGGATTGTGATAGCCTTTGCCCAAACCAAGCGAGTATCGCTAGTTTTTACTTGCGACTTAGTTGGGAAAAGAAAAAAAGTAAAGTAAAGAAAAAAAGTATTAAAAAATTAGAAAAATTTTAAAAAATTGTTCACATTAGTATCGACCAATCATATAGGATGTATGTTGTCCATGTTGTCTATGTTAGTAATTTCCGATCAAAATTGATCGAATTGACTACATTGAAAAATTATCAAATGATTTATAATTTAATTAGCATAGTTAAAATATTTAGAATTGAATTAACATTAAGTTTACGAGATTTTTTGGTACTTTTCCCTGTGATTGGGGGTCAGTGATGGTTAGATATAGGGTCAGCTTTGCCGGCTTGGAGTGGAAGGAAGGCTTGCTTTCCAATCGCTTTTCGAGGCTAGTTTGGACGAACATGGGAAACTTACGGAATTCACCCATCGCTTTCGCCTTGGAGCGGCTCGCTGCCCTCTCTCCCCTGGTCACTTAAAAGGGCAAAGCCGCCAGGGTGAGTCTAAAGTGTCGTAAGTTGTTAGAGAAAGAGAGAACGCGTCGTGACAAGTAATGACGTGTGCTTTGCAAATTCTACGAGATAAACATTATAAAAAAACACAAAATAGAAAAAAGGGAAGAGCTGACGCAGCGCGGGCCAAAATTTTGACGGTACAAATTATATGGCATGTGATGATAATTGAAGAGGGGCATGCAAGTTTCGCTCTCGGTGCTCGCCCACCACGACTGACGATGAATTGAACGGTCTGCATCGGACAATTTTGTCCGGTCGATGCATTGGCGTTCTTTTCCTTCCGACAGGATCACGGGTCGTGGATTGGCATCCACGTTCTTTCTCATTCCTAGGGGTCGGAGGACCAGGGCGTCGACAACGATGGCATGAGACGTCGTTCATCCTTTCTTACAGAACCCCAGAGGGGCAAAATTTTTTTACAGATCCCGCTCGTCGTCCGTCCCTCGGCTGACCAGATCGAATGACGCCCGATGCGCTAACCCGATCCTAAACGTTTCTGGGATCTATGGCGGACCCTCTATTTCATGCAGGGAATCGGCAGGGTGTCTCGGAAACCGCAGTTAACTCAATTCTCTTGACGCCCCCTCGTAAGCATGGGGCTTTGCATAGCAACCGGCACTGTTTTCGTGCTTCTTTCCAATATACACAGAGTCGTTCGGGCACGCATGAACTATTCTCTTGCTGAAAGTACGTCCCTTGCCAAGTCGAGCGGTCTGATAAAAGAGCCGCTTATCCATTCGCGACGGCATTTTATGTGAAAGAGTCGAACGGTGCACTGGTGATTTCGCAAACCTTTTACATCCCGGATACAATTCTCACTCGGCATCTTTTACCAGCTCGGGAAAGGACTTAGCTTGCATCATTAGGTCGCTTGTTATCATTGACGACGGCATCACGTATCTTTCTGTCTTCGTTCATCAAATGAAATGCATCGTTCAAATGATCCATGCAAATCATGTCCTATTTCAAAATCATGTGCTCTCGACCGACCGGCAGAATAGATGAGGATGCTTCAACTTGAAAAGTAAATCCATTTCACAGTAGATTTCTGCATTGTCTCCAGTCACCCGCATACCATTTGCACCAATTTTACATGGACATGAGATCTTTCCGGTGACACTTTCACCAGAAAATGTCAAGTCAAGACACTGCTGCAAGCCGTCCCAATAATCTAGGGTTGCCCTAGATCGGTTTGTCCGACTTCTAACCATTTCAAATGTGCCAAAAATGAACAGGATATGGATCTGCCAGAGCGAAAAGAAAGTACATTGAAAAAAGAGTTTTAGAACATAATGCTTAGTTTCCACCCTTAAATCATGTTACAAATACATCATAAACGAACCCCAAAGATTCACTTAACACTAATGATAAATAGCAGCTACACTATAGATTAAAAGGCTGCTAGAAGAAAAGGGTCTGTGTAGCAAGACACATCACAAATTAAGGAATGATACTATTTTTCCTCCAAGTTCAAGAACAATGAGCTGATAATAAGTTTGATTTTATAAAGTTGCGCGCATTTCCTTTCAAGTTGCACTTCCAGTTTCGTCCGATAAAAAGTTATTCAGGCAAGGAAACGTGCCGACTTGATTAAAGGAATTCAACAGCCATGATATCGTGTATTCGAATGAGATCAACACTTCAAAGTGATCGACTGGATCATACTTTTGTAGGTCATGGGATGCACTAAAACAGTAACAGATAAAGTAGTCCAACTGACCAGAAGAATGAGATCTGACACTGTAGATTAAGATTGATTCAAAAGTATCCTGGAAACTGTTTTCCCAGAGCAAGGTACATGAGAACTCAAATTGTGCGGAAGGCTATTTAACCTTGCTTTTTTCAGTGTAAGATGTAAGTGTTACAAAGCAGATGAAGAATGGGGGCATTCCCTACCATTGCAAATAGAGCTAATAATTTGAAAAGATGGAGGTAGAAAACCTCAATATAGCAGCCAAAATAACATTTATATGGAAAAGTCTAATTTCCGCTTTACCTATAACATTTTTACGCATGTTAGCCAAAATAATATGGGTCTTTGACTCCAAAGAAAGTGTAGAGAAATAGGAGGTAACGTAAGTGAGAATTCAATTAGATAGGTCGCTTGTCACTTGTAGGAATTCACCTAAGAAATAAGAACACAACAATAAATCCTTCTTCTTCTCAAGCCAAAGGCTAAATGAATTACCACTCAAATCAAGTCTACCTTCTTATTCATCATAGCATGCTTATATAGACAATCTCGGGATAACCCTCCAAGTAACAAGTAATTACTAGACTCTTTGGGAAGACAAAAGGACTCATAGGGAAGATAAACTAGATAACATCAACAATTAAATAAGGATTCTAAAAAATTTAAACGACATTTACTTGACATTGAAAATATAAGAAATAAATGATGTTGGGTGCATGTATCCAAGATTTGCTTGTTCCAATGTACCAAATTAGTGGTCTTTAAATGAATGTGGACACCCTTCTAAACATGAGGCTACCAAAGTATTGATATGGTTACTGAAGTGTCGCGACCTAAAAATTTTGAAAATAAAAGAATTAGGGGTATTGTTAATTTCGGGCCGATGGCCCTTAATTAACTTGGGCTCTCCCAAGCCCATACCCCGTGCGATGTGGGATATTCACAAAAAACTACAAACAAGGAGTCGCCACTAGCCTATTAAGGTCGACTAGAAACCAAGCGAGACATGGGAGCGTGTCTTGCTTTTTTTTTTACGCAACTAAAGGGTCCGAGGTCGGGGACTTGATTACGTTAGTCACATGACTAACGCCCTTTCGGTACCTAACTTGATTGTATATTAACTAAGGTCATGGCAACACGTTTAAAAAAAAACCTATTGTAAAGCTCTAAAGGCTTATTCAAATTAGGTCTTTTTCCTTTTTTTTTCTAAGGGTTTTCTGAATTTTTTGAATTTTTTTTGAATTTTTTTTGAATTTTTAAAATATTTTTTAATATTTTCAAATTTTCTGAAATTAAAGAAAACCAACTTTTCAAGATTTTTTTTTTGGTATTTTTTGGTTTTTTTGAAAATTTTAAAGAAGAACATTTATTACTGTTTTTTTTTTGGATTTTCTAATTTTTTTGGAATTTTTGAATATTCGAAAAAAGAATAAAATAAAATAAAATAAGATGAAAACAATTCTGAAACAAAATTATTTTTTTAATTTTTAATTTAATTATTTTTTTTAATTTTTTAGGATTTTCGAAATTTTCTTTTTTTAAAGATTTTCTAAGATTTTTTAATGTTTTTTTTGAATTTCTGAAATATTCGATTTTTTTTTGAAATTTTAAAATTTTAAATTAATATTAAAAAAGTGATTTGGACCGGGTCGGGTGACCCGGCCCTACTAAGCCGACCCCGACCCCGACCCCTATCAGGCCGGGACGGAGCAACGACCGGGCTGGCCGAATGGCCTGGTCGAAATATTTTTAAAATGGCCCAGCAACAAAATTAAAAGAAAAAGCCCATTTCTAATTCTTAATAAAAGATGGCCCGAGCTCGGATTGGGCCCATACGAACAAATAAAAAATGGCCGGCCCAGCCCCCTTTCTATTTGAACTTTCGGCTTGGCCCCTCTCCTTTTTTTTTTTGACCTTCGTCTTCCCCGCGAACGATCAACGCTCGCGACTCCTCCGGCGCGCTGTCACCGTTGAGGCCGCCCCAGGTCTTCACCAGTCCTACAAGAAGATCACCCACTATCATCCGGCGTCGGCCGTTCTGTCTGACCGACGCCGGCCACCGCCAGCAACGACTTCCGGCGGCTCTCGACACTCTCCTCTTGTCGGAAACCAAAGATGCCTCCTTTCGACTAAAAAATGAACGGAAATATCGCGAAAACGGGTATAATACTAAGAGAAACATGAAAGCAAGCAATATAAATAAAAAATCTACAAAAACAGGTTGTCGGGGATGAATTCAACCATGGAAGTTTCTGGGTTTCGCTTGGGCGTTTCAGTGAACACCTACTGGGCACTATCAGTTTTGGGGACCTCCGGCTTAACCGAGCCTCACATCCGCTCTAAGGACCTTCAGACATGCACATGAGGAAAGCAGGAGCAAAACGAAAGGGCAACAAGGGCCGGGGCTCGCGAGAACTGGTCGGCGCGAGCTCCGGCCCGCCACCTCAGTAAAACAGAATAGAAATAGGCGGGGGAGAGGGAGGAACTTACCTGGTTCGGGGACGAGCCGCGGCGGACGACGGCGACAGACGAGTCTCCGGCTACGGTGAGCTACTCCTCGGACTTTCCTTGTTCTCCTGTAGCGCTCTTTCTCTTCCCTGAACTCGTTCTCTCTCAAAAGAAAACCAGAAACAGGCCCGCTACTCCCCCTTTTTCTTCATCGATGGTTTTTTTCTTCTCCTCTTTTTTTCTGGTTTTTCTTCGCTGCTACCCTTTTTTCTTTTCCTTGTAGAATCGCTCCCCTCTCCTGCTCGTCGATCCCTCGCATAACCGTTTCTTCGCCCCTCCAATGGCCGCGTGATAGCGCAGCAAGGGAATCTTCCCTTGCTGGCATCATGTGGGTGATGTTGGCTCCGAGGATGGTCGAAACGACGTCGTCGATTCCTCGCTGCTGCTGCCCTTCTTGCATGCTGCTGTTCACGTGCGGAGAGGGAGAAGAGAAAAGGAGATGAGACCGGGCCGGGCCGAGGAAAAGAGAAGGAGGGGGACGGGTTGGGCCGAAAGAAAAGAGAAAGGAAGAGGAGAAGGTGGGCTAGGAAAGGAAGAAATAAAAGTGGGTTGGGCTGAGCCAGCCCACCTGAAAATGTTTTTTTTTTTTTTTCGAATTTTTTTTCAATTTTTTTTATCTTTTCTATAAATTAATCTATATTTATATATGCAAAATAAATGGGCATTTAAACATATAAGCAAAAATTCAAGTGTCAACAGCTGCCCTTCTTTGAAAGGGAGCTCGAAGAAGTTCATTTCAAAGACTAGGTGACACCCGACTTTTATCGACAATCCATGAAAACGTGAATTTATTCCATTCACCTTTCTCATTTTTCATCATTTTTTCATTCTTCAATTTTTTAATTTTTAATTTTTTTTTTGAGGTCTCAACTCGTGTGAACGAGTTTCGACAAGGAATGCATGGTTTAAGGGAGACCCATGAACCGTGTGGAAATTGCATGGTTTTCCGGTTGACCACGAATCATTGTGGTTTAAGGATAAGCCCACGAACCGTGTGGTTTAAGGATAGACCCACGAACCGTGTGGTTTAAGGATAAGCCCACAAACCTTGTGGTTTAAGGATAAGCCCGCAAACCTTGTGGTTTAAGGATAGACCCACGAACCGTGTGGTTTAAGGATAGACCCACAAACCCTTTTGGAAATGCATGGTTTCACTGAGTGGACCTGTCAAATCCAACTTGAGCAAATTTCATTAGAGACAATATCAGAAAAAATGCATTGACAATATTATAGCATTAATTGCATAAGCAAACCAAGCTAAGTCTGATCAAATTGAAAACATTTGATTTTTTTCATTGATTTGATACCACAAGATATCAAATGTTTTAAATCTGATCATATTGAAAACATTTGATATCTTGTGGTATCATGTATCACAAAATTGTCATCAAACTTGTAAGGTATCATTAATCATCAAATCCCTTTAAAAGAAAAATCATATCAGAATGATCATACTCATGAAAGAGGTTTATTAAGTATGCCAAGCAAGAGTTCTTAGTTAGAAAGAGCTTATCACATGCTCTCAAAAAAAGGGCTATCTGATCCCATCAATTCATATGGGAAGTGATTTGATCACTCAATTTACCTCGCATTTCCAATGTCGAAGGATTTAAGAATCATTCGCAATAAATACATCTTGACCAATCCAAAAGGTCTTTTAGAAGGACCGTAATGCAGGTTTGGTCATGGCTTTAACGATGGATATGCATCATTGGTCATGAAATGAAACAATTATCTACCAACATCTTCGCCAGGTTTACAAGTCAAGAAACCTTAATATGAGATAAGACAACCTTGCCCCCACCTCTTCGAGTGGTAGCTTCTTTGGAAAATCTTTATTCTCGCTTGAATCATCCCAATCTGAAGAGACTTTGGGAAGGGTTATAATGTTGGTTTGGTTATGGCTCAAAAGGCTCATAATTTTTCATAAAAAGGGATTTGAAAGTTGGTGATTGTCATGACATCATAGTAATATCACTCAATCTTTTTGAAAGCACTTGACTTTTGAAATCTAATTTGTCTCGAAAGTCCTTTGACTAAGCAAATAAGAGCTTTGCCCTTCTCAATTTTTTCTTTGCATTTGCAATGAGTTTCTTTTCAATGCAAGCATTTTGAATTTAACGACCTTTTTTGTTTTATTGTTTTTTTTTTCTCTCGTTCTCTCTTTTCTTGGAATTTTTTTTTCATGGGCATTGGCCTTGCTTTTACCAGGCACATTGCTTTTTCATGCCCCTTAATTTTCATTGGACTTTGCTCTTTTGAACTCTTTGAGCTTTTAGGACTTTCGAGAGAGTTTTTTTTTTTTTCACATTTTCACATAAAATGCTAATCGTATTGGTCAATCATGTGCCTTGTCCCAATATGGAGAGATAATCACCACTTGGGTTTTAGAAATGAACAATCAGGCTCAACTTGGTTTAAGCAATGGGCATCAGTGTTTGGGTAGAGAAATGAATGCTCCTCTTCACCTTGGGATATTTCAAGCTTTCATAAGAATTCACCTGAAATTACCACAAAAAGATTAATGGAAGTGAAAGCAAAGAAGTTCTTCTCATCTTTTCACCATGTGATATCAACAAAAACCTCCAAATTTCCCCCATTGTGGGATGGTTCTTGACAGGGGTATTTTTGACTTTTTCACATCTAAGGCTCAAAGGGGCTGACTATGGTCACCTGTGGTGTTTAAGATAGAGAAGAGAAATGCCCCTTTTCATTTTGGTCTGTGTACCAATTGCGAATGATTCATTTGTCCTTAAACGACATAGGTTTTTTTTTTTTTTTTTTTCGCTCAATTCTCAATGTCTGAAGGATGTGTTTGGAAATTGATTGCCTTTCATCATCTTAAGCATTTCCTACTTGGCATGATTAATATCTCAATTTCATTTGATCGAGATCATCTGAGTAGATTAATCTCCATGAGGAATTTTGATTCAAAATGAGCAACCTACCAATTTGAGGCTTTCTTTTCTTTCTTTCTTTTTTCTTTTTTTTAATGGTGCCGCCAATTAGACATTTAACGATTACCTTGAAAAAAGTCGTGTGACCAGCAACTCCTCTTGAAAATCATCGGGGTCCTGCGAATCAAAAACATATACACAAATATGCATGAAATGCGTGATATGCGTGATATGCATGTTATGAACAATGCCTGATCTAAGTGACTCGGATTGTATCGAAAATGGCTCTAAGGCCTCCTGATTTCATTCATGGAAAGTACTTCTTTACTGAATCGGCATTTACAGTCTTTGGCAGTTCTTGGCCATCCGTCTCTATCAAAACTAACGCGTCCCCAGGCAATATCTTCTTGATGACATATGGTTCTTCATAGTTCGGAGTAAACTTTCCACGCGGATCTGGTATGATAGATAAAACTTTCCTCAGCACGAGGTCGCCTTCTTGGAAGCATCTAGGTCGAACTTTGCGACTAAAAGCTTTCGCAACCCGCTTCTGATAGCACTGACCATGACATAGTGCAGTGAGTCTCTTCTCATCGATCATGTTCAGTTGTTCATATCTTTGCTGCACCCACTCAGCTTCAGAGAGTTTACTTTGTGAGAGAATTCTCAACGAAGGGATTTCCACCTCTACTGGTAAGACGGCCTCCATACCGTACACTAGAGAGAACGGTGTTGCCCCAGTTGAAGTTCGTATCGAAGTTCAGTATGCCATTAACGCATATGGCAACCGCTCATGCCAGTCACAATAGTTATCTGCTATCTTGGACAAAATCTTCTTTATGTTCTTGTTAGCCGCCTCTACAACACCATTCATCTACGGTTGATAAGGTGATGAATTCAAGTGACGAATCCGAAATTCATGCAGCAACTCATCAACAATCTTGTTATTCAAATTGGAACCATTATCTGTAATGATGGCTTCAGGCACACCATAACGTGCAATGATATCACGCCAAATAAACTTGGCCACATTCCTTGCGGTGACATTAGTATATGAGTTTGCTTCAATCCACTTAGTGAAGTAGTCGATGGCCACAATAATGAAGCGATGTCCATTAGAAGCTTTAGGATTGATCGGCCCAATTACGTCGATTCCCCACATAGAGAAAGGCTATGGCTGAGTCATTATATGCAATTCATTCGGTGGGGCATTAATTTTATCTCCATATATCTGACACTGATGACAGTAGCGAATATGCTTAATGCAATTAGTTTCCATCGTTAGCTAATAGTATCTGAGCCTCACGATCTTCCTTGCTAAAAGATGGCCATTCATGTGTGGTCCGCATTCTCCTTCGTGTATTTCTTGCATCAGTTGACTGGCTTCCTTGGCATCAACACATTTCAACAAGATTGAATCGTGTGACCTCTTGTAAAGCACGCTCCCGGAGACAAAGAATTTTGATGCCAACTTCTTGAGGTATTTCTTATCAGTCTCTTCACACCCTTAGGGGAATTTCCCGTGTTGAAGATAGTTTAAGATATCATAGTACCATGGATTTCGATCCGGCTCATCTTCAACTGTCATACAATAAGCCGGGCGTTTAGAAACCTTAATTTTCAATGGCTCGATGTCTAATCCTTCCATTATGTTCAACATTGATGACAATATGGCCAATGCGTCAGCAAACTGATTCTGGGATCTAGGAAAATATTCGAAAGCTATTTCATCAAATTCTTCTATTAATTCTTCCAGAAACTCATGGTATGGGACCAACTTTGGATCACGAGTTCGCCATAAGCCTTCAGTTTGCAGAATAATGAGTGCAGAATCTCCATACACTTGTAATTTTTTTACTTTCATGTCAATGGCTAATTGTGACCCTAGGATACATGTTTCATACTTCGAGACATTGTTTGTACAAGGGAAGACCAGCTTGGCCGCCACGGGATATTGTTGACCGGCAGGGGAGATCAAGATTGCCCCAGTTCTTGATCCAGATAAATTGACGGCATTGTCAAAATACATGACCCACTTGTCATTCGAGATTGCCAAGATGCGTTCATCGAAACCATGTATTGTATCATGGGATTCTATGTCTTTTGAACTTCCTGCCAACATATCAGCTATAGCTCTTCCTTTTATTGACTTTTGTGCCACACTGTGTATGTCAAATTCAAAAATGAGGACCTGCCATTTAGCCATTTTTCCAGCCAATGCTGGCTTCTCAAGCAAATACTTGATTGGGTCGTTTTCAGTCACCAAGTGGATTTGATAATAGAGAGTATACTGGCGTAACCAATGCAACACCCAAACCAATGCCACACATGTTTTCTCTACTTTTGAGTAGTTCATCTCGGAGATAGTGAATTTCTTGCTGAGATAATATATGGCACACTCCCTTTGATCACTCGGCCTTTTTTGCACAAGGACGGCCCCAAGTGATTCTTCATGGATGGTCAGGTAGAGAGTTAATGGTATCCCCGGTACCGGTGGCACTAGTACTGGAGGATGTGACAGATAATGCTTTATCTCTTCAAAGGCCTTCTGACATTCAGCATCCCATTCAATTTTAGCATTTTTCTTCAAGAGCTTGAAAAAAGGTTTGGCTATCTCAGACAGCTGGGAAATGAACCTGGCAACGTAATTCAATCTTCCCAAGAGGCTTCGAACTTCCTTGACAGTAGAAGGAGCTTTAAGGTCACAAATAACCTTAACTTTCGACAGGTTAATCTCAATGCCCCGGCTACTGACCATGAAACCCAATAGCTTCCCAGACTTTGCCCCAAATATGCACTTTGAGGGTTTAAGTCTCAGCTTAAACTTCTGAAGTCGATCAAATAACTTCTTCAGGACTTCAAAGTGGTCTTGTCGACACTTCGATTTGGCAATCATGTCATCGACATATACCTCTATTTCTTTATGCATCATGTCATGAAATAAGGTGACCGTCGCCCTTTGATATGTGGCTCCCGCATTCTTTAAGCCGAATGGCATCACCTTGTAACAAAAGGTTCCCCAAGGTGTGATGAACGATGTTTTGCTTTTATCTTCTTCTTTCATCTTAATTTGATTGTAGCCAGAAAACCCATCCATGAAAGAGAATAATTCAAAACCTACAGTGCTATCGACCAAAACATCAATGTGAGGTAGAGGAAAATCATCCTTTGGGCTTGCTCGATTTAAGTCACGGTAATCTATGCAGACCCTGACCCGTCCATCTTTTTTCATGACTGGTACTATATTAGCAATCCAATCAGGATAGTGAGATACTTCGATGAAATTCACCTTCAACAGCTTCATGACCTCCTCTTCAATCTTCTTGGAAAGTTCAGGTTTTGTTCTTCGTAGCTTTTGCTTTTTAGGTGCTACATTCGGATCCGTCGGTAAAGCATGCTCCACAATTTGTGGGTCTAACCCTGGCATATCCGTGTATGACCATGCGAACACGTCTTGATATTCTTTTAGAAGCTCAACCATTTTTGCTGCCTCGTTCTCGGAGAAATTAGCCTCAATCTGAGTTTCTTTGACATTTTCCGCATCTCCCAAATTCACAGTGATCGTTTGTTCAACCGTTAAAGGCTTAGATTCTTCATGACGAATCCAGTCTCTCTCCATGTCTCTTTGAATATTACCGTCATCATGTTCAGACTCACAAGAACCCTCGTCATACAAATCCGAGTCACATATGTACCTATCATGATCATGCTGAAGGACATGCCTGAGATGCAAATGAGAGGGTTAGTAGGATTATTCAATGAGGATTATGCATGATGCATTTTTTCTTAAAAAGTCTTTTCAAATGATCACTCGAGAAAAATGTTTGAACTAGGAAGTCGTCCTCATATCCTCGGACCCTTTTATTTTATTTTATCTGGCAAATTTTGAAAACTAGGAGTCGTGAGGAGGTCCGGGTTTCAAGGTGTCATCATAGGACTGGTTTGGCACTTCCTCACGTCCTTAATAAAACATGCATGCATTTGTATTCACATGATAAGGCCGTTTTACAATATTTATAATCCCGGATCACGGCTCACAATCCAAGATCTTAATTACATAAAGGAAACGATAAAAGTAGCGAAACGGCTCATCCCATGCAAGGGAGAACATAAAGGAAATGACATAAAAAAAAAAACTAAATAAAACGGTCGATCAGCATCCCTACTTCGATGGCTGGAAGGGAGTCATGGAAGGGCCCGCCTCTTCATCCTCAGTAGTGGCGCATACAAAGTCAGGATATAACAGGTCAGCTATGTTCGAGATGGCCCCTTTCTTTTCTTGCAGTAGCTTGGGCGACTTGACAAATGTCCTTTCAAAACGAAGACGGAGTTCCTCCAACGAAGGAGGGAGTAATCCCTGTTGATTCCACGTTGGAATAGTTCGGCTTTGATAGCTAGCTTGACTCATGTGGCTATTAAAAACACTTCGACTTCCGAATCCTCCAGGGTAACCTTGGTTTCCATGACCAACTCGGCCTCTACCTCCTCCTCTCGAACTTGAAGCTACCAGCTCTCCACTTCATTTCTTATACTTAAAAGCTTCCTAGTAGCCTAAACCAGTTTTCTTTTGATTTCCCAATATCTCGATAGGCTTTACAATGCCTTGTGCATACATCCCTAACCCTGCCCCTAGGAGGTGACCATATTCCAGTAAAACTTTGCTTGACATGATAGACGAGGCGGAGAACTCAGGACATCTCATAATAGACCCAGTGGGCACATGCACCATTGATACTAGGTCAAGAGTTTGGTAGCTAGACTCTTCATTCACTTCAGGCTCTACGTATGGGAGGGCTGTATCTTGGAATATCTTAAATTCTGTTTCACAACGAACAGTCACTAACTTCTTCTTTGAAATGAATCGAACCATTTGATGCAAAGTGGAAGGCACAACTATAGCAACATGGATCCAAGGTCGACCCAAAAGGAGATTGAAAGCATTAGGGATGTCGAGTACTTGAAATTTTAACATGAATGGAGTCGGACCAATCAATAACTCAAGTTCAATCTCCCCCATTGACTGCTTCCTTACACCATCAAAAGCTTGAATGGTGGATTGAGATGCAGTGATTTCCTCCTCACTCACCCCGAGGGGATGAAGGGTAGTCAGTGGACAGATATTAAGAGCGGATCTGTTATCGAGCAGTATGCGGGGTACAATCATATCATGACACTTAGCTGAGATGAGTAAAGCTTTGTTGTGGTTAGTGCCCTCCTTAGGAAGATCCTCCTCCGAAAATGAAATTTGGTCTACCAACAGAATGGATCTAACAAATTCCTCCAGCTGTTTGTCACCAATATCTTCGGGTACATGAACTTCATTTAAAACCCTCAACAGTGCATTCTTATGTTTTTCAGAAGTTTTAAACAGCTGTAAAAGTGATATTTGAGCCGGCATTTTCCTCAACTACTCTATCACGTCGAACTCACTATTCTTGATCGTAGCCAAAAACTGCTTGGCCTCTTCATCAGTAACGGCTTTCTTCTCGACAGTTTCAGCAGGCGGGTAACAATGACCTGATCGGGTGACAGCATCCACTTATTCAGTCCCATAGTCCCATGGGACGTCTTTAGTACTGAAATCGGCCATGGGTTTCTTCAGACTTTCCTCTTGGTCAAGGGGTGGTAGCTCGATCACCACAGGCTGCAATTCATCTCTTTCTATCTCTAAACTTGCGAACTCCTCCGCCGCCAAATCGATGACCACGTGCTCGGTTTAACTCTCGTCATAATCCCATTGGTCCCTTTCGGCAGATAAGTTAATAACAAATGGTGTGATCATAGCCACAACATCCTCTCCAAAAGGATTTTTCATAGTGTCGTATGAATCATGTACACCAGTTTCTCCTTTCTGACCCTTCCAGTCCTCTTCACCAAATAGTACATTTACATCTTCAACGTGAGTAGGCAAAGGGTTTTGCTGAACATTGGGTTGTTTTCTAAATGATAAAATCCCCTTGTCAAGTAAGTTCTGCACTTTGTTTTTCAGCGCCACGCAATTGTCTACATCATGTCCTTTCTCTCCCATATGGTACTCGCATGATTTCGCTAAGTCAAACCCGAAAAACTTAGGAGGATTGTCACGGGGGATTTCTTTTGCCACCAATCTCCTTTTGAGCAGCATGGGCAACACCTTAGATAGCGGCCTAGGCAAAGGAGTAAACTTCCTTGGAGTCCGCTTGTTTGGCTCATAATTTTGATATCTCTCACGTGGTGTAGAAGAACCTTGTGCACTTGCAAACGGCTTTGGCGGGACTGGGGTTTGTACATAGGCTACCTCAGCTTCTTTCTCCTTCCTATTGGTAAACTTTTGACTTGATTTCTCAGTTATACAGCCATCATGTATGGCTCCCTCAATTCTTTCACCCACGGTGACCAAGCGCGAGAAGTTTTCACAATCTAATATGATCATCCTGTTATAAAAGTCAATAGGAAGTGTATTAATGAACAGCTCAACCATCTCCTTGTCATCAAGTGGGGGTCGGACTTGTGCGGCCAAGGTACGCCACCTTTGGGCGAAAGCTCTAAAGGATTCATTTCTCTTCTTTTCCGTGCGCGCCAATATGCTTCGCGTTGGGGCTATCTCAGTGTTATACTTGTATTGCATCACGAATGCTTCCGCTACTTCTTCCCACTTCTCCAATTTCTCAAGCTCGAGCAAAATGTACCATTGTAGTGCCATTCTAGTTAAACTCTCTTGAAAGGTGCGAATCAACAAAGGGATATTTTGAGCATAACGTCCCATCCTATTCAAATAATACTTCAAGTGGATTCTAGGATCCCCAGTGCCATCATATTTAGTGAACTCCGGGATTTTGAATTTGTCCGGGAAGTCCATCTTGGTGTATTGGGATAAATCAACCATGCTAGCTTCGTACCATTGCAAGGCCCTAAGCTTCTCCTCTAGTTTAGCAAACCTCTTGCTATTCTCCTCCTCCATCCGGGCCGAGATGGCTTCCGAGATAGGGTCTAATTCCACCACCACAGGGGTTTGATGCGCCACTTCTTCAGTCAACTTCCCTCTACTATTGGCATTACTAGCTTACAGAGTTGTAGGTGTGTTTTGATTGGAGGCGGCAGCCACCAAGCTAGACTTGATCTCGCTTGCGAATTGTGCGAATTGTGCAGCCAACTTGGTGATTTTGTTATCAAGCGCGGTGATCCGAGCATTTTGTTCTTCAGCATTCATTTTCGCCAACTTGGATTGAGTACGGATAGGTGAATGCCTTGAAGCCATGACGGTGGTACCTGGTCAATAAATAGGTAAACACACATGAGCACGAGATGTAAAATGATGCCGGTCCATGACAATGATCTAATCGCCCCATTTCATTCATTTCATAAAAGAAAAGAGTCCCTTAACAACGTAGCTAAAAATCAGAATAAAACATCCCAACATCAGAACTAGGAAAAGAAAATAACAAGACTCCTCAAACAACAAAACAGAAAAAGAAAAAGAAAACTAAACTGACCTAAACACCATTCTAAGGAAACCAAAATAGACTCAAGCATTTTTTTATTTTTTTTTGCTTGATCTATGTACAAACGGGGGAACAACTCTCTCATAACTATCTAACTAGTCCTAGCTGATTTGGACGCACGCTCCTTAGCCTCCTTGAGCTCCCTTTTGGGGAACTTGATCTCCGCGCGATTAGTGGCCTTCGATGGTACATTAGGGATCTTCGGGCGCCACTCTTCAGGAATTTTGTGTTGGAGGATATACTCCATCGAGGCATAATATATCTTCTCTTTACCCTCTAACTCTTCCTCGGGCCAAACGACACATGTCCCACATCAATTGAAGCAGCATGATGGAGTTCTCGTGATCGGGATCTCCATTCGTGAAATCAGTCTTGAGTGGAGCTTCTTGCAGTGTCAATGGAAGCTGCTGCATGACTTGGTATTGCCGAGCAACCCTAGTTGGGTAATACTTGGTAGCGCCCGTTATTCCTAACAAAGGAATGGGTCCGATGCCTCCACACGTGAGCCGGGCCTTGTGAACCCGGAGCCACCTAGCGTGCCATAGGAAATCTTTAGGGTCGGGATTTTTCATGAAGCCTAACCAATCAAAGTGGTGATAATCTGGTGCATGCTCTTTCTTTTCTTTAAATTTCAAAATAGGATGATTAAGATCACCGATGTCATGTATGGTCATTAAATTGCCAAATCCCTTGAGGTGAGAGAGGAACCAAATTTGCAAAAGTTCAGGAGGAGCATGTAAAGCTTCTTTTCCATTTTCTTTAAAACGAGTGAGGGAAAGAAAGGTCTCGGTCAAAACAGCATTAACAACACCTTTTCCCATACACACCTCTTGAACAACACTCACAATAGATGGGTCGATAGTATTCTTATTATGAGGAAAAACCATAAACCCGAAAAATGCTAACACAAAAATCTGCCTCATTTGGACTGACGAGGCATTTTGAAAGAGTCCATTCAAAAATGAAAATGGGCAAGCATTGTGGTTGGCTTTCAAAACTTTTCTTACATCTTCTCCTTTGACCCTAAGAAAATCAGCTAAAACTGATGCGTGCTCTACTTCGATGGGTGGCCTAATCAATTCTGACACTAAAGGTTTCCCAATGATAGCGCTAAATTCCTCCAAGGTGGGGACAAGCTCATGTTCGCCAAAAATGAACGTGGAGGTCTCGGGGCACCAAGCGTGTGCTAATGCTCGAACAACACCATAATGGACTTCTATGTGTAATAAAAAGAGTAACCATCCCACGTTGGATTGCACGAACTCACGGCTGACATGGTCCAATCTATCCCACTAGGTGTGCAGCTCCTTTTTTGGGACAGAAATGATACGGAGCTCAGATCCCCCCATTGCGTACAAACCTAAAACCCATAAAGAACCTAATTGTCATGGACCGGTCGAAAAAATAATTAAATGTAAATAGATTGCGAGTGTGAGAGCTTCAGAAAACTTACTTCACCCAATAAAAATTAAAGTCAATCACATAGACATGCGCATGATACGTGGGTCGATTTCTATTCTAGACGGCTCAAATGAAGCCATGGGATTACTAGACTGAACTAGCATGGTCGCAGTTGGGTCGGGGTTCCCATGACTCCGGCTTTGTCAAAGAGTCGACCCGTAATGCGCGGTTGCAACCGGGGTGGAAGCTCTCGACATCAGAAGAATTTCGGAATTGAGATGGGCGACTCATACTACATGGTGGTAGTCGGAGTGATATCCATCTCAACACCATCCTAAGTGATCCTATGCGGCCCAGGTCCGGCAGCAGGTTGTGTGTGCTAAAGTGTAGTGTTATGTAAGGAAGAAACGCACAACAGTTTATATAGCAAACAACACTTCAAAAATTTAACTATATAATCATTCGTTCCCATCCATCAACCTACAAAATAAAGTGTTAGCAAAAAACTCCACCCCTTATTACTCCAATCCTGCACCAACATTTAACATGCGGTTAGTGGACTTACCTCACCTTCTCGAATGCACTGCCAAAGAAACACATTAGATAACATACAATCAAGCAAATTAGGCCTAAGTCCTTTAAGGTTTAGAACTAGTCCCCAGTGGAGTCGCCAAGCTGTCGCGACCTAAAAATTTCGAAAAT
Source organism: Corymbia citriodora subsp. variegata (assembly GCA_014858505.1). Taxonomy (NCBI): domain Eukaryota; kingdom Viridiplantae; phylum Streptophyta; class Magnoliopsida; order Myrtales; family Myrtaceae; genus Corymbia; species Corymbia citriodora. Next base: position 25,363,622 of record CM026412.1, read on the forward strand.
AATAGGATTTGGGGTATTGTTAATTTTGGGCCGATGGCCCTTAATTAACTTGGGCTCTCCCAAGTTCATACCCCGCGCGACGTGGGATATTCACAAAAAAACTACAAACAATGAGTCGCCACTAGCCTATTAAGGTCGACTAGAAACCAAGCGAGACATGGGAGCGTGTCTCGCTTTTTTTTTTACGCAACCAGAGGGTTTGAGGTCGGGGACTTGATTACGTTAGTCGCATGACTAACGCTCTTTCGGTACCTAACTTGATTGTATATTAACTAAGGTCATGGCAACACGTTCAAAAAAAGCCTATTGTAAAGCCCTAAAGGCTTATTCAAATTAGGTCTTTTTCCTTTTTTTTTCTAAGGGTTTTCTGAATTTTTTGCAATTTTTTCTGATTTTTCTGAATTTTTTTGAATTTTTCTGAATTTTTTTGAATTTTTTGAATTTTTTAAATATATTTTTTAAAACTTTTTAATATTTTTTAATATTTTCGAATTTTCTGAAATTAAAGAAAACCAAATTTTCAAGATTTTTTTTTTGGTATTTTTTGGTATTTTTGAAAATTTTAAAGAAGAACATTTATTACTGTTTTGTTTTTGGATTTTCTAATTTTTTTGGAATTTTTGAATATTCGAAAAAAGAATAAAAATAAAATAAAATAAGATGAAAAAAATTCTGAAACAAAATTCCTTTTTTAATTTTTTAGGATTTTCGAAATTTTCTTTTTTTAAAGATTTTCTAAGATTTTTTAATGTTGTTTTTTTGAATTTCTGAAATATTCGATTTTTTTTTGAATTTTTACAATTTTAAATTAATATTAAAAAAGTGATTTGGACCGGGTCGGGTGACCCGGCCCTACTAAGCCGTCCCCGACCATGACCCCTATCAGGCCGGGACGGAGCAAAGACCAGGCTGGCCGAATGGCCCGATCGAAATATTTTTAAAATGGCCCAGCAACAAAATTAAAAGAAAAAGCCCATTTCTAATTCTTAATAAAAGATGGCCCAAGCTCGGATTGGGCCCATATGAACAAATAAAATATGGCTGGCCTAGCCCTCTTTCTGTTCGAACTTTCAACCTGGCCCCTCTCCTTTTTTTTTTTTGACCTTCGTCTTCCCTGCGGACAATCAACGCCCGGGACTCCTCCGGCGCGCCGCCGCCGTTGAGGCCGCCCCAGGTCTTCACCCGTCCTACAAGAAGATCACCCACTATCATCCGGCGCCGGCCGTTCTGTTCGATTGACGCCGGCCACCGCCAGCAACAACTTTCGGCGGCCCTCGACACTCTCCTCTCGCCGAAAACCAAAGACGCCTCCTTTCGACTAAAAAATGAACGGAAATCTCGCGAAAACAGGTATAATACTAAGAGAAACACAAAAGCAAGCAATATAAATAAAAAATCTACAAAAACAGGTTGTCGGGGACGAATTCAACCATGGAAGTTTCTGGGTTTCGCTTGGGCGTTTTAGCGAACACCTACTGGGCACTATCAGTTTTGGGGACCTCCGGCTTAACCGAGCCTCACATCCGCTCTAAGGACCTTCAGACATGCACATGAGGAAAGCGGGAGCAAAACGGAAGGGCAACAAGGGTCGGGGCTCATGCGAACTGGTCGGCGCGAGCTTCGGCCTGCCACCTCAGTAAAACATAACAGAAACAGGCGGGGGAGAGGGGGGAACTTACCTGGTTCGGGGACGAGCCGCGGTGGACGACGGCGACAGATGAGTCTCCGGCTATGGCGAGCTACTCCTCGGACTTTCCTTGTTCTCCTGGATCGCTCTTTCTCTTCCCTGAACTCGTTCTCTCTCAAAAGAAAACCAGAAACAGGCCCGTTGCTCCCCTTTTTTCTTTGTCGATGGTTTTTTTCCTTCTCCTCTTTTTTCTGGTTTTTCTTCGCTGCTGCCCTTTTTTCTTTTCCTTGCAGAATCGCTCCCCTCTACTGCTCGTCGATCCCTCGCATAACTGTTTCTCCGCCCCTCCAATGGCCACGTGACAGTGCAGCAAGGGAATCTTCCTTTGCTGGCGTCATGTGGGTGACGTCGGCTCCGAGGATGGTTGAAACGTCGTCGTCGATCCCTCGCTGCTGCTGCCCTTCTTGCATGCTGCCGTTCACGTGCGGAGAGGGAGAAGAGAAAAGGAGATGAGACTGGGCCGGGCCGAGGAAAAGAGAAGGAGGGGGATGGGTTGGGCCGAAAGAAAAGAAAAAGGAAGAGGAGAAGGTGGGCTAGGAAAGGAAGAAATAAAAGTGGGCTAGGCTAAGCCAGCCCACTCGAAAATGCTTTTTTTTTTTTCGAATTTTTTTTATCTTTTCTATAAATTAATCTATATTTATATATGCAAAATAAATGGGCATTTAAACATATAAGCAAAAATTCGGGTGTCAACAACTGAAGTTTTAGTAACAATGCGAGGTTACTGAAGTATCATAACTATGTGATTAATAACTCACTCGTAGAACCTATGTCACCTTCGAATGCTCTAGCATCGGACACTTTTGCTGCGTGTAAACTTGTCCCTAGGTTTTCATTGTCTTCATCTTCATGGTAAGGAGAAAGATCCACGACATTGAATGTTGCCAAAATAGCTATTTACGAGGGAGTTCAATTTTATAGGCATTGTCTCCAATCCTTTGCAACACTTTGAAAGGTCCGTCAATCCTAGGCTTTAAATTTTTGTGTCGACTTCAAGGAAATCTTTCCTTTCTAAGATGTAGCCAAACAAAACCTCCTTCCTTAAAAGCTATGGGCTTTCGATGTTTATTGGCTCTCACTTGATACTTTACATTGTGCTTTATGATCCTTTCCTGAATGTGCTCATGAAGTTTCTTTAGATAGTTGGCATGATCCACAACATCTCCACTAAAATGTTGAGAGATGGGAAAGGAGCTAAGTTCAAGGGACTAATAGGATTCTTCCTATACACAACCTCAAAAGGACTTTTTTCGGTTGTTTGGCTTGAAACTGGTTGTACGCAAATTTAGTTTGAACCAAAGTGAGCTCCCATTGATGCAAGTTATTTCTAATTAAGCTCCTTAAAAGATTTCCCAAACTCCAATTAACAACTTCAATTTGCCCATTGGTTTGAGGATGATGAGATGAGCTAAATTGAAGTATTGTGTCTAGCTTCTTCCAAAGTGTACACCAAAAATGACTAACAAAATTTGAGTTTCCATTGGAAGTCATTGTCTTTAGAATATCATAAAGTTTCATGATCTCCTGAAAGGGGCAATTGGGACTAGTAATGGAATACAAACCGGTGTTTTGAGTATGGCTTTCGGCAATGTGACAAGTTTGACACCGCTCTGCATGTCTCATGACATCTTTCTCCATGTGAGACTAGTAAAACTTTTCTTTAACAAGAGAGAGAGTCTTGTCTCTTTCAAAATGATTGGCTAATCCTCTACCACGTGCTTCATTAATAATGGCTTCCCTTAGAGGACTTTTCAGTATGCACAAACAATTATTCTTGAAAAGAAACCCATATTGCAACAATAACTATTGAATAATTTTTCCAAATTTGCCCAAAATCCCAATCATCTTCATGAAGCTCCTTAATCATGTCAAAGCCTAAGACCTTCACTTACATTGTAGATAGCAAGGAATGCTTATGGCTTAATGCATCTGCCACTCGGTTAAGAGTTCCGGCTTTATGCTTGATAAGAAAAGTGAAAGCTTGAAAAAACTCTATCCACTTGGCATGCCGATTGTTGAGCTTATGTTGAGTATTTACATACTTCAAGGTTTTATGATCCAAATAGAGAACAAATTCTTTGAACAATAGATAATGTTGTCAATGATCTAAAGCTCTAATAATAGCATAAAATTCTTTATCATAACTAGAGTAATTCTTGCGGGAATTATTCAACTTCTCACTAAAGAACCCAATAGGCTTTCTTTCTTGGCTAAGTATTGCACCGATTCCCACATTAGAAGCATCATGATCAACTTCAAAAACTTTATTAAAGTCTGGAAGTGCAAGAATAGGAGCCTTGGTTACCTTCTTTTTAAGGAGTTTGAAGCTTTGTTGTGCCTCTTTGGTCCACTTGAAATTTCCTCCCTTCAAGCATTGGGTGATAGACAAAATAATGGTGCTAAAATGCTTGATAAATTGGTGATAAAATGATGCCAAACCACGGAAACTCTAAATATTATGTATAGATGTTGGAATGGACTAACTTATAATTGCCTCCACCTTGCTAGAAGTCATTTTGATGCATTCTTTAGAAACAACATAGCCTAGGAAGACAAGACTATTGATAAAGAAGCGACACTTCTTTAAGTTGGCATATAACTTTTGCTCCCGAAAAACCTTGAAAACTTGGAAAAGATGCTCCAAGTATTGCTCTTGAGTAGAACTATAAAAAAGAATGTCATCCAAATAAATAACAACAAAGCTGCCAATAAATGCTTTATAAATATGATTCATAAGGCACACAAATATACTGGGAACATTAGACAGGCTGAAAGGCATGATCATTTACTCATAGAGGCCATCTCTTGTTTTGAATGCAATTTTCCATTCATCTTTGCTCTTAATCGAATTTGGTGATATCCACTTCGAATGTCAATCTTGGAAAATATAGTTGCGCCATGAAGTTTGTTGAGAAGATCATCAAGTCGAGGAATAGGAAAATGATACTTGATGGTAATCTTGTTCACTGCTCAACTATCAATATACTTATGCCATGACCCATCCTTCTTTGGCATGAGAAGAGTAGGGACAACACATGGACTCATGCTTTCTCTCACCACTCCTTTAGCCAAGAGTTCATCTACTTGTCGTTGAAGTTCTTCATGCTCCTTAGGGCTCATTTGATAGGCTACCTTATTTGGATTGAGGACTCTTGAGACAAAATCAATGTAATGTTGAATGTTCCTTATAGGTGGAAAATCGAGTGGAATATCTTTCAAAATGATGTCCTTAATTCTTGAATAAGAAGTTCTACTTGAGAAGATATATCATAATGTTCTTCATTCTCTTCTAACATTACAAAAGTGAATGCCTTCAAGGATTCTTTCAAAACTTTATCAATTTTAGATTTAGAAAGTAAATTATTTGCTTCCCCATTAGCTGGTTTAAGAGTGCACCCTATTTTGGAAGGACCCAAAATCATATTGATTCCATCTTTCTTAAAAGCATAAGTATTTTTGAACTCATCATGCTAAGTTTTTCAATCAAATTGCCATGGCTTCCCAAGAAGCAAATGGTAAGCATCCATGGGAACAACATCATACCACACTTCTTATATGTTTTCAAATGGAAAACTTAATAAGATATCACTTATCAATCCTTACCTTGTTTCCTTTGCGAAGCCAAGAGAGTTTGTAAGGTTATGGGTGTTTCTCTGTCTTGAGGTGCAACTTGTCCACCATTGTTGTAGCCACTATGTTCTAACAACTTCTTCCATCGATGATGACATCATGCACCTTTCCATGAGAAGTGCATCTAGTATGAAAAATATTATAAGGAAGCCATATACAATCCTTATTAAGAGAAACATTTAAGACTCAATGAAAAATTAGAGATTCTCCTTCATCTCCATAGATAACGTCATATTTTTCCTCGAATGTTTCATTGGAACTAAGGGAATCTTCACGTTGCTCTTCCTCAAGATCTTCTTCTACTAGAGAGACGATCTTGTGATTAGGACCTTCGGATGCAATATGTTCAAACCCTTAACATTTGAAACATTAGATAGAGTTAGGGTGCTTAGAACTTGATGCTCCATCATTCTTAGGAGTCAACTTTGAAGCGGTCGTCCTAATCCTAGAGTAGATACTCTCTTGCTTTTAGAAAAGTCTTATTTGTTCTGATACCTAGAGGTATGACCACAAGCTTCTTTAAGTTACCATTCCACCTTGAGTGCAAGTTGATTAACATCATTATAAGTCTAATAAGGTTTAAGTTGGACAATGTTACCGATTTCAGATTGAAGTCCACTAAGGTAGAGGGCAATAGTTTGCTCCTTTCCTTGGGAAACATCATAAAGCATCATGAGGTGATCAAATTTTGTAGTATATTCTTCCATGGATAGTTCCTTTTATTTGAAATTGTGGAATTGAAGGAAAGTATCTAGACGGTAATTCGGTGGCAAAAACTTCTTCAATTCTTTCGTTATCTTTTCCCATGTTACGATGCTGCTTCTTCTTTCACGAGCTTTTTATTTCTTCAAGTGCTCCCATCAAATAGAAGTGTGCCTTTTGAGTTTGATAACAACTAGTTTCACTTTCAATCATTTGAGATGTCTTTGTAGTCAAAGACTCTTTCTACAACATGCACCCAATCCATAAATTCTTCCGGTTGCATCTTCTCCTCGAATTCAAGAATATCAACCTTTACATAGGAATCTTGCTCAATTCCAAGTAACCTTCAATATTAATGTCAAGGAAGCTCTTCCTCACTTGAGGCATGACTATGAGCACTAGCAAAAGGGTTGATGTCTTCTTCATCAAAGGGAACATCTTTTGAATTATGACACGAATCATCACATTCCAAAAGTTCGAAGAGTTGCAAACGCTCTTGTAGTTGCTACACTTGTCTCCTTAAATCATCTACCTCCATGTCTCGTAGGTCTCTTTCCTAAATTGTAAAAGACTCAATGTTTGGTCCACATTGATGACAACTAGCCATTGAACCAAAGCTCTGATACCAATTTAATGCCGGAGAAAGTGTAGAAAAGTAAGAAGTAACCTAAGTGAGAACTAAATTAGAAACGTTGTGTTTGTAGCCAAAGCATTCCTAGACAACATCGGTTCTACTAAGGAGTAATTGATCACATAGTTACTAATACTTCAGTAACCTCACATTGTTACCGATACTTCAGTAACCATACCAGTACTTCAGTAGCCTCATGTTTGGAAGGGTGTCCACATTTATTCGAAGGTCATTAATTCGGTATATTGGAACAAGCAAATCTTGGATATGTGCACCAAACAACATTTATTTCTTATATTTTCAAGGTCAAGTAAATGTTGTTTAAAGTTTCTAGAGTGCTTATTTAATTGTTAATATTATCTGGTTTATCCTCCCTATGAGTCACTTTGTCTTCCCAAAGAGTCTAGTAATTACTAATTACTTGGACTGTTGTTCCAAGATTGTCTATATAAGTATGCTATGATGAATAAGAAGGAAGACTTGATTTGAGTGATACTTCATTTAACTTTTGGCTTGAGAACCAGAAGGATTTCTTGTTGTGTTATTATCTCTTAAGTGAATTTTTATGAGTGGCAAGCGATCTATTCAATTTGGTTCTCATTTTTGTTACCTTCTACTTCTTTGCTTTTCTCTAGTGTTAGTGTTAGTTCACTTATTTGAAGCTACTTACAGTTGCACTCTATCCAAATGCCATATATGGTTGCTAGATAGGATACTTTGAAGCTCTTTAGCCTTCATATTAAAAAAGCATAAACAATATTATAAGAGAAGTTATACAATCCGCACTATGAGAAATAGAAAGTCGATAGTTCAAGGTAAATTTATATGTCAAACAAATGCATCATAAGCTTAGTGAGCTCAAGCTAGATAACTCTCTTTTTTATCACATGATAATTCTCTACTATACAGTTACTTATATAACTCACAAAGTCCGGATATGATATAATAGACATCACACTTTTATTTGGATGACACTTTTATTTCCCCCAATGAACCCAACAATCCAGGAAGGCAACTTGTAATAATGAATCGCAAGATATTTTGACAGTAAAAATCAAAAGTTGGTTGAAACCAAGGTAGAAATCTAAAGCATATCTATTCTTCCTTACAATTTATCAAAATGATTAATTATTGATTCAAAATCGTGGATGATGCAATAGATTGGCTTCCAACAATTGAGGAAAAAGAAAAAAATGTCATCCAATGGCATCAATCCTTCTTTAGCAAGGTATAATCATTACTAAAATTTGGATTTCTTTTCAATTGTTTTTCTTGAAGTGTATTGACCATGATTAATCTTCACATAGAGAGGTATTGAATCAAAATGCTACTTAAGAAAGTCGAGACATTGACGATGTGAGCTACTCTAACCATTTTGGACAACGAAATTGACCAATGCATAATCAAGATCGAATGCAGAAACATAAAAAATTCTATATTAGCTTCTACCCATTGGTAAAGTTCAATTGAAATTTAGATTCGTAAAGTTTTGAACGATCGGTGAATAGGTGTTTCTAGCCAATTGCCCTCTCAACGTTAATTGTGCGTTTTCTTTGATTATTTAGATAATAGAGGATTTGGTTTAAACCTATTTATATACTCATTCAAATCCTCTCAAATAATGTCTTCCATCTAGATAATTATCTTTAAATTGGGTGATTACCATAGTTATCATGCAACTCAATACGAACAATAAAATATCAACGAAATTAATTAATGTAGTCAATAATAAACTGAATGTGGGATCACATTATTGGTATTATAACATTCTTCTACTTGATCCCAACATTTCATCAAACAAAATATTGAATCAAATTCACGAAAACTTCATACTAAAAACAAAACACATGAATCATGAGGATAAATCCTCTTTGTATGAATATTATATTTAATATATCGCAATGTGTCTTATTAACTTAGATGTGATAAGATAACTTAATGAATAAACCTTATTTTATTTTAGGTAAAAAATGATTGGTATTTTAGAAACAAATGAATGTATATACCAGAATTGAGAAAAACATCACAAATAAATAATGGTTTCACAAATTTGTCCATACAAAGAAATTTCACATGATAGTTACAATTTCTATCCACATCACATAATTATTATCTCATTAATGGCATATCTTTAATTAAATGATCAGATTAGTTGGGATTAAACGTATTTTTAAAGCGTTAAGAATATGTATGATGAGTTTACAATTAGATTGGATTATTAAGAGGATATTGATGATCTTATCGAGACCGGTGTATTCTTAAGCTTCACTATTCAATATTGGATACTTGAGAGGATGATGAATTATAAGTCATTGGGTGTTATAATATCCAACTAGAACACTTATGCTTGTCTTAGACAAGTTTGTTGAACATAACATAGATAGAACAATTGACAACATAGAAGCTTTTTATAAAATCCTTAGACTTGAGGCACGATGCCAACTTGTATATTGAATGGCTATGATTCATAATTGCACATATTGATACTTTGTCAAACTGTCTTTATACTTATTAGTCATAGTTTGTTCATATATGAAGGTACATGTGTATGCAACATGAAATTTGTTTTATTGTTATATATATAGATATACAAGATATAATATTAATATCATATACTATCTAATCATGAAATTGTATTAAAATTCTCAGTTGGAGTTGTAACTTAGAATGAATAATTCATGTCTCTCAAGAAAAAAACATATTTATTAGATTTAAGCATATAATCGAATTGGTGGCTTAACAGATAATTTCATGGCTTTTGTTTGGTTAGGATATAAAGAGATAGAATGATTGAATTAAATGGTCGTCAAAGTTGACATATTCGTTATGCTTTTAAAATATTCATACTATTTGATTAGCCATGATATATTGCTAGATGTTATTCTTGATTTGTAGGAATGGAAGATTAATCGAGACAATCAATTCTCTTGGTTGTGCTAATATGTTAATATAAATGGTACTGCCAGCTTAGTGATAAACTTATGGATGTCATATACCATAACTAATTCAGAATGATATTTGAACAGGAGAAACAATATTGCAAAATTTTTTGTATTTGAGATAATTAGATTGAGTCAGGTTGAAAATTTAATTTCTGAAAGGGGTTTTAGACTTTATGACCATATCAAAGATCTAAAAGGACTTTATGACCAAATTAGAGATTTAAAGTGAGTTCAAATTCAGCAGCCAAATTAAAGATTTGAAGCGAATTTAAATTAAATGGTTGAATTGAAGATTTGGAGTGAGTTTAGTATCAATAGTCGTATTAATGATCTGAAGTGAGTTTAGAATTAATGATCACATTTATGATTTGAAGTGAGTTCAGAATTAATAACTGTGTTAATAATTTAAAGTTAGTTCAGAATTAATAACCAAATTAAGGATCTGAAATAATTTAGACTTAATGGCTAAATAATGTTGAAAAATGGTTATAGACTTAACTATCACAGTAATGATCTAAAACGATTTTAGAATCAATGGACAATTTAATGATTTGAAACGGTTTTAGATTTAGACGACCAAATTAATATTCTGAAATGGTTTTAAATTTAACGGTCAAATTGATTATGATACAAAGGTAATATGATTAACATTTTTTTTACTTTTATGTGTTCTTATTAAATGCATGAATAATGTCAAGAAAATACGTGTATGGATATTTTGATTACCTATGCATATCTTTTTGTTTTCGAAACAAAATCCCAACATCCACAATTGTAAGCCTTGATATGAAATTTTTTAACCACACATCATGCGAGATGATCTTAAGACAAGAAATGAATTTAGCCTCTATAGTGGAAGTGGCAATTAAGATCTATTTTGCATTCCTCTAGGACATGCCTTTGCCAATAAACATAAAAATGTATCTAATTGTTGATTTTTGAGAATCAACAAAATTAGCGAAATCCAAATTTGAATGACCAACTATTTCTAGGTTGTCAATTTATCTATATATAAGTATGTAACTTTTTTGAACATGCCCCATCACCTTCTTTGCAATTTTTAAGCGATCCATACTTGGATTATTTTGGTATCTTCCCAATATTTTCACAATAAAGGTAATATCGAGTTAAATGTAAATTTGAGCATAGATCAAGCTTATGACAACGTATGAGATGTTTTACATTTGTTCTCTTTCTAGATTATTTTTCTAGCACTTATTTAAATTGAAATTGTCACCTTTCACAATAAGTGTTATACTTGATGAATAATCTTTCATTCAAAATCTTTCTAAAACTTTATAAATATAGATTTCTTGAAGTGGTCATGATATGTCTGGAGGTCTATTCCTATGGATCTCAATACTAATGACATAAAATTTTTAGAGATAAATTGTTTCACTTATTGTAGCAATCCCTTATTATTAGTTGCAAGTAAAATGACATTCATATATAAGACAAGAAAACAAAATTTGCTCTCACTAATCTTTTGGTAGATATATTAATCTATGATATTCTCCATAAAACCGAACGAAAAGATAATATTATAGAACCTTTAAGCATCATTGGCACCAAAAAAAAAAAAAGTATCATTGGTTGGATGCTTTTTTTAAGCCATATATAGATTTCTTAAGCTTGCATACCAAATGTTCACCATTACTAGAGAATAATCATTCTAGTTGTTTTTTGTAAATTCCCTCTTCCAGTTCTCTTTTGAGAAACACTGTTTTCACATCCATTTAATACAATTCCATATAAAAATAGGCAATCAATGTTAAAATAATACGAACATAATCTTTCTTAGATACAGGAGATACACAATGTAATCACTAGGAATTATTGAATATTTCATTCTAGCAGATTTTCTTAATATTACATCACCATTCTCATGAATAGCGTGTTATTCAACTAATTATTCAACAGTTTATGGCAATTGCTAAACAACTAGATCCATCGAATCAATATTAGTAGGTTGTTGAATTCAAAGATTGTTTATTTAACAATTGGCTAAACTAGAGAGGCGTTATAAATAACAAACAATCTAATAAATGAGATTAAATGTTGAGTATCTAAAGGTGCGAATGAATGATAACCATTTTGGTTCTAGAACATGAATAGATTATTTTGTTTCTATTTTTATTTTTGGATGAATTTTTAAGTAAAAATACGTGTTTGATAATGATACAAATTTTTTAATTGTGAAATACAAAATACCTCCTTTCTGAGTGGCAAGGGACAGGGAGCAACGTGTGGTGGTGGCGAATAGCGTGTTGTGGCAAGTAGGCAACCAACTTGTAGCAATGGTGAGTAATAAGAAAAGTTTTTATTTCTTATTTTTATCCTAGAAATAATGAAATAGAAAATTTTTATTTCTCAATTATGTTCCAAGCCTATTTATGGAACAAAAATTTGTTCTAGAAATAGAAAAATGAAATTGCATTACCAAATAGATTTATGTTCCAAGAACAAGTTTGGAGTAGAAAAATAATTTTGAAATAAAAATAAAATAGTTATCATGTGTGCCCTAAATGATCTTTTTTAGGAATAAGGTTTTTGAAGTGATCGCTTCTACTAACCAAGTCATTTTAAGAAATTTCGTGTTTCTTGATTCTACAATTCTAGCATTGAGATGGACACTAGAATCTATACTCCTTACACTTTTTGACATATCCAATGAAATACCTACTTATAGTCCTTGTGTCTAATTTCTTTTCTGGTGGATTGTAGACTCTCACTTCAGACAAGCACCCTCAAATGTGTATATGTTGCAAATTCGATTTTCAACCTTTGAATGACTCAAAAGGCTCTTTGGGATAACCTTGGTCAAAATTCGGTTCAATATGTATGCTATCGTTCTAAGAGATTTAGTCCAAAATGATTTAGGAAGTTTGGAGTTGCTTAGTATACTCCGCACTAAGGCCAATAAAGCTTGGTTTCTTCTTTTTACTACACAACTTTGGTCTGAGAATTGGTAATGGGTTATTGAAGGCATAAGTATAACCTAAGTGCCAAACCTTGGTACGGCGGGACACTTAAATGCCAAAAGTTACAAAATGTACATTTAAGTCTCACTTTTTTTGAAAATTGGATCATTTAAGTGCCAACTCCGACAAAGATTGTCAAAAATCCGACGTGGCTTATTTTAATAATATAAATTGCTTATGTAGCTTGTCGAAAATTGAGTCGGTGAAAATTAAGCCAAAACGACGTAATTTTAAATATTATTAATTAAATAATATTAAATAATTAAAAAAAAATATTATTACAAAATTGATTAATTTAAAAAAAAAAAAGAGGAGGAAGGGGAAGATTTGGCGAGGGCTGTGTAGCCCTCGTCGCCCCATCATCGTCGAGAAGGGCTGGTGACGATGGGTGAGGGTCGGCTAGGGTCGCCGACCCCAACCCCTGGCCAGTGGTCAGCGACCCCAGTTGACCCTTGCCCCACCGTCGCCAACCTCGCCCAAATTTGGGGCGAGGGTCACCCCACTGTCACTGACCCTCGCCTGGATCTAGGATGAGGGTTGTGACCCTCCCCCAAATCAAACAAGGGTCGCCGACTCTAGGGGAGGGTCGTGACCCTCACCCTAGATCTAGGCAAGGGCCTACAAGCCCTTGTTGCAGGTCAGTAGGGGTTGCTGGCCACTGGCTAAGGCCTAGTGACCTTGGCTGATCCTCGCCCCACTGTTGGCGACCCTTCTCGGCGATAGTGGGGCGTCAACGGCAGTGACGGCAAGGGTTGTCGAACCATTTCCTTACCTTCCCTTTTTCTATTTAAATAAATTGATTTTTAAATTTTTTTCTAGTGTGACTTGGACAATTTTTATTTCTTAAAATTGCCATGTGGATTTATTACTTTGAAAAAATGCTCTGCTAGCAAATAAAATTGCCGGAAAATGAACACGTGGCAGTTTGATCGGATTTTTTCGCCGTTGGCACTTAATTGATCCTTTTTGTTCTAATTTTGATATTTAAATGTACATTTTTGAACTTTTAGTACTTAAATATCCCCTCGTACCAAGTTTTGGCACTCGAGGGGTTTGTACGTTGTTTATTGAACCACCATCCTTGGAAGAAACTTCACAAATAGACCAAGTGCTTGCCCATCTTTGGTTATCTATTATGGTATTCACTTTCTCTATGTGATCTCACGATCTTAATTTGTTTACTATATTGTTTCTCTACTTTTGTTTTAATTACTTTAAAGACATCTAATGCTTTGTGCTTATTATAAAACAAGTAGAGATATATGAAACATGAATAACCATTTATAAAAGAGATAAAGTACTTCTAATCATTTGAGTCCACATATATACTACAAATACTTGTATGTATGATTTCTAATATTACCATTTCTCTTAGCACTTTTTTTTGTCTTGTTAATCTACTTTCCTTTTATGTAGTTCACGCAAGTATCATAATCATTTATCAATAGCTTGATTTTATCTATAGAGATATGTTCCAATATCTAGTGCTACAATATAGAGAAATTTTCATTCACAATACATCATTTTATACCTATGTTATCATGAACATGGATCATATTATAAATGGCATTATCTTGTAAGTTAATTTGAAAAAGACCATCAGACAAAATAATATTTTCAACAATTTTATATTTAAATAATGAACTGAAGATTGAATCTGAAAAGTTAAAGGAATAACCCAATAGTAATAATTTTGATATTGAGATCAAGATAAAAGTTTATTTCTAAATTTAAAATAAAGTCATCATGGAAAATAATGTACACGTCTCAATAGCTTTTGCATGTGAATGCATCATTTCCTAAATAGATGCATTGTTCACTTTACATTTATTATTGGTAGTTTTGAAAACCCTATAAGAAATTCAAAATGTAGTATAAATCTAGAATTAATTCACTAAGTATTATTGATCACATCAACCGTATAAATTAATAACAAACACATAAGATTAGATTACCTATTTTCTTGAGTCAAACCTTAAATTTGACATAATTCTTTTTCATACACTTATTCCTTTGACAGAAGAAGCATTTGAATTCCTTCTTATTGTCAACTTAGGGAGGCATTTTACTATTTCCTTTTTGCTTTCCTTGCTTTTTATACTTTTCTTGTGTTGCCAAATAATCACTCTTTCTCGATTTCATAAGTAGCCTTTCTTTTCTGGGAGCACACATGAATGCGAATTCATTAATTGACTATTTATTCTTATGTGTATTCTAAGAGATCTTGAAAAGTACATACTCTTCTGGGACAGTCACCAAAATGCAGTACACAAGAAAAGATTCAAATATCTGAAATTCAAGATTTCTTAGTTAGGCCACAATGTCCTTAATCTTCATGATATGCTCATGCACACCCCTAACAATGGTGAGTTTCAACGATGAAAATTTCGTAATTAGGGTCGTGACATGTCTTTTTTTAAATTTCAGTTTGCACATCAATAACCTTTAGCATTGCTCTCGCATTGTTATGCTCAACGATTGAACCATGCATATTAGTAGAAAACTTAATCTTATGAACATTACATTAAAGCAGTTGGGCCACTCCCTTTTTCATAAAGAGCAATTTCAGCTGAAGTGCTAATATCAGTAAGAGTATGTAGTTCATTTTTCCTAAATAACATAATCAATGTCCATGCACCCCAATTGAAGAAGGATTAATTCTTTGCAAACTTTATATGTTGCATCCTCAATTCGGGCCCTATCTCGACAAGAGAAGTCGCTTAAATTGTCAATACCCTAATAGCAGGACTACACCATGAGTTAATTCGAGGATTGTGCATAAGTTAACTATATGATTGGGAAGGGCAATTGAAAGTTGAAAAATGTGCTCAAAATGATCAACGCAGGAAGATCTTATGCCGTCATCGATCAATTAGTGAGAGGTTATGGATCAATTTGACAAGAGTATACAAAATTGTATTGTGGGTGATTCCACATGATCATTGCACTAATCCCGAATGACCTTAAGCCAATTTTGGAAAACCACGTGCCCTAGGTAAATAATTTAATTCTGCAAGATTACATGATAACCGAGAATAATCCATGGGTTGACAAGACTCGGACATGGATTGATTTTCGAATCAATCATGAGTCATGCAAGTGACATCTCAAAAGGTCACCTAACTCAAATACATTGTATTAGGAGCACTTCCTATTGAAGTATAGCCATGAGCATTGGTATAGTTAGGAGTCTTTGATTAAGGATAGTTAGGAAATTTTCCTTTCCGATTTAGTCAAGATAGTCCCTGTGACTAGTTTTAGGCCCCGGAATCTTGTTGTTTTAAAAAAGTGGGCCACCCATTGAAAGTCCATGGGCTTCACATCCAGCAAGGCCTCAATGAGGCACACGTCTTTTGAAAGGCCCAATTAGGTGAGTTGAACCCAAGTCCAAAATTGCCAAGCCCAACCCAAACCCATTTCAAGACATTAAACACTTTTGGAAGTTTGCATATTAATGGCAATATTTAGCACTAATCACCTTAAGATTTCTTCATTTATGATTGAATCTTGCAAGATTTCCCATGATGGCTTCATTTAATTCTTCAATAATGAGTTCTTTAGAAGCTAGTTGGATGAAGATGAAGTTCTTGTTTTCCAAGAGGAGGGTGGCGCCAACAAGGAGGAAGAGCTAGTTAGCTCTCTTCGTTGAAATTCAACCAAAACTTATATGCTTGAAATAGAGGAATGATGAGTTAGATTTTGTATTTAATGAAATAGATGCGCAATTTTAGGAAATCCTAGGAAATCTTAGCTAGCCTAGAGATTTCTTCTTCAATGCCAATGATTTTCCAAGATTGCCTTATTAATGCCATTCTTAGCGAGCAAGTTTGGGTTTTCTATAAGTAGAGCCTCTCACTCCCTTCATTTTCTTCACTATTGCTTTCATTTCTCTCACTCTCTCATCTCTCCCTCACTTCTTTCTCACGCTCACTCTCTTTCCCTCCTCTCTTGTTGTCTCACCACTACTGCTACCACTATTGTCGCCACGCCCCTTCACCACCGCGCCATCGTGCACCATGTGCTGTCCGTTCATCATTGTCCATAGATTTTGTTTCAATTATGTAAGTAAATCCTCTAATCGTTGGATATTACGTTATGTTACATAGACCGAATATGGGTTCTAGACTTGATTGTGCTTGTGCGAATAGGTTATTGTTTATTCCCATATGGTTTGTTCATTTGTAAAATTATATCATTTGCTCACATGTTAGGAAACACACCCCGAGCCTTGGGCAGCTCTCGTTGGTTTGTGTCACTGTTGCGACGTATCAGAACGAGCCTCTCTTAGTGGGTCGGTATTAACATGTACCAATCTAAGCTTTGCTTGGTGTAAGTTAGCGTCTTAATTGGTCGGTTTGGGCCTTGAGCCTTGTTTTGTGCCCAACAAGTTGTGGTAAGGTAAGTAGATCATCTAATCCTTGGCTAAGGCATTATCCTATGTGATTCATGGCATTAGTCTGGTTTTTGAATGTTCTTGTTATAGGTTGTTAGTGCTTGGTTTGTGAGGGTCACTAATGAGGTTGATTTTGCTTGGTTGGGAAGTGAAAGCTTATCTATTAATTTTGTATGGTTTGCTTATGAATTGCTGGAGTTACAAGGAAGTAATATGCTTTGTTTCTTGCTTATTTCATTGCAAAGAATCATTAGGGTTTAATTATGTGCTCATGGAAGTTGCTTGGAACCATTAACAGATGATTTTGATGCTTGTTTTGCAAGTACTGATGATATTGAGATATTTGTGATCATATTCAATAAAAAACCTTCCTGGGAAGCTACTCCAATCACTTCCCACTACCAAAAGAAAACAAAGGGTAGAAAGTAACTTTTTAACTTATGCAATTCTACCTTGCTTCAGGGAATTTGTAGCAAGGAGAGTGAGTGGGGAGTAGAGGGAGGCACGGGTGGAATGAACAATAAGTTTCCGATAAAAGACTCAAATAATCTTGGATGTACGTGGAAGCACATTAGGTTAGATTCTTCTCTTAGTATGACAATATTGAGGTGTATCGCTTCGAATCGAGATAGGCCTAGGTTAGTGCTCAAATATATTGAATCAATTTAACTAGTTTTTGAGTTGAGTTTGGCATTTTTCTATTAACTTAGTTTTGGTAAGTTATTATATACATTTGTTGCATGCTTTTGAGGCACTCTCCCATCGGTCTAAAGTGAAGATAAGAACCGGTTGTGTGATATATCTCATGTGATCACTAAAGGAAAGATATGCCTGTTGCTTGCCTCATTAATGAGAATGAGATGCCCCCACTTCAACGGGATGCTTGGGTTTGAGCCTAAAAGCCTCGGGAAGTTAAATTGGAGAAGTCTCTATCAAGCTGAGATGTCTTAGTTGAGCTACGAAGCCCAACATGAAATTGGAAGCCTTGATCAAGTCGAGAGGGTCTGGTCAAGCTAGGTTGGTGATAAATGAATTATTTATGAGTGTCGGTTTATGCATAAGTATGATATATTTGATGTGTTCAATGAAAAGCCAAAGGGAAGCATGCATTGAAAGTACGTTAGAATAGACATATGTATGGAGTTGAGGTGTAGTGATAATTGGAAACCCGTGTGATGCGTTATGGATGTTTGTGTGCTTAGCTTGTGGAGTAGTTGATACATACAATCATAGACCCTGATTAGGGTTTGACCTATGAGTTATTTTAGTGACATGTCAAGCTTGTCGCTATCCCAATTTATTTTATCTTGTTTATGCATATGCGGCATAAACATACATATTCTAACAAATATCATTGGAAGAACATGTGAAACAAGTCACACAAACACACTTCATACATTATATAATAGAATACATGTTCCATATCATGTTTCCAACATTATATTTACATGATAGAAAAAGACCGGGTTTCCTTGTTTCTGCTATCACTTTAGCTACCAAAATTGGGAACCTTTCCACTATAGGTTGGAATTAAAGACTATTGTTTGTCCCGCTAGACATTGTTTCACCACTTGGGTCTATTGGCCCTCGATACTCATGAAGAGGGCTGATCTAGTCCCCATCATACCAAACATACCAAGTCATGTAATGATGAGGGACTAACTCATCTCATCCCTCCTTGACCAAAATGATAGAGGTAGACTTTCAATAGGTTATCTCAATTTCAACATCTATTATGTCTACAGCAGACCCTTTTATTTTAACAAGAAGACCAAAGCATTAAACAATTATAATTATATAGCTGTAAAAAATAAATGGATGAGCTTGGGAACTTAGTAAGTAAAAAGATAAATGAATGAGTCTTGGGAACTCAAGAAATAAAACTCTTATTTTCAGCTAATAGGACATTCCTTCATTAAGGACTAGCTAGAAGTACATGCAAACAATGTCAATGGCAGATTGATAGCAAATCAAATGCTATGTTATGACTATATGCAAGATCATTAACCTCATGACTTTCGACTAATGTAAAAACACATATAAGCAAAATTTATGCATAGTTGACACTCTTACATTATTCATTTTACATCATTCTAGCTTGATTAAGTCCTCTCGGTTCAACTAAGGCTTTCAACTTTATATTGGACTTCCTGGCGCAAGTAGGGCATTTCGTTGGCGTGGGGGCATCTTGGGTGCTAGCTTACCCAAGGCATTTGGGCTCAAACCCAAGTATCCTGTTAGCTTAGGGCATCATTGTCACTTCACGTGGTGATAGTTCTTATTTTCTTTAAGTGGTTAGACACGATGTATCATACAAGCCAGTTTATATCTTTCATTTAGCCCCACTTTCATGGCCCATCATGGGTGTGCTCATGTGTAATTATGTGTGCCATGCTTCCTATGATTCAATTCTAGTAATGTCATGAATGAACCTCAACCCGTGGTTTAGTTCAAATGTCAGGTATCAAGTACCCCACACCAATCCAAGATATGAGCTCAGTCCACCTCGATGCCAACGAAGACTTTGTGGGCTTGAGTGATTCCCATACCGAACAAAGCTCAAAACCTGTCCAAGGCCTTGCGAACTTGGATGATCCTCTTGCTATACAAGACTTGAGTTTGAAACATCTTAATATCGACAAAAGCCTTATGGCTCTGGGCAAATCTCGACTTGTATTGAACACAAGCTGCGCTGCAGCATCATTTCGGCTGTGCAACACTTAAGCACACAATCAATACCACACCATAAGCAATTGTTACAAACATAGTCACTTATCTATCCACGGCTTATAAGTGAGTACCACCTAGCCTTAATGACGAAAATGACGATACTATGGAGAAATAGGAAACTCTACTTACTTGGACAACCCTTAAAAAAATTCAAGAATTGGCTTGGTGGAGGGACAATGGGCATAAGACCAAAGGAGAGAGAGCGGGGGCAAAAGGATGCCTAAGGAGGAGAGGGAGGAGGAGAGAAAAGCCAAATTGTGAGGGAGAAGAAGGGGCTCATCCTATTTATAGCCCTCGGCCTCATGATTACCCGTTCCAAATGGAGCAATCACATTTTTAAGAGTGGCACGGCTATTCTTTGCAATGTGGCACACCTAAGGGAGGAGGTGGCATGCCTATTGTGCTTGGGTGGCAATCTATAGGATAGATGGTTTAATTGGAAGCTTACTTGCTTTCTTTCTATTAGGCTAAGCAAGCTTATTCTCATTAAATGACAAATATGGCATTCTTAAGGAGGTGGCGCCTAGGGTGCCAAAGTGGTGCCTAAGCCCTTTTAGGTTCTTATTGAACTCCCTTGTGTCTTACTTCAATTGGTCCCAAGTGTGCTACTTGTGCTCCAAGGCAAATCATGAGCCATGATGACAAAATCTTTCCTATACCACATAAACCCCATGACTCACCAATGTCATTTAATGACTTGGTTTCCAGAGAATTCTTCATTTTGTCCACATCTCTAAGAACAAAGCAAACATAAGAAATCAATCATTTGAGATGGTTCTAGGGTCAAAAGAGAGATCACAAGGCACACCATAAATACCAATTCCAACAAGTCTGAGGTTTGAGTGAAAGTGCCCTTTGCGAGCCAAAACCGTCTATTCGGGTGGTTCATTGGCCGATCGGTTGGCCATTAGGTCAGTACGATAGTCGGGCCTCGGCTGCACGAGTCCAAGATTGGCCTTCAGGTTGGTCGCCGAGCCTATTGCCGAGCTTACATGTAACCAAATCCCCAATCATGATCTATAGCCCATCGGTCAGTTTAAGGACTAATTTAAGGTTATTCATGGTCTAGCACTAAGTCGAGCCACAAACAAACCCTTGACTTAGTAACGGGATTGCTAGATCAATTTTGGGACTCATTTTGGTCGATCCTCGATCTATTGCAAAAGCTCATGGTTGATCCATGATCAATCCATGACCGAACTTACTTGATCTATGATTAGCTTTTGATCATTAAGGAATTGCCTAGGATTAATCAATCCACAATTGATATACGATCACAATGGATTATCCCATGATCATCCACAGTCGATACATGACCGGGTGGAATCACTTGCGATCGGGCTATGACCAGTCAGAACTAATCCATGGTTGCCTACTAATCCGTGATGGCTCTCGTCTATTCCATGATCAATTCTCATTACCGTATGACCATTCCATGGTTGAATAACTTTGGTTCTCTCGCATGGTCGGTGGGTTAATTCATGGCTAATCTTATAGTCAGTTCATGGCTGATTTGTTGGTCGGACCATGACCGATCCTCAATTACCTACCAATTGGGATGATCGGTTCCATAATTGATCCTTAAAATGGTCCATGGTTGATCCCCTTCCAAACCTTATGACCATTTTTATGAGGTCGAAATCGAGGATGTTACATATACATGTTTTGGATTCTTGATTATGTGCACATTATAGGTACTTGAGAGCCTTTTCTTGTACATAGACAAGATAAAGCACGAACTTTGTTATTGATCTGCCATTGACATTGTTAGCATCAAGAATCTCATGTTTCTGATGTAAATCATCCTCCTATGAGGATTAGGAGATTTATTTATATAATTTCGACTCATTTGTTATTATTTACCTCTTTTCATGCCCGTAGGTATGGATACCTCTCCGGTTTGCTTTGGTGTGCAGGTCAACTTGAAAGTAAATATGTTGGAGATAGAGGATTTGGGTTTAACAATGAACCTTTATGGTTATTATTGGAAAATGCCATAGTAAAAGCAGGTTTATAGTTATAATTTATGATATTATTGAAGCATAATATATAAAGTGTGTTGTCTACGTGTTTTTTGTTATTTGATTATTGTTTGCTTGTTGTTGGGAGATTTTAAAGTACGCTTTCGCATGTATTTAATTGAAAGATTAAAGAATCAGGTCGGCGATGCTTCCTTAGTGTTGCAAAACAATGACTTTGAGGACATCAAGCGCTTGTGACCTAGGGAAGAAAGGTCTGGGGCGTGACATTTTAGCTCTCACCATTCAACTTAGGAGCATCGAAATCAGAAAAATTCATAGCTAGTGAAACTGCATCATAAATAAACATGCTAGTGTCACAAAACTTCAAGACAAAATTACATAAATCATGTTTTCACCAATATAAACATGTCATAAGATGTGAATTGAATAACATTAAAAACTACATATGAGCTAAGTTTCTAATTTAAATAGATTCATAATTTACTTATGAAGAAACTATTATATTATATTCATTTTTTAATCCTTGTGGATAAATTAAGAAAAATAATGTAATATTTCATCCTAATTAATCATATCAATATAATAAAAATTCTTGTGGGAAAAATTATTATATTGACACAATTAATTACAATTAATGTCTTTTTTCTATATGTGATTCAAAGACTCTCAACATATATAATTTTGTTTAATTGAAAATGCTGTGGCTAATCTTTAATTAAACAAAATTATATATAGACCACTAGATAATTAATTTCATGTATAAATACTAAATTGCATGCAAGGGAAAAACAAGACATGACCAAGGATCAAACTGTAAAAAAAAAGCAGGCCAAGGAGGCAATATAAAAAATTAATAGATAATGGGGGCAAAATCGAAAATTATCCAAACTGGACTTGCAGTTGGTGCATAGATCCCATGTGCCTAGTCGCTTGCGTGGGCATGTGCAGTGCAAGTGCCTGAGACTGATTTGCGATTTTCAATTATTAGCGCATCCGCTCCTTTCTTTGCCAACTTCCAGTGCCTGGTCTCCTCCGGTGGTCCACCTTAGACTAGATTAAGTTGTGGGTTCTGGAGACCACATTGGCGCAATCACATAGGTCCAAGATTCGAGGGAAACAACCCCAATAAATTGGTCGGAATCAAGTGAAATTCCCCAAGATGCAAGCCTTAACCACCGCAGCTTTTGCCGAGCAATTAGCCTCTAGTGATCACCATATTGCTCAATTAACTTAGGGCTTTTCTTGCCCTTGGTGGTGGCATCATACTCATCTGAAATCAGGTGGCAGGTCGCTCGAATTTGGCCGGAATCACCAATTTTTCCCTCATCCAAATATTGCCCCGATTTTTAATTCAATCAAAAACCTCACCAAAGATCATCAAGGCAAAAATACTAATAGGATCTGGTACCAATTGTTATAGATGTTGCGGAAGACTAAAGATCCCAATAATCAAGATTAAATGTGAAAACATATAAAATTATGTACTAACTTCTAGTCATTGATGAAGTTCAATTGAAACTTAGATTCGCAAAGCCTTAGATGATCGATGAATTTTTAGGCAGTTGCCCTATTAACGTTGATGGTGTGTTTTCTCTGATTATTCAGATAATGAGAGAGTTGTCTTAGACATATTTATATCCTTACTTAAACCATTTTAGATGATGTCTTTCATCAAGATAATTATCTTAAAATTGATGATCACTATAGTAATAATGTAGCTTGATGCGAACAATAAAACATTAACAAAATTAATTAATCTGTGCATCAATAAACTGAACGTGGGATTATATAATTTGTATTATAATAGGGAACCCATTAGTGGAGCTCGTGGAAGAATTTGCACAGTGAAGATGTTACAAACATGGTGTTTGGTCAACGTCCAGTGTAAATATATATATTTATTTTTATTGTTGCACGAGGGATATGTAGTTTTGTTTTCGAAAAAACCCCTCTAAATATGAAGCTATTATCTTTTCAAATGATAGAATCAACATCGGTAGGAGTTTGACAACAACAACAACAACAGTCTCTTTTCGAAAGGAGAGTGGCTCCACTAATATAGCTAACAAAAGCTACAGATAAGGTCAAGTACATCTTTTTTATTTTTCACTAATCAAGCCAATCAAATCAAGTACTTCTTGTCTAAAGTGAGGCTACAGGAACATTTCTTCAAAGCAACTCACAAGAAATTTAACATCTACCAGTTCATTTGATTGCAGCAATGGAATAATATTGCAACATTGAGTATTACTCTCTAATGTAATAAAGTTGAAATTATCATTACATTATTTGGTTTAAATAATGTAATACCTATTGGCCTTGTTGGGTTTCGTAAATAACATAAGTTATAAGGAAGGACTAGTATCAAGATTCCTCAAATGCCCGTCAATCAGAACTAGTGGGAATTTTATAATCGTCATATTACCCCAATTATTTTTACATATATTTTAGTAATTTATGTATGGTTAAAACTAAAAGTTAACACCCAACACATGATTATGTAAAAATAAATAAGACATTATAATAATCATCACTTTGATAATCAATCATGAGTGTAATATCTCAAATATATCATCAAGATATTTTATAGATTAATTTACAAATTTATAACTATATTTAATAATCAATTTATGAGTATGGTTTTAACTTCATTCATATAATATGTGATTATATAAAATTTTTAATTTTAGATTTTGTATCATTTTCTGACCTCGTCTCATTTTCCCCCTTTCCATTGTTCTGATTATACTCTTGAGAAAGATGTTAAGGCTCTATGTGTTTCGCCAAAATGCGACATTTCTAGAAATGTATTTTTTTTTAGAAAAATAACAATATTGATTGATGTTTGCTTGAAATCTTAATATGAACTAGAAAATATTTTATTTCGTTTGGTATGTAAAATCTAATTTGATTTTCTTAAATAGACATATATTATTTATATGCTAATAACACTTGCATGGGCAGCCAAGAAACTAAAGTTTCGTGTTTGGCCTTGTTGACCTTGACTTGAGTGCCAAGGATTAGGGCATGAGCACATGGGTCCTAGGCCAGGCCTTGATGGACTCATACATGGGCACTAGGGTCTCGGGCCCAGCCTCAATGAACCCAAGCTCAACCTTTGTGGACTCGGGCCCGAGTGTTGAGGATTTAAGCTTGGAAACCTAGATCTAGTGCTTAGCCTTTATGGACCCAGGCTTGTGTGTCAAGGCATTCGGGCTTCGGCTTAGCATTGGAGCAAGTGTCAAGGTTCTAAGCTTTGCCTCAATGGACTCAAGTGCAAGCACCGTGGATCCAGGCATGGGCACCGAGGCTCGAACTCGGTCTTGGTGGGCATGAGCTCGGGTTTGAGTGCAAGAGACTTGGTCCTAGACATTTAGGAACTAGTGTTGAGATTTTTACATCCAAGCATAGAGTTTTGGATTCAATCGCCAATACCTAGTCATATATTAGAGGAGAAGAGCACTAGAAGTGCCAAAATTGTGTATGATGCTCACTTTAGTGTCAACATTTTTTTGGATCACTTAAATACCACTTTAAAAAAAAAAAATGATCACTTACATGCCAACTTTGGTCCAGGTCGTCGAAAATCCAGTGTGACTATATTTTATTAGTTTCTCAATCATATGTGGCTTGTCAGCATGTTGAGTTAGTGTATAATCTCTAAATAAGGTTGTCCAAAATTTATAAATAGTGATCGTTTGAATGCCAAGTTTTATTTAAAGTGATCAATTCAATGCCAAGTACGCCACGTCAAAATTCCACATGGACTAGATTTTCTAAATAATTTAATTAAAAAAACCATGTATTATTTTTTGTCGGATTTGTTTTTGGAATTGAAGTGATCATTTTTTCTCCGATTTGGAATTTAAGTGACCTAACAAAAACTTTTAGCATCAAAGTGAACGTTGTACATAACTTTTGGCACATCTAACGCTCTTTTGCACATATTTTAAAAAATGATTTTCAATTTTTCAAAGTGGAAATTATATTCCTTAATTTAAGTATAGGTTTGCCGTTGACTTAGTTTCTTAAGCAAACCAAGAAAAAGGAGAAAAATATTTTCTGCGAAATAAATAGAGCGTAAGAGATAACTGGTAATTAGACCTTACTTATCTCATAATTCTTATGTTGTGTTTGGTCAAAGAGAAGATAGGATCAAACATGTGAAGAGATTTTCTATCTAGCAAATGATTGGATTTAAGGTCAGATATGAATATAAAGTACATATTAGCGAAAAAGGAGGAAAGCAATGTTTTTAAAGTAGCTAAGAAAATCCCAACCTCATCAAAATGCAATGACTGCTGTGCAGTGACCACCGGAGGGCGATGACCACATGGCCTCGCGAGAACGACTACCACCACGTAAAGGCTACCCAACTTTCTTCTCTTCCTCCTCACTTCTCAGTTCACATGTAATGTATATAGGAAATTCTGTCCATCCGAAGGACCCTTGATTGTTTGTCAGAGGTCTAGTCCGGGTTCTTTTGACTTTATCCAATCCATAATATGTGTAACAAAACTTCGAATAGTATCAATTTAAATCCTATCTAATGTTATATCTACGCTACCAACCATAACCTTACGGTTAATTCAAAGAGAAAATTAGGTTCATATACTTTAAAAAGTTGAGCAGGATGAATGATGTTATTATACTTCTTTATCTAAACAATCTCTACTTCTTAAGAGAAAGGCCTAATCATGGAATTAGGATTGTCCATAGTGAACTTCTCAAGCAAGGGGCGCTTAAATTAGTAAAAGGGGCGGTGATGCCACAAATACTAAACTTATATTCATTTTTCAATTGGTACATTTTTTTTTGTGAAAAATCCGAACTCTTGAAAATCAGCTCAACTTGGTCCTTCGATTAATAAAAATTAGTAATGCTACTCAACAAGGACAAATATGCCGTTAAGTTTCCATTAGTTGTACACATCATACGATTAAGACGCATCCTTGTCATTTATCTGTTCATCATCTACAATAACCTCTTATGTAGCACCAATGCCCGCCGGTGCAAATTAAGCACTACACATCTAACATGGAACTACCGCATCATTATTTTTAATTCAATAACTACTAAGTTGGCGTACCCCCAGCAAAAAACACATGATATGGAGCTCGATCGAACCAAAATACAACATTGAATTGATTCTTAATAGTTAATGTTAATGAAAAGGTTGAGGCCTAAAACTTGTCAAAGGGGCTACTTGGGCCTGTAATTTCAATCTTACAAATTGTAATGGGCTTTTTCGGTTTTCTTTGAAAGTGGGCCGATAGGCACCTTTAGATAAGAAACTCTTGAGATATCCCAATGAAAGCCCAACCCACATATTAAACACGAAATGATCATATGTCCTAGTGCCACAAGTGTCAAGACTTGGCTATTTGGACATTTATGGAAAGCCTTTAACCTGCGCAAACAACCATTCTCCAGAAAAAATTATTACATGCAATTGATGGGATTTAAACAAGCTCTAGTTTCTGAGCTAAGAATCTCCAGAAGCCCCATCGATCAATTGCATGAACCAAATTGGGTAGAATTACACTCTTTCTTATACCGTTGCTCATCAATATAGCCATTTCATTCTACGTCATTTATTTATTCCTTCCTTTTCTCTTTTTTAGTCTATGTTTTTTCCAAATGGGAGAATCGTCCAAAAAATTCTAAATGTATTGTATGGCGACCAATTCAATCCTAAATTTTTAATTTTGCCAATTGGGTCATAAACCTTTTGATAATTTGCTAATTTAGCCTTTAGCTTTTCAATTGTACTAATTTAATCCTAAACTTTTTGAGGATTTGCTAATATATCTTAGCCCTTTTAACAAATTACCAACATAGTCATTTCAACTAATTTTAACAAAAAATCATTGACGTGATGATCCAATTAGTGTTGGCCTTCTATGTGGCACGGTTAACTCTAATATGAACAATTTTTAATTTTTTTGAATTTTTTATTGACTACTTTTATTTTTTTTTCTTTTTCTTTTATTTCCTGTTTTCCTTCTTTTTTGGTTCAAAGGACCAGTAGTCAATTACATCCTTTTAGGCCATAGAGAGGAGGTTCCACTCATCGGCGGTGAGTTCGGTGGCCAGTTCGAATGGCTTCTGCATGAGTTGAGGCATCTCTTCTTACTGCTCGGCCTACTTGGTGAACCTCACTAGGTACATGTACTAGCTCATACTTAGATTCTCTGGGACCACCACCCTTACAGTCAATCTTATCGATTAGAGAGGGAGAGGATTTCCTTGGCCATGTTTTGGTTCTCCAACAAATTCTCTTGGATGAGAGAGAGAGAGTCAAGATCATGAGTACCTAATAAAGAAAACATTGAGCTTTCTTTTGCGTTTAAAACTCTTCCAAGTGTCCATGAACCTGGACATAATCCCATCTTTGTGTTGAAAGAGAAGCCGCCAAGGAAAGAAAGGTCACACAAATGGTAAAATTGCGTTTCACACTTATTGATACATCACCGACAATTCCCAACATCTTGAAGTTCAGCGTGTTGCACTTCATGGAAAAAAAATTGCAGCAGAACCATGCCATGACCATTTTTACAGGAATCAATCATGCAGGCTAAATTAGATTGGCTTCCAAAAAGAAAGTGATGAAATTAAGTAAGCACCCTTTTTGATAGACTCTTGCTCGTTAACTATCTAATGGTATTGAAATCTTGGTAGATAGACAAATTCGAACCCTTTAAGCATTCTTATTTAGGTCGTGGATTGATGCAATGGTCCATCTTCACCAAAACTAGAAAATAGCATTAGTTTGGAACCACAACAGCATTTATTTTGTGTTTACTTTACTGTTGTTTTTTTTTTTGTCTTTAAGATAAAAAATGCACACTTGGCTTGTCAGAAAAAACTTTGCATTAGTCAACTATAAAATCAAATCTCTTAGCATAGAAACGCAATTTCATGCGAAAGATTGGTTAATTTGATCTTTAAAGAATAAAAAATAATTAAGAAATAACGTTGCCTCAATTAAGATAAAAAAGCAGAATTGTTTTTTTATTTTTTAAGATAATTTTACTAATTTCACATTATGCCCATTGCACATCTCCAAAAGCTGCACCAAACCCACCGAGGAAAGTTACACCAGTTTTATTATTTTTATTTTTATAATGGACAAACCATACGGGTTCTCATTGGTCCTTCCACCCCATGGTTTACCAATTTGTTTTCCCTCTCGTTTTGCCTCTTTCGCTCTATAATCCTCTACTTTCATACGAGATTAATGAATTAAGAACGGTACACGGAAAAGAGTAATTATATATATTTTGATATATCATAATCAATATTATATCTATTTATTTATAGACACTATAAAATGGTTAAATAATATAACATAAAAAAACGCATGATAAAAAAAGATATTCATAAAAATATATTTCTAATAGCAAGAATCATCGTCGTCGTGGCTCCCTTCTTCGGAGCCGTCCAGAGCGCACTTCTCTTGCTCCTCATCTTCAACCCCGTTCAACTCGCATCCCTCTCTCATCCCTCCGTACTTCTCGTTCCTCTCGGCTCTCGCCTTCAACACCATCAGCAATTCGCTCACTGCTTTCTCTTTGTTCCTCCGGTTCTTGATCAGGACCTCGCTTATGTCTGCTGGCGTCATCTTGGCCCTCTCGATCGTTTCCTGGAGACTGCTCACCGCCGCCTTGCCAAGGTCCTTGTCCTCGTACTCCAGGTAGTTCCTGAGCAGGATCTTGAGCGCCGGGTACGAACAGTAGCTCATGTAGATGTGCATGTCCATCCGGCCACTCCGGAGCAACGCCGGGTCGAGCTTCTCGATTTGGTTGCTGGTGAACACGAAGATCCTCTCGCTCCCACAGCACGACCACAGGCCATCGGTGAAGTTGAGCAGTCCCGAGAGGGTGATCGTGTTGTTGTTCCCGTCCTTGCTATCATGTGCAGCACTCCGAGGCGTGGCTTGTTCCGCCTTCAACCTTTTTGACAGTTTGACCGAGCAGTCGATGTCCTCGATGACGATGATGGACTTGGAGCTGGTGGTCGTGAGGAGCTCTCGGAGATCGGAGTTGGAGTGTACCTTGGTCAGCTCGAGGTCATAGATGTCATAGCCGAGGAAATTGGCCATGGCGGCAATCATGCTCGACTTCCCCGTCCCAGGTGGGCCGTAGAGCAGGTAGCCCCGCTTCCAGGCCCGGCCCGTCCGCTGGTAGAAGGCCTTCCCGGCCATGAAGTCACGGAGGTCCTCCATGATGTCCCTCTTCCTCTCCGGGTCCACGGCCAACGTATCAAAGGTGCTTGGGTGCTTGAACGGCACCTGTCTCCACCCCCCGTGTGAATTGGTGTAAAGGAGGCGTTCTCGGTTCTTGCGGCGGATGTCGTTGGCCTTGTCCATTGTAGTCCAGGTAGGAGTCGAGGATACGGTCCCTGTCGCACTTCCTGATCCAGAGCGTGAAGGAGCGCTTCTCGCCCCACGGGGAGTCCTGGGACTGGCTCTGCGCCACCACATGCTTCCACTGGACGGAAACGCCGCCAAAGACGTCAGCGATGCAGTCGTTGTTGGAGAGGACGAAGGTGGTGGAGCTGGAGTTGCAGACGCGACTGAGGGAGAGGCGGCTGCATGAGGTGGAGGCAAAGGAGCTGAGGTAGAGCTGGACGGCGTCGTAGAGATTGTTGGTGTTGAGGCCATCAGTGTTGGTGATCTCGAAGTAGCAGTAGGAGTAGTAGCAGCCGAGGGCATGCTTCAGGAACCTGAAGCAGGCAAAGCGGAGCTCCGGCGGGAGCACCGACTGGAGGAGGGTCTGGCAGAAGGCCAGGGTGCCCAGGAGGGAGGCCAGAGATGTCCAGGACTCCTTCATATCTGCCATTCAGGGCGAGTGAAAAGTCGGAAGTTTTCCTGGAGATCTCTCTCTGGGTTGTGGGGGAAGAAGGAGACGATCGAGAAGAGAGATTCGAGGTAGGGCTACTTGGGGTGAGTTCTTTTTATAGGGAGAAAATACACCATTCTCACTAGACCTGTCCCTCAGTGTTTAACGTGTCCACGGTGGGTCCATTTTTTATACCTCTTCTCCGTCACCATCTCGCTCCTCTGCGTTTCTTCTAGGAAGGCGCCACAAGAACATGGCCGGTCAATTCCATGGCGCGACCAACGACCGCTGATATGTAACGGACTTCGTGAAGTGTGCCCCGGATGCATACGTTAAGCAATCAAACCGTAGAATTTTACATTGACCGTCCGACTGTGGACGGGACCCATGTATAAAATTCGGACCAAAGGAGTCCGATGGATGGTCCGGAAACAACTATTTCAACATGGATTCCATTAAGTTAAGAATTTTCGCCACATGTTCCGTGTCACATTTGCTTTTGCACTTCTTGTCTTTTAGCAAGAAATTTGAGAGCGCATCTCACATAAAGGTCATGTAACACAATGATTATGGGTCGAGTCCACATGGACTCGGTCCATTTAGGAACGATTTAATTTATGATGGAATTATTTAATAAGAATAAAAGGGGAAAGGACAGGATGAATGGATGTTGGGGAGATGAATGTTGTTGTCATTAGTCTATTATGCACATTCTCCCCCAATTTCTCTCTCTAAAAAGGAATGGAATAACGATTGTGACAACTCTTGATACAATATATTTTGAGTTCAAGCTCGATAAATGAAACTTGATTGATGAAAAGGTGTGAACTCGATTTTGTGTAAGTCAAGAATTTGCGTACGAGAATTAGCGGTCGAGATTCTTTGGCACGTTGAATTTATCGCCGAATAAAGACTTCTTTTGTTCACACAGAAGGAGCTCGCATATTATAAATATTCATTAGTGGGGTCAGTGGGTTGAATAATTGGTAAAAGGTGTGGACTTCTTTTCTCGAGAAAATATTCAGTGGTATCAGCACGTTACGTCATCCGCTGATGTGGTGCACATGTATCATTAAAATATTGACATGTGTCTCATAAATGGGACCCTCCTTTCATTGACTCTACTCGAGCATGGCTGCACAAATGGGAAAGAATGGTTGGAGCTCCCATGTTACCTTATGCTGTTTTTCAACCCACTGAAGAAACCTTCCTTGTGCTGCAAGAAATGATGGGAGGCTTATCTTGGTTATAAATGGGGGACTTCTCTTAACGTTGAAGGTGTGCCTTTGAGCACCGAATGAAGATTGAAATCTGAGACTGCACAAAAGGGAATTGTGCAGAGAGTTCTTCTCATAAGGGTTTTGCTTGTTGTAATTATACCCCATAGTGACTTATCCAGTTGAATTCATGTTATTAGAATTTGTGTGATTTTTTTGAGGAAGATTTCATTAATAATTGTGAGGAGTTAAATACTGAGTAGGTTATTGAGTGTAATTAGGGGTTAGGAAACACCTAAAGAGTATTTGAGTACTTGGATCATTGTAATTTCCGTTGTATTACTTATTCTAGAGTGGAATTCTATGCTGCTTTCCCCATTAATGCAAGTTCTAATATTTGAAAAAAACACGTAAATTTGATGTCAGATTTATTTTCTTCCTTCTGTTTATTATCCGATTCGCTTGTCCAACATATTTTGCCAATGCTTCCTTTCATCCCCTGTCCCCCGAAATCATAGTCTGCATCAATCATTATGATGTTTCAAGGAGTTGTGTGGAGGAATTGGGGAGTCCGTTGAGAAAAAGAAAGAATAAAGCAAAAGGGTCTCAAGAAATCTTCAGAGAGGAAGAGATTGATTTTGGGTTTTGGCTAAAATGAAAACAACAAGAAAAGAAAAAGGTTTTTTTTTGTTTTTTGAAGTTTTTAGAGAGAGAGAGGTGTGATGTATCAAGGTTTTTGAGAAGGGATCATGAGATTAGGAATGGACATGGTTAATGAGAACATTATACAGTCCAATCTTTGACGCATGCCCCACTCCAGTCTACCAAAGTAAATGGGGGACATATGATCTTAATATCACATCCCCAAATATGTGAAAAATATAAATTGTAAAGAATATTTTTGTGTAAGACATATATGAAATATACTTTTTATAATCATTGGTGAGGCGGATCATTAGGATGAGAAAATATTACATATAACTGCAGTGTCATGTCACTTATGCAATGATACATTCACGGTGTGACAAGTGTCAATCGTATGTTTTTACATTTTTTCCTTATATTTTTTGTTTCCTTTGCCTTTTCCTTTCTCTTCTTCCTTTCTCTCTATTGGAACCACACAAACATATTCGACTTAGACTTGTAGTCACCTCAACCCCATGAATTGCTTTCCACCACCACCTCATTGCCATCTTAGTCCTCCGTCCATTACCATGTCATGGCCCATAGAAATGACATGACCTAAGAGGATTTTTGAACAATAATCAGTAACTGATTCATGAACGAGCGACCCTCAAATCTCCCAAATTCTAGGGCTTTCTTAGCTCTCCTCAGACCCATGTTCCGACCTATCAATTGTCCATGGTGAGAAGCATCGAGATGGGAAGGCCATTGAGGATCGTTGGAGAGCCATAAAGAAACCAACCACCAAGGCAAAAAAGGGCCTTGGTAGCTTGAGTTTGAGGGATGCGCAGGGTGACTTGGAGACCTGAGTGGCGAAGATATAGATGTCATCGCGAACCTCCAAGGAATAGTCGAAGAACATTCTTTGAGCATCGGAGAAGTTGAGACCAGAATGGGGGAGCTTGAGGATGAAGTGCAAAAGCTTGCATCCATCTTGGGAGAACTTTGAGGGAAGATGCTCGGGAGCCTGATTAACATAGCCGAAGAACTCGAGCAAGGGTATGATACCTTTGAGGCCTTGGTGGAGGTCATGCATGTGAAAATCGCTGAGGTTTAGGCAAAGCTTGTCGAGGTAAAAGCAGCACGTTGGATGTGAAGATAGGATCAAACATATGGAGATTTTCTATCTAGCAATTGATTGAATATAAGATCAGATATGAATATAAAGTGTTGAAAAATAGATCACTATTATTTCAGTATATTTTTTTCCTTTACAAGGCTATATATATACATACAAGTATTGCTAGGGTAATAAGCGCCTATTAAGTAAAATATTCTCTTTTCTATATGCCTTACCCCCACAAATCAACTCGCACAAATATAAATATTTTCTTTCTATACATATTACTCCTACAAATCAGCTCACGCCAACACTCCCCCTCAAGTTAGTGCATAAATGTCGCTAATGCCCAATTTGTCAAGTGAGCTATAGAAGGCTCTGCTCGAGACTGCCTTCGTCAATATATCTGCTAGCTGATCTTCAGACCTCACAAATGGAAATTGAACTATCTTTGCATCCAAATTCTGCTTAATAAAATGACGATCAACCTCAATGTGTTTGGTTTGATCATGCTGCACAGGATTATGTAATATGTTAATAGCTGCCTTGTTATCACAAAAGAGCTTCATCTCGGATCTAGGAGGAAATCCTAATTCGGACATTAGCTTTATAAGCCACAAAAGCTCACATAGCCCTTTGGCCATCCCTCTAAACTCTGCCTCTGCACTCGACAAAGCCACCGCTTTCTGTTTCTTACTTCTCCAAGTGACTAGATTCCCCCCACAAATGTAAAATACCCTGAAGTTGACCTCCTGTCATACACACTCCCCGCCTAGTCTGCGTCCGTGTAACCTTCAATTCCAAGATGACCTCCTCAGGAATTTTAACCCTCTCCCTGGAGATGCTTTCAAATACCGAATTATTCTCACGACAGCATTCATATGGTCTTCACTAGGAGCATGCATGAATCGACTTACGATACTTACCACATATGCAATGTCTGGACGTGTATGCGATAAGTAGATCAACTTCCCCACTAACTTTTGGTATATCTCCTTGTTTGTAGGTACTTGATCGAGATACTCTCCAAGTTTATGATTCTCCACGATTGGGGTATCCACTGGCTTACAATCTAGCATCCCTACTTCTGACAACAAATCTAGTACGTACTTCCTTTGAGACAGGAATATTCCCCCTTTTGATCTTGATACCTCTATTCCCAAAAAATACCTCAGTTCTCCTAGGTTTTTCATCTCAAACTCTCTAGAAAGCCTCCTTTGGAGTGAGGTGATTTCTTTCACGTCATCCCCTGTAATGATTATATCATCAACATAGATAATCAGTACAGCTATCTTCCCTTCTTGTTGTCAAAGAAACAAGGTGTGATCCGACTCACTCTGTTTGTACCCATATTTCTTCATTGCCACACTGAACCGACCAAACCAAGCCCTTGGTGATTGCTTCAAACCATATAAGGACCTTTTCAATTTGCAGACCACACCTGGATGTGAAGAAGACTTGTATCCTGGTGGTACATCCATATAAATCTCCTCCTCCAAGTCACCATGGAGGAATGCATTCTTCACATCAAACTGATATAGTGGCTAATCTAAATTAATTGCAAGAGACACCAAAACTCGAATAGCATTAAGTTTTACAACAGGAGAGAAAGTCTCTTGGTAGTCAATTCCATACGTCTGCATGTACCCCTTTGCTACCAATCTTGCCTTGTATCTTTCAATGGACCCATCCGCCTTATATTTGACAGAAAACACCCATTTGCATCCCACTGTTTTCTTTCCCTCAGGTAAGTCCATCAATTCCCACGTTCTGTTTTTTTCCAATGCCTTCATCTCTTCTTCTATAGCCTGAACCCACTGCGGATCCTCCAAAGCTTCTTGTACTCCATTTGGAATTTGAACCGAAGATACAGCCAACACAAACTGCTTCAATGGTTTAGATAACCTTCCTGTTGAGACATAATTTGCGATGGAATATTTCGATCTCCTTTCTCCCGCATCTGGTGAGTATCGATTTGGGGGCTTTCCCCGATTATGCCTAACAGGTAATTTATATTCCACTGACATATTAGACTCATCAAACAAACCAGAAGTAGTAGAGGAGATTACCTCAGGGAAATCCTCACGAACTTGGTCGGGTACTGGAGAGGAAGGGGGTTGTTCAACTTGTTCACGTGTGGGTATTTCGCCCTTTGTTGGATCCTGTGAGGCTTCTGTAGCTACACCTGTCACAAATTCATTAGCACTAGCACCATCTGTCACCTGTTCAACAGTTCCGCCATTAACACCAGTCATGCCAGCATCATCCAAGGTTACTCCAACATTAGTCAAAGCTTGCCTAGCCCCGTTATCACCAATGTTGGAGCTATCATTGACACTACCACCACCACCAACAACCGTGTATCTTCCTTTGGGTATAACCCCAGCAATAATCTCCCACCAATTCTCCCTTTCTAGTCAATTCTCCCCCTGAAAGGTAGAATTGGTACTCGAATAAAAGAACTCTCCTTCAACAAATGTGACATCCATAGTCACATAAGTTTTTTTAGTAGATGGGTTGTAGCATTGATAGGCCTTTTGATGAGTACCATACCCCAAGAACACACACCGTAAAGCACATGGATCAAGTTTGGTACATTGGTTCTTCGGAATGTGAACAAATGCAACACATCCGAACACATGAGGAGGAATTGTCAAGACTGATGGTAATGGGACAAATGCAGAGAGTGCTTGTAGAGGCATATGAAAATCTAGCACTTTCGAGGGCATTCGATTGAGGAGATGCACCGTCGTGGCAACAACATTATCCCAAAAACATGAAGGAACATGTCCCTCAATTAAGAGGGTTCGAGCAGTCTCAAGAATATGACGATTCTTCCTTTCGGCCACTCCATTCTGTTGTGGAGTCTGTGTACACGAGGTCTCATGAATAAGACCATGTTGCTGAAAGTACTCCTTGAGATGTCGATTCACATACTCTTCGCCATTATCACTTCGAAGAACTTGTAGCTTAGCATCAAACTGTGTTTGAACCATCTTGTGAAATACTTTAAACACATTAACCACTTCATCCTTAGTTTTCATCAAGTAAAGCCAAGTCATATGCGTGCAATCATCAACAAATATAAAAAACCACTGACAGCCTGAGATAGCAGTAATAGGAGAAGCACCCTACACATCAGAGTGAACTAACGAAAATGGCATGTTATTCTTATTCAAACTTATGGGAAAGGAACACAGTGGCTCTTAGCCAAAATGCAAGTCTGGCAACTAAAATCCAACTCTTTTAACTCCAAAAATAATTTAGGAAATAGCTTTTTCATATAGCCAAATGAAGGATGTCCCAATCGTCGATGCCAAAGCCAAATCTGTTTTTCTTTATTGCTAGGTGAACCCCGAACTTGATGCACACTTCCAAACTTGAGATCATCCAAGTACTACAGCCCCCCCTCCCCCGCCCCGTTTAGTACCACGTCCAATGATCTCCTTCGTGAGGATATCCTAGAAAAGATAGAATTGAGGATACATTAGGACAATACAATTCAAATCTTCAGCAAGCTGTCCAATAGAAATTAATTTTGTGATCAATGACGGGACAAGTAAGGTGTTAGGCAATGACAACTGAGGGGAAACCTCAACCACACCAGTCCTTGTCACTGGGTATGTATGCCCATTTGCATTTGAGATACCGCATCATCTTGGTTCTGTAATGCTCACAAAATCATTTGGGCTAAAGGTCATATGCTCCGTAGCTCTCGAATCGATAACCCATCTATCACAACTATTGTGATTAGGGAGAACCAGCGCATAACCACAATTACCTTGGATATTGCCTGAATTGAACGTAGCCGGTTGATCTTGACTTTCGACTTTGGGCATCAAAGATAGCCGAGGTTCTATCTTAGCAAGAAAAACCTTCCCTTTTCCACTGCTAGTACCCCCGTCGGCTTGTTTTTGTGCCTTTAATTCCTTCCACCACTCCGGATAACCATGGAGCTTAAAGCATATCTCTCGAGTATGCTTATCATTCCCACAGTGTGAGCATCCTTCAGATGAAATTGTAGTTTGTGAACCGTTATTCGTCTACCCACCCTCTTGCATAGCTCCTGATTTATTCATTTGTAGAGTTGGCATTACTGGTGATTCTCGGACACCTGTCTTGCTTCCCCGTGCCACCATGGCAATAGACCTAAACGTGGAATCAGTATGGTTGAGCATCACTGACTGTCTCGTATCCTCTCTACAAACCCGTGCATATGCTTGCTCAACAGTTGGGAATGGTTGCATCTGGAGAACATCCGCTCTCACTTTTTCTAGACGATTGTCCAACCCATCAAGGAAGACATACACCCGGTCTTCCTGAATGGCAAGATTGTACCGCTCAATATCAGCTGGGCATGTAA
Organism: Corymbia citriodora subsp. variegata; assembly: GCA_014858505.1. Classification (NCBI taxonomy): domain Eukaryota; kingdom Viridiplantae; phylum Streptophyta; class Magnoliopsida; order Myrtales; family Myrtaceae; genus Corymbia; species Corymbia citriodora. Next base: position 25,401,467 of record CM026412.1, read on the forward strand.
TTGGGTTTAGACGACGGAAGTCGATCTCCCTCCACAAACCCTAAAGATTATTGTAATAAGCCTTAATTGTCTCTCCACCTTGTCTCATCCGAGTCACCCGCCTCTTCAAGTCATAAACTTGGGAGGCATCACTTCCATCAAAGAAGGTTGTTGCAACAGAGTCCCATATCATCTTTGCAGTTGGGAAGCGAATAAAATTTCCTATTAATGCAGGATCCATCGAGTTGATTAGCCACCCCTTCACAATCGCATCCTCAGTCTTCCACTTTCGAAATTGAGGATTGGTAGGTGAGGGTTGAGGGAGATCACCATTAATATAACACAACTTGTCTTTACCGGAGATGAACATCTCCACCACTTGAGACCACAATCCATAATTTGATCCATCCAATTTGACTGAGATTTGTGCAGTGGATGGCTCCTGGGATTGTGTTGATACCTGAGTCAAACTCTGAGTCAAAATCTATGTCAGCTTCATCGTAAGATTCTCTAGAAGAGAATCAATTGTTGAGTTCTCCCCTTGGTCTTGATGAGGTACCTCATCAGTTAGTTTTGTCATGGTTGCCAATCACAATTATTTCGCAAAGGAATTTCTGGTCAAGTCAGATTAGTGCAACAACAGCACAAGTCAACGCTGCGGCAACGATCTGATTTGGTCGGTGCGACGGCAGCACAAGGAAAAACCTAGAGCTGCAGCGGCGATCTAATCCGGTGGAAAGAAGGTGGAGAAAACTAGGGTTCCTACTCTGATACCATGTTGAAAAATAGATCACTATTATTTTAGTATATTTTTTTCCTTTACAAGGCTATATATATACATACAAGTACTGCTAGGGTAATAAGTGCCTATTAAGTAAAATATTCTCTTTCTATATGCATTACCTCCACAAATCAACTCGCGCAAATATAAATATTTTCTTTCTATACATATCACTCCTACAAATCAGTTCACGCCAACATAAAGTACATATTAGCAAAAAATGAGGAAAACAATTTTTTTGAAATAGCTAAGAAAATCCCGACCTCATGAAAACGCAGTGACCACCGGATGGCGATGACCATATGGCCTCGCAAGAACGACTACCACCACGTAAAGGCTACCCGACTTTCTTCTCTTCCTCCTCACTTCTCAGTTCACATGTAATGTAGATAGGAAATTCTGTCCATCTGAAGGACCCTTGATTGTTTGTTGGAGGTCTAATCCGGGTTCTTCCGACTTTATCCCATCCATAATATATGTAACAAAACTTCAAATAGTATCCATCTAAATCCTATCTAATGTTATATCTGGGCCACCAAACATAACCTAGGGGTTAATTCAAAGAGAAAATTAAAAGTATATTCTTTATAAAGTTGAGCGGGATGAATGATGTTATTATATTTCTTTATCTAAACAATCTCTACCTCTTAAGAGAAAGGCCTAATTATAGAATTAGAATTGTGCATAGTGAACTTCTCAAGCAAGAGGCGCTGAAATTAATAAGGGGTAGTAATTACCAAAAAAAAAAAAATTAATAAGGGGTAGTGATGCCACAAATACTAAACTTATATTCATTGTTCAACTGGTACATTTTATTTTTTTTGAAAAATCTGAGCTCTCGAAAATCAGCTCAACTTGGTCCTTCAATTAATAAAAATTATTAATGCTACTCAACAAGGACAAATATGGCATTAAGTTTCCATTAGTTGTACACATCATACGATTAAGACGCATCCATGTCATTTATTTTTTCATCATCTACAAGAACCTTTATGTAGCACCTACGCCCGCCGGTGCAAATTGAGCACTACACATCTAACATAGAACTACCACATCATTATTTTTAATTCAATAACTACTAAGTTGGCAATACCCACCAACAAAAAACACATGATATGGAGCTGGATTGAACCAAAATAAACATTGAATTGATTCTTAATAGTTAAGGTACTTAATTTAATGAAAAGGTTGTGGCCCAAAACTTGTCGAAGGGGCTACTTGGGCTAGTAATTTCAATCTTACAAATTGTAATGGGCTTTTTCGGTTTTCTTTGAAAGTGAACCGATAGCCACCTTCAGATAAGGAACTCTTGAGATATCGCAATGAAAGCCCAACCCATATATTAAACATAAAAGGACCGTATGACTTGGTGCCACAGGTATCGAGGCTTGGCTATCTGGACATTTATGGAAAGCCCGACAAATCAATTGTAAGCCCAAGCCTTTAACCTACACAAACAGCTCTTCTCCAGAAAAATTGTTATGTGCAATTGATGGGATTTAAACAAGCTCTAGTTTTTGAGCTAAGAATCTCCAGAAGCCCCATCGATCAATTACATGAACCAAATTGAGTAGAATTACACTCTTTCTTATACCGTTGCTCATCGGTATAGCCATATCATTCCACGCCATTTATTTACTCCTTCCTTTTCCCTTTTCTGGTCTATGTTTTTCTAAATGGGAGAATCATCCAAAAAATTCTAAACGTATTGTACGGCGACCAATTCAATCCTAAACTTTTAATTTTGCCAATTAGGTCATAAGCCTTTTGATAATTTACTAATTTAGCCTTTAACTTTTCAATTTTACTAATTTAATTCTAAACTTTTTGAGGATTTGCCAATATATCTTAGTCCTTTTAATAAATTACCAATGTAGTCATTTCAACTAATTTTAACAGGAAATCATTCATGTGATGATCCAATTAGTGTTGGCCTTCTACGTGGCACGGTCGTCTCTAATATGAACAATTTTAAAAAAAATTTGAATTTTTTATTGATTACTTTTTTTCTTTTTCTTTTATTTCCTATTTTCCTTCTTTTTTGGTTCAAAGGGCTGGCGGTCCATTATGTCCTTGTAGGCTATAGAGAGGAGGTTCCACTCCTTGACGGTGAGTTTGGTGGCCAGTTCGACTGGCTTCTACATGAACCAAGGCATCTCTTCTTACTGCTCGGCCAACTTGGTGAACCTCGTTAGGTACATGTACCGGTTCATGCTTAGGTTCTCTAGGGCCACCACCCTTCCAGTCAATCTTATCGATTAGAGAGGGAGAGGATTTCCTCGGCCATGTTTTAGAGAGAGAGAGTTGCGTTTAAAGCTCTTCCAAGTGTCCATGAACCTGGACATAAATCCCATCCGTGTGTTGAAAGTGAAGCCGCCAAGGAAAGAAAGGTCACACAGATGGTAAAATTGCGTTTCACACTTACTGATACATCACCGACAATTCCCAACATCTTGAAGCTCAGCATGTTGCACTTTATGGAAAAAAAATTGCAGCAAAACCATGCCATGACCATTTTTACTGGAATCAATCATGCATGCTAAATAAGATTGGCTTCCTAAGAGAAAGCGATGAAATTAAGTAAGCACCCTTTTGATAGACTCTTGCTTGGTAAATATCAAATAGTACTAAAGTCTTGGTAGATAGACAAATCCTAATGCTTTAAGCATTCTTATTTAGGCAGTGCATGGATGCAATGGTCTATCTTCACCAAAATAGGTAATATCATTAGTTTGGAGCCACAACAGCATTTATTATTTGTTTATTTTACTTTTTTTTATTGTCTTTACGAAAAAAAAGGAATGCATACTTGACTTGTTGGAAAAAATTAAGGTGTCAATATTCTTCGCATTAATCAACTGTAAAATCAATTCTCTTAGCATAGAACGCAATTTCATGCAAAAGATGGGTTAATTTGATCTCTAAAGAATAAAAAATGATTAAGAAATAACGTTGTCTTAATTAAGATAAAAGAGCATAATTCTTTTTTCTTAAAGATAATTGACCTATATGCACATTGCACATCTCCCAAAGCTGCACCAAACACAACAAGGGAAGTTACACCAGGTTTTTATTTTTATTTTTATAATAGACAAAACATACGCGTTCCCATTGGTCCATTTTCCCACGATTTATCAATTTGTTTTCCCTCTCATTTTGCCTCTTTCGCTCTATCATCCTCTACTTTCTTATGAGATTAATGAAATAAGAATGGCACACAGAAAAGAGTAATTATATATATTTTAATATATCATAACCAAGATTATATCAGCTTATTTATAGGCATTATGAAATGACTAGATAAGATAATATAAAAATACGCATGATAAAAAAATATATTCATAAAAATATATTTCTAACAGCAAGAATCATCGTCATCGTGGCTCCCTTCTTCGGAGCTGTCCAGAGCCCTCTTCTCTTAGTCCTCTTCTCTTGGTCCTCTTCTTCAACCCCGTTCAACTCGCACTCCTCTCTCATCCCTCCGTCCTTCTCGTTTCTCTCTGCTCTCGCCTTCAACACCATCAGCAATTCGCTCACTGCTTTCTCTTTGTTCCTCCGGTTCTTGATCAGGACCTCGCTTATGTCTGCTGGTGTCATCTTGGCCCTCTCGATCGTTTCCCGGAGACCGCTTGCCACTGCCTCGCCAAGGTCCTTGTCCTCGTACTCCAGGTAGTTCCTGAGAAGGATCTTGAGCGCTGGGTATGAGCAGTAGCTCATGTAGATGTGTATGTCCATCCGGCCGCTCCGAAGCAACGCCAGGTCGAGCTTCTTGATGTGGTTGCTGGTGAAAACGAAGATCCTCTCGCTCCCACAGCACGACCACAGGCCGTCGGTGAAGTTGAGCAGTCCCGAGAGGGTGATCGTGTTGTTGTTCCCGTCCTTGCCACCGTGTGCGGCACTCCGAGGCGTGGCTTCTTCCGCCTTCAACCTTTTTGACAGGTTGACCGAGCAGTCGATGTCCTCGATGACGATGATGGACTTGGAGCTGGTGTTCGTAAGGAGCTCCCGGAGCTCGGAGTTGGAGCGCACCTTGGTCAGCTCGAGGTCATAGATGTCATAGCCGAGGAAATTGGCCATGGCGGCGATCATGCTCGATTTCCCCGTCCCGGGCGGGCCGTAGAGCAGGTAGCCCCGCTTCCAGGCCCGGCCCGTCCGCTGGTAGAAGGCCTTCCCGGCCATGAAGTCACGTAGGTCGTCCATGATGTCCCGCTTCTTCTCCGGGTCCATGGCCAACGTGTCAAAGGTGCTCGGATGCTTAAACGGCACCTTTCTCCACCCGCCATGCGAATTCGTGTAAAGGAGGCGTTCTCGGTTCTTGCAGCGGATGTCGTTGGCCTTGTCCATGATGTAGTCCAGGTAGGAGTCGAGGATACGGTCCCTATCGCACTTCCTGATCCGGAGTGTGAAGGAGCGCTTCTCGCCCCGCAAGGAGGGCTTGGACTGACCATGCATCACCAAATGCTTCCACTGGACGGAAACGCCATCAAAGACGTCGGGGATGCACTCGTTGTTGGAGAGGACGAAGGTGGTGGAGCTGGAATTGCGGGTGCGGCTGAGGGAGAGGTGGCTGCATGAGGCGGAGACAAAGGAGCTGAGGTAGAGCTGGACAGCATCGTAGAGCTCGTTGGTGTTGACGCCGTCAGTGTCGGTGATCTCAAAGTAGCAGTAGGAGTAGTAGCAGCCGAGGGCGTGCTTCAGGAACCTGAAGGAGGCCATGCGGAGCTCCGGCGGGAGCACCGACTGGAGGAGGGTCTGGCAGAAGGCCAGGGTGCCCAGGACGGAGGCCAGAGATGTCCAGGACCCCTTCATATCCGCCATTCAGGGTGAGTGAAAAGTTGGAAGTTTTCCTGGAGATCTCTCTCTGGGTTGTGGGGGATGAAGGAGACGATCAAGAAGAGAGATTTGAGGAAGGGCTACTGGGAGTGAGTTCTTTTTATAGGGAGAAAACACTACATTGGGCCTCTCCCTCAATGTCTCACCTCTTCTCCGTCACTATCTTTTTCCCCCTGCGTTTTTTTCCAGGTAGGTGCCACAAGAACATGGCCGGTCAATTCCTCGGCACAACCAACAAAAATTCCATGGCACGACCACTGATATGTAAAGGACTTCTTGAAGTGTGCCCCGGGTGCATTTGTTAAGCAACCAAACCCTAGAATTCTGCAATAATCGTACGACTGTGGACGGGACCCATGTATAAAATTTGGACCACAGGAATTCGATCGATGGTCCGGATATAACTATTTCAATATGGATTCCATTAAGTTACGAATTTTCGCCACATGTTCAGTGTCACATTTGCTTTTGCACCTCGTCTTATAGCGAGAAATTTGAGAGCGCATCTCATGTAAAGGTCATATAACACAATGATTATGGGTTGAGTCCACACAAACTTGGTCCCTTGAGAACGATCCCCTTTATGATGGATTTATTTAAAAAGAATAAAAGGGGAGGGGCAGGATGAATGGATGTCGAGGAGATGAAAGTCGTTGTCATAGGTCTTTTATGCACATTCTCCCCCAATTTCTCCATCTCAAAGGAAATGGAATAATAATGATCGTCACAACTCTTGATACACGTAACGCATTATTATTAAAATATATCTCGAGTTTGAGCTCGTTAAATGAAACTTGACTGTTGAAAATGTGTGAACTTAATTTTGTGTAAGTCAAGAATTTGCCTACGAGAATTATTGGTCGAGATTTCAACAAGCGTGAGGAAGAATAAATCGCGCGTGACCTGTTGCCTTCTCCACTCCAATTTACACTGTGTATTAGATTCTTTGGCATGTTGAATTTTTTTTGGGTAAGGATTGGCATGTTGAATTTATCGCCGCAAAAAGACTTCTTTTGTTCACACAGAAGAAGGAGCTCGCATATTATAAATATTCATCAGTGGGGTCAGTGGGTTGAATAATTGGTGAAAGGTGTGGACTTCTTTTGTCCCTTTCATTGACTCTACTCGAGCGTGGCTGCACAAATGGGAAAGAATGGCTGGAGCTCCCATGTTACCTTCTGCTGTTTTTCAACCCACTGAAGATGCCTTCCTTGTGCTGTAGGAAATGATGGGAGGCTTATCTTGGTTATGAATGGAGGACTTCTCTTAACGTTGAAGGTATGCCTTCGAGCACCGAATGAAGATTGAAACCTGAGACTGCACAAAAGGGAATTGTGCAGAGAGTTCTTCTCGCCAGGGTTTTGCTGATTGTAATTATACCCCATAGCGACTTATCTAGTTGAATTCATGTTATTAGAATTTGTGTGATTTTTTTTTGAGGGAGATTTCATTAATAATTGTGATGGATTAAATATTGAGTGAGTTATTGAGTGTAATTAAGGGTTGAAAAATACCTAAAGAGTATTTGAGTACTTGAATGATTGTAATTTCCGTTGTATCACTTATTCTATAATGGAATTCTATGTTGCTTTCCCAATTAATGCAAGTTATGCAAGTTCTGATATTTGAACCAAAACACATAAATTTGATGTCAGATTTATTTCATTCCTTCTATCTATTATTCGATTCACTTGTCCGACATACTTTCCCAACGCTTCCTTTCATCCCCTGTCCCTCGAAATCTTGGTCTGCATCAATCACTATGATGTTTCAAAGAGTTGCGTGTAGGAGTTGGGGAGTCCGTCGAGAAAAAGAAAGAATAAAGCAAAAAGGTCTCAAAAAAGCTTTAGAGAGGCAGAGATTGGTTTTGGGTTTTGGCTAAAATGAAAACAAGAAAAGAAAAAGGTTTTTTTCTTTTTTCTTTTTCAGTTTTTTGAGAGAGAGAGAAAGGTGTGATGTATCAAGGTTTTTGAGAGGGACCGTGAGATTGGGAATGGACGTGGTTAATGGGAACATTATACGGTCCATTCTTTGACGCATGCCCACTCAAGTCTACTAAAGTAAATGGGGGACATATGATCTTAATATCACATCCCCAAATATGTGAAAAATATAAATGTGTAAAGAATATAAATGTGTAAAACATATATAAAATATACTTTTTATAAACATTGGTGAGACTAATCATTAGGATGAGAAAATATTACATATAACTGTGGTGTCATGTCACTTGTGCAATGATACATTCACAGTGCGACAAGTGTCAATCATATGTTTTTACTTTTTTTCCTTATATTTCTTGCTTCTTTTTCTTTTCCTTTCTTCTTCTTCCTTTCACTCTGCTCAGACCACACAAACAGACTCAACTTAGACTTGCAGTCAACCCCATGAATCACCTTCCACCACCACCTCACTGCCATCTTAGTCCTCTGTCCATTACCATGCCATGGTCCATAAAAATGACACAACCTAAGAGGATTTCTAAATGATAGTTAGTGACTGATTCATGAACGAGCGACTCTCAAATCTCTCAAGTTCTAGGGTTTTCTTAGCTCTCCTCAGACCCATGTTCCGACCTATCCTCTATCCATGGTGAGAAGCATCGAGATGGGAAGGCCGTTGAGGATCGTTGGAGAGCCATAAAGAAACCAACCACTGAGGCAAAAAAGGGCCTTGGTAGATTGAGTTCGAGGGACGTGCAGGGTGACTTGGAAACTTGAGTGGCGAAGATGGAGATCGTCGTCGCGGACCTCCAAGGAACAGTTGAGGAACATTTCGTGAGCATAGGAGAAGTTGAGACAAGAATGGGGAGCTTGAGGGCGAGGTGCAAGAACTTACATCCATCTTGGGAGAACTCTGAGGGAAGATGCTTGGAAGCCTGACTAACGTAGCCGAAGAACTCAAGCAAGGGAACAATGCCTTCGAGGCCTTGGTGGAGGCCATGCGAATGGAAATCACTAAGCTTTAGGCAAAGCTTGTCGAGGTAAAAGCAACATGTTGGATGGGATGGTCACCGTGCAGACTAGTCCATGAGTGGAAGTCCAAAAGCATAGAGAGTTCAAAAGCTCACAAGTGATCAAAGATGTTGACAACTTCCTATGGTACATGGAATAATATTTCGAAAGTAGAGAGTTACAATAGTAGGAGTGGTGAACCTATCATGGCCAAAGAAATATTTATCGAGGAATTCTGGTGATAGTACTATCCTGTCTATGTGGAAGAGGAAGCTTGGGATGAACTCCGTTGTCAAGAGCAAAAGTTTGGGAGTATGAAGAAATTCTCGAAGTTGTTGCTTCAAATCTTGTCCATGAAGACATGGAGGCGTACTAGCAATTCATGGTTGGCCTTAAAATCGTGGTTGAATAAAGAGTTGAAGTGACATAATGCGAGGGATCTCTCTACAGCCATGTCCATCGCTAAGGCTCTTTTGGAGTACAAAACACCTTTAGGGAATAGCCTGACTCCCGATCGAGGGACAAGGTAATTCGGTGGGAGATAGTAGCAAGTTCCACTGCCTAAGTGGAAGCAAGCCACTAGTGGCCCCTTCTAAGACAAATGCGAAGTTAAGCGGGAGAGAATATAAGAAGGAGCGACTAGCCTTCAAGTGTTTCTTATGCGACAGTGCACATATTGCTCGTGAATGCCCAACTCGAGGCAAGCTTGCAGTGCTTGTCAAGGTTCACGAGGAGGAGCAAGAGAAGTGTGACTGGGTTCGTTGTGAATCCTAAACTCAATCAAGTACAAGAAAGAGAACAAGGCTAAGGGACTCATGTTCGCGGATGTGACAATCGGAGGAACCACGATGAGTGCACTTGTGAAAACTTAGACATCCCACCTATTCATGTGATATGAGGCAATGAAGAAACTCAACTTTCGAGTCTAGAAAAGAGCAGGGTGCCTCAAGACGGTAAACTGCAAGGAAGTCTTAACAAGCAGTGTGGTTAGGGACGTAGAAGTTAAGTGTGAGAAATGCGTCTTTATGCGATGGAAGTGCCATTCCTAGGGCATATCAGGGTGCGGATGGACTCAGCCTAGATTCGAGCCATTGTGAATTGGGAACCACTAACCAAGGTAATGAAGGTGAGACCGCTTCTTGGTCTTGCCAACTACTACCAACAATGCATTCAAAATTATTCAAGTCATGTTGAAAAAGGAGATGTTGTGGAAGTGGACGAATTGATACCAAAAGGTGTTCAATTGGCTAAAGTAAGCAATGACCATGGAACCGGTGTTTATGTTGCATGATCATGCTAAGTCTTATGAGATAGAGATTGGTGTCTTTGATTATGCTATTGGTGGTGTTCTTATGCAAGATGGACACCTAGTGGCATTCGAGTTGAGGAAACTCAACGATAGTGAACAAACAGTACATGATCCAAGAGAAGGAGATGACCATGATGGTGCATTGCCTTCATACGTGGAGGCACCATCTCTTGGGATTGATGTTCGTTGTGAGGATGGACAAAGTGGCCATAGCTGCTTCCAAACTCAGAAGAAGTTGAGCCCAAAGTAAGCTCGTTGGCAAGATTTTTTAGTGGAATTCCACTATGTGCTTGAGTACAAGCTTGGTGAAGCTAACTCTGTGGCTGACGCATTTAGTTGAAAGATGGAGCTGACATCCATCAGTTGACCCGAGTGCCCATGGACCAAGCGAATCAAGGAGGGGCTGATGCATAACGCAATAGCTAAGTTGCTCCTTTAGCATGCATGAGAGGGCAAGACTGGCATTTTTGGTGTGAAGATGACTCACTTTATACCAAGGGGTAATGACTGCATGTGTCACTCTACCGAGAAAGGAGGTACTATGTGATTTGAGGATCCACTGTACTAAGGCACTCATGGAGGATTTATATTACTGGTTGCACCTGCACGACAACGTTAAGGCTTATGTTCAGATATCTTGTGTGCTAATAAGACAAACTAGAACAACGATCTTCAACAGGGCTTTCGGAGCCACTACTTATCTTGGAGTGTGGATAAGAGTGTGTCTCCATGGACTTCATCATCAATTTGTGTCCAAAAGGTGTCGCTCTTTCATAGTTGTGGTGGATCGATTTTCTAAGTATGCAACGTCCATGCCTGCAATGGAGGATTGCCTGGCTGAGGAGGCGGCCAAGCTATTCATGAAGCATGTTTTCAAGTATTTGGGAGTACCACAAATGATCACGAGCAATAGTGATCCTTGGTTCATATTGAAACTTCACAACTCTTGCATAATTTTTTGGTTCAAATCAAAACTCCTTTTCCTCACATCTCTTTGTTCATGTCAAAAGTCCATGAAAGTAGTAAAAGCGTTGAAACTCTTTCTCCTTCTTAACTTCGTGGTTCATGTTAAAATTTCATTAAAGGCAAGAAAGTCAACACATTATTTCATTTTTTTTTGTATCAATTGTGTGAATGGTCATGTTTTCTCTCTCTCTTAAATTTGGCATCGTTTGGGTGAATTTACCTTGTCGATGTTGCGGTAGCTCGATTACATTTCTTGTCATAAGGCTTTGAAATACTATTATGAGCTCAATTGATATTTAAAATTTAGATCGTACAATAATCATGGATTAATTAATGGAGATTACAACCGTGTGCATTTGTAGTTTAATTGGTATTGAATTGTGAGAGATTCTATCATCTCTATTTGCATTTTTAGGTTCATTTACACTAACATATTGTTCATACTAAACATTGAACAAGATAGGATATGAAAATATTTTATTACTATGTTTCACTAAATAGTGGATATGATATAGCAAAATTCATGAATTTTATTCATATTTTATTTAGTTTTATCCTAACTAGAAATCTAAATTTTATCCTAACTAGAAATCCAAACAATCAAACAATGCCTTAATGTTTTAGTGCTGCCATGATTTGGGGTCTAGGGCTCCTTTTGTGATACTTTAGCCACAAATCAAGTAGTAAGTGAGCCATGAATTGAGCTCCTTCTCTTGGAGCAATGAAGACTTCAACAAATCCAATATGAATCCTCGACCCAAATCATTATAGTGTTGGGAGCGAGTAGCAGAAATCCAATACCTTTATTTGGGGAGATTTCCAAGAGAGAAGCCCAAATTCGAGTCCGTCAATATATCCAATTGGATCCACTTTAACTTTATCAGAGCCAATGATTATAATTTCCGAACAGGTAGGCATTGTGGTGTAATAATGTGGGCTTGTGAGGATGGCTCAAGTGGGCGTTGTGGTGTAACAATGTGGGGCAGGATGATGTTAGGCCAAAATGATATCTGATTTAAGGGAGAGTAGACCTAACATTGAAGCTCACATGTGAGGGGGAATGTGAGGGGGAGATTGTTAAGATATACGTATAAGTTGTGTAAGAAAAACAATCTCACATCGGAGAATTGATGTGGGGTTGAGTCATTAATATATTATAGTTGACCCATAACTCACTAGTTTAAACTTTTGAGTTAAGGTGGGTCTAACTGGATATATTGACGAGCTCGGACTTGGGCTTTCCTTTTGGAGATCTCCCGAGGTAAAGGTATCGGATTTCTGCTGCACACTCCCAACATATAATGGCTGAATGAGAGAGAGGCGAAGAGCACGACATCATTTTGTTAATATCCAAGGGAAAACGATGTTTTTTCTCTTTCATTTAATCCACGGAAGGGCCACACCAATGCTGTTTGTGTTCCATCGTGCACGTCAATCACCATGTAGGATTTCTAGCATTGCTCATTGAACGAATTATAATGGATGATAAATGTGTTATATGGATATAAATTTGAGATTTTATTAGACATAAAGAAAAAAATTAGTTTAATGTCAATGTTTCATAATAGGTATAGTTTGAGGTTTTGGTGGTTTTTTTTCCTAAAGATTTTCCCAAAAAGAAGAAGAAAACGAGGGGATTGTGGGGATAGATAGGTAGGACACATCATGTTGGACTGCCTTTTCAACATCAATAATTCAATGATTAATCCAAATAATTTGCACTTTATACGGTTATCCATAGTCAAACTTCATTTTGCAAACAAAAATAAAAAATATGGTTAATGTAATGAAAACCCCCAAATTAGTACATCTATAACAAAGTTACTTTAAATTAATTTTTTACCTATTAAAATTGCCAAATTGCTATAAATATGATAAATTTATCACAAATTAATTTTTTGACCATCAAAAACTCGAAACTAGTATGTTTTTGACAAATTTACTCTCCTTTAGTTTCCATTAAATTAAATTAATATCATGAAAAATCACAAATTGGTGCATCTGTGATAAACATAAGATAAAACCACATATCAGTATACTTGTCAATTATCACGTGTCATTCAACTTAATTATTTTACAATGAAATTTAATAAAAACTAATAAAAAGTAAATTTGTTATAAATGTACCAATTTATAATTTTTTTATAATCAAAAAATTAATTTGGAATAAATTTATCATAAATATATTAATTTAGAGTTTTTCGTGACATTAACTCTTCAAAATAAAAGGAAAATAGAACGCAAGTGAGATGAGAAGCAGCTGGAGCGTCTCGTGCACTGTAAAAACGAAATCAGTGGCGATGAGAGGGGATGCTGAGAACCAAACTCGTTCAACCCCCTCCCACCTTCTGCTCTTGCTTTGTTTCTGTGTGAGAAGTGAATGTACAGATTGGCAAAATTATATCATTCAATGAATACCTCAATATGGCGTTGTCGTCTGGTATTATGATGCTTTGACAATCACGAAAGGAAGAAAAAGTGGGAACTATGCTTGACGACACGCGCAACAGTTAATAATTAATTAAGGATGAACAGTGCGGAATCTATCACACCATAGCAATAGTGCAATTATTGAAGCACATGGTACTTTTCTTTTTTATAAACTAAAAGGAGTTAGGAGATGGGACCAACTTAATAATGCCCTTTGAACATGATCAAAAGGGTCGTATCACCGGAGCGCTAGAGGTCTAGGAACTTATTCATCAGCACAATGATCGCGCATTACCATCGTGAGTGGGTTCGATCATCCTAAGCTTGTATGTTGGAAGGTATAGTCATGCATCGCTAGCCTTCTGACATCCAGGATGAAAGTCTCGTGAAATTAGGCGGAGGAAGTCTATTGAATTTCGCATTTGTATCAACGAGAAGTATATAAATAATAAATGGGAGGATAGACAGAGATCATCGATTTTGCAATATGTAGATTCTCTGTCATCAGGTAAAGTTCAATCACAGCATCCTCACCTGCATGCTGACAAGCTCCCCCAGCCCCCCTTAAGCCCACATTTGTTGGAAAAGTTCAATCAGTAAGGAAAAGGGACGCAATTTTCCCCACTCGCCTATTTCTTTTGATATAAAATAAGTCTCATATTTGCTTTTTCAAACTATCTAATTGAAGGTATTTCTTTCGCAAAAGGGGAAACCATTCTTACAAAATAAAACCCAAAAAATTGAGTATATCAAGCCAGTTTGTAAATAATTTATTTCTTTAAAATGAACATAAGTTTATGATTTGATAAGTTGAAAAATTGCCCCAACGCCATGTGCGATGTTTAAAGAGAAAAAAAGAGTAAAAGAAGTAATAGAGACTCGAAGCTTTCCAAGCCTATGAAAGTCTTTGGATGCCTTCTTTATCATGGACACAAATATGTTTTATAGATGCCTGGAATTAACGATGTTCATGCAATTGGACTGTTGGTCCATCTATATTTAGGATTCAAAGGAAACATTGCACCTAAGTGCAGGCCAAGTTCAAATGAGGGATGTGCTAGGACTAGACTCAAGAGTCTACAAATGCTTCTCCACTGCTATGAAGACAAAAGCATTGGATTGCATATGTTGTCGAGAGTGTTTCAGGACATGAAAGCTGAATTTTAGTCCATGAATCTTTCCTCATTTGTTGTCAGATGAATCTAGCTCTTAAAATAATTATGCTAATACTACAGTACAGCTAACGCAAAAAACAAGCAAACCCTAACTATCTTCCGCACGTGTTCTGCCAATATCAACTCAAAACTTTCAAGTCAATCCACACCATGCATCCGTTCACGACACTCTTTTCGAGAAAGACAATTTAGATCATTGCACCAATTGTACGAACACAAATTAAGAAAGCAACAGGATCCCGACCTAAGGAACTGAAAGCCGTATCCTCCTATCGGCGCTCGACATCATCAATATAGAATAGGTCCTTGTATCAGGGGTCACCATTAATTTATTCGAAACTGCTCAAGAGTCAAGTGAAAGGTGGAGGGACAATTCACTCTCCACAAATCGAGATTCTAAATTCGAAAATTTAATTACAATAATTATCTAATTAACGTTGTTTCAGTATTGATCCACAATCTTTCAAAATGATTTTTATGCAATCTTCGCTCGTTTCCTATGCCACTAAATGATGTCCACACATGGGTAGGCAATCACATAAGTAAGCAACAACAATCAACAACAATCAAGGCGACAAAGGTAAAGTGCGAAAAAGTAAACTTGCTACAAGTGGGGCAACTACGCGACCCACGCTATCGAGGCCTGGGACGTGAACCTATCAACAAAAGAGAACTCTCTATGAAAAGTTAATCACTAAGCGAAAACTAATTAAAAACACGCATTGATAGACAACGATGCCGAGAACATGACAATGGATTAAACAGCGAACCAGCAAGCGCTGGTTTTGGATATGCAGGGAGAGAGCACCGTTATCCTCCAGATTAATGAGACAACAGTTAAAACAACAGCTCCCAAATCAGGTCCACAAGCAACAATTCTCCAAGGAGAGAGAAAAGAAAACATTCAAACCCTTTTTAAGAAACCAACATGTTGAACCCTCATGATCTGTCAGAGCACTTCGAATTCAAGCTTTCCCTCTCATTTTGCCTTCTTCTCCTCTTCATCAGCCTCCACTTTCTTGGAAGAATGGTCGTCGCAGTCGCTCCCTTCTTTGGGGCTATCCAGCGCCCTCTTCTCTTGCTCCTCTTCTTCAACAACGCTCAACTCGCACTCCTCTCTCAACCCTCCGTACTTCTCGTTCCTCTCCGCTCTCACCTTCAACGCCTCCAGCAACTCGCTCACTGCTTTCTCCTTGTTCCTCCGGTTCTTGATCAGGACTTCGCTTATGTCTGCCGGAGTCATCTTGGCCTTCTCGACCACCTCTCGGAGCTTGCTCGCCGCCACCTTGCCAAGGTCCTCGGCCTCACTACCCAGGTAGTTCCGGAGCAGGATATTGAGCGCCTGGTACGAGCAGTAGCTCATGTAGATGTGCATGTCCATCCGGCCGCTCCGAAGCAATGCCCGGTCGAGCTTCTCGATGTGGTTGGTGGTGAACACGAAGATCCTCTCGCTCCCGCAGCACGACCACAGGCCATCAGTGAAGTTGAGCAGTCCCGAGAGGGTGATCGTGCTGTTGTTCCCGTCCTTGCCGCCCGATGCGGTATCAGGGGCGCCAGGGCTTGAACAGCTCTGAGGCGCGGGGGCTTGGGGCGCCTCCGACCTGTTCGACAGATTGGCTGAGCAGTCGATGTCCTCGATGACGATGATGGACTTGGAGCTAGTCTTCATGAGGAGCTTCCGGAGCTCAGAGTTGGAGTGCACCTCGGTGAGCTCAAGGTCGTAGATGTCATAGCCGAGGAAATTGGCCATGGCGGCGATCATGCTTGATTTCCCTGTCCCGGGCGGGCCGTAGAGCAGGTAGCCCCGCTTCCAGGCCCGGCCTGTCCTCTGGTAGAAGGCCTGCCCGTCCGCAAAGTCACGGAGGTCCTCCTTGATGTCCCTCTTCATCTCCGGGTCCATGGCCAACGTGTCAAAGGTGCCTGGGTGCTTGAACGGCACCGGTTTCCACCCACCGCCGGAATTAGTGTAAATGAGGCGTTCCCGGTTGTTGCGGCGGATTTCGTTGGCCTTGTCCATGATGTAGTCCAGGTAGGATTTGAGGATGAGGTCCTTGTCGCACTTCCTGATCCGAAGCGTGAAGCCACGCTTCTCGTCGGGATGGGGCCACGAGGAGCTCTGGGACTGGCGCTGCGTCACCACGTGCTCCCACTGGACAGCGACACCATCAAAGACTTCGGCGACGCAGTCGTTGTTGGAGAGGACGAAGTTGGTGGCGCTGGAGTTGGGGGGCCGGCTGAGGGAGAGGGGGCTGCAGGAGGCGGAGACGAAGGAGCTGAGGTAGAGTTGGATGGCGTTGTAGAGCTCGTTGGTGTTGACGCCGTCGGTCTCGTTGATCTCATAGTAGCAGTAGGAGGAGCAGCAGCCGAGGGCGCGCTTCAGGAACCCGAGGACGACGGAGCGGAGCTCCGGCGGGAGGACCCACTGCAGGAGGGTCTGGCAGAAGGCCAGGGTGGCCAGGAGGGAGGCCAGAGATGTCCAAGACTCCTTCATTTCCGCCATTCGTTGTGAGTGAAAGTTCTCTGGGGTGTGGAAGAAGGAGACGATGAAGAAGATGTGGGGTTGGGCGTGGGGGAGCGTTGTTGTATACAAACAAAGAACCACGTGTTCGGATTTTGATCGAGAAGATCAGAGAGACGCACAATGCACTCCACAAGCGCCTCTCTCTCTCTTTCCTTTTTCCATTTTTTGCCTTTTTTTATTCTCGAAAGTGCCCACAAGAACATGGCTGCTCAACTCTTGGGCCGACCAAAAAAAAAAAAAAAAAAAACTCAATGGCCCGACCATAAATATGTAAAAGGACTTCGTGATGCGTGCCCCGGGTACATTTGTCAAGCAACCAAGCGATGGAATTCTACACTAAAGTATAAAATCCCGACAGAAGGAATCCCATCCATGGTCCGAAGATAACTATTTCAAGGTGGATTCCATGAAGTCTCGACCTTTCACCGCACGTGCTGCGTAACATATGATTTTGCGCATCGGTCTTATAGCGAGAAATCCAAGGGTGCGAGGTCGGTCCATTTGAGAACGACCCTTTACGATGGAATTATTTAATACGAAAAAAAGAAAAGGGGAAAAGGGCGGGGCGAGGGTGCCAGATTTACCCCTGTAGACGTCTCATCGGTGACCCCTTACTTTCCTGATTTTTCAAAAATGGGGGCGTAGAAAATGGGGAGTTTGCGGAGAAAAAGAGAGAATCATAGCAAAAAAAGTGTCTCCAGAGAGAGAGAGAGAAGAGCCGTGATTGAATGATATTGTTTTTTGGATGTAACATTTGCCTGTATATATTCTAATATGGGAAGACCGGGAGTGAGATTGTCCGAGGAAGGAACCAGGAAGATTCCTGTTGTGGGTTCCGACGTCTGGATGGACAACCGACGTGTCATCCATCCGGAACCGGATGGAAGAAAACGTTAGGTTTTAGGTAATGCGACACGAGTGAGAAAAGGGATTTGCCATCGGGCATGCGGCCCTAGCGATGAAAGGGATTTGAGGAGGAGGATTGGGCCGGACATTGAAAAGGGGAGTGAGATCAAAAGAGAAAACAAAAGGGCGAGGGACCCAATTTTCTCCAATCTCTGATTTTATTAATAATTGTTTTTTTTTTTTTTTGGGAACTCTACTAAGCTCTGCTGTGATCTTCGCGTTCCCATTTGGAAGAACTGTTCGATAGCAAAAGGCCAAAGATTTCTTCTTCTTCTTCTTCTTCTTCTTTATGTTAATTCTTTCGTCTTTTCTTTGTAAATTAACACAAGTTTGCCCCGAAAAAGTTAATTAAAGAAATGAGGGTATTTTCAGCAGTTGATAAAAAGAAATCATGAGATATTCATATACTTTTTTCGTTGATATAAAAAGGACATCGGACAAATAGAGCAGCAGCTTTTTTTTTTTTCCTTTTGAGGCCGGAATAATTATTACTGCCAAGGAAGTGGTCTCCAAATTTGCTTTATACGGGAAGTTACTTCAGTTTAAAATTAGTTAGGGCTTCATGATAATCGGTTAAATATAACTGATTTTATTATTTTGTTTTTAAACTCAAATTTGGTATAGAAATCCATTTAGTAAATTTTTTATTTCCAAAAGTAAATTTGGAACATAATTCAAGAATAAAAAAAAAGTTAATTCTTGTTCTTGAAAACAACTTTGAGAATCAAGTCTAAATTTTTTTTATTCTCTTCTCTTTTCTTCCCTTTTCTCAACTTTTTTTCTCTTCCTCCTCGTAGCCCATCAACAGGCTACCACCACCCCATCGCTACCCGTCGCCACCATCGAGAAGTGGCTAGGCAAGGTCTGGCAAACTCGCTGGAGGCTATGGCCACCAACGAGGCTCAGCCTTGCAGATCTAGACAAGGCCAAGCCTTGCCGATGGCCAGGCAAGCCTCTAATGAGCTCATCAAGCCTCATCTAGCAGCTTGCTAGCCACTATTGGCGGTGACAACTAGCCATAAAAGGAGGAAGAAAAAGAGAAAAGGAAAAAAGAAAAGAATAAAAGTATTAAAAGAAATTAAGAGTTTTACCAAAGGCATTTCTATTTCGGAAATAAAATTTTTGGACAGTTATCAAATGATTTTATATGTTTAGAAATTATTCTCGAGAACAGAATAAAAAATAATAATTTCTAAGCAAAACCATTCATATCCTTATGACTTCTTGAGAGACTTGCCTAGAGGATGCAATTTGTGTTTCTGGAATTTCCTTTTTTTCTTAAACTCTAGAATTCCCTAGACATTAAACCACGTGAAATATTGACAAATACGATGAAAACAATCATTAAAAGCCCTTTTTTTTTTCTCAGTGAAAACCTAAAATGTTATCCAAATTTCAATAAACCATGAAACACATTATACTTGAATCTAGGAAAAGTATCCAAAAGACTCTAAAGTATGGCGGTCAATTCAGTTTTAAATATTTCAAATATGCCAATTCAGTTTGAAGTCTTTTGATGATGTACTAATTTAGTCATAAACCTTTTGATGATTATCCAAATAATAAGTTTAGGATTAAATTGGCAAAAATTTAAAAATTTAGAATTAAATAGATATAATTGAAAGATTTAGAATTAAGTTGATATAATTTAAACAGCATGACATTGAAAGGAACTCAGTGACGAGCCATCGAGGGGAGGTGATGCAAACCAAACTTGTTCGCTGCCCCCCCCCCAAAAAAAAAAAACATTATGCCTTTATTTTTTCATTCCCGAGAAGCAAATGTGCAGATCGGGAAAATTAAATTTCTTAATATGGGTTTTGTCTTTGGTATTCCAATATCTCGAGATCACAACTTTTATGTAATTAAAAAAGAAATAGAAAAATAGGAATAATATTTGACCACATGAGCGAAATTTATAATTAATTGAGGATGAATGGTGTGAAATCTAGGAGTGTGCGATGGAATGGCCTGAATCAAGAATCATCCAAACCGGTTGATTCTGGATAGTTCCTAGAGGTGTTGGTCGGTTCCCAATTCCATAAAATTGAAACTAGTGACGGACAATTTGATTTCTATTTTAAGGTGAGAACTAGACTGATTAATATGCCTGTACTAGATCGATTTTTTCATAGAGAATTCAAAATAAACATCTCTTCTTCATCTGCAATACACAGCAAAAAGGGTATGACTGAAGGAAGGACCTCATCGTCAGAGAGAGGGGGTCTTTCCTAAAAATTTTTGAGACGCGAGGTTGTGTAGTTGAATGATTAACTTCCTCTCAGCTACTGTATCTGTGCTTAAAGTTTTGTACTCTTGTTCTCTTTGAATAATGTACAGCAGGTTGCATGAGAATGGGGAGGATGAACATGCAGCGTCTCACATGGGGTGATAACAAAGGATGAATCTTGATTTGCGTTTTCTAATTAAGCATTATGATGCACAGATTGAGTGACACCTTATATGTCTTGCCTTGCATGAACTGATAAAAAGAAACAAGGAATCAATCGTCTTTGATCCATACAGTTCTCGATTGATTCGAAGCATTCTGTCTTTCGTAAACACCCTTTCGCCATGGTTCTTGTTTCGATCATCTCCGTTCTGCCCCTCCCCCCTTGAGTAGTAGCTCCACCTCCCACCGCAACCCTCCCATGGCCATCCTCTCGACTTCTTCCTCATTTGGACTCTTGACTTGGCTGACAAGCTTGGTGTCCATCAGTTCCATTGGACTGTCCAGGAACAGGACCAAACTAGTCCTAGGACCAAGTGGTCCAGTGCTTGGCTCTAGAACCATCTTGATAGCTCAATTATTGTAGGTTATGGTATTTTCTTTTCTTTTTGTAAAATAAAAGAATTAGGAGATGTGACTTACTTGACAATGCCCTTTAAATTTCAAATGTTGCTAAAAGGGCCGTGCACCCAATAGACCAGGTTCCAAAGAGTCATTTTGTTTAAGAATCGTTGTAATATCACAGAAGTGCTAGAGGTTTGGAAACTTATTCATCAGCATAAAAATCACATGTGCATCCTATTGGCATATAGGATGAAAATTTTATAAAATTAAATTGAAGTATCACTATGCAAATTCGACATCCTCAGCTTGTGGATTGGAAAGTATAGTCACGTATCACTATGCTATTGGCATATAGGATGAAAATTTTATGAAATTAGATTGAAGTGATGTCCGTTGAATTTCCCAATTTTTGGGGTGTGGCTATCGACACCAAAAATTTGTCAATTCCCGTACCGTCAACTCAAACTAAAAAAGACGAAGCAAGACATGGTTGAGATAAAATTTGCTAGGTCCTTTTGGTTAACAACTATAGATAATCAACAAAGGCGATTAGAAGTTGCCGACGGGTGACGGAAGAGAAAATTATTGAGTGTTGAGCCACTCGTGTTGACGAATGAGACTTGGTTCATCAATAAAAGAGCCAAAACTGAAGTGAAGATCAATGAATTAAGAACAGGATAAGTGTTCAAGTCACGAAGCCAACTATCTTAGATAAAACCATAGTGACCTGTTCCATCATAAAGCCAACATGATCATCACATCGCGGAGCCATAAACCTCAAAAGATACAAGTGACAATGGCTGAGAAATATGGGCTGTTATAACCATCGGTAATAGGAGTTACAAGCTACAGAAATAACAGTCTAGCGAGTGATGAGGCCATGATGGTGGATGTAGTGGGTCTACGGTTTTGAATATATGTTGTTAAATTCTAGAGTCATGTAGGATATTATTTGCTTTCTTTATAGCCATCCTTAATCGTCACTAGCAATTATAAGTAAAAAGACAGCCAATTGTTCATCTCGTTCTTCTCGTTATCCAAGTAACACCGATGTTGACATGCAACACGTTGATATGTTGTTTTTCAAAAAATAGAGAATTTCAATCTGTTGAGACACGTCGTATATTAAATGTATATTTTTATATATACATAATAAGTAATCATTTTTTTTTGCTTATTTTAATCATATTAATTTGATTTCAATTCACAAATAAATAAATAATAGAAAAGAACATATAATGAATTGACACTAAAAACATTAATCCACCATTTATTAATATCATTTATTGTTTCAATTTGACAAATTTAACTCCATAATAATTCAAAAAAATTGGAGGAAAAAAAAACCAAGCAATCCACATTTTGGACTCACATATCTAAGCATCTCAGAAGAGAAGAGAAAAAAATAAACTTGGGGATGAATTGTATATCGAAGGAAGTGAGAGTCAGTAGATAAGAGAATGTTAGGTTTTTCTTCTTCCCCCTTTAGTATTTTTTTTAGCATATTTACAAGTTGACCTCTCATTTATTGAAATTTTTAAAATTGACTTTGTGCATGTCAAAATCATGTGTCGGAATTTTGAACTCGTATGTCAGAATTTCGAACTCGAGTATCGAAGAGTGTCAAGTTGATTGGGCATCAGATTTTTTAACGTGTTGACCAAATGTTGAAAAGTGTCGGAAAGTGTCAAACAAATATCCGAGTATCCGACATGACACGAAAACTTCTGAAAAGTGCCGGTGCTTTATAGCTCATTATTGTTACATTCTAGTATAATTTTACGTGGTTTGCTGTGATTTCCTTTAGTCTTATTAGTTTAAATTTTATTGTCAATTTGCATTTCCGGCCCAGGAACCAGCAAATGACTCTTTACATCTTTTCTTTTTTTTTTTTGGTAAGGACTCTTTACATCTTTTGTTCATTTCTACATCGATCCATCTTTTAAAATAAGTTTTGTGAACACTTTTCGGCCAAATAGCGGCATATATAAATAATTTGCAAAATATAGATTCTATCATTTAGGAAAGTCCAATAAGAACATCGTCGCCTGCGGGCTGACAAGCTCTCCCAACCCCACGTCCTTTCAGAAATAAATTTTTTGGAGGGAGCATATCGTGGAAAAGCGCCACCTAAGATCTGCCGAGTGTCGTTGTTTTGCTTACGGCACCCTTTTTTTTCGCCCTAATAGTCCCCTATTTTCGAGCAAAAGCTGCCAGTGAAGCCAAAATCGGTGTACTGCCATGATCAATTGATATTCCAACTAATGACGGGGTACGCTACTCATTGCCGAATGATATATGATGACGTGACAATACGATCCTCAATATATGATCCTCAATATATAGAGTATGATTAAATATGATGGTGATTTGACATGTGCCCTGGTATAATTCTTCAATATGACAATTAAGTAGTATTTATTTCACAAAAAATATGACATTTTTTCAAAAAATTTTCCAGTAAATCATTTTGACAATATTTTTCAGTGTTCTAATGAAATTTGAAAATGAATTGAAAAATTTTATCCATTGTTTAGAAAGGAAGATTTGATTTGATTTTTTTTAAATACACATAAAGTATCCAAGCATTAGTAACTTATGTATAGGCAGTTGGGGAACTAGGCAGGAGAATCGAGATCCTAGGCCTAGCATTGATGGACTCCAACTTGGGTAGGGCCACATGGGTCCCAAGCAAAAGTGTAAGCACCAATCTAGAGTTCACAAAAGCTAAAACCAAGAACCCGATGCCCATGCACATCTTCTTAGCATCCCATGCCTCGGCCTCAATGGAATCAGGCTTAGGTGTGGGAGATATGGACACAAGCATGGGGATGCCAAGCCTAGGCGTTGGGGACCTAGCCACAAGCATAGGGGTCAATGGCCTGCCCTCAATACTAGAGCATTGATGCTAGGGACCCGAGCACTAGCCTAGGGGTTGCCAGCCTAAGTGCCGAGGACCTAGGAATGGGGTGTTAAGTTTCTTGTACCTAAATGCAAAGTTTATGATCCAAGTTTTGAAATTTAGGCATATTTTAAAAAAAATGATTTTATCATTTTTCTGAATTTAAGTATAGATTTTCCGTTGATTAATTTTCCTAAGTGATTTAAACGTGGTAAAAACATTTTGGCAAAATCAACTAAGCTTTATTTGATAGTAAGATAAAATGAATTGTTAGTGCGGCTTGGCATGTAAGATTTCTTTGATTCTAGGCCGGTGTCAAAATTCCGACGATCGTTCATGAGAGAGAGGGGAGCGGAGATGGTGGATGCTAGACGATGATGATGGGTCTATAACTATGCTTGCCTACTAATTCAGCAATTTTGGAGTTAGGAACCACCACCGCAAAAAGGTGCCTTATATTTTGCTTTTGCTGATATTATATCATAGCATTATGTTATTGTTATAAGTAAATATTTGTTTGCTTTAATATTTAATGCACTTATTTTTCATATTTCATCTTGAATGTTTTGGCAATTAGACTTATGGCATTTATTATTCAACAAGAAATTTTGAAAAAAAAAATACAAGGTAATATATGAAACTATTCAACCTCTAAAGTCTGTAGGTTCTAAGTTTCAAGATAGATTCAAAATCTTATGTGATAGGCTTCAAGTTATAAAAATTCGAAACAAGTATTTATAGGTAGAATTGTCAATAAGTGACAAATCCGTCTTTTAACTGAAATTTATTGAAGCAGGTTATATATATAGATATGTCAATTCAAATTTAGAAAATAGGTCATAATAACTTTCAAAGGAAAAAGTTTAAAAAAAAGATGAGTTTTAGTGAATTTGTTATAATCCCACTTAAAAAAAAGAAGTCTCAATCCCTATCTTCGCTCCTCTCATCTCTCTGACTCAAACTCCAAATACTGGAAGTCATAAAATCTTCTCTCTCTTCTTCCTATCCCACAACGTCAAGAGCTCCTTAGGTAACCATGAAATGAGGGTATTTTCAGCAGTTGATAAAAAGAAATCATGAGATATTCATATACTTTTTTCGTTGATATAAAAAGGACATCCGACAAATAGAGTAGCAGCTTTTTTTTTCCTTTTTGGCCCGGAATAATTATTACTGCCAAGGAAGTGGTCTCCACATGTGGTTTATATGTGAAATTACTGCAGTTTAAAATTAGTTAGTGGCCTCTTGAGGGACGTGTCCAGAGGATGTAATTTGTGTTTCTGGAATTCCCTTTTTTAAATCTGAAATTTTAGTTTACTTTTGGAATTTACAACTTGACTTTCATTTAATATCGAATCCCTAGACATTAAAACACATTAAATATTGACGAATACGGTGATTACAATCATTAAAAGCCCATCTTTTTTTCTTTTCTCGGTGAAAACGTAAAATGTCATTCAGATTTCAATAAACCAAGGAACATATTAAATGTAAGTCTAGGAAAAATTGTCCAAAAACCCTAAAGTGTGGTAATTAATTTAACTTTAAACCTTTCAAATGTGTCAATTTAGTTTGAAATCTTTTGACGATGTACTAATTTAATCTTAAACCTTTTGATGATTCATTAAATTAGCCATTTTGATCAATTATCCAAATAATAAGTTTAAGATTAAATTGGCAAAGCTTCAAAAATTTAAGATTAAATGGATATAATTGAAAGAATTAAAATTAAATTGATATAATTTAAAGGGCATGACGTTGAAAGGAGCTTAGTGAGCGATGGAGGTGAGGCGATGCAAACCAAACTCGTCCCCCCCGTCCCCTCTCCCAAAAAAAAATTCTGCCTTTGTTTTTCATTCCTGAGAAGCAAACGTGCAGATTGGAAAAAATAAGTTATTCAATGAATATATAAATTTCTCAATATGGGTTTTGCCTTTGGTATTCCAATGTCTGGAGATCACATCTTACGTGTAATTAAAAAAGAAAAATAGAAGAATGGGAACAATATTTGACCACACAAGTGAAATTAATAATTAATTGAGGATGAATGGTGTGAAATTTAGGAGTGTGCAATGAAACGGCCTAAACCGAGACCCATCCGAACCGGTTGATTCTGAGCGGTTCCTAGAGGTGTTGGTTTGGTTCTTAGTTTCATAAAATTGGACCTAGTGATAGGCAGTTCGATTTTTATTTTAAGGTGAGAACTGAACTGATCAAACCCCTCGAATCATATTGATGTTTTCGTAGAGAAATCAAAATAAGCATCTCTTCTTCATCTGCAATGCACAGCAGTGAGAAAAAGGGGGTATGTTTGAAGGAAAGGACCTCGTCGTCAGAGCTCTCATTGAAAGAGGGGGTCTCACCTGAAATTTTCTTGAGACGCTGAGGTTGTGTAGTTGAATGGTTAACTTCCTCTCAACTACTGTATCTGTGCTTAAAGTTTTGTACTCATGTTCTCTTCGAATAATGTATGGCAGGTGGCATGAGGATCGGGAGGATGAACATGCAGCTTCTCACATGGGGTGATAACAAAGGATGAATCTTGATTTGCGTTTTCTAATTAAGTATTGTCATGCGCATAAAAGGAAACAAGGAATCAAGCGTCTTTGATTCATACAGTTCTCGATTGATTTGAAGCATTCTGTCTTTTGAAAACACCCGTTCGCCATGTTTCTTGTCTCGATCATCTCCGTTCTCCGCCTCCTCCTTGAATGGTAGCTCGCCTCCCACCCCAACCCTCCCATGTCCATCCTCTTGACTTCTTCTTCAATTGGACCCTTGACTTGGCTGACAAGCTCGACGTCCATTGGTTCCATTGGACTGCTTGGAACCGGACCAAATTAGTCCTAGAACCGAGTGGTCTGGTTCTTGTTTCTAGAAATTGGGAACCCGTCCAGCTCCCAATTCCTGGGTGGGACCAAACTGGATCAGGAACCAATTGCCCCCAAGCAAAATTAGTCTCTTGCACCACCTTGATAGCTCAATTATTGTAAATTATGGTATTTTCTTTTCTTTTAGTAAAATAAAAGAATTAGGAGATGTGACCAACTTGACAATGCCCTTTCAAGTTCAAATGTTGCTAAAAGGGCCATCCACCTAATAGACAAGGTTCCAATGAGTCATAAGAATCGTTGTAATATCACAGAAGTGATAGAGGACTGGAAACTTATTCATCAGCATAAAAATCACACGTTACTACCGCAAGCGAATTTGACATCCTTAGCTTGTGGCTTGGAAAGTATAGCCATGTATCACTATGCTATTGACATATAGGATGAAAATTTTATGAAACTAGATTGAAGAGAGGTCTACTGAATTTCCCATTTTTAGAGGTGTGGCTATTGACACCCAAAATTACTCAGGTCCCTTACCGTCAACTCGAACTAGAAAAGACCTAGCAAGACATGGTTGAGATAAAGTTTGCTAAGTCCTTTTGGTTAGCAACTATAGATAATCGGACAAAGGCGATTAGGAGTTGGCGATGGGCGACGCAAGAGAACATTACTAAGTGTTGAGCCACGTGTGTTGACAAATGAGACTTGGTTCATCGATAAAAGAGCCAAAACTGAAGTGATGATCAATGAATTAAGAACAGGATAAGTGTTCAAGTCACGAAGCCAACAATCTTAGATACAACGATAATGACCTGTTCCATCATAAAGCCAACATGATCATCACATCGCAGAGCCGTGAATCTCAAAAGTCGCAAGTGACAATGGCCGAGAAATATGGGCTGCTATAACCATCGGTAATAGGAGTTACAAGCTACAGAATAACAGTCTAGCAAGTGATGAGGCCATGATGGTAGAAATAGTGGGTCTATGATCTTAAATATATGTTATTAAATTCTAAAGTCGCATAGGATATTATTTACTTTCTTTGTAACCATCATTAACCAGCACTATTAGTTATGAGTGTTACGATTGTATCTCAAGTAAAAGACCGCCAATCAATTGATGAACATCAATTGTTCAATTCTATATTCTCGTTATCATTACATTCAAGTATAATTTTAAGTGATTGGATGCGATTGCCTTTAGTTTTCTTAGTTTAAATTTTCTTGTCAATTTGCATTTCCGGTCCAAGAACCAGCAAAGGGCTCTTTACATCTTTTGTTCACTTTTACGTCGATCCATCTTTAAAAAGATGTTTTGTGAACACCTTTCGGCCAAATAGTGGCATATATAAATAATTTGCAAAATGTAGATTCTATCATTTAGCAAAGTTCAATGAGAACATCGCCGCCTGCGCTCTGACAAGCTCTCCCAACCCCACTTCCTTTCAGAAATAAAAAATTGGAGAGAGCATATTGTGGAAAAGCGCCACTTAAGATCTGCCGAGTGTCGTCGTTTTTCTTACGGCGCCCTTTCCTTTCGCCCTAAAAGTCACCTATTTTGGAACAAAAACTGCCAGTGAAGCCAAAATCGGTGTACTGCTATGATCAATTGACATTACAACTATAATGGGGTACGCTATTCATTGGCAAATGATATATGATGATATGATGGTAGTCTAACATGTGACCCGGTATGATTATTCAACATGACAATTAAGCTGCATTAGTTTTACGAAAAACATGATATTTAAAAAAAAAATGTTCTCCAATAAGTCATTTTGGCAATATTTTCCGGTATTTAAATAAGATTTGGAAAAGAATTGGAAAATATTGTCCATTGTTTAGAATGGAAAATTTGATTTGAATTTTATAAATACATATATAGTATTCGAGCATTAATGACTTACGCATAGGCAGTTCGGGAACTAGGCAAGAGCACTAAGATCCTAGGTCCAACATTGATGGACCCCAACTTGGGTAGGGCCACTTGGGTCCCAAACAAGAGTGTAAGCACCAATCTAGAGTCCATAATAGCTGAAACCAAGAACTGATGCCCATGCACATCTTCTTAGCATCCTGTGCCTTTACCTAGATGGAATCAGGCTTAGGTGTGGGAGATATGGACACAAGCATGGGATGCTAAGCTTGGGCGTCAGGGACCTAGCCACAAGCATAGGGGTCTATGGCCCGGCCTCGATACTCAAGCATAGATGCTGGGGACTCGAGCACTAGCATGGGGGTTGCTGGCCTGAGTGTCGAGGACCTAGCCATGGGTGTTAGGTTTCTTGTACCCAAATATAGAGTTTATGATTCAAGTGTTGAATTCTAGTCATACTTAAAAAAAAAAAAAATGATTTTATCATTTTTCTGAATTTAAGTATGGATTTTTTTTGACTAATTTTCCTAATCGATCTAAATGCGGAAAAAAAAAATTTCTCGAAAAAACATCTTTCGCGAAATCAACAAAGCTTTATTAGATAGTAAGATAGATTTCTTGTACCCAAATGCAGAGTCTACAATCCAGGGGTTGAAATCTAGTCATATTTTTACAAAATGATTTTATCAATTTTCTAAATTTAAGTATAGATTTTTCGTTGACTAATTTTTTCCTAAGTGATCTAAATGCAGAAAAAAAATTTCTCGAAAAAACATCTTTGGTGAAATCAACAAAGCTTTAATGGATAGAAAGATAAATGAATTGTTAATGCGGCATGGCATGTAAGATTTCTTTGATTCTAGGCCAGTATCAAAACTGCGACGATCGTTCATGAGAGATGGGTCTATAACTATGCTTGCCTACTAATTCGGCAATTTTGGAGCTAGGTACCTCCACAGTGAAAAGGTACCTTGTATTTTGCTTTTGCTGATATTATATTATAGCATTATGTTATTGTTATAAGTAAATATTTGTTTGCTTTAATATTTCATAAACTGATTTTTCATAGTTCATCTTGAATGTTTGGGCAATTAGACTTATGGCATTTATTATTCAACAAGAAATTTTGAAAAAAAATACAAGGTAATATATGAAACTATTCAATCTCTAAATCCTGTAGGTTCTAGGTTTTAGGGTGGATTCAAAACCTTATATGTTAGGCTTCAAGTTATAAAAATTTGAAATAAGTTTTTATAGGTAGAATTGTCAAATTGAGTGATAAATCCATCTTTTAACTGAAATTTATTGAAGTAGGTTATATACATATCAACCCAAATTTAGAATATAGGTCATAATGAGTTTCAAAGGGAAAAGTTGAAGAAATATGAGTTTTAGTGGATTTGTCATAATCCCACTTAAAACTTAAAGAAAAAAAAGGTCTCTATCCCTATCTTCGCTCCTCTCATCTCTCTCAGACTAACTCCAAATACAGGAAGCCATAAAATCTTCTCTCTTCTTCCAATCCCACAGCGTCGAGAGCTCAATAGGTATCCACGAACGACACTATCTTGGTTAGAAATGAACACGAGGATTGAGAGGTGCAAGCGACAGCACAAGGTTGTAGTGTGTATGATTTCGTGAGATCATTACTAATTATTCTAAAATTTTACGTTATTAAATAAATGTGTGGTTTATTATTTAAATAATCTAACATGTAGTTTAGTCCTTTTGTTTAGTACTAAGTGTGGACATATTTAGTTGGGGAGGCAATTGGGGTTTGGAAATATTTGAAATCAAAACCTCTTGCTCTAGCCTTTAATACCATATAAAATTTTGGGGGGATTATTACTAACTACTATTTGTGAAGGAGTGGTTTATTATTCAAATATTCTAACACTTAGCTTGGTCTTTTTCTCTAGTACTAAGCGTAGATATATTTAATTGGGGAGGCAAGTGGGACTTGGAAAATTTTGAACTTTGGATTTCCCGCTATGATATCATGTGAGATTTCGTACGACTATTTCCGACTATTCTAAAAGTTTAAACTATAGGATGAAAACGTAGCATATTATTTAAATATACTAACACTTATAGAACCTTCAATCCAGTCGTGAAGATTACCATTGTTCACTACATTTTATTTCTTATTGTCTCCTAAGGGTGTTAAGTGCAGCAACTGGACGTGTACAGTGCCTTCTTATACGAGGTTCTTTCTAAAGAGATGTACATAAAACAACCCATTAGGCTTAAGGAGCTGACTTATCATGACTTTGTTAGCAAGTTGCATTCTTCTCTATATGGTCTCAAGCAGGCTTCAAGAGCTTAGTTTCAATGACTTTCACAATTTTCCTTCATTTGGGATTCTTAGTGTCACAAATAGATCCCTCACTATTTATTTATCGAAGAAGCACTAATGTTTTTTATTTTTTAAATCTATGTTGATGACATTTTGGTTACAAGTAAGGTCATTTCCTACTATTAGTGCAATCTTATTGAGTTCTCCATTAAGGATATCAGCTCACTCCACTTCTTTCTTAGGATATAGATTTTTTCTCACTTGAAGGGCTGCTTCTCTCTCAAGGACGTTGTATTGATGATTTTCTTCATCGGGCTGGGATGTTTGGGTACAAGCCTATTTGAACTCCTAATGGCCACGACTACAAAGCCATATGAGAAAGGGGTGCTTTGATGTCTAATCCACTATATATCGACCTATACTTGGTGTCATACAATATGTGACATTAACAAGAATACATCTCTTCTTTGCCATCAATAAAGCCTATCAATTTATGCATGCACCGATTGAAGACCCCTAGCAACACACCTTGTGCTATCTCAAACATATAAGGTCATTTGGTTTGCTTCTTTCCCGATCCAATGGTACTTGCTTGCATGCCTTTTTCCAATGCAGATTGGGCTAGTAGCTTTGATGACAAGAAGCTAATTGAAGGGTAAGCTATTTTTGTGGTCCTAACTTGATCTCTTGGAGCTCCAGAAAATAACGAACTGGACCGTGCTCTTCCTTAGAGTTTGAGTATAAACCCTTGCCGATGTTGCAGTTGAACTCATCTGGCTTGAGTCACTCTTTCAAGAGCTTGGGTTCCCTATTCAAGGTCCTCCTATCCTTTGGTGCAATGATATTGGTGTCATTTATTTGTCTACAAATCCTATTTTCCATGCTCATACCAAATATGTTTGTGATCATGTCACTAAACAATAGCTTAATGTGTTGTTTAGCTCCTCAACTAACCAACAAGCTGACGCTCCTATTAAAGCTATTCCTACAATATGTTTGGAATTTTTATATTATAAGTTGAAGATTCGTTGTCTCAACTCTTTTACTTGAGCCCTTGTCAACCAAATATAGGGTCATTGGTTTTGGAAGTCTTGGAACCCCATTTTTAGAAGTTGAAAAGTTTTATGTTATGTTTTTTATCATCGGTTTTGGAAGTTCTGGAAATCTATTTTTAAAAGTTGCAAGTTTTAAATTTCATGTTTTTCTTTCTTTAAAAGTAAATCTACCATAATGTGCTCTTAGGTACATAAATACCCATTTAAGCTTAATGGATATATACTACAGTTTTTGTCTTAACACAGTGTAAGAAGGATGAATGATATTTGCACGGTTCAATTCACGATTAAAGGTTCACCATCGAAATTGCCAGAATTCCCAAAGAAGAATGGCAAAACTATGGCGACTTTTTACAAAGCATGCCAGGTTGGTTGCTCTTCCTCTTCTCCATCATCCTCATCT
>CM026412.1:25433582-25450148 GCA_014858505.1 Corymbia citriodora subsp. variegata
TATTCATATAGCTTTAAAGTTGCTTACATCAGGTTCTGCTTTCTAGAATACTAACGCAGCTCAGCTTCGGCACTGAAATCATCTCATATTTCAGTTTCTTCGGGCTCAAGTTGGGAGCTACTCTGTATGTGCCTGGTGTCCTTCGGATAATTCATAATCAGTTTTCCTTGGTTCGGGTTTAGTCGGGTCAGAGTCGAATGTTTCAAGATGTCTAGCATCTTTTATACCCTTTGGAGCCATGTTCCGCCAAGTCTACATTTTTCATACAATTTCAATAGAATGTCCAGACTACCAAGCATGGATCATTCACAATATCGGAGACAGCGACTGCATCAGAAGCAAATGCACCGGGGACCAGATCAGTCAAGATGCAGCACGTCGACATGCCTCAATGATATACTCAAGAAACACTGCATCGACCCAGAACACACTCGACGCCCGAAAGACAAGAACAACAGAAAGAGAAGTTCATTCAGCCAAATC
Organism: Corymbia citriodora subsp. variegata; assembly: GCA_014858505.1. Lineage (NCBI taxonomy): Eukaryota > Viridiplantae > Streptophyta > Magnoliopsida > Myrtales > Myrtaceae > Corymbia > Corymbia citriodora. The sequence continues at coordinate 25,434,066 of CM026412.1, forward strand.
AACAAAACCCTCGTGACCAAGCTAAAAGAAGGGAAGAGAAACGAGAATCTGAAAGCTGAGACTGCACAAAGCAGAAAGTGGCAACTCTCAGGAACCTCTCTGAAAGCTCTATCGCGCCCGCGTCTTCTTCTGCTTCTCTCAGTCGCTTCTGCTATTCATACCCCCCAGAGTCAACTCACATCGGTGTACTCTGGTCTTCTTCGTCTTTGCTTTTTCAGAAAACACCCCCCCTTCTCTCTTTGTCCTTTTCCCCAGTTAGAAATAAACATTAACAGCACACAGAAAATTTCAAACCGATATACTTAAGACGAAATTGGTAGCATGTTAAAAATCCAAGCGATTTAGGATAGAGAAAATAAGGAAAAAGAAGTTCGCATAGGCCTAGTCTGCTTGTTCACTAAATATCGGACGCGAGTGCATGATGTAAAACTATAGAAAGAGACTGATATGTTTTCTTTTTTTTTTGTAAGGTAAGACAGTTTTTATATGTTGATTTATTAATTTTCTCAGAATTTGATATGCAATCAAACAAAATTTTTTTGGATGATTTATTTGTGAAATTAAGCAAGCTGTTTTTTTACATCTGAATTTTTGCTAGTAAATAAAATAGCATTTTTGTAATAAAATATAATAAAACAATAAAAAAAAAGGAGATTTCACCTCATTTCACGATGAGTGCACAAGCATGGCCCATAAAATTTGAGAGAAGTGGCCTATTCAGATTCAAAAATAAAAAAAAAGCCACACTAAGCCCCAAGAAACCAGCCCATTCAAACAAGAAATCACTTGAACTTACGGTTGATTAGTCTCGCGAGAAATCAATAATTTGAAAAATATTTTCTTTAAAATTCCCATATTTCATTTATAAACTTAAATGAATTAAAAAAAATTATTATCCACAAAAATATTTAGATATAATTTAGAGTTAATATTACGAAAAATCCTAAATTGATATACTTATGACAAATTTACTCAAACTAAGTTTTTGATTACAAAAATCTCAAAATGTTACATTTTAAATAAATTTACTCTTAACTAATTTTATGATTGCCAAAAACCCAAAACTAGTAGTTAAATTGTATTAATATCATAAAAAAAATTACAAAACTAATACAACTGTGACTATTGAAGAGTAAAATCACAAATAGTATACTAGTAAATTGCCACTTGTCATGCAACTGAGTACTTTAACAGTAAAATTTAATGAAAACTAATAAAAGGTAAATTTGTCACAAATATACCAGTTGGAGTAAATTTATTAAAGATGTACCGGCTTTGAGATTTTCATAATATTAACCTTATATATTATTGTCAATAATGAAAACATCTTCAAGTGATTATTTATTTTCACCGATACAAATGATCATTTTTATGAAAATATCTTTCAAATTATTCTTTTTCCGTGAAATAAAAATGGAGCCTTACAAAAAAATATGAAAAGAAGAAACAACCCATGACATAACGTGTGTCTATTCAAGGCAATATGCATTCTCGTAGCAGAATCATCTTAGCTGTCTTAGCTGCCTGGCATATATACTTGATTTAGACAGAACCTTTTTTTCGTTTTCAAAGTTAACGAGTGCATTTATTTTAAGGCGGTTTTAATCATTGTGAAAAAGAAGTCCTCATCATCTTATAATAGAATCAAAGATAACATATATATATTGGTCATAAAGATAACATAAAGTCGATACTTAAGATTCATTTTGAACTAGATGATAAGGGAACCCTGTTAGAAATCATCTTCCAAAAGACATGCTGCAGAACTACATTTTTGGGAAAAGAGCCTAACATTATTATGCTTTTTAGATTGGAAAAATAGTCATTTCAGTAGGGATGGTTAGTTTTAGTAATACAAAAAAAAGTTCAAGGTAAAATTGTCACAAGCGGCATAATTTAGGGTTTTTTGTAGTATTTGCTCTTTTCTTTCAACCAAACTAATTTGGTTTGGAGTATGTGGTGCCAAAACTTGATGAATGACACAATGTTCTTCACAAAATGAAGAAAATTCATTTAAGAAATATTCTCCATCTCTATCTGAACGTAGAACTTTGATTTTCTTTTCCAATTGATTTTCTACTTCAAGCTTATATTTCTTAAACATGGTAAATGCTTCATCTTTTGACCTCATGAGATAGACATACAAATATTTATTGCAATTATCTATAATGGTAATGAAATATTTTTTATCACCATGAGTTAACATGCCATTGAATTCACATATATCATTTTATTTTCACACCAGGAAATGATTTCTTAATTAATTTAGACTTAGCACATATTTCACATTTATCAAATTTGCCATTAAAATTTATCCAACCTAACATTTTCATATTCTTTAAATAACGAATATTGATATGTGCCAACTTACTATGCCATAAAGATAAAGACTCAACAATATAAAAAGAAGTAGTGATATTATTATTGATACTCATTGATACATGCCATCATTGGCATAGCCCTTTCCAACAAACAACCCATTCTTTGACAAGATAACCTTCTCGGATTCAAACAAAACCTAAAACCCCCTTTTACAAAGTAAATCAATAGAAACTAGATTCTTCCCAATTCCGAGTATGAATAACACATTAAGAAGAGTAGTCTTCTTTCCAAAACTGAAGTCTATCTTCACTGTTCCTTTGCCAGCAACCTTCCCAAGGGCATTATTTGCTATTAGGACCTCTTGAACATTTGTGTCAATAGTCTTTTCAAATTGCTTGAACATGTATTTGTCCTTGCACACATGGACTATTGCACTAGAATCAAACCATCAACCGAACTGGACAGCAGTAGAATTGATTTCATAAACCATAGCCATCAAATCATTAATTTCAGAAATGTTCATATTTTAAAACATTATTGAAATTATAGCCCCTTACTTCTCCTCAACCAAATTTGCATCCGCCTTCACCGTTTGAATGTTCTTTTCATTTGATATGCTCTTGCGGTGAATGCAATCCTTGGCAAAGTGTCCTTGTTTGTCACACACAAAACAACAACCCTCCTTGTTCTTGTATGTCATCTTAAATTTATGCCTATTCTTTACTTTGAAGTTCTAGCTGAATGTTTGTTTTCTCTCTGCAACATTTACCTTGGAATCATACAAAATAGAATTATCATAAAAATGTGACTCTTCCTTAAGAAGAAGATGTTTTTGTATTTGCTCCAAGATGAAGTCCTCTGACTTATGCAACTATCTTTTTCCATAGTCTTTCCAACTTGAAGGCAATTTTGCAACAATTGCTCCAACTTGAAAGGCTTATGGAATTTCAATTTTGAGGGCATGAATTTTGTTGACAAGTACTTGCAATTTGTGGACTTGTTCGAATAAGAGCTTAGTATCAATAAACTTGAAATCAAAGTACTTTGCCATTAAATACTTATTGGTACCTTGCACCTTTGCTTTGTACTTGAATTCCAATGCATTCTAAATTTCTCTTGCTGACTTCATCTTAGTGAATACAATTGATTAGACAATGTATTAAGAATGCGTGTATGATATAGCAACTCGTCTTCCATATAGTTCTTCTTCTCCTTGTTAATTCTTTCAATGGTTTTTGCTCTTGGCTGTCCTCCCTCGGTAGTAGGTTTCGGATCTTCAATAGGCACCAAGCTAGGATCTAGAATGTAGGATATCTTTAGGGTAGTGAGAAGGATCATCATCTTGTCCCTCCAACAAGCAAAGTTGTTCCCATCAAACCGGTTCAAGTTGACCATGTCTTGACTCATTACTTTAATTGTCTCTGACTCCATTGTTGAACAAAATAAATCCTTAAAATTGTTGGGAACTTACTTTGAATTTGGGGTAAAACAATGAAGTGAGACTTTGAGGCGTGATATCACTTTCTTTAAGGATTTATTTGTCTTATTAAGTTATTAATGGTCACTGGTAAATTTTCTTGAAGATACAACAAAGTCTCAATGAGAATATTAGATAACAATTCTAGTATTTCTCTAAAGGTCTCTTAAGGGAAATAATTGAGATGATGGCTATAGTTTTGGAAATAAGACTCAAAGATACTAATAAGCATTTTCTTCAAAATTGACATACTTATATTGGTCTTAGTGAAAAAAGACAACCTCTTGAGAAAGGTTGGAAAGTGAACAAATGCAACCCTTCAGGAAAAGTTGCAAAATGAACCAATACATTTTCATAAGACCATTCATAAAGGTTGTTAAGTGAACATATACGTTTTTCGAAAGACACCTTGAAAAGACATAAAAATTCCAAATAAAAATAATTTTTTTAATTCCGAATTTCATAATTTTGAAAATGCTGAATACATGAATACAACCTTTCCACTAACAAAGATTGACAAGATAACCATACGAAATATAAAAAAAAATAAAATAGGGAATTGAAAATTATGTCAACAAGTTCATTTGGTTCTTCTCACGCTAAGCAATGAAAATTATTCCTTGATATGTGTATGTGTGTTAAGTTAAATTATGTCTCTCCTAATGATGTAATTGACAGATTTTATTGTCTGATCTAGGTGAACTATTTTTTTTTTTGAGAGAATAACCTTTTTTAGGGGAGCCAAGTAGCTAAACAAACAATATCTTTTGTAAATTTGCATATGGAACTTGTTATTATTGCAGTGGATAATTTTCTTTTCATTGATGATTCTATGAAAATTTTGATGTATTTATAATGGACAAAATATATATATATATATATATTTCAAATAGTTTGAATGGGTTATCTAATAATGCCACTACAATTGCAATTGTTGTAATTTCTTGTCAACAGCTAAGTATACCATGTAATTGAGGTAAAGATGATCCATCAGATATCGTCCCCTGAAATCCATTAGTGATGAGTTCTCATTATGTGATCCATGGGCATTTCAAGCACTTAAGCTCATTTCTTAACTTCTTCATTTAACCAATGCAAGAGTGTTTCATGGTTACGCAATAAACTGTTGCAACTTTTGCACGCAAAAATGTCATGAAATAATCATATGCGATCACCCATAATTCATTTACTCACCAAATCGTTCGTACTTCAATTTCAATATTTTCTTAACATCGTACACACATAAAATGTGGCATCCACACTCGACATCTCATGAATTACCATTATCACACCTTTAAACACATTGTTTGAATAACATAACTCAAGGCTCTAATTTGCATAGTCAAACCTCATGGCAATTCATTCTTTAAGTCACATAATTCAAGCATGAATTCATCACTTATCACATATGCAAGGCACATATCCATATGATGATAACTTATCATCCCTTCAATTAATAGCTTATCACCCTTTCCAATAGTCTATTGTAATAACTTATCAACCTTTTCGATTACTGAGAGGAGAGAGAACTTGAGAGTTTGAGTGAGAAAAAGAGAGAAATGAGAAGAAAGGTGAGAGACAAGGAGTGCTTTCTCTCTTGCAAGTCTTCTCCAGCATGATGAGCATTAATGAGGTTGGAATTGCTCTCCTCAAAACCCTCCTAGCCAAGCATGGTTGGCTTGTCTTCTTCCACCCATCAACTCTCATGAAAAGCAAGCTTTCTAGAAGGGATATTTTGGTAATTTAAGCATAGTATAAAATACGATATGCGTACATGGGCTAGATTTATGTACAGGTTTGTATAAATCAATCATGGGCTCAAATGGTGGAAATGGGCTTCAATTGAGTTTTGGGCTAGAATTGGTCTTGGGCTCGAATTGGGCTTGGACTTGTTTCTCTCTCCTCTTAAGCTTTCCCATTAGCCGAATTTCATGGGTGAGAAGCCCATTGGGCCTGCCCATGGGCTCGGGTCTTTGTGGTTCCTCGTTCACAACTCATTTCCAATTTTTCGATGATTCGTGGCCTGCCATTGTCAATTCGAGCGTCGTCTTGAAATAATCTCCTCGTAATTGTCCTTAATTTCAAAATCTTGAATCTTAATCCCACACCTCAAATAGGGGTCAAATTAAGAATGTCACGACAAATATCAAGTGTAAGATCTGATTCGGTAGTTTAATATGCATGTCATATATAATGTTCAATAATCCTTAATCTTAAGAGAGAGAGAGTTTATATGGGGTGAGGAATTAGGACACTCTTGCTAGAATAAGAAACACGTTAATTTCCTAATTTGAATTAAGAGAATATGTGATATGTCCAAAATAATAGATTAAAGTGGTTCTCTTCATCATGACTATAAATCTTAAAGATATTAACTCTATCCTCTCCAACTTAATTATAAAATGCAATCTCTCCCAATTTGGCACCTCTCATGTGCACATCATGTAAATTTCGGCTACATGGGCTTGAACAAATTTCATGCCTCGGCCACCATAAGTATTCAATGGGCTTGAACAAATTTCATGCTCCCACGGGACTAGTCAAGATAATTTAATTAGGCTTAGAACCTGCTTGTTATTAACCCATCTAGCATCAGTCTAATTAGAATGCAATATGTGAACCAAATTTAATTGAATGAAAAATGCTCATGATACACATATGCAAATTAACAAATTTTTTGTTTACGAATCTAGGTCAAATCCTAATTTTCTTATGCAATGAATGATTAAATGGGGTCACTACAATTTAGGTGTTAACAAGATATAATTTTGTAATCTTAGACACGTGCATAGACGTTTCACTAGTATATGCTATTATACCGAACTAGACATACACATAAAAAGGGCTTATGATTAGTTTAAACTTTATAGTGAATCAGGCCCATAATATAGAGAAACGCCATGTTTTCATTTGTTTATTTATTGGAAGATAGTCCAACGATATAAATTCAGTAGGTTCTTTCTATTTGGTGTTCTACTACTCCATTGCGAAAAAATAGTACTACTCAACTAAATGGACATAATCATTGGGGTTTCCCTTAATGACCACCCTTCTCACATGAGAAGGGGAAAGTAGGAAGTTCGAATTCCCATCTTCTCTGGAAGGATTAGGATGGAGACAATTAGCTTCCAGTGTCAGTTTCCACTCTCAAGCTTTGTAAAGAAGTAGAAAAAAAGTTTGAAAGTAAATTGAAAATTAGAGTATGAAGACAAGAAAAAAGAAAAGAATAAATGGACATTGAAATGAAAAAGATTCCATGTGGCCTTGGCTATTTCCTTGTTAAGCTTTGTAAAAGAAACAAATGTTTTGAGAAATTTTTCACATTTATTGCTACTTTTGTTTGCTATATGACTCGTCTAATTGGCTCGTTTGCGGAATTTTTGTCCTAGATAGTCAGTAGTCGGGATGGAAATCAATGGACGAGCTTGATTTAATTTTCCATGGCTCCATCGTGAAAAATTGTATTGCTCAACTACATGGATTGTGACGTGCAAAGGACTCCATGTGGACTAGAGTAACCGCGTGAACAAAGTCTAGACTTAATTTTGTCAATGAGCACTATAAAAATGTAAATGGATTGAAATGAAAAAGATTCTGTGTGGACTTGGCTATTTCCTCACTAACCTTAGTGAAAGAAACAAATTTTTTGAGAAATTGTTTGCATTTGTTGTTACTTTTGTCTGCTACATGACTCGGCTTGTTCAAGGAATTTTCGCCCTAGCTAGTCGGTAGTCAGGATGGAAATCAATGGACGAGCTTCATTTAATTTTCCATAGCTCCAACGTGGAAATTTGTATTGCTCAGGTACATGGATAGTGAATTGACGAGGACTCGATGTGGACTGGCGTAACCGCGTGAACAAACTCTAGACTCAATTATTATTAGAATTTGTCTGTGACATGAGCCATTCGACGAACTTCACCCCAAGTAATCAATAACTCGGGTTGGAATTTCACGGACGAGCTTTGGAAGGTGCGTCAGAATCATTTGATATCTCCACATTTTGTGGAGAAAGATTAATAACGGTCATGGATCAGGAAGAAAAAACCATTTTGAGTGGAGCCCATTGACGAGGGCGAACTTCAAAATCATTCTGGGTCACATAATATCAAACACATAATAGAAACTCAACATTAATATATATGACGTAACCCTCGCAAGAAGCCATGATGTGTTGCTTTTGTACGCGTGGAATGAGCCAACAGAAAGAGAGAATCCGTACCCCCATCATCATCCATCACATCTAATTTATATAAGAGCATGTCCTGTGGGAACGGTGGTTGAGGTGATGATGATGATGATGATGATGATGATGATGATGATGATGAAGAAGAAGAAGAAGAAGAAGAAGCAAGAAGAAGAAGAAGAAGAAGCAAGAAGAAGAAGAAGAAGAAGAAGCAAGAAGAAGAAGAAGAAGAAGCAAGAAGAAGAAGAAGAAGAAGAAGAAACAATGACAATAACAATAATAAATCACTCACTGTGCACTATGATTTAATAAGTTTATAATGTTGTTAGGCCATAAATATACATGCATGTCGTTCTCAATGACTCATGAGTTGCACGCTCACCTTTTTTTGACATCGAGATAGGTGATCAAATTTGGTTATGTACATACTCTTTTAAAAAAATTTCTTCCCTGTCTCTCCTTTCTTTTATTGTTAGGAAATCAAATAAGGGTATGAAAAGAGATCATTTTCTTAAAAAAGGGTTCAAAGTAAGCATTATTACAAATAGAAGTCTCACATGACCAACTTAGTATTAAATAAGAGTCTAAACTCACTAGTTAGCAAAATTTTATTTACAGGCAGGGGTGTTTTCATCCAAGGACTTTTTCCCTTTATTTTTGTTTTTCTTTCTTTTTTTCTCTCTTTCTTTTTGTTTTGTTTTCTTTATTATTGTTTTTCTTTCATTTTTCTCCTCCCCTCCTCCTTTGCTGTAGCTCCCCCACCTACGAGCTTGAAGTTAATCGCTGTAGGTCGCCTTCTCTGACGACGAAATCCTCAGCTCCTCAGGACACATCAGATCTTGGCTAGCTCGTGCTTGATCTAGGGCTCATGTCAACCTCCATCTAATGACGAAGGTTCTGGGATTTCTGTTGAGGGCAGTAGTGGACAAGGTCGAGCACTCGAATAGGACTTGTCAATGGTTGCAATGTGACCATTGGAGAGAATAGTACTTTTGCTTCATAATATGTCCTCAAACACTCCTAATTCCCGTGCTATCATGCCCTTTTTTTCTTGGAGCTCCACAATGAACTCATTCCTCAGCCTAAACCACAGCTTCTGAGCTTCTTGCCCAAACTTTTTGTTCCGCAACTCCTGGTAGTTATAAACCTCTTTATCAGCTTCAGCAAGGGCCTTTTTTACTCAACACCTTCCCGGCATCAAGCAATTTGATATATTGAAGCCCTGGACAAATTGTATTGTCACATCAGAAAGGAAGAAATTTATAATTATCCATTGTTAAAACAAAATAAACCCATTTGGGCATTTCATCGAACATATTTAGGGTGCGTGGTGTGCCTCTAAGAAAGGCAATTAAATCAGACTGGAACCTGCAATGATTATCGGGATAAGGGAATAGTAGTTTTGTAAGCTCACTACTTTTGGTTTCAAGGAATGGTTTACAAACAATTTCGAGGAGTTTAACTTAGAATATTTAACGAGCTAGGTTGTGCTGTAATGGCTTGCATTGAAGAAAAGCTGGTGTTGGTCATAAGACGAGATGGCAGAGAGAGAGAGGCTGATGAGTGATGATAGTGTGGAAGACGGATGTGTGGATGACCAGCTGGTCCTGATCCTAGTCCTGGTAATTCATCGAGCTCGTCAGCGGAGGCAGCTAGAGCGTGGGGAAGTGAAAGAACAATAAGAGAAGAAAGAAAGATAAAATTAATGAAAAAAAAAGTACTTAGACAAAAATGCCCCTGGTCGGAAGTAAGATTCATGCAGCCATTAAAATCGGATCCTTATTTGAGACTAAATTGATCACTTCAGACTCTTATTTGAGACAACATCTACTTTAGGCCCTTTTTAAGAAAACACCACCACTTCAAACCTTCATTTAAAATTTTCTCTTTATTCTTATATATGATGTTTTCTGCTAAATATGATGATATAAGGATTCGTAAAACTTAGGCTCTTGTCCTACTATATCAAATTCAACTTGAGGGGAGCGTTAGGTTAAGCAAAACTAACCAAAACTATGCGAGAGAATAGCTGTCTAATTTGTTGATGTATAATCAATTGCTTAGTTTACAATTTAAAGTAGTTAAAAGAATGACCACCAACAATATGTCATGGCTTAGCGTACCTATTGAATCTACCATGGGGTAGGTCTTTGGCTACATGATGACCGAATTTACGCAAGTTTGCACAGGTTATTAGGGTGAAAAGCCAAGAAGTTTATGGTATTAACCAACAATGAATAAATCTTACATCAATTTATGCCTTTTCTAGTTGACACGTACTTCTTATATTAGTTGAGAATCATCGAGTGTCTCTTCTTCTTGATGCATGATTATGTCCTATTATCCACGAGCTTTTGTATACTAGATTAACTCCATCCTAAGCAGTCTCTTGATCAAGACGGACCCTCCATATTAGAATTGGAAAAATTAATGAAAATTTCCTAACTGATGCATCGCATATACATCATATCGAAGACCCTACTTTTCTTAGTCTTAAACGTGAGTTGTTTCTAGCACTTGAACCAAGTTCCCTTATCAATTGTTTAAAACAAGATGGAAATAGCAGTCAAAGAATGGTGGTATAAACAATCCCGGGGTCAAAGCATTTTTAGGATCCTTCATTTAAAATTATAAACTAAAAAAACCAAAAATATGAACTGTCAATACTACCGGAGGTCATCTTAACTCTTTGCATGGTACGTCCGCCCAGACGTACCCGCCCCCGTCAAGAAATCCATGGATGGAAGCTCTCCATGCTTTTTCTTACTTTTCAAAGCTCTTCTCCCTTATAAATACATCGTCCTCATCATCACATCCTCCACGTCTTTCACACAAACATACACTTGTGTTTTCCGGAGACCCTTTTCAATGATGCCTCCAAGAATCTCTTCCGACGCTGAAATGCTCCTCTTTTTGGCTCTCTCCTTTTTTGTCATCATTGTGTCCTTCAGCAACGGCCCTCACCTAGCAGTGGCGCAAGGCAGTAAGAACGACAGTGCCACAACGATTCCAGTGAACGTTGGGGTGATTGTTGATTTGGAGACGTGGGTGGGTAAGATGGGATTGAGCTGCGTTAACTTGTCTCTCTATAACTTTTATAGTTCAAACCCTTCTTACAAGACCAGGATCGTCCTCAACGTTAGAGACTCAGCAGGAGATGAGGTTGCTGCTGCTGCTGCAGGTTCTCTCTCTATCTTTTGTACTTCTGTCTATTGATGAAGTTTAGTTTGGTTAAGATTCAGTTTGATATTATTCACATTGGGAATGAGATGTTTCAAAGTTAGAAGTATATCAACATGTCCACATGAGTCATGTGATCATGTGAGACTCACAATTTGATGCTTAGCTTGAGAGTATTTGTGGGTTTTGTTCAATTGACGCCACGCGGTTTTGCAAAAGCACTGGTCTTTGAGCGTAACATTTGACTTTGGAACTGTTCACTTCATTTATTCCTTTTAATTCTCGGAGTTTAATTTTCAGAAAGCTATACCAAGAAAATGATATCGCAAGAAACAATCCTAGGGATATCCAATTATAATATCCTCATGGAGATAGTTATTTCAGTCACCCCAAATCAAAAATCTTTAATCTATTAAACCATTTCTTGGAGGGTGAAATGTAAGACTACTATTGTCTAATCTTTTCTTTGAAGAATATATAGCTCTTATGTGACTCTTATCTATAAAATTATGTCTACATATAAATGATTATTGACACTTAAATTTTGACTATATATTTAAATTTAAATTACATAGAAAATTTGGGAGAAATTTGACCCTAAAATTAAGTACCGATATATCGTGCATCTACTAAGTTTTATTTCCTATTTTATTTTCCTTTATTTTACCCAATTTCAGATAATTATATTTAAAAAGGGGCCCACGGGGGCTGGGCCTTGGCACAGCCCTCCCCCGTCTTCATATCCTTTACCCGTGCGGGCCCAAAGCCACTAACGACCCCTTTCGTTTCTTCTCCGCCGGCTCAACCCAACCATCTTCTTCTTCCTCTTCCTCCTTCCTGCGCTTCACGCGCACGACGGAGAGAGAGGGGCAGAAGACGACTAGTACAGAAGATAGAGAGAGATCCGCGTGAGCGAGAAAGAGAAAAGCCAGAGGGGGTTCGGATCCGAGAGAGAGAAGTCGTTGGGGAAAGAGAGCGGAGAGCGACCGCCGTGCCTACACCGAAGTCGATAACCTACGTACGTCGCCCCTTCTCTTTGAGCCAAGCCAGTTCCGCTTCTGAGTTTTCGCCGGTTTTCGATTTGTTCAATTCGGAGTCGGTTTTCCCATGGATCTCGGCTTGGAGGCGCGCGAGGCGGACGGACGTAGCCCGATCTTCGAGCTCGTCCGCCGTCCGACGCCGCGAGCCAGGTAGGGACTTTCGAGCGACTGCCCTGCTTTCGTGTCCATGCTCTGTTTCGAGTTCACTGGAGCGGGTTGTTTTTGTCCGGTTGTGCGAGTTTTTTATCCCGCTTGTGTGTGTGCTACGATTGTCGCGTGCTGCTTGTTGAGTGCTATGGGTCTCGGCACGAGTCCAACCTCGGTTGTCTCTATTTCTCTCCCCCTCAGTCTTTGCACGTTAGATGCTCGATGAAAAGCCATAGCGAGATCTGGTTTTGTTTCTGTCTTGGCTGGAGTCGAGTTGTTCCTTTGGCTAAATTTGAGTTTCGCTTGATCACTATGTGCGGATTTCTGGTCTGAGTATGAGCCATGGAAATGCACACACTCTCCTCATTTCACGCTCACCACATGCTCAACAAAATGCTTCAACAAGCTCGCTTAAACCTGTCCCCATGCTGAGTATCCAACCTGACTGCCATGTGTTTATGATAACGCCTAAACAAAACTGGGGTTCTTACGTAAAGAAAACATTTTGAATCAAAAGACCGGGATGCTCGTTTCGTTGGAAAAATTGTAGCGTTGGTTTTAGGTTCATTCAGTTCGCCCCATTTCTCCATGAATCGTGTCCCGGCCGTGGATGTATGTGGGTTCTCTCCGCAGTTTCCACTGAGCGAGAGCAGCTCGTTGCCCGGCAGCCTGATTTTTGAGTACACGTGTCCTGTTGTTTTGGTGTGTATGGTCTTGTTTGTTGATGTGTCGGTTTAACGAGCTTCGGCCTCGGCAAGTTCATCCGGTGCTTCGTTTGGAAATGTCGAGAAGAGGGTGGTGAAAACGGGCCAGGAAGTGAGAAAACGTGAAGCTCAAAAAATGGGTTTTGTGGGCTCAGCGAGCTTGGGTTTGGTTTTGATCTAGATAGCTTGCGTAGTGGGCTTAAGGAGGAATAAAATATTTGGGCTAGTTTAGGGGGTCCCTTTGCTTTGGGTCGGCCTTCTTTTTTTAATTCTTTATCGGATGGGCTGAATTTTGGGGACCAAACTGGGCTCGCGCATCAGGCCCAGTCCGGCTGCGAGTTTGACGTCCGGGTCTGTTCCGACTCAAATCCCTTTTGTAATATAATACTGTATTTGTATTTTCTAAAAAATGAGAAAAATCCTAAAAATATGTGTTTATTCTCTACAAATGCATGGAAAAGGCAAAAAATAAATAAATCAAACCTCAATGTTTAAACAAGATTCGGTATCGGAAGAACATTTGTAATTAACTAATGTAATCAAGTCTCTAATCCTAGTTTTCTAGTTATGCAGGAGTAAAATGTTTCTCCGAATATTTTGCTTGGGTTTCTAATTAACCCGCTCTAAATTGATTAGCGGCAACATTTTTTTTTTTAAATGAAATTGACTTATGGATTAGTGGGCCTGGGAGAGCCCAGCCTAAGCCCTAAGTATTAGCCAGCCATTAACCTTTGGATGTGCACACTCTAAAAGCATCGCTTGGGGAAGCCACAACAATGATCAGTGAACCCGATCAGAAAAGACATGCTAGATACTTCATTTTTGAAAAGAGAGCCTAACATTAGAGTCAGTTTGTTTGAGAAAAACCATTTTTGGAAAATTGTTCTTGGACTTTATAATATTTGGATTATGGAAAACTAGTTGATTAACAAAAAATATTTTTCATAGATTGAAAACAAAACAAAAAAATAGATAAGGAAAAACTACTTCCTTTTTTGGCAATAAGGAATCATATTTCCTGGTTCCTTGCCGTGTCTCCGAGTGAGAAGAACGAGTGCCTTTATGTCCATTTTCTGCTTATCAATTTTTTTTTCTGTTTGTCTTGTCAAGTCTCATATGGTTTTTTCATAAATCACGTCTACCATCTCTTGAATATACTTCATTAATGCTCATGTCTTTCAATATTTTCACAAAAGTCCATCTTACATCATATTGTACATAATATTTTTCATAAATTCTTTGATAACTTCTTATAATTCTTTGATTTAATGGATTATAGAATAAACAAAAATGATGTTATTCTAGTTCGTTAGCCATTACATATCAATTTTAATTTACAAGCTTTCTTTAGAGGATTCACTTATTATCAAATACCATAGAAGTAAGTTTTTTTCCAATTTGTTTTTAGTGAAAACAAACATAACAAATTGGTTTATTTTCTCTGATCTTGAATTTCCCAAAAATATTTTCATTGACATGAAGTTTTCAATTTAACAAATAAACTTTTATTGTGCTTGTCAAAATAGAAAAAATAGTCATTTACGTGGGAGCAGTTGATAGAGAAACTTTTCAATTTTTTTCTTCAGGAAAGTATATCTACATTATTGTTTTTTTTTTTCTAGTTAAGCAAGTTAACAAGTGGCTAACTATTTTCATGGAAGTTGTGTGTTGTTAACGGCGATTGAAATACTTAGGTTTCTGGCTCAATCAAATAATTGTCAATGCATGAAAGTAGTTTAATATGGATGCTGAGAGGCTTGGTATATGATATAACATCGGGAAGGTCTGCCCTCACAAAATTCATAAAATTGGAATGTGGGGCTTGGAGTCTAGTTTTGTTCGAGTCTTTGACAGAGTTTTATATGTATATCACAGGGGAAGAGGGGCGATATCAAAGTAAGTCATTATGATTCAACCAAAGGGCTTGGTCAATCATATGGCCAGTGCATTTAATGGATATGTAGTATACTTGATCAAACATCTATATTTTTAATAATATTGCACCGAGTTTTGATCGACTTCTGATGTGCCTTTTTCAATAAGAATTTCCATTAGCTGCCGTACATTTTATAATTTCACCGACTTTTCTGGTTCACAAATGCAGCACTTGATCTGATAAAGAATAAGCAAGTCCAAGCCATAATAGGCCCCCAAAGTTCAGCGCAAGCGGACTTCATCATCGACCTTGGAAACAAATCTCATGTGCCGATCATCTCTTTTTCTGCTACTAATCCTTTCCTCAGTTCCATTCGGAATCCATACTTCATTCGAGCTGCGCAAAATGACTCGTCCCAAGTGAATGCCATAAGCGCAGTCGTGCAAGCTTTTGGTTGGAGAGAAGCGGTTCTCATATATGTGGACAATGAGTTTGGAGAAGGCATCATACCTTCTCTTACGGATGCTTTGGAAGAGGTCGACACGCGAGTGCCCCATAGGAGCCTCATTCCTCCTTCGGCTACAAATGATCAAATCGGGCTGGAACTCTACAAGTTAATGGCGATGCAAACAAGGGTCTTCATCGTGCACATGTTACCTACCCTCGGTCAGTGGCTATTTGCTAAAGCAAAAGAGGTAGGAATGATGGAGAGAGGTTATGTGTGGATCTTGACTAATGGAATCACTGACTTGTTGAGTTCTGTGGATTCATCTGTTGTTGCTAGTTCGATGCAAGGAGTATTAGGCATCAAGAGTTATGTCCCACACACACGAAACCTGGACAATTTCATGGTCCAATGGAAGAAGAAATTCCAACAAGACAATCTGTGACGTCCTGAAATTCGAGCCCTTGGAAGGAGGAATGAACGTTAATTTCGCCAATGCATTGTTGGTTGATCTCACTCGGAATTGATCACTCTTGAGATACTGACCTTGAGGGGAAAGGCTAATGAGGACAGAACTCGTGCGACTAAAGAACTTGACCTGGGAAAACGACTCGACCGTGAGACTTGCGTAAGGACGATCCTGTAGTCATGCAGGCCGATTTCAGGGACGACTAGAAGTCGATTCGCGGATAGAAATAATGGGACG
>CM026412.1:25450248-25606664 GCA_014858505.1 Corymbia citriodora subsp. variegata
CGGAGCTTGAGTCCGATGGGTCCGAGTGACCGTGGTGTTGAACCCGAGGGTTCTTCTTGTTTCATTGGATTAGCCTAGTTTCTTTTTGGTTTGGCTTAGAGGATGGATCGGCCCTTTTTCTCGGGCTTGTATTTTGGAAAACGATCCTCCGTTGGTTAATCCAGTAAGATGTATAAATGAGTAGTTGCTGTTGTCATTGTTGTTCATCCCTCTATCCCTGTTTGATTGTTTGTTTGTCTAGGGATGGTTCGTCTTCCGCTTGCGCTTAACGAAAGATAAAATGAATGGTCGTCGACGGATCCTGGGACGTCGCTTTCAATCGACCAAGATAATGGGGTTGCCGCGAGCTCAAGAGTCGGGGCGTGACACTAATGCTCAAAGATAATAAGTGGGTTGTGATTGTATGATTGCATGATCACTAAGTTGAAACCGCCATTTCGGGAGAGTATCCCTTAACGTTCTGTGGGCATGCGGTCTCGGGAGAGTATCCCTTGACATCCTTTAGGCATGCAGTCTCGGGAGAGTATCCCTTGACGTTTGTGGGGCATGTGGTCTCGGGAGAGTATCCCTTGACATCCTTTGGGCATGCAGTCTCGGGAGAGTATCCCTTGCTGTTTGTTGGGCATGTGGTCTCGGGAGAGTATCCCTTGATGTTCATTGGGCATGCGGTCTTGGGAGAGTATCCCTTGACGTCTTTTGGGCACGGAATGGTACGGTTGTGCCTCTGTGGTAGAAGGGCGCCGTAGCGCTGTTGCGCGTCGATTGTAGCCCTGTGGGGCAGTAATTATCAGAACACTTGTGGATACGAGAGTGCATGAGAAAATATGGCATCATTGGTTTTGATTATGCATGGGATGATCACATCATGATTTATGGCACGCATGCATGAATTGATAACGTGTAGGGTATGGCAATGGCCAGGTGAGATCGCTTGTGGTGTGACTTGCATGTGATTGATGAACTTGACTTGGGAAAATGACTCGACCGTGAGACTTGCGTAAAGACGATCCTATAGTCATATAGGCCGATTTCAAGGACTAATAGAAGTTGATTTGCGGACCGAAATAATGGGACGACGGATGATTTCGTCTACTGTTATCGAACCCGCGAACGACCCTATGTCGATCCTTGATAATCGTGTACTTTGAAAAAAGAATCTATCCTTCACAATTTCATGTCGTCAAGGACGTCCATGTGTCGAGAAGTCTTGAACATGGTTTGGCACGAGTCGGTTACGCGTGAATCCTCGAAACCAACTGTCAGTCTGAATTATACCAAAATGATATTTGGGCAAAATTGACAAGGCATAAGAATCCAAGATTGGACTTTGAATTTTCGGGAATGTCCGAGATGGACTTTTGGACGATGTTTCCTTGATAGTTGACAGTGTCGATTGAGCCGAGTTTTTAGGAAAGGGATTTTCGGACCGAGTAAACAAGCCTACGATGATGTGGGCCGGGCAAGAGTAGTGTGGGCCACACGCCCAAGGTGGGATGGCCATCGTGGAAGACCGAGATAAACAAACAAGCCCGTTGAACCAAACCGAGCATTTACCCTTTCGAGCCCGTTGTCTAAACCTGAGCCAATTCGAGCCCAATAAATTTCCGAGCCTATTCCTATTCATTTTCTGGCTTGTTTCCTAGGCCCGCCTTTCACTTTTAGCCCAAGGGCACATTGGGAAATGTGCAAGGTGGAAATGACCAAAATACCCTTAGATATTTTGAAGAAAAGTCAAAAGAAGAGAGAGAAGATGATGTCACTTGCTTGGGGTACTGTAGAAGGCATTTAATGGCATTGAAGGGGTCTTTTAGAAGCCCTCACTTCACTCTCTCTCTCCCCTCTTCAGCTCCAAAAATCGCAACCCCTCTCCTCCCTTGTTTCCCTTCTTCCTGCAATTTTCAACTTCTAACCTTCCACCGAAATCCAAGTTGTTCATGGCCTTCCCATTGGAATCTTGTCTCATGCCACCCGTCATCATGTTCAGAAGAGAATTTCCGTTCAGATAGCGTTGGCCGATTGCTGGAAGGAGCCACCGACCGACCCGTACGACGGCTGGAAGTCGACTGTTGCCAGACCGTCACTATTCCGCCTGTAGCAGCTTTGTTCCACATTTTCCCCTGTTTTTCTCCCATTCCAGCCAAACCACCACCCATACCAGCCACAAGTGGTTTCCCCTCGACCCTAGAGTGCCGCCGGTTGCCGGCTCGCCGCTCGCTGGAGCTCCGGGCAACACGTTCAACTTCGGTCAGCTACTTTCTCTTCAAGCAGTGCTGTTTTCTGAGGTTGCAGTGGGAAGCAGAGGTTGTTGTTGCTGTTTTGACCCCAGGACTGCCTTGGATCGCTGTGGTGGAAGTCCTCAAGTGTCGGGTTTGTCGCCGCCGCCGCGCTCGTGTCGCCAACCCACTTAATGAGTGAGCTTAGCCCCTAATCCCTATTTAGTGCCTAAACTTGCTTAGGGTTGGGTTAATTAGTGTTAATGCTGGTTTAGGAGGGTTAATTAAGTTGTATTAGCCCTAAGATATGTGGTTAGATAGATGATTAAGATTAGCTTAGCTTAAGCTTGCTTAATTATGCTTGATTATGCTTAAATATTGCTTATGGCATTGAAGGGGTCTTCTAGAAGCCCTCACTTCACTCTCTCTCTCCCCTCTTTAGCTCCAAAAATCGCAGCCCCTCTCCTCCCTTGTTTCCCTTCTTCCTGCAATTTTCAGCTTCTTACCTTCCATCGAAATCCGAGTTGTTCATGGACTTTCCGTTGGAATTTCGTCTCATGCCACTTGCCATCGTGTTTAGAAGAGATTTTTCATTAGATAGCGTCGGCCGGTTGCTGGAAGGAGCCGCTGGCCGACCCGTACGGCGACCGGAAGCCGGCTGTTGTCGGACCATCACTGTTTTGCCTACAGCAGCTTTGTTCCGCCTTTTCCCCTATTTTTCTTCCATTCCAGCCAAACCACTGCCCATACCAGCCACAAGTGGTTTCCCCTCGACCCCTGGGTGCTGCCGGTTGTCGGCTCGCCGCTCGCCGGAGCTCCAGGCAGCCCGTTCAACTCCGGTCAGCCACTTTCTCTTCAAGCAATACTTTTTTCTGAGGTTGTAGTGGGAAGCAGAGGTTGTTGCTGTTTTTTTGACCCCAGGACCACCTTGGATCGCTGTGGTGGAAGTCCCCGGGTGTCAGGTTCGTCGCCGCCGTTGCGCCCGTGTCGCCGGCCCGCTTAACGGGTGAGTTTAGCCCCTAATCCCTATTTAGTGCCTAAACTTGCTTAGGGTTGGGTTAATTAGTGTTAATGCTGGTTTAGGAGGATTAATTAAGTTGTATTAGCCCTAAGATAGGTGGTTAGATGGATGATTAAGATTAGCTTAGCTTAATCTTGCTTAATTATACTTGATTATGCTTAAATGTTGCTTATGTGTGGTTTATGTGATAATTAAGCTTGTTTAGCTTAATTGATTGATTAATTTGTGTTTAATCAATGTTTTATTTAATTTTTGAATTTAATTTATTATTAATTGAATTTCAGAAGTTATTGTTTATGGATTACAGTTCATGATTACTGTTCACGGCACTGTTCATCTAGAAGTGAAATTATGGATAATTTTATGTGCCTTGATTATATGAAGTGAATTGGATGTGGCATTGCATAAGCATCCACTTGAATTGTGTGATTTTCACAAAAAGGGAGAAAATGGTTTGTCTGAGGAACACTGGAAATGAACCACTTTTATGCGAAAGGTGGAAGAAATGTTTGTCCGAGGGACACCAGAAATAGACCGCTTTTTGTGAGAAATGATTTGAGGTTTCATATGTAAGCATGTGTGTATTGGCTAATGCTCAAAGATAATAAGTGGGTTGTGATTGTATGCTTTCATGATCACTAAGTTGAAACCGCCGTCTCGAGAGAGTATCCCTTGACGTTCTGTGGGCATGCGGTCTCGGGAGAGTATCCATTGACATCTTTTAGGCATGTAGTCTCGGGAGAGTATCCCTTGATGTTTGTTGGGCATGCGGTCTCGGGAGAGTATCCATTGACATCTTTTAGGCATGTAGTCTCGGGAGAGTATCCCTTGACGTCTTTTGGGCACAAAAAGGGCACGGTTGCGTCTCTACGGAGGAAGGGCACCATAGCGCCGTTGCACCTCGGTTGTAGCCCTATGTGGCAGTAATAATCGGAACACGTGTGGATACGAGAGTGCATGAGAAAATATGACATCATTGGTTCCGATTATGCATGAGATGATCACATCATGACTTATGGCACGCACACATGAATTGATAACGTGCAGGGTATGGCAATAGCCAGGTAAGATCGCTTGTGGTGCGACTCGCATGTGATTGATGAATTGCATCATCTAACAGCCATGTGCATTGCGTGTATTGTGCTGACTTATAACGTGCAGGGTATGGCATACCGGGTAAGGTTGCATGCGAACCGACTTTTGATTGTTGGTTGACCCTGTCTGTGGTTTGATTGCTGATTGCTGGTTGTTTGTGGTTGGGTTGAGTGATGGGTGGTTCTAGAGAGATATCTCAGTTTGAGTTGGTGTACTAATCGGGGCTTAAGGGAAGAACTCACTAAGATTTTATCTCAACCGGTCATGATTAACCATTTTCAGGCCCCTAAAATGGCGCACCCGCAGTAGAAAATCCTGCCCCCACTTCACCAGTGATTGACCCGACGGAGTCAATTCCGATGGGTCCGAGTGACTGTGGTGCTGAACTTAAGAGTTCATTTTGTACAACTGGATTAACCTAGCCTAGTTCCTTTTTGGTTTGGCTTAGAGGATGGATCGGCCCCTGTTGTCGGGCTTGTAAATCGAAAAGCGATCCTCTGTTGGTTAATCTAGTAAATTGTATAAATGAGTACTGATGGTTGTTCTTGTTGTTCATCCCTCTATCCCTGATTGATTAATTGATTGTTTGTTGGACTGGGGATGGTTCGTCTTCTGCTTGCGCATAATGAAATATTAAAATGAATGGTCGTCGACGAGTCTTGGGACGTCGCTTTCAATTGACCATGGTAAGGGGTTGTCGCGTGCTCAGGGTTCGGGGCGTGACACCAAAAGCCGGCAGTCTAGTTCCTGCTTTCCATTTTTGGAACTGGTGACCGGTTGGTCCAGTTCCCAATTCCAAGGTGGGAATCGGACCAACTGGGAATCAGACTGACCAGATTGGACTGATAGTTTTTAATTTAATATTTTAAAGTTGCTCAAGAATTCAAAAAAAAAAATTCTTCAAAGTCTTAGGAAAGTACAATTACATATAGATTAAAAGGACAAATCGATAAAGCAGTGTATAAATAAAGTGGGTTGTCTTTGAAAACGTACTCTAACATTAATAATTTTTTTCCCGAAAAAGAAAATTACAGGTTCCATTGGATCGGACCGGTCAGTCGGTTCGGTTCTTAGTTCCAAGACCGGCCGGTCCGGTCCACGGTTCTAGAATTTGGGAACCGGTCCTCTTGGTAGAACCAAACCGGATCGAGAACCGATCATCGCTAATATCAAGATAATTTGCATTAATATTAATGGGTCTATATAATTGCATTGGAGTTAATGGACTAAAGCAAAGACGCCATGAATGTAAATTACATAAACTAAGCCAACTGAGGAATGAAGTTTAGCCAAACCTATAATCTCTTCCTTATAACCGAAATTTCCACGCGTCTATCGTAAATTAGGAAGTATTGGTTTATTGATCACAAGGTTTTTGGCCACGTAAAAAACAATTGGCAAGATATTCGTTCATACACGGTTAAGCACTACCGTTGAGCAAGATATTCGTTATTGCGCTTCACTGGAGGATCGTCGCTGCGCCTTGCCTTTGCGTCGCTTTAGCCCTTGCTCAATCACTTTTGGGCAATGCCAAGCTTACCCCTCAGCCATACCTCTGTAAACAATTGTGTCGTCTCCCTCTCCCTTCTGGTCACGATAGCGTCTCATGACCTCGATCTGAGGTCATGTATCGCGACGGACGATCTCAATTTTGGCCATCCATAATTTTGTTGCAGCGTGCAACCTTTCAGGGTTCTTGGGTCACTAAAGTTGATAAATCGCTTTTTATTGGTCCATCATCATTTGAGGTGCGATGACTAGGATTTGATTTTTAAGTAGACATAAAAATTCAAATTATTTCAAAATCCTCTTCGAAGGCTAGGGGTACAAATAATAAACATTCTATTTTTCTATTTTTCTATTTTTTTCTTAGGTTTGCACTTGAAATCCTTTCAGTGACACAATTTCATTTTTTAATTTCCAGGACAAATTTTTTGCCTAGAGAAATGAGAAACAAAATTTTTTTACTTTTCTATTTCTTGAATAGAAATGAAAAATAAAAACTCTTTTCGTCACTCGCCTATACTGTAGGTTGTCCGGTCTGCCAGGAAAATATTTAAGACGGTTTTTAAACTTTGTGTTGTTATTAAATATGTATTTTCATTTAAAAACTCATCTAGTTAGAAATTATCAACCCTTCAATCACGGAAGTTCTCAAAACAATTTTGGTTGGGGTTAATTTGTGGGGTACCATGAATAGCACCCTTCTAAGAATTAAAAAGAGAATGAGTTGGGATTATCATATAAGAACTTTCACAGTCAAAATAAAATTCCAACCTGTAATATTTCTGAATTGGGGATCATGTAGTTTGCCATGTCCCTCGCATTGAAAAGCAACCTACTGTTTTTCTACAGAGACCCCATGTGGGGCATGGTTTTGTAGTTAGTCTTTCTTTGCCTTTTCTTTTCTTTTCCTTTTCTCTTTTAATTGGGATAATCATTCGGTGGATTTCGGTATAAATACAAGGAGCAGGTCCTAGTTAGGAAACTGTCTATTGATGCAATCAAAAAAAGCTCTCTTCATTATGGAGAAGTCCATCTTTTTGGCACTTTTTCACGTTCTATGGGCTTCTCTATTGATGTTTCAGCCCGTCACATGTTCTAGCAACTTCACTGATCAAGAGGCTCTCCTCCACTTTAAATCCACGATTGAAGTCGACCCAACAAACACCATCAAAGACGGCAATTGGACGGTCGATGAAAATTTCTGTGAATGGATCGGTGTCGTTTGCAGCAACCGCAGGCAGAGAGTCATAGCTCTAAACCTCTCGTACATGGGTCTCCAGGGAAGACTCTCTCCTTATCTGGGCAATCTGTCTTTCTTGGCTTCTCTTGATCTTAGCAACAACAGTCTCTACGGGAGAATTCCAATCGAAATCGGTCGTTTACATCGCCTGAAAGAACTCCTACTCCAGCAGAACCAGTTCGAAGGAAACATTCCTCCGAACTTAGCCCAGTGCCGGAACCTTGAAGTCCTTTCACTCGATTCAAACAGGCTAACGGGTGGCATACCCAGAGAATTTGGCGCCTTTCCTGAGTTGCAACAACTGTTACTTGGCTACAATGACTTACAGGGTCAAATTCCGAGCTTCCTGGGCAACATATCGACATTGCAGGTCATTCAATTGCGCAAGGCCAATCTCACAGGTTCGATTCCTTCAACACTTTTCAATAGATCACTGACGAACATCTTTTTGACGTACAATTATCTCTCTGGAAGTCTTCCCTCCGATCTTTGCTACCGCTGGCGTAACCTTCAAAAACTTGCACTGTCTTATAACCAATTCAGTGGCCTGTCACTGGAGACCTTAACCCAATGCAAAGAGCTCCTCGTGTTGTCATTGTCAGGCAATCGTTTTCAGGGAAGCATTCCTCGGGACATAGACAGCTTGCAAAAGCTGCAGTTCCTCTTACTCGGTGGTAACAACTTGACTGGCACGATTCCTCGAACCATTGGTAACATGTCGAGCTTGCAAGTCTTGAGCTTATCAACAAACCAGATTAGAGGTGACATTCCGAGGGAGATTGGCAAGTTGGTCAATTTAAATTCATTGATCCTTGAGGATAATCTGCTAACGGGCGAAGTGCCTCAAGAGATTTTTAACATTTCTTTGCTACAAGAGCTTGATTTGAATGACAATTCACTCTCCGGAAGCCTTCCCTCGAGTAGGGAGATAAGCCTTCCGAATTTGGAAACCCTCGATCTATCACAAAATAGCATCAGCGGCAACATCCCACAATATATTTCTAATTTTACGAATCTAATTTTGTTCAATGCTGCGCTCAATCAACTCAGTGGACCCTTACCCATGAGTTTGGGGAACTTGAAGAACCTCATAGTGTTTGCGGTTGCATCAAATCAGCTCACAGGAGAGCCTTATGGCTCAGAGCTCCGTTTTCTGTCTGTTTTATCAAATTGCCCATCGCTGCAAACCTTGGATTTAGAAGACAACCCGCTTCGCGGCTCCATACCAAAATCTATCAAAAACTTCTCCAGTTCCTTACAAACTCTATTCGCTCAATATTCTCAAATAAGAGGTCACATTCCCGAGGAAATGGGTTTCTTGAAGAGATTGACTTATCTAAAGTTGAGCGGCAACGATCTAGAGGGCAACATTCCATCGTTGATCGGAGGACTAAAAAGCTTGCAAAGGCTATATCTTGATGACAACCATCTCGAAGGACCGATCCCCGATCAGATATGCAACTTGACAAGTTTAGGAGAGTTGGTGGTCCAGCAAAATAGGATATCGGGATCGATCCCGAATTGCATTGGAAACTTGAGCAGCCTTCAAAAATTTCTCGTAAGTTNCATCGCCTGAAAGAACTCCTACTCCAGCAGAACCTGTTCGAAGGAAACATTCCTCCGAACTTAGCCCAGTGCCGGAACCTTGAAGTCCTTTCACTCGATTCAAACAGGCTAACGGGTGGCATACCCAGAGAATTTGGCGCCTTTCCTGAGTTGCAACAACTGTCTCTTTAGTACAATGACTTACGGGGTCAAATTCCGAGCTCCCTGGGCAACATATCGACATTGCAGGTCATTCAATTGCGCAAGGCCAATCTCACAGGTTCGATTCCTTCAACACTTTTCAATAGATCACTGACGAATGTCCTTTTGACGTACAATTATCTCTCTGGAAGTCTTCCCTCCGATCTTTGCTACCGCTGGCGTAACATTCAAATACTTGCACTGTCTCGTAACCAATTCAGTGGCCTGCCACTGGAGACCTTAACCCAATGCAAAGAGCTCCTCGTGTTGTCGTTGTCAGCCAATCGTTTTCAGGGAAGCATTCCTCGGGACATAGACAGCTTGCAAAAGCTGCAGTTGCTCTTACTCGGCGGTAACAAATTGACTGGCACGATTCCTCGAACCATTGGTAACATGTCGAGCTTGCAAGTCTTGAGCTTATCAACAAACCAGATTAGAGGTGACATTCCGAGGGAGATTGGCAAGTTGGTCAATTTGAATTCATTGATCCTTGAGGATAATCTACTAACGGGCGAAGTGCCTCAAGAGATTTTTAACATTTCTTCGCTACAAGAGCTTGATTTGAATGACAATTCGCTCTCCGGAAGCCTTCCCTCGAGTAGGGAGATAAGCCTTCCGAATTTGGAAACCCTCGATCTATCACAAAATAGCATCAGCGGCAACATCCCACAATATATTCCTAATTTTACGAATCTAATTTTGTTCAGTGCTGCGCTCAATCAACTCAGTGGACCCATACCCATGAGTTTGGGGAACTTGAAGAACCTCATAGTGTTTGCGGTTGCATCAAATCAGCTCACAGGAGAGCCTTATGGCTCAGAGCTCGGTTTTCTATCTGTTTTATCAAATTGCCCATCGCTGCAAACCTTGGATTTAGTAGACAACCCGCTTCGCGGCTCTATACCAAAATCTATCAAAAACTTCTCCAGTTCCTTACAAACTCTACTCGCGCAAGATTCTCAAATAGGAGGTCGCATTCCCGAGGAAATGGGTTTCTTGAAGAGATTGACTTATCTAAAGTTGAGCGGTAACGATCTAGAAGGCAACATTCCATCGTTGATCGGAGGACTAAAAAGCTTGCAAAGGCTATATCTTGATGACAACCATCTCGAAGGACCGATCCCTGATCAGATATGCAACTTGACAAGTTTAGGAGAGTTGGTGCTCCAGCAAAATAGGATATCGGGATCGATCCCGAATTGCATTGGAAACTTGAGCAGCCTTCAAAAATTTCTCGTAAGGTCAAATAACATGACATCGGTTATACCAGTTAGCCTGTGGAGCCTTCAAGAGCTCATTTTCCTCAATTTGTCACTCAATTCTTTCAATGGAGGGCTACCGTTGGACACAGGGAAAATGAGAGCTTTAAATAGCATCGATCTTTCTCAAAACCAACTTACTGGCACCATATCGAGTTCCATCCACGAGTTGAAGAGCCTTGCTTATCTCAACTTGTCAAGGAACTCGTTTCAAGGATCGATACTGCAATTGATTGGTGACCTTAAAGGGTTGGATTTCCTCGATCTCTCCTATAATGAGTTATCAGGCACAATACCCAAGTCCATGGAAGAGCTTCCATTTCTGCAAAATTTGAACTTGTCCTTTAATAAGCTATCGGGAGAGATTCCTAATGGTGGGCCCTTTAAAAAATTTTCAGCTCTCTCGTTCATTGGGAATGAAGCGCTTTGTGGAAACGCAACTTTTCAGGTCCCGCCTTGCAAACAAAATGGAAAGAAATCAACAAGGGACAAGTGGCTCCGGTCACTATCCATTATGTTGCCAATTGTATCAGTTGTACTTTTAGTCTTTGCCATTTGCTTGCTCAAAAAGCATGGGAACCCTAGCAAAAAAGCTCCAGTTTCGGTGGAGAACCCACCCGGAATTGACCACCCCATGATATCATATCGGGAGCTTTGCTTGGCTACTAACAACTTTAGTAGAAGCAATTTGCTTGGAGCAGGAAGCTTTAGCTCTGTATACAAAGGGACTCTGGCCAACGGGACAGACGTTGCTGTCAAAGTATTGAATCTACTTATTGAAGGCGCCTTGAGAAGTTTTGACATAGAATGCGAGGTTTTTCGCAATATCCGACATTGAAATCTCGTCAAGGTGATTAGCTCCTGCACTAATGCTAATCTAAGAGCTTTGGTGCTGCAATACATGTAACATCCTGAAATTCGAGTCCTTTTAGGGAGGAACGAGCGTTAATTTAGCCAATGCATTGTTGGTCGATCTCACTCGGAACTGATCACTCCTGAGATACTGACCTTGAGGGGAAAGGCTAATGAGGACAGAACTCGTGCGACTAAAGAACTTGACCTGGGAAAACGACTCGATCGTGAGACTTGCGTAAGGATGATCCTGTAGTCATGCAAGCCGATTCCAAGGACGAATAGGAGTCGATTCGTGGGCAGAACATAATGAGACGACGGGTGATTCCGCCTACTATTATCGAACCTGCGAACAGCCCTATGTCGATCCTTAGTGATCGTGTACTTTGAAATAAGAATTGATCCTTCGCAATTTCATGTAGTCAAGGACATCCATGTGTCGAGAAGTCTTGAACATGAATTGGCACGAGTCGGTTACGCGTGAATCCTCAAAGCCACCTGTCAGTCTGAGTTCTACCAAAATGGCATTCGGGCGAAATTGACATGGCATGAGAATCCAATATTAGACTTCAAATTTTCGAGAATGTTCGAGAAGGACTTTTGGACGATGTTTCTTAGACAGTCGACAGTGCCGGTTAAGCCGAGTATTTGGAAAAGGGACTTTCGAATTGAGGAAACGAGCCTACGAGAACGTGGGCCGAGCAAAATCAGTGTGGGCCTCACGCCCAAGGTGGGATAGCCGCCATGGAAGGCCTAAGGCAAGCAAGTAAGCCCGTTGGGCCAAATCGACCCTTTACCCTTCCGAGCGTATTGTCTAAAACCGAGCCGATTCAAGCCCAATAAATTCCCGAGCCCGTTCCTATTCATTTTCAAGCCCATTTCCTAGGCCCATCCTCCATTTTCAGCCCAAGGACAGATTGGGAAATGTGCAAGGTGGAAATGACCAAAATGCCCTTGGATATTTTGAAGAAAAGTCAAAAGGAAGAGAGAGAAGATGAGGTCATTGTTTGGCAAGTGGGGCAAGCATTGATGGCTTTGATAAGCCTTATCCTTCAGCCTTCACTTCACTCTCTCTCTCCTCTTCATCTTCTCCAAAACCGCACACCTCTCTCCCATGGTTTTCTTTCCTTCCTTCAGTTTTTCAGTTCTGACCTTTCACCGAAATCTAAGTTGTTCATTGCCTTCCAGTTGGAATCTCGTCTCGTGCCACCCGCCGTTGTGTTCAGAAGAGAAATTCCATTCAAATAAAGTCGGCCTATCGCTGGAAGGAGCTGCTGGTCAACCCGTATTCCGGCCGAAAGCCACCGCCGACCGGACCGTTTTATGACCGCTTGCTGCTGTTCTGTTTTGCTGTTTTGGTCATTTTCCTCCCTTTTCGACCCAATCTCCGCCCATACCAGCCACAAGTGGTTCCCCCTCGACCCCCAAGTGCCGTTGGTCGCTGGCCCGCCCTCGCCGGAGCTCCGGGCAGCCCGTTCAACTCCGATCAGCCACTTTCCTCCCGTGCAGTGCAGTTTTCAGACTTGCAGAGGGATTTTGAGTTTGTTGCTGCTGTTCTCAGCCCTGAGACCACCTTGGATCATCGTGAGTGAGGTCCCCGGGTGTCGGGTTCGTCGCCGCCGCCGCATCCATGTCGCCGGCCCGCTTAACGGGTGAGTTTAGCTCCTAATCCCTATTTAGTGCCTAAACTTGCTAAGGGTTGGTTAGTTAGTGTTAATCTTGGTTTAAGGGGTTTAATTAAGTTTTATTAGCCCTAAGATAGGTGGTTAGATATATGATTAAGATTAGATTAGTTTAATTTTGCTTATTTAGCTTAATTGTGCCTAATTTGGGATTAATTGTGTTTATGTGATTAACTAAGCATGATTTGCTTTAATTGAATTGATTAATTGTTTTAATTAATGTTTTTTATAATTTCTGGATTAAATTTTTTTAATTAATTGAATTTCGGAAAAATCACTGTTCATAATTACTGTTCACGATTACTGTTCACGACACTGTTCATCCAGAAGCTAATTTTTGTCTGAATTTGATGTGCTATTGATTGTTATGATTAATTGAAGTGCCGATTGTTAATTATACTCATGATTGATGATGAAATGCGTGATCGAGTGTTGGTTGGATTCGGATATTTGTAATTGTCGAATGAGATCGTATGACATATTACGTGGGTTATCTAAAATGGCATGTCGCATGAGCGACGTTGCATTCACGACCAAGCAAAAGCAAAGACAAGAATGAATTGCTTGATGATGTGTTGCATGATCACATTAAGAGAGGGAACCCCGGCGTTGCCAGAAGACCGCCAATCCTTATGGGGTTGTGCCGTGGCCGTTTGGTCGCCTGACTTCGGTCGAATGCCTGACGGGGGACATGTGACGGGACTGCGGTAGTGGGCGGGTCCTATGTTCCTGTCAGTTGCGGGACTGCGGTAGTGGGCGGGTCCTATGTTCCTGTCAGTTGCGGGACTGCGGTAGTGGGCGGGTCCTGTGCTCCTTCGGGAATGCCGTCTGAGGGAAGGGATGACCCCTGACATCGCCGTGCCTCGAGGTAAAGAGGACGAAACTGGTTTAGCCAGGAACCGCCAACTATAAGGTTGTGCCGTTGGCCTAGGAGGAGGCGTTAATAATCGGAGCATGTGTGAGTGTGAGACATGAGAAAGTTGTGTGAGATGCTCTGATTATTCGCATGCTCTTAATGTCATGATGATTTGTGGTACGCACGCATGAGTTGACAGTCGTGCAGGGTGTGGCAATGGCCAGGTGAGATCGCTTGTGACGCGATTCGCATGTGAGTGATGAACTGTATCATCTAACGGCCATGTGCTTTGATTGCGTGTATTGTGCTGAGATTTAACGCGCAGGGCATGGCATACCGGGTAAGGTTGCATGCGAACCGAATATTAATTGTGGGTTGCCCTGTCTGTTGTTGGCTGTTGTTTGGTTTTGGTTGTTTGTTGGGTTGAGTGAGGGGTGGTTCTGGAGAGATACCCCGGGTTGAGTTGGCGTACTAACCGAGGCTTAGGGGGAAGAACTCGCTGAGATTTTATCTCAACCCGTCGTGGTGAACATTTTCAGGTCTTTAGAATGGCGTACCTGCAATGGAGAATCCTGCGCCCGCTTCTCCAGTGATCGACTCGACAGAGCTTGAGTCCGATGGGTCCGAGTGACCGTGGCGTTGAAACCGAGGGTTCTTTGTGTACTATTGGATTAGCCTAGTTCTTTTGGTTCGCTTAGAGGATGGATCGGCCCTTTTTGTCGGGCTTGTAATTCGGAAATGATCCTCCGTTGGTTAATCCAGTAATTTGAATAAATGAGTAGTTGCTGTTGTTCTGGCTGTTCATCCCTCTATCCCTGTTTGATTGTTTGTTTGTCTGGGAATGGTTCATCTTCCACTTGCGCTTAACGAAAGATAAAATGAATGGTCGTCGACAGGTCCTGAGACGTCGCTTTCAATCGACCAAGAGAAGGGGTTGTCGCGAGCTCAAGAGTCGGGGCGTGACATCCCCGTCGGTTTTGGTATCAGAGCAAGGTCGAGACTTGGAGTGATAAGGTGCGTGGGATTTTTGGGATAGTCAGATAAGGATGGCTTTTATATTACGTGCCTGTGATTGCTTTTGTGGTTTCGTGTGGTGGCGGGTTACTCATAGTCCAGAGTGATGAGCAATCCTGAGCAGTTAGCCCATAGGCGTAGGGCAGTGTCTGGTTAGACCAGTGCTTGAGGTAGCGTGTAGGCAGATCCTAGGTTAGTTGGGATCCTGCTGGCGCTAGAGACCTTGTTAGGACAGTAAGCTGTGTGCTTTTGGTATGGTCCTTGTGGTTACCCTAGTGAGAGGAGAGGCCTGTGAGAGACCGGTGCCTAAGCTAGTAAAGCAGTTCCTAAGACTGAAGCCTTCAAAGTTCAGTGGCGCGGATAACCCTGAAGCTGCGACCCTTTGGATAAGGGATAGTGAGAGGACTGTTTCAATGTTGAGGTGTTCAGAGAAAGACAGAGTGCTTCTGGCAGTTTATCAGCTTCAAGGAAATGTCAGTACATGATGGGAAGCCACTTAAGGAAGAGTGTTCCCTGAAGGCATGGCTCAAACTTGGGGTGCCTTTCGTGAAGCTTTATTGGATAATACTTCTTGGACAGTGCGAGAGAGTCAAAGATGGCAAAGTTTCAATAGTTTCGTCAGAATCATATTTCAGTTGATCAGTATGAGGCAAAGTTTGCCAAGTCGGCATATACTAAGCTGAGATTAGTGGAGGACCCTTGGATAGGGCGAGATAGTTCAGAGATGGCTTGAAATTGGAATTGAAAGCCAGCTGGTGCCCTTGAGTTTAAAGAGTTTTGATGAGATGTACGAGAGGGCCCAAATAATCAAGAAGAATATGATCGAGAGGGCGACCTCATTTGGCTCGCGGTTCGTGCCTAATAGAGACAATCGTCGGTTTGGAAAGGGACCGATGATGGAGAGAAGGAATCTCATCCCACTCAATAGAAAGTGGATTGTCATGGAAAGACAATTCAGTTTAACCCAGTAGTGGTTAACAGTTTTGAGTTTGCAGGAAATCAAGGAGGACCCTCGACCCCTTTGAAATTCGTTGTTGGAAGTAACTCGTTTATTGGACGAAGGTTGCTAAGGTTATTGGACAACTAAGGTTAATTGGTTAGTTGGAGAATCAAGGATGGATCGTTGCACTTATGCATCGCTTATCAGTAGCTCAACCAAGGGATGGTCATGAGCAAGTATCCGTTACCAAGGATGGATAACTTGTTTGACCAATTTCAAGGAGCTTTGATATGTTCCAAAATAGACCTAAGGACGGGCTATCAGTGGTTGAGGATTAAAAAGGAGGAAAAATTAAAGACGACATATCGTGTGTGATTTGGTCATTACGAGATTACTATACTACCGTTTGGATTAACTAATACGCCGGTTACTTTTATGGATTTGATGGATTGAGTGATTAAGGCGTATTTGGATTGATTGTAATTGTGTTCATGAGCAATATATTGGAACATTCGAGGAATTTAGATGAATACGGACAGCACTTAAGGGTGGTGCTATAGACCATTCGAGAGCATAAACAGTATGCCAAGTTTAATATGTGCGAGTTTGGGTTTACTCGCGTTGTTTTGTTAGTCATATGATTTTGGGCGAAGGAATTTCTATGGATCCGTTAAGATCAAGGTAGTCATGAATATGTCAGGACTTATGACGGTGACAGAAGTTCAAAGTTTTCTAAGTCGGACAGGTTAGTACAGACGATTCGTAGAAAGGTTCTCTACTATAGCTATGCTTCTGATACGAAGATTAATAATGGACGTAAGAATTTGAATGGACGAATAAGTGAAATCTTTAAGAGCTTAAGTATAAGCTGATTATCGCACCAGTTTTGAGGATTTAGTCTATTATTGGAGAATACGAGATTTGCAGTGAGGTGTCGTATAAGGGATTTGACTACGTAGTAAGGCAACAAGAAAGATTGGTTGCTTACGCGTCACGACAATTGAGGTCATTGGATTTAATGGAAATCGGATAAATTTTATCTTAATGATTTGAGGAGTTGTAGGTATGGGATCATAAGAGATGATCTATTAAATGGTGATGATCTTTGATAAGGATTACGGTGGATGATTTATTGCTCGGAAGTCTTAGATTCGATTAAGATATGAATTTACCAAGGTGGATTATTTCAGGAGATAATTAAGATAGGGATTTGAGGAATGGATTTTTTTCTTTGATGGATTAAGAATTAATTATCCCTTGATGGTAGATGGATGAGTGAGGAAATAACATTATCAATGATTTCTTCTTGAGGTATTAGAAAGGATTTGAAGAGGTATCCGAAAACTTTTGGTGCAATAAACGACATTTGGTTTGCACTAATTTTCAAGTGATTGAGGTAAGTTCTTGATTTGGTTATTAAATGGACGTGAAAGGAATGTTGAAAGAAAAATCGATAGTTTGTGGAATTTGAACAACGATTTGATGGAAATTCAGTGAATCAGTTTTCAAGTGTTGATAAGTGATCCTATGGAAATGAGCTCATGGGTTGACGAGCTGGAGAAAGTTTTACACTTTGAGGTGCTCAGATGAGGTTAAAACCGTGAGGCTTGGTATGGGACAGGCCAAAGCGGATAATACCTCTATGAGATGGTGTATGTCAAAAAAAAGGACCTTTGCTAGTAGTGGTACAGTTCGAAGATGCCCGTGACGATTGATCCGACGAGGGCGGGGAGTGGTCGCCGGGGCCAGAGTGCCTGAGCAAGGAGCGACTCCTGGCAGGCTTCTAGGATGTCGAAAGGGGCAGAAATGAACTGAACTACGCACTGTGCAAAAAGAGAATGCTTGTGGGATAAGATTTTATCGGAGTGGTATAGCAGAAATATGGTCAAGTTTGTGGAACTCCAGTCGATGGAACGAGGTCAGAGAACTGGGAATTGCTGGTTCAAAATTCGGTTTCGTAGTTACTGAATGCAGTTCAGATTATCTAAGTCAGACTAAAGACCGCTCAGAGTCGTCAAAAGAGTAGTGCAAATAAGCATCATAGACCGTTGGAGTTTAAGGTGGGTGATCATGTGTTTCTGGAAGTATCGCCGATGAGGAGTACTTCCAAATTTTGCAAGAAAGGAAAGTTAAGTACGAGGTATGTAGGACCCTTTTGAAATTTTGGAAAGGATCGGGGTTTTAGCGTATCGTCTTATGTTGCCACCCAAGCTTGCTCAAGTATATGATGTTTTCCACGTGTCCATGTTAAGAAAGTATAAACTAGACCCGACTCATGTTTTCAATTTTGAGGAACTGGACATAGACGACAGGATGTCATACGAGGAGAAGCCGATACGAATAGAGGACCATAAAGAGCAAGTACTTCGAACTAAGACTATCGCCTTAGTTAAGGTGATTTGGTAGTATCACGGAACAGAGGGAGCTACATTGGAAAGTGAAGAAGTGATGAAGCATCAACACCCCCATCTTTTTGAGGATTTGTCAGTAGCTGCAAATTTCGAGGACGAAATTTTTATAAGAGGGGAAGAGTTGTAACATCCTAAAATTCGAGTCCTTTTAGGGAGGAACGAGCGTTAATTTAGCCAATGCATTGTTGGTTGATCTCACTCAGAACTGATCACTCCTGAGATACTGACCTTGAGGGGAAAGGCTAATGAGGACAGAACTCGTGCGACTAAAGAACTTGACCTGGGAAAACGACTCGACCATGAGACTTGCGTAAGGATGATCCTGTAGTCATGCAAGCCGATTCCAAGGACGAATAGGAGTCGATTCGTGGGCAGAACATAATGGGACGACGGGTGATTCCGCCTACTATTATCGAACCTGCGAACGGCCCTATGTCGATCCTTAGTGATCGTGTACTTTGAAATAAGAATTGATCCTTTGCAATTTCATGTAATCAAGGACATCCATGTGTCGAGAAGTCTTGAACGTGAATTGGCACGAGTCGGTTACGCGTGAATCCTCAAAGCCGCCTGTCAGTCTGAGTTCTACCAAAATGGCATTCGGGCGAAATTGACATGGCATGAGAATCCAATATTGGACTTCAAATTTTCGAGAATGTTCGAGAAGGACTTTTGGACGATGCTTCTTAGACAGTCGACAGTGCCGGTTAAGCCGAGTATTTGGAAAAGGGACTTTCGGACCGAGGAAACGAGCCTACGAGAATGTGGGCCGGGCAATATCAGTGTAGGCCTCACGCCCAAGGTGGGACAGCCGCCATGGAAGGCCTAAGGCAAGCAAGTAAGCTCGTTGGGCCAAATCGACCCTTTACCCTTCCGAGCGTATTGTCTAAAACCGAACCGATTCAAGCCCAATAAATTCCCGAGCCCGTTCCTATTCATTTTCAAGTCCATTTCCTAGGCCCATCCTCCATTTTCAGCCCAAGGATAGATTGGGAAATGTGCAAGGTGGAAATGACCAAAATGCCCTTGGATATTTTGAAGAAAAGTCAAAAGGAAGAGAGAGAAGATGAGGTCATTGTTTGGCAAGTGGGGCAAGCATTGATGGCTTTGATAAGCCTTATCCTTCAGCCTTCACTTCACTCTCTCTCTCCTCTTCATCTTCTCCAAAACCGCACACCTCTCTCCCATGGTTTTTCTTCCTTCCTTCAGTTTTTCAGTTCTGACCTTTCACCGAAATCTGAGTTGTTCATTGCCTTCCCGTTGGAATCTCATCTCGTGCCATCCGCTGTTGTGTTCAGAAGAGAAATTCTGTTCAAATAGCGTCGGCCGATCGCCGGAAGGAGCTGCCGTTCAACCCGTATTCCGGACAAAACCCACAGCCGGCCGGACCGTTTTCTGACCGCCTGCTGCTGTTCTGTTTTGCTGTTTCGGCCATTTTCCTCCCTTTCCGACCCAATCTCCGCCCATACCAGCCACAAGTGGTTCCCCCTCGACCCCCAAGTGCCGTTGGTCGCTGGCCCGCCGCTCGCCGGAGCTCCGGGCAGCCCGTTCAACTCCGATCAGCCACTTTCCTCCTGTGCAGTGCAGTTTTCAGAGTTGCAGAGGGATTTCGAGTTTGTTGCTGCTGTTCTCAACCCTGGGACCACCTTGGATCGTCGTGAGTGAGGTCCCTGGGTGTTGGGTTCGTTGCCGCCGCCGCATCCGTGTCGCCGGCCCGCCTAACGGGTGAGTTTAGCTCCTAATCCCTATTTAGTGCCTAAACTTGCTTAGGGTTGGTTAGTTAGTGTTAATATTGGTTTAAGGGGTTTAATTAAGTTTTATTAGCCCTAAGATAGGTGGTTAGATAGATGATTAAGATTAGATTAGTTTAATTTTGCTTATTTAGCTTAATTGTGCCTAATTTGGGATTAATTGTGTTTATGTGATTAATTAAGCATGATTTGCTTTAATTGAATTGATTAATTGTTTTAATTAATGTTTTTTATAATTTTTGGATTAAATTTTTTTAATTAATTGAATTTCGAAAAAATCACTGTTCATAATTACTGTTCACGATTACTGTTCACGAGCACTGTTCACGATTACTATTCACGGCACTGTTCATCCAGAAGCTAATTTTTGTCTGAATTTGATGTGCTATTGATTGTTATGATTAATTGAAGTGCCGATTGTTAATTATACTCATGATTGATGATGAAATGCGTGATCGAGTGTTGGTTGGATTTGGATATTTGTAATTGTCGAATGAGATCGTATGACATATTGCATGGGTTATCTGAAATGGCATGTCGCATGAGCGACGTTGCATTCACGACCAAGCAAAAGCAAAGACAAGAATGAATTGCTTGATGATGTGTTGCATGATCACATTAAGAGAGGGAACCCCGGCGTTGCCGGAAGACCGCCAATCCTTATGGGGTTGTGCCGTGGCCGTTTGGTCGCCTAACTTCGGTCGGATGCCTGACGGGGGACATGTGATGGGACTGCAGTAGTGGGCGGGTCCTATGTTCCTGTCAGTTGCAGGACTGCGGTAGTGGGCGGGTCCTGTGCTCCTTCGTGAATGCCGTCTGAGGGAAGGGATGACCCCTGACGTCGCCGTGCCTCGAGGTAAAGAGGACGAAGCTGGTTTAGCCAGGAACCGCCAACTATAAGGTTGTGCCGTTGGCCCAGGAGGGGGCGTTAATAATCGGAGCATGTGTGAGTGTGAGACATGAGAAAGTTGTGTGAGATGCTCTGATTATTCGCATGCTCTTAATGTCTTGATGATTTGTGGTACGCACGCATGAGTTGACAGTCGTGCAGGGTGTGGCAATGGCCAGGTGAGATCGCTTGTGACGCGATTCGCATGTGAGTGATGAATTGTATCATCTAACGGCCATGTGCCTTGATTGCGTGTATTGTGCTGAGATTTAACGCGCAGGGCATGGCATACCGGGTAAGGTTGCATGCGAACCGAATATTGATTGTGGGTTGCCCTGTCTGTTGTTGGCTGTTGTTTGGTTTTGGTTGTTTGTTGGGTTGAGTGAGGGGTGGTTCTGGAGAGATACCCCGGGTTGAGTTGGCATACTAACCGGGGCATAGGGGGAAGAACTCGTTGAGATTTTATCTCAACCCGTCGTGATAAACATTTTCAGGTCTTTAGAATGGCGTACCTGCAATGGAGAATCCTGCGCCCGCTTCTCCAGTGATCGACTCGACGGAGCTTGAGTCCGATGGGTCCGAGTGACCGTGGCGTTGAACCCAAGGGTTCTTTGTGTACTGTTGGATTAGCCTAGTTCTTTTGGTTCGCTTAGAGGATGGATCGGCCCTTTTTGTCGGGCTTGTAATTCGGAAACGATCCTCCATTGGTTAATCCAGTAATTTGAATAAATGAGTAGTTGCTGTTGTTCTGGCTGTTCATCCCTCTATCCCTGTTTGATTGTTTGTTTGTCTGGGGATGGTTCGTCTTCCGCTTGCGCTTAACGAAAGATAAAATGAATGGTCGTCGACGGGTCCTGGGACGTCGCTTTCAATCGACCAAGAGAAGGGGTTGTCGCGAGCTCGAGAGTCGGGGCGTGACAATACATGCCCAATGAGAGCTTAGAGAAGTGGCTTTACTCCAACAACTACAACTTGGGTCTCCATCAGAGAGTGAAGATAATGGTTGACGTTGCAACGGCAATTGAATATCTCCACCATGGCCAACCGGAACCCATTGCGCACTCCGATCTAAAGCCTAGCAATGTTCTTCTAAATGAGGACTTGGTCGCACAAGTCTGCGACTTTGGAATCGTAAAGATTTTGGCTGAGAACAAGCTTGAAGCACAAACCCAAACTCTTGGCACGATTGGCTACATTGCTCCAGGTACATTTGTTGAATTTTAGCTAATTGTGAATATATTGGTATAATGTAACAAAGATATATTGACACTTGGATGCCTCTCAATCTTAATACTTATGTCCCAAAAAGAAAACAGATCAATCACTGATTTCTAATTTTGCAATCTATGATGCTTGTAGAGTATGGTTTGGAAGGAAAAGTCTCGACGAAAGGAGATATCTATAGCTTTGGCATATTGTTGTTGGAAGTGATTACTAGAAAGAAGCCAACCAATGAAATGTTCAATGCAGATATGAGCTTAAGGCAATGGATAGGTGCAGCGATTCCAGATAGAGTGCTTGACATCGTGGATAGTGAACTCCTTAGCACGAATTATGAAGATCTGACACTTTCAGAACTCAAGAGCATAATCTTATCGATCCTAGAGTTAGGACTCGAATGTTCAAAAGACTTGCCTGACGAAAGAATGGATATAGAAACTGTCATGGTTAAGCTCAACAAGATCAAATTGTCACTTCCTTGACAAGAAAATAAGGTGGAGAGCAATACATAGAATTTGGGCATAGTGTCATCTTAGTTTGAACATGGTCTTTTCGTTTTGATGGCGTTTTCTATAGCCATCTGCAATAAAGTTCTTGATTTCTTTTGAGCTTCATGAGTCACACTCGTGTCTGACATGGGAAGGCATAACACCCATGCTGTGTTCTCCAAGTACAAATATTATCTTAAGAGTTGGTAGATTTGCCAGTGACAAACATTATTTCCTTCAAACCAAGATTGACCTCAAGAAGATATCATTTTCGATTGATCATTGGCATCTTCTAGGATTTGGTAGGGCATGCCAAGCTAGACGCCTTCTCGTGTTGCACCAGGCACAGCCCATGAGCCTTGCTATCAAGCTATACAGGGCTAGGCCTTTCCAGTCCACTTTTCAAGCCCAAGCCCCACACGTGCTTGGATTTGAGCATTTCCTTTTATTTTTGCAAAAAAATATTTATAATTTATTTTTAATCCAAAAAAGATATTTTAATTTTTCTATATTGAATTGTAAAACGAAATCAAACTAAATGTAACAAACAGTGGCTTGGACTCCAAAAAAAAATCTCGTGTCCGCATTATACATTTAATTTGTAAGAATAAATCGTCACGTCTCCAACTACCAAAAAAAGAAAGATAAAAATTATGGCCCATCTTATTATAAGTCATAAATATATTGAACAAGACCGTAGTGGTATAGAAAAGGTCTACAATGGAAAACTTCACTATCATTATTTTAAATTACATTATAGTTCAATAATGTCATCTTCATNTGGTCATAGTGTCATCTTAGTTTGTGCATGGTCTTTTCGTTTCGATGGCGTTGTCTATAGCCATCTGCAATAAAGTTCTTGATTTCTTTTGAGCTTTATGAGTCACACTCGTGTCTGACATGGGAAGGCATAACACCCATGCTATGTTCTCCAAGTACAAATATTATCTTAAGAGTTGGTAGATTTGCCAGTGACAAACATTATTTCTTTCAAACCAAGATTGACCTCAAGAAGATATCGTTTTCGATTGATCATTGGCATCTTCTAAGCTTTGGTAGGGCATGCCAAGCTGGACGCCTTCTCGTGTTGCGCCAGGCACAGCCCATGAGCCTTGCATGTCAAGCTATATAGGGCCAGGCCTTTTCAGTCCACTTTTCAAGCCCAAGCCCCACACGTGCTTGGATTTGAGCATTTCCTTTTATTTTTGCAAAAAAAATAATTATAATTTATTTTTAATCCAAAAAAAGATATTTTAATTTTTCTATATTGAATTGTAAAATGAAATCAAACTAAATGTAACAAACAGTGGCTTGGACTTCAAAAAAACAATCTCGTGTCTGCATTATACATTTAATTTGTAAGAATAAATCATCACGTCTCCAACTACCAAAAAAAAAAAAGATAAAAATTATGGCCCATCTTATTATAAGTCATAAATATATTGAACAAGATTGTAGTGGTATATCATAAATATATTGAACAAGACCGTAGTGGTATAAAAAAAGGTCTACAATGGAAAACTTCACTATCATTATTTTAAATTACATTATAGTTCAATAATGTCATCTTCATATCAAAGAGTTAAGAACGTAATAGTAAATGAAGAAAATTCACTAGCATGACATCAAAGGCACAAAAAGAATTGCAAATAAGAAAACCTAAAATAAATCATCATTTGTCATCTTCACATCTTGATTAAGATTGTCCCCATCGACCTTCCCCATCAAATTCATTATGAAACACAAAATCATTATTATTACTACAAACAAATTTGTCGCTTAAGTGCTATTTGGAGATTTGGTTTAAAAATACTAGGCTAGGCTTGCTAATTTTGGCCCAAAATTAATTTTCCTATGGGCTACTTTTGTGAATCAATGTGTATGAATAAAATCTTACGATCTTGATAGGCAATCTAACATGATCTTACCTCTAATCCAATTTTCAAATGGTTGCGATCATTTAGTAGATTTGGCATCGTAGGTCATTGATTGTACAATCTAAATCATGATTCTAAAAACCATGTTGTGATATGCTACTAACACCTAGTACGAAGGGCTTTCTTTCAATTGTAGTGCTCTACTTATTTATATATATAATAGTGGTAAATTTGTGCCTTCGGCATGATAGGAATACTAGTAATTATTTTACCTAATTTTGTAAGATTGATAAAGTTATATCATGAATAATCTTTTAGTCAATATCTAAAAAGTAGAAACTAATAAATAAGTAAATAATTCATATTATTATTGTTTTAGTTTGAAAATGTGGTATTTTGCAACAATTTTTCATCAAAATGTGCTTATTTTCTTTACTAGTAACATGAGGGATAATGCAATATTGATTTATGTAACACGTGTTTTAAAAGGATTCGTGGTGTATTTACATTAGTTCAAAATTACATAGATAACATCATAAGCAAAAAATTAACATAAGATAAATGGTGACATCCAAATTTTGACTAAATATTTAGAATTAAATCGCATAGAAAATTAAGGATCAATTTGGTCTTAACAAAAAAGGATTTTTACATCACATAGGTGTTCATATTATATCCACCTACTAAATTTTATTTTTATTTTTTCCCTTATTTTACTGCATTTCAGATAAATCTAAATTTGAAAAAATTAAATTAGAGAGAGAGAGAGAGAGAGCGCTCGGGGCTGGAGGCGCCCCTTTTCTCCCCCTCCACGCAGGCCAGGTCCGTCTCCCCAGCCCACCTCCAGCACGGCCCGGCCCGGCCACCTCACTCCTCCTTCCCCGCCTTCTCCACGCTTCACGCCACCAGGTACACCGCGCAGCGCAGAGCAGGGCAGAGAAGGCAGGGCAGCGCAGAGCAGGGGCGATGGAGGCGACGGGTGATGTGCCGTTGGTTCGGCCAATGCCGGGGCGGTCGGTACGCCAAGGACTGGCGGCCGAAGCGCCTTCGCCGACCGGCCTTCTCGCCCTATAAATAGGGGAGGCTAGGCCTGAGATATAGAGATCAGAGGGAGAGCAAGATGAAATAGGAACTGAGACAGGGTGAGTGCTCTCCTGCGACGAATACGCTCAAAGAAACGGTCGGACTCGCTGGCGTGACCTCCCTTCCCGAACCAATATCCGGTGGGTCGTGTTTCGTTTCTCTTCTCTCTTTGATTGTCCCGACTCGGGGTCGGTTTCCCAAGGATCTCGGCTTGGAGGTGCGCAAGGCGGAGGGACGAAGCCCAATTCGAGCTCGTCCGCCGTCTGACGCCGCAAGCCGAGTAGGGAATCTCGGCCGATCGCCCCTTCTTTTTTGTGCCCATGCCCTGTTTCGGGCTCACTGGACCGGGCTGCCATTGCTCGGTTCATACAAGCTTCCGGCCTCACTTGTGAGCATACTACGGTCTCGAGGCCTAAGGTGTCAATTGCTTTGAGTCCCGGCTTGAGCTCGGCCTCGGTCGGCCCCGTTCCTCCCCCGCGCAGTTTGCGTATGTCACATGCTCGACGAAATGCCTAAATCATATGCTTATTTGTGTTCTTCATGGTTGAGACTTGCCGCTTTTCATTCATGCCTACACTAAGTGCACGCGAGTCGTCCCTTTGCTGAAACTGAGTCCCGCTTGTTCATTATTGCCTAGTTTTGGTCTAAGTTGGAGTTTGGGTAAGTGGGAAACCCCCTCTCGGTCAGTGCCTCACGTATGTTCGATGAAATGAGTGAGATTCGTGCGGATGTTCTTAGTCTTATGTCCTTCGTGGATGCTTGCGGCTTGCTAAAAGAGTTTTGATAGACTCCTGCAGCCACTCTTCGCTTGGCACGTTCTTGTTTTGACTTTTTTTTGTATACGTGTCGAGTTTCCGGGCAGCCGGTTCTTGGCCAGCAAAAAGGAAAGGCGATGGTGGTTATGGCCATGAATGACAGCCGTGTAGTGGCTGGGCATGAGTTATACGGTGCCTGAATATTTGTTGATGAACCTCGTGTTCTTTTAGTTGCTTGAACCGGCAAACGTCTTCAGTCCTTGGGTAAGAGAGAAGCTGGAATGCTTCTGTGAAGCCATGAGTCGCGAGGGTGAGAAGA
This sequence comes from Corymbia citriodora subsp. variegata, assembly GCA_014858505.1. Classification (NCBI taxonomy): domain Eukaryota; kingdom Viridiplantae; phylum Streptophyta; class Magnoliopsida; order Myrtales; family Myrtaceae; genus Corymbia; species Corymbia citriodora. Next base: position 25,476,467 of record CM026412.1, read on the forward strand.
GAGATTGGCAAGAGAGGTGGAAGCTAGCAAACTTGGGCTGAGTTTGATTTCTGAAGTCCTCATTCAGGGGACGCTGAAAGGCTTAGGGCTTAGGGAAAGAGAGAAGGAAACAAAGCAGGGAAAATGGGCTTTTTAGCAAGAAAGACATGGGTATATTTTGGGCGAATTTGGGGTTTCGTTTTTGCTACAAGGCCAATGAGGTTTGGGCTTATCTTCGAAGAGATCGCAACAATAAGCAAACGAAATTTCGGCACAAATACAATTATTATGTCATGTTGAGAAATGAACGATACATGCACATTAGGTAAAAGTTAAAACAAGTGTTAATAATTGGGGCATGTGTGGAATGACAATTTAAAAATTAGAGGTTTTATGTGCAAATTTCTCTTTGTCAAGGCCTCTGCACATATCAAATGTCTAAATTTAAATGGTCATGGGGTTCCACCCCGTGACCTCCACACTGTGATCGACCATTATAGAAGGAAAAAAAGGAAATTTTCATTCAAATTAAAAGGGATCTTTGTGCAATTAGTTCATAAATAATATTTAAATTACAATATTGTCCATTATATTGAAGACACCGTAACAATTTATCTCTACAAAGCGTCATTTTTTATGATATGAGTGAATATCCTGTATATTTCAATGTTTTCATTCATACGGAACATTGCTTGAATAACACATATCACAAACAAAGCTCAGAGATGCTTGGATAGACTTATTGAAAGTGTACACGACTTTGTCCCCAAATTTAAATATATTTTCTTTCAAAAGTTTACTAAAAGATTTTATAACTCTAAATAAATTTCAAATATCAATGTGTAAAAGTTAAAAACAATGTTTATCCCATCGAAAACTTTATCAAATGTGAGCAGCACATCACGCATTGTATATGAAGTTCTAAGATAGATTTAAGATTATAGAAATATCTTTTAATAGCTAAAAAGACTTGTGAAGCAATTCCTATAGTCGAAGCAAAATGCAGACTCTTCCTAGTTATCCGAAAACTTATCACATTCGTGCAGTGGAGCTTTAATCAAAAGGTCCATTTCTACCCTCACAGAGAAATAAATGTGTGCGTGTAAACATAAAAAACGGGCCATCTATGGAATCATACATGATTTAGGGGTTCTCCAGGTTCAATCAAAAGACTCTTCATTACAGAGAAGTACATCTTTTTAGCATTTCTTCATTTTCTGTTCGCTTCCTTATTGATGTTTCAGCCCCTCATTTGTTCCAGCAACTTCATTGATCAAGAGGCTCTCCTCCACTTCAAATTCGCGACTGAAGCCAACCCAACAACACAATCAAAGGCGACAATTGGACCAAGGAAGCAAATTTCTGTGAATGAACTGCAGCAACCGTAGGCAGAATCACGGCTTTAGAGTTCTACTCCACGGGTCTCCAGGGAAGACTCTCTCATTACCTCGGCAATCTCTCTTTCCTGACTTCTCTTGATCTTCGCAACTACAGTTTCTATGACACGGTTCCAATAAAAAACGGTCATTTACACCGCGCTTGAAAAAACTTGTACTTCGGTCAAACCACTTCAAAGAAAACATTCCACCTAACTTAGCCCCGTGCCAAAATCCCGAATTGATGTCACTTGCAGGGAGCAGGCAAACGGTGGCATATCGAGAGAATTCGGCACCTTCAACAACTGTTTCTTGGCTTCAATGACTTAAGGGGTCAAGTTCCAGACTTCCTGGGCAACATATCCACAGTGCAGGGCATAGGTTTGCTCATGGCCAGTCTCACAGGTTCGATTCCTCTGACACTTCTCAAAAGATTGCTCACAAGTGTCAGGTTGACGTATAATGATCTCTTGGGACGTCTTTCCTCCGATCTTTGCTACTGCTGGCTTAACATTCAGAGGCTTTTACCATTTGAAAACCAATTCAATAGTCTGTTATCAGAGATGCTAACCCAATGTAAAAAGCTTCTCGTGTTGTCCTTGTCATTCAATCCATTTCAGGGAAGCATTCCTTGAGACATAGCTTGCAAAAGCTGCAGGAGCTCCATCTCGGTACCAACTTGACCGACATGATTAACATATCGTGCTTGCACAAACCGTACGTAGAATATAACCCCATCAGAGGTGACACTCCGAGTGAGATTGGCATTTTTGTCACTCTGAATTTAATGGGCCTTCAGGATAATTTGCTAACAGGCAAAGTGCCTCAAGAGGATGTCAATTTCATTCCTCTCCAACTGCTTCCTTTGATGGATAATTCCTTCTCCGGAAGCCTTTCATCAGGTAGCGATCTAAGCCTTCTGAATTTGGAAGAAATCTTTCTAGCAAACTATGGCTTTGGTGGCAACATACTAAAATAGTTATGGAATTTTTCGAACCTAATGTTTATCAGAAACTGATACCTGAGTTTGGGCAGCTTGAAGAGCCTCAGATACTTCGCTGTTCAGCCTATCAGCTAACAAGAGAGACTTATGGTTTGGAGCACGATTTTATTTATGCTTTACCTAATTGCCAGTCCCTGCAAACCTTGGTTCTAGAAGAAAACTGGCTTCATGGTTCAGTATTTTCAAGAGGCTTTTAGGTTCCTACCGAAATCTATCAAGAAATTCTCAATTTCCCTACGAATTCTAGTCTCTCCCATTTGTCAAATAACAGGTTGCATTCCCAACAAAAATGGGTTTCTTTTAGCGATAACGATTTAGACAACGGCATCCCATCATCTATTGGAGGACTAAAAAGCCTGCAAAGGCTGTATCTTGATGACAACCATCTTGGGGGACTGATCCCTGATGAGACCTGCAACTTGACAAGTTTAGGAGAGTTGCTGCTCTAGCAAAATAGAATATCGGTATCTATCTTGAATTGCAACAGGTCAATTTGTGAAGCCTTCAAGAACTCATCTTCCTCAATCTCTCACAATTCTTCCAATGGAAGAATTCCACTTGAGATGGGGAAAATGACAGCTATAGAGAGCATTGATTTTTCTTGGATTGACTTAACAATGCCATACCGAGTTCCATCCAAGAGTCGAAGAGCCTTGCTTCTCTCAATTTGTCATGGAATTCATTTCAAGGATTGATACTACAAAGTAACCTCAAAGGATTGGATTTCCTCAACCTCTCCGACAATGAGTTATACAGAACGATACAGTCCCTGGAAGGACTTACGTATTAGCAAAAATTGAACTTGTTCTTTGATAAGCTATCAAGAGAAATTTCTAATGGCGGACCCTTTGGCAATGATTTGATTCTCTCATTCATTGCAAATGAAGCACTTTGTGAAATGCAATTTTTCAAGACACACCGCGCAAAGTAATTGGAAAGAAATCATCAAGGGACAAGCAGTTCCAATTTCTATACCAACCGTATCAGCTAAACTTTTACTCGTCGACATGTGCTTGCTCAGAAGGCGTCAAACACTGGTAAAAAAGCTCTCCTGCAATTGACCACCCATGATATCATATCATATCTGAAGCTTTACTTGGCTACAAACAACTTCAGCGAAAGCAATTTGCTCAATGTGGGAAGTAATATGTTTTTTTCTTCCCAATCCAACCCTAACGCATGTTGAGAAAACTCCTAGTTTTGATGTTAACAAATCGTTTTATGTATGATAATTATATATCTCTTTTGAAGGAAAAGCCACAGGACGGCATATGCTTTTGAGTCTGCTGATGGCAGAAGAAAAAGTATAAGGTGTCTCTGAGTCTGTCCGTGTCAAACGGAAGATCTGAAGAGACGTAGATTCTGAGTCTGTCCGTACCAGACGGAAGACCCGAGTAGACGCAGTTTCTGAGTCTAACCGTACCAGACGGAAAACTTAAGCAAACTCAGAACATAAGTCTGTCAGACTCAGAATGGAACAACAGGATCAGATCACCAACGGTCAAGTATTTCACTTACTTTATTTATATTGATTCTGTTGTATCAAACTGATTGGCAAGATCAATCAATGGACAACTTCCAAAGAAGAATGAAGCACTTATGGAAGCCCAGATTCTGATTGTATGGGCGAACAGAATCCAAGGGGATCTAATCTACCTTCAACGGTCAAAAAGACTTGCCTTATAAAGTCTGTCCAAGAAAGGGAAGACTAAACTCTCAAGGAAAGAGCCAACGGTCGAGTGTGGCTTGGAAAGTATATAAGGATAGGATGAGACCTAGGAGACTAGAGAAGATTAATATATTCCAAAGCTTGATTATGTTCTTCATTTGTTGTCCAAAGCGCAAAATTGAGTGATCCTAGTATATTACCAAAGAGAGTGACTTTGTGAGACATATCATCATCAAGTGCTAACACTCAAGAGTATGTAATCATCTTTGATCACATAGTAAAATCCAGCCTATTGGCTGATCGCTTGGAGAGTGGACGTAGGCTTGTCTAAAGCCGAACCACTATAAACTATATTTGCAATTTTCTATACTCTCAATTTAATTTCTGTTTCTAGATTGCAAATTATTGACATTGCTTGTGCATAAAGTTCTTCTACACCTATTCACTCCCCTCTAGGTGTTAATACTAGCTACATCAATTGGTATCAGAGCCCTATGCTTAGTATTTTGAAGTGTTCATTACTTCTGAGTTAAAGATCATCTATGGCTAGTATTCTTGCACTAGGACTGATTGAGGGACAGAGCACCACTCGACCACCATACTTTGATGGTAAAGATTACAATATATGGAAGAACAAGATGAAGGCCTTCCTCATATCAAAAGATCTGCTGGAATGGGATGTAGTTGAAAGAGGAGTTGATCTCACTACTGAAGCTGGAAAAACCTCAAAGAAAGATGATGGGAAAGAAACAGAAACATCAGCTACCATCTCATTAGAAGAACTGACAAAGAGACAAACTCTAGACACTAAGGCTATCTACTCCCTTTACTGTGCTTTATCACCTAATGAATATAATCGAATATCTTCTTGTGACACACAAAGAAAGTATGGGATAGACTACACGTGACATACGAAGGAACTGATCATGTTAAGGAGACCAAAGTAAATATTTTACTTGGTCAATATGAATCCTTCAAGATGAGACAGGGGGAGTCCATAGGAGACATGTTCAGTCTATTTACAGAAATTGTTAATGGACTGGCATATTAAGGACAGCCTATTCCTGGACCAATGAAAGTCAACAAGCTTTTAAGAGGATTGTCAAAAGAAAGGAATAACGTAAAGACCTCCATTAGAGAGACTCTGCGAATTTCACCGATGACAGTCGATGAGCTTGTTGGTACCCTGCAGTCCTATGAAGCAGAACAAATGAACGAGGAAGCGGAATCCAGAGGTAAGAAATCCATTACTCTCAAGTCTAATATTGATTCTGATGACACAGATTCTGAGAATGAGCTGGACGACGAAGAACTTGCACTGCTAATCAGAAAGGTAAAGAAGTTAAACAAGAAAGGCAGAAAGTTCAACAGCAAGAAGAAAAACAGATAGTTTGGACAACGAAGAACAGAGGATGAGGAAGAATATGTCAAAGATGTCTGTTTTAAATGCAAAAAGAAGGGTCATATAAAACAGAATTGTCCCAAGCTCAAGAATCAGACTCAGACTTAGACAAAGAGATTGAGGTTAGTCATTCTAATATTCCTACAGAAGTTTCAGATTATATAAATGAGCTGTGTTGTAATTTAAAATCCACTCTAAAAAGGATCTCCGATTTAAGAAGGGAAAATCACAGGTTGAGTCAACAGAATTACTCATTGAAAGGAAAATTTGACGATCTCAAAAAAGAATTTTCAGAAATAAAGGAAAGTCGAGATTCTTTTTTAAATGAGAATGAGTCTCTCAAAAAGGAACTTTTGGAGACAAAGGAAAATCGAAGTTCTTTGCAAAATGAGAATTTATCTCTCAGAAAGGAAATTTTGAATATCATTACAAAGTTTTCTAAAGGATCGAAAACCCTGCAGCATATACTTTCCATTCAAATCCCTTACTATGACTATGATAAGTCAAGACTTGGGTTTTATAAGGAAAGTGATTCTTTAATTGATTTTCCTAAGGTCAAGGAGAGAATTAAATAGAGACCTCCTCGACAGACCTACAAAAATCATTTCAGAAAGAATTTTGTAAGACTTGTTGGTCGAGAGAATCTCAAGTGTTCTAACTGTGGAAAAAGAGAACATTTTGAAAACAAATGTCTTAAAACCTGGAGACCTGTTTAGAAGAAATGGATAGAAAAAAGCATATACTGCTAACCTTAATGGACCCACGAAAATTTGGGTACCAAAGAAAAAATAAGTATGTGTGTTGATTGCAGGTAAGTTTCAAAAGCAAGAAGAAATGGTACTTGGACAGTAGATGCTCAAGACATATGACTGGAGATTCAAGGATGTTCGTTGGCTTAGAAAAAGTTAAGGGAGGAACAGTTTCTTTTGGAGGAAACACCAAAGGAAACATTATTGGATTAGAAACTGTCAAGATTGGTAGTCTAATCATCAACAATGTTTCTTTGGTTAAGAGATTGAACTATAATCTTCTAAGCATTAGCCAGTTGTGTGATGCTGGTTTTGGAATCAATTTCAAGGAGAACCTATGTTCTGGAACCAGCAACGATTCTTCTCAATCATTCACTAGACGAAGGCATGGGAACATCTATCTCTTGGATATAAATGAAGACACTGCAAAATGTCTAATTTCAGTCCAAGATGAAGCAAATCTCTGGCATCGCAAACTTAGACATGTCAGTATGAAACAAATCTCTAAGTTACTCAGCAAAAAGCTTGTTCGTGGTTTGCCCTTGTTAAGTTATAAAAAGACAGAACTTTGCTCCGTATGCACCCTAGGAAAACAAGTAAGAAGTTCTTTCAAATCTATTAAACAGGTTTCTACTAATCGTGTATTGCAGCTTCTTCATATGGATTTATTTGGACCAACTAGAACTCAAAGCATTGGAGATAAGAAATACTGTCTCGTGATTGTAGATGATTATTCTCGATTTACATGGGTGTTCTTTCTTGCCAATAAAGGAGAAACTGTAACATCCTGAAGGAGGAACGAGTGTTAATTTCGTCAATGCATTGTTGGTTGATCTCACTCGGAACTGATCACTCCTGAGATACTGACCTTGAGGGGAAAGGCTAATGAGGACAGAACTCGTGCGACTAAAGAACTTGACCTGGGAAAACGACTCGACCGTGAGACTTGCGTAAGGACGATCCTGTAGATATGTAGGCCGATTTCAAGGACGACTAGAAGTCGATTCGCGGACAAAAATAATGGGACGACGGATGATTCTATCTACTGTTATCGAATCCACGAATGGCCCTATGTCGATCCTTGGTAATCGTGTACTTTGAAATAAGAATCGATTCTTCGCAATTTCATGTAGTCAAGGACGTCCATGTGTCGAGAAGTCTTGAACGTGAATTAGCACGAGTCGGTTACGCGTGAATCCTCGAAGCCGCCTATCAGTCTGAGTAGTACCAAAATGGCATTCGGGCGAAATTGACATGGCATGAGAATCCAATATTGGACTTCGAATTTTCGGGAATGTTCGAGAAGGACTTTTGAACGATGCTTCTTAGACAGTCGACACTACCGGTTGAGCCGAGTATTTGGAAAAGGGATTTTCGGACCAAGAAAACGAGCCCACGAGGATGTGGGCCGGGCAAGAACAGTGTGGGCCTCATGCCCAAGGTGGGACAGCCACCATGGAAGGCCCGAGGCAAGCGAGTGAGCCTATTGGGCCAAACCGACCCTTTACCCTTCCGAGCCCATTGTCTAAAACCGAGCCGATTCAAGCCCAATAAATTCCCGAGCTCGTTCCTATTCATTTTCAAGCCCATTTCCTAGGCCTATCCTCCATTTTCAGCCCAAGGACAGATTGGGAAATGTGCAAGGTGGAAATGACCAAAATGCCCTTGGATATTTTGAAGAAAAGTCAAAAAGGAAGAGAGATAAGATGAGGTCATTGTTTGGCAAGTGGGGCAAGCCTTGATGGCTTGGATAAGGCTTATCCTTCAGCCTTCACTTCACTCTCTCTCTCCTCTTCATCTTCTCCAAAACCGCACACTTCTCTCCCATGGTTTACCTTCCTTCCTTCTGTTTTTCAGTTCTGACCTTTCACCGAAAATCGAGTTGTTCATTGTCTTCCCGTTGTAATCTCGTCTCGTGCCATCCGCCGTTATGTTCAGAAGACGAAAAACGTTCAGATAGCGTCGGCCTTTTTCCGAACGGAGTCGCCGACCGTCCCGTACGGCCGCCGGAAGCCGGCTGTCGCCGGACCGTTTTCTGACCGCCTACTGCTGTTCTGTTTTGCTGTTTCGGCCATTTTCCTTCCTTTCCGACCAAACCACCGCCCATCCCAGCCACAAGTGGTTCCCCCTCGACCCCCAGGTGCCGCCGATCGCTGGCCCGCCGCTCGCCGGAGCTCCGGGCAGCCCGTTCAACTCCGGTCAGCAACTTTCCTCCTGTGCAGTCAGTTTTTCAGAGTTGCAGAGGGATTTCGAGTTTGTTGCTGCTGTTCTCAGCCCCGGGACCGCCTTGGATCGCTGTGGTAGAGGTCCCCGGGTGTCGGGTTCGTCGCCGCCGCCGCCGCCGCGTCCGTGTCGTCGGCCCGTTTAACGGGTGAGTTTAGCTCCTAATCCCTATTTAGTGCCTAAACTTGCTTAGGGTTGGTTAGTTAGTGTTAATCTTGGTTTAAGGGGTTTAATTAAGTTGTATTAGCCCTAAGATAGGTGGTTAGATAGTTGGTTAAGATTAGATTAGCTTAATTTTTCTTATTAGGCTTAATTGTGCTTAATTTGTGATTAATTGTGTTTATGTGATTAATTAAGCATGATTTGCTTTAATTGAATTGATTAATTGTTTTAATTAATGTTTTATTTAATTTCTGGATTAAATGTTTTAATTAATTGAATTTCGGAAAATCACTGTTCATAATTACTGTTCACGAATACTATTCACGATTACTGTTCGCAATTACTGTTCACGGCACTGTTCATCCGGAAACTAATTTTTGTCTGAATTTGATGTGCTATTGATTGTTATGATTAGTTGAAGTGCCGATTGTTAATTATACTCATGATTGATGATGAAATGCGTAATCGAGTGTTGGTTGGATTTGGATTTTGGAATTGTCGAGTGAGATCGCATGACATATTGCGTGGGTTATCTGAAATGGCATATCGCATGAGCATGGGTGATGTTGCATTCACGACAAAGCAAAGATATAAATGGATTGTTTGATGATGTGTTGCATGATCACATTAAGAGAGGGAACCCAGCGTTGCCAGAAGACCGCCAATCCTTATGGGGTTGTGCCGTGGCCGTTTGGTCGCCTGACTTTGGTCGGATGCCTGACGGGGGACATGTGACGGGACTACGGTAGTGGGCGGGTTCTATGTTCCTATCAGTTGCGGGACTGCGGTAGTGGGCGGGTCCTGTGCTCCTTCGGGAATGCCGTCAGAGGGAAGGGATGACCCCTGATGTCGCCGTGCCTCGAGGTAAAGAGGACGAAACTGGTTTAGCCAGGAACTGCCAACTATAAGGTTGTGCCGTTGGCCCAGGAGGGGGCGTTAATAATCGGAGCATGTGTGAGTGTGAGACATGAGAAAGTTGTGTGAGATGCTCTAATTATTCGCATGCTCTTAATGTCGTGATGATTTGTGGTACGTACGCATGAGTTGACAGTCGTGCAGGGTGTGGCAATGGCCAGGTGAGATCGCTTGTGGCATGTGATTGATGAATTATGTCATCTAACGGCCATGTGCCTTGCTTGCATTGTATGAGATTGGACGCGCAGGGTATGGCATACCGGGTAAGGTTGCATGCGAACCGAATATTGATTGTGGGTTGCCCTGTCTGTTGTTGGCTGTTGTTTGGTTTTGGTTGTGGGTTGTTGGGTTGAGTGAGGGGTGGTTCTGGAGAGATACCCCAGGTTGAGTTGGCGTACTAACCGGGGCTTAGGGGGAAGAACTCGCTGAGATTTTATCTCAACCCGTCGTGGTAAACATTTTCAGGTCTTTAGAATGGCGTACCTGCAATGGAGAATCCTGCCCCCACTTCTCCAGTGATCGACTCGACGGAGCTTGAGTCCGATGGGTCCGAGTGACCGTGGTGTTGAACCCGAGGGTTCTTTGTGTACGGTTGGATTAGCCTAGTTTCTTTTTGGTTTGGCTTAGAGGATGGATCGGCCCTTTTTGTCGGGCTTGTAATTCGGAAAACGATCCTCCGTTGGTTAATCCAGTAATTTGAATAAATGAATAGTTGCTGTTGTCATTGATGTTCATCCCTCTATCCCTGTTTGATTGTTTATTTATCTGGGGATGGTTCGTCTTCCACTTGCGCTTAACGAAAGATAAAATGAATGGTCGTCGATGGGTCCTAGGACGTCGCTTTCAATCGACCAAGGTAATGGGGTTGCCGCGAGCTCGAGAGTCGGAGCGTGACAGAAACCTTCTCTTATTTCTCAATATTTGCAAAAATAATTCAAAATGAGAAATGTTACTCTATTTCAAGTATTAAAACAGATCATGGTGGAGAATTTGAAAATCAAGACTTTGCAGATTTTTGTGACAAAAATGGTATTCAGCACACGTTCTCCTCTCCCTACACTCTGGAACAAAATGGAGTTGTAGAAAGGAAGAACAGGTCTTTGCAAGAAATGGCAAGAACTCTGCTTATTGAAAGTAAGGTAGCAACTCGTTTATAGGCAGAAGCAGTTTTTACTTCTTGCCATATCATTAACAGAGTCTTTCTTAGACCAATTCTTAAGAAAAGTCCCTATGAAATTTTCAAAGAAAGAAAACCAATTGTTTCCTACTTTCGCATTTTTGGTTGTCAATGCTTTATTCTCAAAACTGCTAACGATCATTCTAGTAAGTTTGAAGAAAGGTCAGATGAAGGTATTTTTCTAGGCTATTCAAACACTAGTAAAGCATATAGAGTGTTCAACAAGAACACTCATACAGTGGAGGAATCCATGAATGTGAAGTTTTCCTGGAGCAAGATGTTTCAAACCAGAGCAGAATTGAAATTGAAGATTCATAACCAACTGCTGCTCCTGAAAAATCAACTCTCAACAAAGAAGCTGACTCTTCTCAGAAAACAGTCACAAAGGGAACTCAAGAACAAAGAATCACTCAGCTGGACACTACTCAATCACCAGAAGATTCTGATGACAGTGAAGTGCATAACAGAAACTGGAAGCATAAGTGCAGTCACCCTCGAGAGCTAGTCATTGAAAATATCAATGAAGGGATTCGAAACAGATCGAAGAACAAAAAGGATACGAGCATTGTGGCACTAATCTCTAAGACTGAACCCAAAGGAGTAGACGAAGCACTTGAGAATGAAAGCTAGATAGAAGCAATGCAAGAAGAACTCCAACAGTTCAAAAGGAATGATGTGTGGGAATTGGCTCCCAAACCCAAAGGAAGAACTATCATAGGCACTAAATGGATCTTCAGGAACAAAGTGAATGAACTTGATAAAGCGACCAGAGACAAGGCAAGACTCGTAGCAAAAAGGCTATTCTCAGTCAGAAGGAATAGACTACGATGAAACCTATGCACCAGTAACAAGATTAGAAGCAATCAGATTGTTGCTTACTTATGCTTGCTATCAAAACTTCAAACTATTCCAGATGGATGTGAAGAGTGCCTTCCTGAATGGGTTTATCAAAGAAGAAGTCTATGTAGAGCAGCCTCCTAGTTTCGAGGAACCAAGAAACCCAGACCATGTATACAGACTGAAGAAGGCTCTGTATGGTCTGAAACAAGCACCTCGAGCCTGGTATGAACGATTGAGTAAGTTTCTACTAGGCAATTGCTTCAAGAAAGGTATGGTAGACATAACTCTGTTTATCAAAAAGGAATGTAAGGATATTTTGCTTGTACAAATATATGTGGATGATATTATTTTTGGATCATCTAATGACCGTTTGTGCAAGAACTTCTCAAAGTCTATGCAGGAAGAATTTGAAATGAGCATGATGGGAGAACTCATATTCTTCCTAGGACTTCAGGTCAATCAGTCCAAACATGGAACTTTCATCTATCAAGAAAAATATGCCAAAGACTTGATCAAGAAATTTGGAATGGAGAACTGCAAGAAAACTGAAACTCCAATATCAACCTCCATCAAACTAGATCAGGATGAAATGAGGAAGAAAGTTGACCAGAAGACTTATAGAAGCATGATTGGTTCTGTTCTTTATCTTACTGCATCTAGACAAGATATTATATACAGTGTGTGCTTATGTGCTCGATTTCAAGTGGACCCTAGAGAATCACATCTCTTTGCAATTAAGCACATAATAAAGTACATAGCTACTTATCCACATTTGGGTCTATGGTATCCTAAGGGAACAGACTTTACCCTTCTTGGTTACTTAGACGCTGACCTAGCAAGGTGTAAAGTGGACAGAAAGAGTACGTTTAGAACATGTCAACTACTAGAGCAGATGTTGGTTTCATGGTTCTCTAAAAAGCATAACACTATGGCTCTATCTATAGTAGAAGCAGAATACGTTGCTCTTTGAAGTTGTTCACAGATTCTATGGATGAGACAGCAACTGAGGGACTACGGAAATGATAAAACGCGTACTGAAATAAGATGTGACAATACAAGTGCTATAAATCTCACCAAGAACCTGATCCCACATTCCAGGGCAAAGCATATTGAAATTAAGCATCATTTTATTAGAGATCATGTGAAAATGGTGATATATTCATGGAATTTATTCATTCAAAAAATCAATCAGAAGATATCTTCACAAAGCCGCTGGATAAAGGTACATTTGATTCAATATGTAGTAGATTAAATATTATTAACCCTTTTGCATAAAGTCTATGAGAACAGGATATAGTTTAGGAGAAGCAATCATCTGAATGAACCAATCTTCTGGGATGTACTCAAAAGAACTTGATAGTATTTTTTTTGGCACGTAAGTTATTTCCTTATATGATTGAACTTGGTAAGCCATATTAGCAAATAATTGATTTGCATAATTTCTGGTACATGCCTATGTTGTCTGCATCTATTTTTGTCAAGTTTAATAAATTTTGAATAATTGCCATTTTCAGTTATTTTTCAAAAGGACGTGACTTTTCATTTGCCTCTCTTCAGAAGGCTTTATAACCCCAAAAAAATCAAGTCTTTCACGTAGTACTTCAGAAACCTTAAAGAACAAATCTTTTTCTCAAAATCAAATCGAATCAAATCCTCTCCGAACATGGCCTCGAGATCCTCTATGTCCAGATCAAGGTCTGTGTCTCCATCTCCTCGAAGAAGATCAAACAGGATTGCTGGTAGAGGACCAAGGAATGTAGAAGGAGAACAGATGCACTTCGATCTAACGCAGACTTCTGAAGATTCCCAAAGACAATCTCCAAATGCATCCGTTCAAAGGGATGCAAGTGAAAATGTGGAATCTCCAAGGAATCCCCCAACAGAATCTGAGCAGGGGAATGTTTCTAGTAGAGATACGTCTGGACTAGCTCTGCCTAAATTAGATAACCCTCATACAGTCATGAGAATGTATGAACGTTTAGTGCAAAGAGACGCTACTGAGGAAGCAAAACTCTATTACTTACGACAAAAAGGATATTCAAATGAGTCTCGTCTAGTTCAAGTTGTTCAACTTACAAAACCACCGCCTACACGAAGAGAAAGAGTTAGTGAAGCAAGTAGGAGTAGAGAAAATGTCTGGAGAGAGAATGAAGATGATGAACAAATTTATAGAAATTTTGAAGTCAGAATGGGGATTGCTGCAGTGGCTCAGAACACAACAGGGAAATTGTTCCAATCTAAAGAGCATAAGACATTTTATAACAGATTGCTGGAACGAGGAGTTATGCACCACAGGATTGTGGATTTTGATTTTTTGGATGCTGCTGATATAAATTTGCGAGGTTATTTTGAAACGTTGCAGATGGATAAATTTTGTACTAACTCTACTGCTATTTATCTAGAACTAACAGCATACTTCTACTCTAATTTGACATTTCAGTCTCCAGATAGAATGCAGTTCAGTGTGAATAATAAGTTCTATGATGTTAGTGCAGATATTTTGGCTGATATCATGAAAGTTGAGAGGGGTCCTTTCAAGCCAATTGAAGTCACCTATGAGATTGTTTGTAAACATCTTACAAAGTTTGTTACTACTAATATCACTTATCCACTTTTGACTTTAGCAAAAACAATTCTGCATAAAATCATCATTAGCTGCATTCGTCCTAAGGCATCATCAAAGACTGATGTGGCCAGATTTGAGGCAAAACTAATGTGGGCAATTGAAAAGGGAGTTCTATTTACACTCCCTCATACTATTCTTCTGCACATGTATAGAACAGTTTCAAAGGATAAAGGACAGCTGCCATATGGAGCCTTGGTGACTAGAATCTTTGAACATCTCCAAATAGATATACCCAGGAAATTCTGCACTACAATTCTTCCAATAATGGCCATTGGACTTAAGATGATCAACAAAATGAGGCTAAAGGACGTTGTGGAAACATGGAGAAGAAAGGAGAAAGAGCTGGCTAAAGCATCAACAGCTACAAAGAGAAAAGGAAAGGAAGTAGCTGCTGCTAAACCAAGTTCTAAGAAAAGAAAACAACTTCTGCTGTAGGATGAAGATGAGAAGGAAAGTATTTCTATGATTTTAGCAAATATGAGTCAGACTGCACGCAGAATGACTGAGCCAGAAGCAAAAATGCGTCCACCAGAAATACCAGTAGAGAACATTCTTAGCACAAAACCTGCGGAGAATGTTGAGTCTGAACCAGCAAAAGATCCAGAAGAAGAAGAAGAATGAAGAGAAGAAGATAGAGATTGAATGAAAGAGGGTCCTATTCCTGAGGCTGATAACAGGGAAGAGGACAGGAATCAACAGAGGCAACAAGGATAGACTGAAGCATCAATTCAGGAGGAGCATCAGTCTCAGAATGTTGAAACACATACCCCTACAGCTTCATCTAATAATGCTGAATCTCAAAAGATATTAGCAATCCTTATGCGGATCAGAGATCAGCAGGCTACTATGGAAACCTCCTTCAACAACAAGCTGGAGACTCTAGAGAAGATAATTCATCAATGTCTCACTAAGATTGAGGAGTCTGCCACGGATATGGAGGATTTCACCCTTATTCGGACCCCTAAAAAGAAATCTTCCTAAACACATCATCTTCTGGTCTATTTTGTTTGACACTGTTTGTCGAATTTTTTGTTAGACTTTGCTTACTCTTTTCAGGATATTGACTTTTTGACAGTGACAAAAAGGGGGAGAATAATTGCAGATGTACATACTTGATCTTATAGTTGCTGATCTGCTACTGTTTTGACTAGTTGGGTTGTTGTTGTTTTGAACATGGATGCATTTTGACATCATTTGACTGGTTGATATGGGTTGATATTTTGTGATCTAAGCATCATTATACTTGTCGTGTTTTATTATGATTAGAAGTATGTTCTGCCTAACCATGTTTTGCAGAAATAACAAGCCGTATGCATAAAAAGTTTTGTCACCATCAAAAAGGGGAAGATTGTTGAGAAAACTCCTAGTTTTGATGTTAACAAATCATTTTATGTATGATAATTATATATCTCTTTTGAAGGAAAAGCCACAAGGTGGCATATGCTTTTGAATCTGCTAATGGCAGAAGAAAAAGCATAAGGTGTCTCTGAGTCTGTCCGTGTCAGGCGGAAGATCTGAAGAGACGCATATTCTGAGTCTATTCGTACCAGACGGAAGACCCGAGTAGACGTAGTTTCTGAGTCTGACCGTACCAGATGGAAAACTTAAGTAGACTCAGAACATAAGTCTGTCAAACTTATAATGGAACTACAAGATCAGATCACCAATAGTCAAGTATTTCACTTACTTTATTTATATTGATTCTGTTATATCAAACTTATTGGCAGGATCAATCAATGGACAACTTCCAAAGAAGAATTGAGCACTTATAGAACCCCGAATTCTGATTGTATGGGCGAACAGAATCCAAGGGGATATAATCTATCTTCAACGATCAAAAATACTCGCCTTATAAAGTCTGTCCAAGAAAAGGAAGACTAAACTCTCAAGGAAAGAGCCAACAGTCGAGTGTGGCTTGAAGAGTATATAAGGATAGGATGAGACCTAGGAGACTAGAGAAGATTAACATATTCCAAAGCTCTATTATGTTCTTCATTTGTTGTCCAAAGCGCGAAATTGAGTGATCCTAGTGTATTACCAAAGAGAGTGACTTTGTGAGACATATCATCACCAAATACTAATACTCAAGAGTGTGTAATCATCTTTGATCACATAGTGAAATCCAGCCTATTGGCTGATCGCTTGGAGAGTGGACGTAGGCTTGTCTAAAGCCGAACCACTATAAACTGTGTTTGCAATCTTCTCTACTCTCAATTTAATTTATGTTTGTAAATTGCAAATTATTGACATTGCTTGTGCATAAAGTTCTTCTACACCTATTCACCCCCCCTCTAGGTGTTAATACTAGCTACATCAACAAGAGCAACGATTTTTTGCATTGGAGGTCTCATCCAAACAAGACGTTCTTAGAAGGCAAGCTAGTAATAAGGATTGGTGTCCTCTAAATTTAGGAGTAAAATCACATCTTTAATTTATCCCATTAACGGCTGACCAATTGGACGGCTCATATCAACGCTTCATACTTTTTATTTTCTTTTTCTTTTTCCCCTTCTCTTCGTTTCCAGTACATGAGTCATTGACTTTTTAAAAACTAACCATCAAGGTCGGGATTGTTTTTGCGTCTGACGCGGAGAGGAGCAAAAGGATCGATCTCTCCACCAGCATTAACAATATATACATGTGTCCAATAATTGTATCCATGACAAGCATCGACACACTCTCGCCCTCCGCTCATCTTCCACATGGCCTTGTCCAGCAACGATGCTCATATTCTATCTCTCATTGCCGCTGGTTTGATTCCTTTCCAAATAGCACGATCGGAAGACAAACAACGGAAGGGAAAGCATCGTCGCTGGACCAGGCCAAGTGGAAGATGAGCAGAGAGAGATTCACGATACTTGTGATGGATACAATTGTTTGCACATATATTTTGTTAATGCTGGTGGAGAGCTGCGATCCTTTTGCTCCTATCCTTGTCAGATGCAATAACAATCCCGACCTTCATGGTTAGTTTTTAAATTGTCAATGACTCATGTCGGGTGTTTCCACTTACGAGGGCCACGTAATCCCTTTAGTGAGGTCTTCCAACCTGATCGCGTTCCTTATTTTAACATGCTGGTGTCCGCACGCCTCACACCCCTTGTTCCAAATTATATATATATATTTCCCCAATAAGGTGAGAATAACCATGTGTTTTTACATTCTAGTGTTTAGACAAAATAGTTTAAGGACTTACTCAAGTCCGTACTAGGAAATGAAGAGAAAGGGGAAAAAAGAAAAATATGGATAAATTAAAAATGTGATATTACTCCTAAATTTATTGGATACCAATCCTTATTGCTAACCTGCCTTATCAGTACATCATTTTTGGATTAGACCTCGAATGTAGCAAAATCGTTAGCTCTGCGTCAGGGTGGAACCAAGAAAAAAAGACATTATATCAACGATGATGAGGTGTATTGCATTCCCACAATTTAAGCAACACGAGATGATTCGCGAAAGACCATGGACGAGACTATAAAACTTTGTTCCTATCTCCCTCAGATTTAAACGTTAATGCAAAACGGCCATAACCCAGTTCCGTAGGAACTACATCTTCAATTCTCCAAGCACTTTTCATCATACTCACAGAGGCATGGAAATTCAAAACCTAACAGTAATGTATTATCAAAAGACATACATGGCTTTTCTTATTTTTTAAAGGGTAATGAAAAACTTTTTTTTCAACTAAAAATTTTTTACACAACTCCAAATAGATTTTAATATCAATGTGTAACTCAAGATATTTTAGGTGAATAACATTAAAATAAAAGTCAAATCTGAAAAATTAAAAGTAAAAAGCAATAGTAGATGTTCAACCATTTTCTTTCCCTTCTTAAACTTTATGAATAGAGGGTAATCCATCATGTGTTGTATATGAATTTTTAAAATATGTTTAAAAAAATATAAATAACTTATTATGGTTGAAATTTGAGTAATGATTCTTCTTTGTTGTTACAATCAATCCCATTCGAGCATGGGAACCTTAGTCAAAGGTCCATTGGGACCCCCACATAAAATAAAAGCGTATGTGGGAACATAAAGACCGGGCCGTCTACGGAGTCAGGCTTGTTTGGCATGATTGTTTGTTCGTGGGGTTCTCCAAGCTCACCAATGGGAAGGTCTCACCTCAAATGGCTTGTTAGGCGTGATTGTTTGTTTGTGGGGAATATTATTTAATGAGGTAGGATTATCCCTAAAGTCAAGATCAACCATACCGGATCACATCATCTGATAACTTCGACGCTCAAAACAATTATTTAAACACATGATATCTCTGAATTTGGGATCATATGGTTTGTCGTGTCCTCCACATTTTTGGTTTTTAATTAAGACAATCGTTGGGTAGGTTTTGGTATGAATACTGAGAACAGGTCCTAACTAGCTCAGTGGCTACTAATGCAATCAAAAGAGAGACTGTTCCTTATGGAGAATCTCATCTTTTTAGCATTTCTTGATCTTCTGTTAGCTTTCCTATTGATGTTTCAGCCTGCCATTTGTTCCAGCAACTTCACTGATCAAGATGCTCTTCTCCACTTCAAATCCACGATTGAGGTTGACCCGACGGACAAGATCAAAGGAGGCAACTGGACAGTGGAAGCAAACTTCTGTAAATGGATTGGCGTTGTTTGCAGCAACCGTAGGCAGTGAGTTGTGGCTTTAGACCTCTCCTACATGGGTCTCCAGGGAAGACTGTCTCCTTATTTGGGCAATCTCTCTTTCCTTGCTTCTCTTGATATTCGCAACAACAGTTTCTATGGCATGATTCCAATAGAGATTGGTCGTTTACCCCGCCTGAAAGAACTTGTACTCCAATCGAACCAGTTCGAAGGAAACATTCCTCCTAACTTAGCCCAGTGCCATAATCTTGAATTGATTTCACTAGCTGCGAATAGGCTAACAGGTGGCATACCGAGAGAATTCGGCACCTTCCCTATGTTGCAACAACTGTTTCTTAGCTTCAACGACTTAGGGGGTCAAATTCCAAGCTTCCTAAGCAACATATCCACGTTGCAGGTCATTGGTTTGGTCATGAACAACCTCACAGGTTCGATTCCTTCAACACTTTTCAATAGATCGCTCACGAGTGTCATGTTGACGTATAATGATCTCTCTGGAAGGCTTCCCTCCGATCTTTGCTACCGTTGGCCCAACATTCAGAGGCTTTTGCTGTCTCATAACCAATTCAGCGGCCTGCTACCAGAGACGCTAACCCAATGTAAGGAGCTTCTCGTGTTGTCGTTGTCATTCAATCGTTTTCAGGGAATCATTCCTCGAGACATAGATGGCTTGCAGAAGCTGCAGGAGCTCTATTTCGGTACTAACAACTTGACTGGCACAATTCCCCCAACCATTGGTAACATGTCGAGTTTACACATGCTGTTCATAGAATTTAACAGCATCGGAGGTAAAATTCCAAGTGAAATTGGCAAGTTGGTCAATCTGAATGCAATGAGCCTTCAGGATAATCTGCTAACGGGTAAAGTGCCTCAAGAGGTTTTTAACATTTCTTCTCTGCAAGTGCTTTCTCTGATGGACAATTTCCTTTCCGGAAGCCTTCCCTCAAGCAGCGAACTAAGCCTTCCGAATTTGGAAAAACTCTTTCTAGCAAACAACGGATTTGGTGGCAACATCCCGCAGTATTTCTCGAATTTTTCAAACCTAGTCATTTTTTATGCTGGGAACAATCAACTCAGTGGACCGATACCCTTGAGTTTGGGCAGTTTGAAGAACCTCAGATACTTCGCAATTCAGTCAAATCAGCTGACAGGTGAGACTTATGGTTCGGAGCTTGGTTTTCTCTCTGCTTTATCTAATTGCCAATCGCTGCAAACCTTGGTTCTGGAGGAAAACCCGCTTCGTGGCTCCATACCAGAATCTATCAAAAACTTCTCAAATTCCCTACAAATTCTGTTCGCTCCCAATTGTCAAATAAGAGGTCACATTCCCAACCAAATGGGTTTCTTGAAGAGCTTGACTTTCCTACAGTTGAGTGATAATGATCTAGACGGCAACATCCCATCATCAATTGGAGGATTAGAAAGCCTGCAAAGGCTGTATCTTGATAACAACCATCTTGAAGGACCAATCCCTGATGAGATATGCAACTTGACAAGTTTAGGGGAGTTGTTGCTCCGGCAAAATAGGATATCGGGATTGATCCCGAATTGCATTGGAAACCTGAACAGCCTTCAAAAGTTTCTCGTGAGTTCGAATAACATGACATCGGTTATACCGGCTAGTCTGTGGAGCCTTCAACAACTAATCTTCCTCAATTTGTCACTCAATTTTTTCAATGGAGTACTACCAGTTGACATGGGAAAAATGACAGCTATACAAAGCATAGATCTTTCTTGGAACCGACTTACCGGGGCCATACCCAGTTCCATCCAGGAGTTGAAGAGCCTTTCTTCTCTCAACTTATCAAGGAACTCATTTCAAGGATCCATACCGCAATCAATCGGCGACCTCAAAGGATTGGATTTCCTCGATCTCTCCTACAATGAGTTATCAGGCCCAATTCCCAACTCCATGGAAGGACTTCCATTTTTGCAAAATTTGAACTTGTCCTTTAATAAATTATCAGGAGAGATTCCTAACGGTGGGCCTTTTGGAAATTTCTCAGCTCTTTCTTTCACTGGAAATGAAGCACTTTGTGGAAATACAACCTTCCAAGTCCCACCTTGCAAAGTAAATGAAAAGAAATCATCAAGGGACAAGCGACTCCGGTTACTATACATTGTATTGCCAGTGGTATCAGCTATGCTTCTAGTCCCTATCATTTGCTTACTTAGAAAGCATGGGAATGCTACTATTAAAACTTCAGCTTTGGTGGAGAACCTGCCCGGAATTGACCACCCAATGATATCATATCAGGAGCTTTGCTCAGGTACTAACAATTTCAGCGAAAGTAATTTGCTTGGAGTAGGAAGCTTTAGCTCTGTATACAAAGGGACTCTAGCCAATGGGATGGACGTTGCGGTCAAAGTATTGAATCTCCATCTTGAAGGCTCATTGAGAAGTTTCGACGTAGAATGCGAGGTTTTCCGCAAGATCCGGCACCGGAATCTAGTCAAGGTGATCAGTACCTGCACTAACACTGATCTAAGAGCTTTGGTGCTGCAATACGTGCTCAATGGGAGCTTGGAGAAGTGGCTTTACTCCAACAACTACAACTTGGGTCTCCATCAACGAGTGAAGATAATGGTCAACGTTGCTACAGCACTCGATTATCTCCACCATGGCCAATCAGAGCCCGTAGTACACTGCAATCTGAAGCCTAGCAATGTTCTTCTAAATAAGGACCTGGTTGCACAAGTTTGCGACTTTGGAATTGCAAAGATTTTGGCTGAGAACAAGCTTGAAACACAAACCCGAACTCTCGGCACGATTGGTTACATTGCTCCAAGTACATTTGTCAAATTTAAACTAATCCAAGCCTTTGATTGCCAATATAATGATACAATATAATAGTGATATTTTAGCACTCATTATGCCTCTCTATCTTATTACTTATGGCTCAAAAAGAAAAAAAGATCAATAGCCAATGTTTCTTATTTCACAATCTATGACACTTGCAGAGTATGGTTTGGAAGGAAAAGTCTCGACAACAGGAGATGTGTACAGCTTTGGCATATTGTTGTTGGAAGTGATTACTGGGAAAAAGCCAACTAGTGAAATGTTCGATGCGGATATGAGCTTGAGGCAATGGGTAGGTGCAGCAATTCCGGAAAGAGTGCTTGACATTGTCGATAGCAAACTCCTTAACATGAATCAAGAAGATATGATGCTTTCAAAAGTCGAGTGCATAGTCTTATCGATCTTAGAGTTAGGACTAGAATGTTCAAAGGATTTGCCCGAGGAAAGAATGGACATAGAAACTATCATCGTTAAGCTCAACAAGATCAAGTTGTCACTTCCTTGACAAGAAAATACGGTGGAGATCAGTTCATAAAATTTGACCATAGCATCAGCTTTGTTTGTACCCAGTAATTTCATTTCCACGGCTTTGTGTATAGACATCTGCGACAAGGTTCCTAATCTTCTCGTAAGCTTTCGTAATCGGAGGAAAACAGTTGAAGACGCAACAACATTTTTCAGCAATGAAATTTCATCCAACAAGAGTCTAGCACATGTCCAACTTTGGAAGGTATAACACCTGCTCTTTTTGTGATTCTTGATGTGTTTTTCAATCTCTTCTGAGTTCCAAAATTCCAATATATCAGCTCATAAGGATTCAACTGATAAGTTTATAAGCAAATTTGTCATCTGATTGTATTAGATGTAAGTGGTCTCTATGCTTCCGCGCGACTCTTGATGATTCGAAGTGTTCTGCAGTTGCACATTATGAAAGGTAAAACTAATAACTCTGACAGAGAAGGATCCAATTCTGTCATGGAAAATTGACAGATTGAAAACGTGTTTCTAAAACTATTGTGTATCACTTAGAAGAATTAGTCAAATGGAAATGTTTGCATTACCAACAAAAGTCTATGCCTGAACATTTTCATTGATAATTTTTTGTTAATTCATTTTTGCAAGCGAAGCAAGCGATCAACCCATCCTATATTGTGGTTTTTGAGGCAAAGAAGCTGCTTAGGACATATATTTCGTGTGAACTTAGCTTGCTTTATCCTATAGATTAAATTGAATTCTATCTACTAACGAATGATTATATAAAGAAAATCAACAGGAGGAAAAGGATTTAGTGGCTTGTGGCTTTGGCTATGTTCTCCAGTTAAGAACATTATCGTAAGAGTAGTTTGATTTGCCGATGACGAACAATTTTGTTTTTCCCTTCAAAAATGATGGATGTCATTTTCGATTGGTCATTGGCATCTTCTTGCTCCTTTGACCAGCAGTTTTTTCCCCCTCAAACAAATCCATCCCATGGTCTATGGCGAAGTCTCCCCCTTCGTGGTTGACGTGAGCTACAATTATTCGAATACCTGAATTGTTCTCGGAGTGGCCCGCCAATCATTTCTTAGATCGATCAGAAACCAGAAGTTCTAGATGTTATCTGAAAATCAACTAATCATTTAGAGGTTAATTGGCCCATGAAAATCGAATATGTTGGTCTGCGGATTTGATTATCCGTGAGGAAGGATGAGCACCTGTTAGGAATTATCAAGCTGTTGGGATTGGAATTCCTAATGTGGTTTCTTCATCTACATAAATGCATTATTTTGAAAAGCTATAAGATATTTCCATCAATGATTCAAGTGAAATCTCAAACGCTTTGATTTTGTTTTATTTCTTAAATGAATAATTTCTCGTAAGAGATACAATTTAGATTTCATACAACCAAGGAATTTCATTATAAAAGGAAATACTGATAATTCAAATTGATGTAGTTATAATGATAATTGATCCAGCTATTAATTCTTTTCCATTTTATGCTTCTCTTGATTCTTGCTTCCATCCCACAAAATGATGCTCCCTTTAATTTTGGCCGGAAAATCTCCATTCTCTATCCCTGATTCTTACTTTCCACTTTGGATATGTATCTTGACCGTGACATCTGCCCCATCCCGCCAAAATTATCCTTGTCCTCAAGGATGAAAAGGTGCAGGAATTGGCCCAAGATTGTCAGTCTTCCCGCGTTAGCTTCATCCAATCCCTTCCATTGAATGTGAACTTATTTTCAGCCTCGGTGGATCCTATTGGCAATCACGGCCGCAGGCTCAACTTGCAGCAGTCCATCTTCAGCCTCCATGTTTGGTAGCTTAGCCTCAAGCTTGTCGCATGCTCTAAGGTGGGGCTTCAATGCGAAGACATCAAAAACAGAATGGGTTCAGGCGGTTGGAGGAAGCTTGAGGTGGTATGCAACCAAGCCAATGCGACCAATGACTTCAAACGGACCATAAAACCGAGGAGATAGGCTTGTGGCGTTTACCGTTCAAACTGTCATTTGGCGATAACGGTGTAAGCGAACAAAAACCTCAACAATCGTATTGGGCTTTCATCCGTGCTTGTGCATCCACAATTTGCTGCCTAAGGTCTGTAAGCAGCTGGTCATGGGCTTCCAAATTGCGAGTGACGATGGCGCTTTGTGCAGTACCAAGCACGTTGGTAAGGAGGTTTCATACAGGCCTCCCATTCACCAATTCGAACGGGGTTTTGCGGGTGGTGGTGTGGTTACTAGTGTTGTAGCAAAACTCCGCCCATGACAACCATTGAACCCAACGTTTTAGATGATCACTAGTAAAGCATCTCAAATATATTTCAAGGATCCAATTGACCACTTTGGTTTGTCCATCTGTTTATGGGTGGTAGGCCAAACTCATGCTGAATTTAGGGTGCATTTGGTTCGGTTTTTGAGGAATGCACTTGGGAAAATGCAAATACTTTTAGGCTAAAGGGGTTTCTCGAAATGCAAATACTATTTGGTAATTTTTGCATTGTGAAATAACTTTGATCTAAATGCCATTTGATGAATACCACATTTTTCTAAGGGACCTTTGAGAAAGTTTTTATTAAAAAAAATTATAAATATATTTTTTTTCAAATTCACTTTCCGGGGGCCAAATTTGGCTGTCGAAGGGCCACCGGCCACCCTTCGATGGCCAGATCTGGCCGTCGAAAGGCCTCACCTAAGATCGCCCGACCTCAGGCCGCCACGCCTAAGGTCAAGCGACCTCAAGTGGCGGTCGCCCATCGCTTGGGTCGCGAACCCAGGCAACGGCGGCAACCACCTGGGTCGCGAACCCAGGTGACAGCGGTGGTCACGTTGCCTGTCGCCTAGGTTCGCGACCCAGGCGACGGTGGTGGTCGCGCAACCGCCTGGGTCGCGAACCTAGGCGATAGCGGTGGTCGCACAACCACTTGGGTCACTCAACCCAGGCAACGACTGATTGCCGCACCTCAAGCAGCGACCCAGGTGCGTGACCGCCTGAGGTTGCGCAACCAAGGGCAATGACTGGGTGATTGCCCCCTTGACCGACAACCGGCGGTCGCCCCCTTGGCCAACGGTCGTTCTCCTTGGCCGACAATCGCCGGCAGTGTTGGCCACGCGGGGAAGATGAACAGCACAAATATAAGTTGCATTCCGAAAATGCCACTTGCAAATGTACCTCTGAACTTGCATTTAGCTAAAGGACTTTGAGGATACTTGGAGATGCAATTGCATCTCCCCAAAGTTCTCCAAAATATTAAGCTAAATACCTTTGCATTTTCCCAAGGGGCTTTGGAGGCTGAAAGCCTTTTGGGAAAGCCCAACCAAACGCACCCAGTCTCTTGTAGTTCGAATAATTTCCACCAAAAGACACTTGTGAAAGTGGGATCCCAATTACAAACAATGGATTTAGGCACCCTATGGAGTCAGGAGATATTTTCAAAAAATGCCCTTGCCATCATAAGGGCCGTGTAGGGGTGGCTGAGTGCGGTGAAGTGGGCCATCTTTGATAAACAGGCAACAACAAAGAATATAACGGCCTTACCGTTAGAAGCTGGTAATCTTTCTATGAAGTCCATTAAAATATCCTCCCAAATTTACTTCGGAATCAGCAATGGGTAGACCAATCCCACGGGCTTGCAATGCTCTACTTTATTTCGTTAGCAAACTTTACAATTTCGGATGCATTCCCGCAACGATGCTCTCAAGCCTTTCTAGAAGAAAGACTTGAGATGTTTGAGGGTTTTGTGGAATCCCTCATGCTTGGTGTCATGTGTCTATTCGATGATGATGGGAATTAATTCCGAGTCTTGTCTATTGATGCCTGTTTTTTAGTTGACACGTTGATAAAAATAAAAAAAAATAAAAATTGAAATTTTTTATTGTGGCGGAGCCCATTTTTTGAGCAAAAATGTGTTGTTTCTTGATTATGTTTGTTGGCCTAGCTTTAGAAATTGATTGCCTATCCATTACACATGAAAGCCTGAAAAGTCAAATGACTGAGTTTCGAGTTAACTTTTTGGTCAATCATTTGACCAAAAGTCAATCGTGATTCAAATTTTTGCTTTTTACATAAATATATTTCTTTCAAGTCTAACTTCACTTTAGAAGTGAAAATTTTAGAAAAATCCAAACATTTGACCACAATTCAAAATCCTAGTAAAAGTCAACTAGAGTTTGACCTTTCGTCAAACATTTTACAAAAAAATGAAAAATGCAAAAATCATTTCATTCAATTTGACTTTGGCATTAAAATTTTACGAAAATCAATTAAGAACCTTGTTTTTTGAATTTTTTTCTTTTAGGTTCAAGATCAATTGAAAATAAAATTACTTTTGTTCTAGTCATAATTAGGCTTAATTCCTTTTACGACATTTGATCTAGCGACAATTATCCATTCACTCGTTTAATCAATTTTAAGATTAGGTAAGTCGAAAAATGAATTGACATTTTTGTCCCTAATTAGGGGTCTAAATTTATTCAATATGATTGGTGAATGAATACTGCAATTCTACTCAATTTTGTGAGTAAAATCCATATTTTGGGTCAATTTTGGGAAATTCACCTTGCCAACTCATCAATTTGGGGAATTTAGCTAACTTGGCTTTAAGAAAATAAGGTTGTTAAGCTTCAATGCAAGAAATTTGGGTTGACTAATTTATAACTAAGGTTTAATTTGATGAATTGAAGTTCAATTTTGACATTGGCCCTCAACTTAATTTTGACAAAAAGGCCATGCCATCTGTTTAAGGTCAATTTAAATAGGATAGGTCCCTCTAAGCATGGACAATTAGGCTAATAGGTGTTTTGCAATATTTATTCAATACAATTTCATTTAATTTGCAAATGTCGACTCATAATTAGGTGAAATTGCCTGTTTAAGCCTAGAAAATTCAATTTGCTGTACCCATAGCATAGGTCTAATATTCTTCATATTACTTCGGTAATTAAACCATTATAAATTGCCGAACTGCATTTATACAGTTTAATTAACCTAATATAGGTCAAAATTGGACCATTTCTCTTCAAATTAGGTAAAATTTTCAGACTAAATTGCGTCAATTTAAGGACTCATTGGACTGAACCGACCAAAAAAGGTTTGAACCGGTCAAACTAGTGTGAACTCGTCCGATCAGTCTAACTGACCATTGGAAAGGAGACCAGTTCGGCCCTCCTCTGGCCAATTCTTGGTCAATGACAACCATTGTTAGATGGGTTACGCCATGGCCAATTCCCCATTGCCCTTTACTTTCTCCAAATTTGCAAAAATGCCTCAGGTTTTCATCAAAATTAGGTTCTCAATTGCAAAAATAATTTGGACCATTGATATTGTGAATCTCAGCCCTTTAAATAAGCACATGCTTAATTCTAAACTTGCTTAAATGCTAAGGAAGTTTGTTAGATCTATAGGATTAATCCTTAACCGTCAGATCAAACCGATGGCTAGGATTTGATGCCAAAAGGGAGTATAAAAACAAGTTTCCCTCTAAAATTTCAAGAGGAGGCTCATTTGCTGCACAAAACAAAATTGCAAATATCTCTCTCTCTTATCGACTTGGGCGGTTCAATTCAACCGCCACCCAACCACCTTGCCGTTGCGTATGAGCCTTCACCAATGACAATGCTACTCACGCCTTCGTCCACAATGTCTTGCTCCCTCTGCTCGTGCCTTCGATGTTCAGCTTCTCCATCGTTGAGCTCCCGTTCAGCCCATGTCTTCCTTTGATCGTAGTCCCTCCTTCGCAAGTTCGATCAGTGCCAAACCAAGCCAATTCGGCCTCTCTAATCTCCTCCAGCATCTCCTCCCTTCATCTGATGTCCCAGTGGGCAGCATCCACTCCGTTGAAGCTCTGATCGGCCCGCTCCAAACCGAACCGATCCGGTTTGGATTTGTACCAGATCCAAGCCAGTGCTCACCAGCAGTGATCTTTCCGTCTCTGGCAATCCTTAAGTACTTTGGAGCTTCCTCGAGGTCCCTTTGTCCTGATTTTGCTGAATAGGTTGAAGATCGAAGCTTGGATTGAGCGAAATCACAAGGTAAATGCCCCTCTAAACTCAAATCCGATGAAGCGAGGCTACGATAGGTAGTCAGGGCTAGAATTCAACTTAGAAACTCCTATGAACTTGATTTTGATGCTATTTAGCTGTTATGAAGTTGTTTGAATATTTGATGATCATTTTCTTGAAGATGAACATGTTTTACAAATTTGGATTTCATTATGTGACCTACTATTTTGGCAATTTTCGCCTCATAAATGTCGTTGAACGCTCCTCATATCGTCTAGACTTTTGTAGTACACTCTGAGAGCTTCAATTTGATATATTATAGTGCCCAAATTGACTTCGTTTGCTACCTGAAAATCCATTCCAAAATTTGAATCTCAGTTTTGAAAATTGAAGGAAAATGAATTTTGAAGATTTTACCACTTGCTAGCAAATTTGTCTATTTTTCGCTAAATTTTCTGTTAGGATTTTTAAGTTGCATCCTTCATGAAATTACTCCATATGACTTAACTTACGACATAATTTTTTCAATTTTTTATGAGAAATGTGCCTCGACCCGTGTTTTTGTGAATTGATCATGATTACTTGGAACATCATTCCCTGATTCGGGTTGATTTTTTTTACCGACTGATGTGTTTGGACTTGAAAATTGATTTCTCCATAAAAAAATGTTCAAAAATGTGTTGTTTACAATTTGTGATTTTTTTGAAATTTTTAGAGGATGTTCAAGTGTCGAGAATACATGTCATTTAACCTCCACGCATGCTGATTTCCAGCGATCTGCAACATTGTCGAATTTTTGTGGATTTTTCTGTGTGGATCTGGAATTAAGTTCCTTCATGAAAGATATTCGCATGTGTCTTGCCTATGTCACAAAATTTGTTTCATATATTTATACTTTGTATGATAAGTGAAAAGCCTTGTGATCTGAATTTGAGTCTTGTCTGCCCTATTTTAGTTTGAATTGCATTTGCATCAAATTCAATGTGTAATTGACGTTTCTAAACCTAGAAGTCTCATAAAAGTCATAACACACCACATTATCTTTCCAACAAAGTAAGAATCATGTTAAACGGACTTCATATGGTCAATCAATCACATGAACAAACTTTATTTCAAGGATATAATCAAAATTTGATTAATTGCATCGTGTTTATCTTGATGATCTTGTAGCATACTTTGTCTGCTCATTAAGGCATATGTCTCTACTGTCATTCTTACTACTATCTTATGTTAAAATTTGGTGATTTTTGGATATCATCAACATGGCCATATTGCTATGGAATTGCCTCGAATTGCTGCTGCTTTGCTCTGTTTTATTGCATTTGATTGAGTTGCATATTTTTGTAAAAGGCATGCAAATGATCAGAGTATTGCACAAAACTTTCTCATATCACATTGCCCACACATGCTCCAATTTTTACGACTCTCTAGGCTACGGCACAACCTTATGGTTGGCAATCAATTGGTCGTAGACCAGGCATCATCCTCCCCTGTGAGGCACGGCGACATCATGGGCTCTCCCCTACCAACGGCATTCCATAAAGAGCATGGGCCCGGCCTCAACTGCAACTTCGCATCTGACCACTGTCGAGCGACATAATGGTCACGGCACAACCTCGAAGGATTGGCAGTAATTCGGCTGTACTGGGCTATCAACTTTAATTTGACCATGCAATACATCAGCAAACAATTCATTCTTGTCTTTGCTTTTGCTTAGTCGTGAATGCACATAATTTGTGCTCATATGACATGTTGTTGTAGTTGACACACGTATAATGTCATGCAGTACAATCCAATCACTCGTGAAAATTACGACAAACCGAAATTCAATTCCAACCAATCAACAATCACGTATATTCCCTAATTCTTGGGAATAATCAACAATTTGCACTTCAACAAGCCTTAATAATCAAGAACACAACAATTTGAAACCAAAATTTGCTTATGTATGAACAGTGCCGTAAACAGTAATTGTGAATAGTAATTGTAAACAATGATCGTGAATAGTAAATTCATTTGAAATTAAATAAATAAACTTAACCATGGTTAATCAATTAACCTAACCATGATTAAAATCTAACCTTGGTTACTTTAATTAATTAATCTTAGTTACTTTATTACTAACTATGGTCAGTTAACTAACCCTAGTCAACCTTAATTAACCAGCCTAATTAACCAATCAACCTTAATTAATCACAAACACACTAATACACTAATTAACCCCTAAGCAAGATTAACCCCTAAATAAGGATTAGGCAACTAACTTACTTAGATTAGAAATCCAACAACACCGGCGCATAGAGGGGAATGAGGGCTACGAGGAGGAAGTTCGAGGACGACAAGAAATGACAAACGATGGCCGAAACGGGCCAAAACAGCCCCCGAAACACTGTTCACATGGAAGCAGTGCAACTGAGTGGGAAAAGGCCAAAACGGGCGGTTGGCGGCGACCAACGGTGACCGGCGGTGTGCGGCTGGCTCCCTGAGTCCGAGGACTACACTTTGGGCAGTGGTGGCAACTCCAGTGATGGCGGCAAGGCTGTTTTCCAGCTAGAAAACAACAAGGATAGCAAGAAACAGCAGAAATAAAAGAGAAAATGAAGAGAAAAAGGGAGAGAGAGAGGGGGACTGCTATGCTGGATGAATTTGGGGAGAAAGGAGGAGAGAGATGGCTGTTGAAAACTTGAAAGAAAAGCCAAGGCAAGTGGGCTTGCCACTTGCTTAAAATAAAGCCAAAAACAAGCATAAACTAAGCCCATTTGGGCATAAAAGGAAAATGCCAAAAGAGAGAAGCCCATAGGCTGAGAAGGGAGAGGAACTTGGACCAGCTTGGGCCCCCTTTGGGCTGGGCTGAATGGGCGCAAGGCCCATTGGGCCGCTAGTCTTGGGCCGGCCCACTCACGAGCCTGAAACTCGGTCCAATTTTTCCTTTTCCAACACTTCTGCATCCAACAGAAAATCCAAAAATAAATAAGGCGACGTCCAAATATTTAATCCTGACATCACCGAGAAGTTAGTTTCCAAAATCGGATTAAAAATCGAGGCTAAATTGAGTCGATTGCGACTGTAGTATAATTTGAATTATCGGGCACCCTTTTAGGACTTTCCTCACATTGGACCCATGGTCAACCATTCTTTGATCCACGTTAATGTCAATTCTCGAGTCAGGGACATTCCTTGATTGTCATGTGATCTCGGGGGCTCAATTGATGTTAACACCCGAATTTTTGTTTATATGTTTATATGCCCATTTATTTTGCATATATAAATATATATCAATTTATAGAAAAGATAAAAAAAATTCGAAAAAACAATTTGAAAATCGAAAAAAAAAATAATTTGTCGAGTGGGCTGGCATAATCCAACCCATTCTTTCACTCTTTCAACCCACCTATTTTATTTCTTTGAAGTCCATCAGAGTTATTTGAAGAGCCCAGCCCACACCACAATTTTCCCTTATTTTCACACTCTATTAGCACATGCACACAAGGCACGATGCCGTTTTAGTTTTCTCTTAGGCTGTGACGCAAGAGCTGAGGTAAACACTGTGACGCCAGCAAGGGACTCCCCTTGCTGTGCTGTCACCTAGAGGAAGGAGGAGGCTAGGCGAGCATGAGAGGAGCATGAGGGGAGGCAAAAAGAAACCAAAGAGAGAAGGCAGAAAAAATAGGAGAAAGAAGCGGGTTTTGATGGTTTTGAAGGGGAAGGCAGAGAGGAAAAATAAAAATAAAAAAACTTAAGAGAAGGACTTTTTCAGAAGCAGAAGCTTCTTCTTCGGTCGAGTTCTTCTTTGGGGGTTCTCTAGGCAAAGACTGAGCAACGAAAAAAAAACGCAGGAGGAAAAAACGAAGAGGATGGCAGGGGGTCGGTGAGCAGAGAAAGGCGATTCTGGACACGGGCGATTCTCTGGTTTTTGGGCAGCAAGACAGAAGCAGCAAGAGGGAGCAAAAGAGGAAGAAGAGGAGCAGTAGGAAGAGACGAAAAAAAAAGGCGGAGAATGGAGGCGACGGTTTTTCAGACAAAAAAAAGGGGATAGGGAGAAGAGAGCGACGTATAGGAGATGGCGTGAACAACATAGAAGAAAAAGAAAGAAAAACCAGATATGAAAAAAGAGAAAGCTGGAGAGCTCAAGGAAGCTAGGCTGAAGGAGAGAAACGGGGGGCGAGCTCTTCTGGGCATTTTTCTGGGTTTTTGAGAGACCACAAGGTGAAAGAAAAAGCTCGGAGAGACGGAGTAGAAGAACGGAGGTGGCTTTTCTGGGTTTTCTCTGTGGTTGATGTAAAAATGAGAGGGTTTGTGTTAGACCTTGTGCTCGCCCTAAAAGTTGAACGTTCGTCCTTATAAACCGTCTCCCATCAAGACAGTTATTGAATGGGCGATTGTCATGAAAAGTTATGAAGCGTGGAAAAACCGCACGTGGAATAACCGTTTGTCAAAAGTAAAAATATGGGTCAATATTATTGGTAAGTTTTATTTAAAAACTATACCCCATAATGTGGGATCACATATAAATATTACATTCTCCCACTTGATCCCAACATTTTCATTAACAGATTATCCAACCAATCCACGAAACTTTATACTTAAGAAAAGAAACAAGATGCATGAATCATGGCGACATGTTCTCTTAAAGCGAGTAATATCTTCCATGTATCACAATGCATCTTATTACTTTTATGTTAGCCCATATGTGACAACACATCTTAATGAATAAACTCAATGTTTATTCCAAAACCAATGATAATTGTTATTCTCGTAAAGAACTGAATGTGTACACCAAAGTTGAAAATAACATTATAACTGAATAAAAGTTTCATACAACAAAAATCGTTCACATGATGATAGATTATATAATGGAACCTAATCCCATACTAGCTACATGATCCTTATACTTCATTGGTGGCATGCCTTTAGTCAAAGGATCAGCTATCATCAATTCAGTGCGAACGTGCTCAATGACCACTTTATTCTCCTTTACACATTCCCTTATGACTAAATACTTTATGTCGATATGCTTACTTTGACTGTCACTTTTGGCATTTTTAGCCATAAAAACCGCAGCTAAATTGTCACAATATATCCTTAATGGCCTAGAAATAAAATCAACAATTCTAAGCCCAGAAATGAAACTCTTCAACCATACACCATGCAAGGTAGACTCAAAACAAGAAACGAACTCAGCCTCCATAGTGGAAGTAGCAGTCAAAGTCTGCTTCGCACTTCTCCATGACACGACTCCGCCAACTAACATAAAAATGTATCCAGATGTTGATTTTCGAGAATCAAAACGCAACCAGCAAAGTCCGCATCCGAATAACCAACTACTTCCAAGTTGTCAATCCATTTATACATAAGCATGTGACCTTAGGTACCTTGAAGGTATCTCATCACTTTCTTTGCAGCTTTCTAGTGGTCCATACCCAGGTTACTCTGATATCTTCCCAACATTCCAACAACAAAAGCAATGTCAGGTCGAGTGCAAACCTGAATATACATCAGGCTTCCGACAGCAGAAGCATATGGAATGTTTTTCATTTGTTTCCTTTCTAGATCATTCTTCGGGCACTGGTTCAAATTGAACCTATCACCCTTCACAATGGGTGTTATATTTTGTAAACAATCTTTCATCCAAAAACTCTCTAAGACCTTATTGATATAGGTTTCTTGAGATAGTCCTAAAACTCCTTAAGGTCTATCTCTATGGATCTTAATGCCAATGACATAAGATGCATCACCTATATCTTTCATGTCAAAACTCTTAGAAAGAAATTATTTCACCTCATGTAGCAACCCCTTATCATTGGTCGCAAGTAAAATATCATCCACATATAGCACAAGAAAACAAATTTAGCTCCCACTAACCTTCTGGTATATACATTGATCCATGACTTTTTCTACAAAACCGAATGAAGAGATCACATAATGGAACCTTAAGTACCATTGGCAGGATGCTTGTTTCAAGCCATATATAGATTTCTTGAGCTTACAAACCAAATGCTCACCTTTACTAGAGGAGAATCCTTCAGGTTGTTTCATGTACACCTCCTCCTCTAGTTTCCCATTGAGGAATGCCGTTTTCACATCCATTTAATGTAATTCCATATCAAAATGGGCGACCAATACCAAAATAATACAAAGAGAATCTTTCTTGGATATAGGAGAAAATGTCTCCGTGTAGTCGATTCCTTCCTTTTGAGTGAATTCTTTGGCAACAAGTCTAGCTTTGTATCTCTCAATGTTGCCTAATGAGTCTTTCTTGGTTTTGAAGACCCATTTACAACCAATGGCCTTCACACCATCAGGCAACTCAACTAAATCCCAAACTTCATTTGATGCCATAGAACTCATCTCTTCTTTCATGGCATTGTACCACAAATTGCATTCATCACTACTCATAGCTTGTGAAAATGTTTCAGGGTCATTCTCAGCTTCAATATTATAGTCAGATTCTTGTGGATACACAATAAAATCACTAGAAACTGCTGCTTTCCTCATTCTAGTAGATCTTCTTAATGTTGTATCAACTGGTTGTTCAATAGTTTCTAGTACTTGCTGAACAACAGGATCTACTGGATCAATATCAGCAAGTTGTGGAACTTCAATGGTTTGTTGTTCAATAGCCGGTTGAACTGTAGGGGCATTATGAACAACAACCAACTTAATACTTGAGGTGGAAGATTGAATATCTGAATAATCCTTTATAGGAATAAGTTCCTTCAAATGATCACTCCCACTAATCAAGTCATTTTCAAGAAACTTAGCATTTATTGATTCCACAATCCTAATAGTGTGAGATGGACAATGGAACCTGTACCCCTTAGACTTTTCAACATATCCAATGAAATACCCACTTATAGTCCTTGGGTCTAACTTCTTTTCTTGTGGATTATAAACTCTCACTTCAGACGGGCATCCCCAAACGCGTACATGTCTCAAACTCGGCTTCCAACCCTTGAATAACTCGAAAGGTTTCTTTGTAACAGCCTTGGTTGGAACTCGGTTCAATATGTACATTGCCGTCTTAAGAGCTTCAGTCCATAAGGACTTAGGAAGTTTAGAGCTACTAAGCATACTTCGCACCATGTCCAATAAGGTTCGGTTTCTTCTTTATGCTACATCATTTTGGTCCGGAGAACCAAGCATAGTGTATTGGGCAATTATCCCATTCTCTTGAAGAAACTTCGCAAATGGACCAGGTGCTTGTCCATCCTGAGTGTATCTACCATAGAATTCTCCACCTCTATCTGACCTCACAATCTTAATTTGCTTACCGCATTGGTTCTCTACTTCCGCCTTAAATACCTTAAAGGCATCTAATGCTTCATTTTTATTATGAAGTAAGTAGAGATACATGTAACGTGAGTAATCATCAATAAAAGAGATGAAGTATTTTTGACCATATGAGTCTATGTCAAGACTACAAATATCCGTATGTATGATTTCTAATATGTCTGTACTCCTCTTGGCACATTTCTTTGTCTTGTTGGTTTGCTTTCCCTTTATGCAGTCTACACAAGTATCAAAATCAGTAAAATCCAAAGTACTAAGTACTCCATCATTTACTAATCGATTAATTCTTTTTATGGAGATATGTCACAATCTCCAATGCCACAACATAGAGGAATGTTCATTCACAACACATCGTTTCACACTAGCATTATCATGAACATGCATCGCATCATAATAGGAATTGTCTTGCAAATTAATTCGAAAAAGACCATCAGACAAAGTACCACTCCCAACAATTTTAAATTTAAACAACAAATTGATATTTAAACGTGAAAAGTGAAAAGAGTAACCTAAAGGTACAAGTCTTGAAACTGAAATTAAGTTTCTAGAGAAACTAGGTACATAAAAGGTCCTTTCCAAATTCAAAACAAAGCCACTATAGAGAACTAAACTGCATGTCCCAATAGCTTCCACATGTGAATGCATCTTGTTCCCCGAATAGATGCATCTTCTTGTGGTTTTGAAAACCCTACAAGGAATTCGAAATATGGATTGTAGAACTAGAATCAATCCACCAAGTGTTGCGACTCACATTAGCCATATTAGATTCATAACAAACATAAGAGATTGGATTACCTTTCTTCTTGAGCCAAGCCTTAAAACTGATGCAATCTTTCTTCATATGCCCCTTCTTTCTACAGAAGAAACATTTGGATTCTTTCTTAATATCAGCTTGGAGAGGTATTTTACCTTTTCCCTTATTCTCGCCATGACCCTTATTCTTTCCTTGTGTTGCCAAATGAACACTTTCTCACAATTCCATAATCAGCCTTTCTTCCTCTTGAACACACATGGTCATAAGTTCATTAATTGACCATTTATTCTTATGTGTGTTATAAGAGATCTTGAAAGGTGCATACTGCTGTGGAAGAGTGTTCAGGATGTAGTACACAAGAAAAGACTCAGATATCTCGATCTCAAGGGTCTTCAATTGAGCTGCAATATCCCTCATCTTCATGATGTGCTCACGCACACCTCTAACACTAGTGAGCTTCATAGATGAAAACTTCATAATCAGGATCATAGCATGCGCCTTTTCAGAACTCTCAAACTGCGTATCAATGGCTTCCAATAAAGCCCTAGCATTGCTATGTTGAGCAACCGAACCACGGATACTAGGAGACAATCTTGCCCTTATGAACATCACACTAAGGCGGTTGGACCGCTCTCATTGTTCATAAAGGGCTTTCTTAGCTGTAGTGCTCGTATCAGTAGGAGCAGGTGGTTCGTCTTTCCTTATAACATAGTCAATGTCCATGCACCCCAATTGAAGAAGAATTAACTCCTTCCAAACTCTATAGTTTTCACCATTCAGCATGGGAACATCACACTTAAATTCAGAGAAATTCACAGGTTGCAAAACTGCATATCAAATAATCATGCTTATGTCACAAAATATGAGGCAAAATTTACATAAATCATGCTTTACCAATGTAAAACATGGCACAAAATATGAATTACATAACATAAAAACTGCCAGTGGGCTAAGTTTTTAATTTAAATAGATTCATAATAACTTTATGAAGAAACTA
Organism: Corymbia citriodora subsp. variegata; assembly: GCA_014858505.1. Taxonomy (NCBI): domain Eukaryota; kingdom Viridiplantae; phylum Streptophyta; class Magnoliopsida; order Myrtales; family Myrtaceae; genus Corymbia; species Corymbia citriodora. The sequence continues at coordinate 25,513,529 of CM026412.1, forward strand.
TCATATTACATTCCTTTCCTTAATCCATGTAGGTAAATTAAGAAAAATAATATGATATTTCAACCTAATTAATCATATTAATATAATGAAAATTCCTATGGGATAATATTCATCGTATTAAAAAGATTAATTACAATCAATGTCCAATTCCAAATGTGATCCGGAGGCTTTTAATATATATTTCAACTAATTAAAGATGCCATGACTACTCTCTAATTAATTAAAATATATGGATCACTAGATATTTTAATTTCATACATAAAATACTCACAAATGCATCAAGGGCAGAATGGTAATTTAATACCACAAGGACAGAACAGTAAATACATTAATCAGAGAAAAAAAAAAATTAATTCAGCCAAGGGTAGAACCGTAAATTCAATCGGCAAGGGGAAAAATTGTAAAATCCACAAAAGGGGGGCAAAACTGTAAAATATGGGTCCACGGCCAGGGCGCGTGCTGCCCTTGCGCGGGCACATGGCACTCACGCGCCTTCTTCATCAGGCACGTGAGACACACGCGTGGGGGCAGTTGCGCGCGCGTGGCACCCACGCGCCAGCAATTCCCACGCATGGGGGCCACGCGCCTTCTACCTTCATGCGGACGACCGATTTTCGGTTGGTTTTTCACCGTCTCTGCCGCACTTTCGACGAATGGATCTCCTCCGACAGTTAATTTTAGACCAAAATTATTAGTGGGTGTTGGAGAACACATCAATGTGACCACATAGACCCAAACATCGGCAAAAATGATCAAAAAATTGGTTTGAATCAAGCAAAAAATTCCCTTTATGCAAACCCTTAGCCACCGCGACTTTCGCTGCACGATTAGCCTCCGGCAGTCACCGATATGCTGGAAAACTTACAAGCATTCTACCCCATGGCGGTGTGACCGTACTGGTCCGAAGCCGGGCGATGGGTCGCCGGAATTTCGCCGGAAACGATAAATTTCTCTCTAAACCCCATTTCTGATTTACTGTTCATTTAAATTCCGAAAAATACACCCAAAAATTCACAAAAAACAAGGCAGAGGCACTAACACGCTCTGATACAAAATGTAAGATGATCAAACAGAATGTTCTTCTCATGCTTGATGAACAAAATTCAAGCACAATAGAATTTTTTTTGGAATACACCATCAATACGCGAGGAGATTGGGTTATTAGAGTACGCCTTAATCATGGTCGGATTTCTATGAAGTTCCTGTGGATTTTCGACGAATGCAAACTTGAACAATGGCTGGAGGTCAGATTTATTTTTGATCATGTTTCCGCATAAAATTCTATTGTGCTTGAATTTTGTTCATCAAGCATGAGAAGAACGTTATGTTTGATCATCTTACAGTTGAGCCGTTCTTTTCTTCAGTTCTTGTTGCTCGAGAGACAGCAAAAAGACGAAAAAACGCAGAAGGGAGAGGGTGAAGATTTTCTGATTGGACCGAGAGAGAGACAGGGCGAGCTACGAGAGAGATCTGAGAGCTGGACAGACTAAGAGAAAAGGATAAATAGTGGAGGAAAACAGCAACTTGGTTTCTGGGTTTTTTATAAAAAAAAAACGCAGAAAAAAAAGAGAGAGCAGAAGAAGGGAAGGAAGGAGGGGGGGGGGGGTCATCTCCACTGGCCATCCACGACTGAAGGTCCTCAGACCTCGCTTTCTGGCTGCAAGTCCCGCGTCCACATCCTGGGTGCAGCACGCCCGTCGCCCGTCATCGCGGATCTTGCACCGGGGACACTGCCCGTCGCGGCTCCGGGAGTTCCACAGTCACTGATCCGCGACGCTCGCCATTTTTTGGGCTTCCTCGTAGCATTTCTTCCGCTCAGTGTTAACTACCCTCAAGTAGCTCGCGAAGCCAAGCCGAAGAGGCTGTTGCCCTGTTCGTGTGACTCCATGTGCCACTACCGCTTCCAACGACGACGATGACGAGGAGGAGCTAATGCAAGCACCGGCCTGCAACGTCCCTGCTGCTTGTGCTGATCCAAGAAGACCCACATCGTGATGACAAAGCTGTTCGTGATCTTGCGACGAAAAACCTGTGGCTGCTCCATCTCGATGTCGACGACCTTGCTGGCCTAGCATCACACTAGGACTGAGCGTCCCCATGAAGTTGCCGGCCACCAATGATATAATGGAAGCAGCAAATTCCTCTACGAAGTGGAGGAAAGGTCCATCCTCGAAAAAGAAGAAAAGGAAGCTGACTGGAGGTGTGAGATTCTTGTTGAAGAAAAGAGAGAGTCGGAAAAGAACAAGAAGAAAAGAGGATGAGAAAGGTTCTCTTGACGAAAAGCTTCTGAAGAAATTCAACATTTCATCAGTCGACGTCCATCGCAGCCGAACACCGTCTTCGTTGATTTTGGTTGCTGCAACTCTTTCATGAACGAAGGTAATGTCTTCTACTTGCTCAAACCGAAATTGAACTCTAGTTCATGTTTATGTTTTGAACATGATGCTGCTGAGATAATCTGAAATAGACTTTCGTTATTCGTAATGGCCGAGAATGAGCTGTTTGTCCTAGATCTGCATATAGACGTCACGGATGAATTGTACATAACCTGTTTGATTAAATGCCTTATAGGCACGAGCAGAAAATGATTTGCGATCTTGTTCAAATATGAGAATGTGTCGATGTAAGTTCATTGATTCTCTAGCCTTTAGGTTCGATATCATTCATATTTCATTCTTACTACGACAACATCCACCCGCTTCTTTCGTTCCCTTTTTGCATCTTTGCATCGTCACCGATGGCACTGTTCTGGCGGTCAATCGTGGAGGTCCAGAGATAAGAGACAGTGAAGAGTGGGCGTCTAATATGCTGTGATTACCTGCTGAGATAACTATCCTTCATTCATGCGTTTTAGAATGTTGAGTCTTGATTGAAGATCTGTGTGACCTTGGCAATGGTGGTGCTTTCGGGAAGTAGATAAGTCGAGGAAGAAGATGAAGCAGGAGGAAAAGGACAAAACAAAAAAAAAAGACAATAAAAAAGAAAAGAGAAAAAGAGAAAAGAGAAAAAAAAGAAGAAAAGGGGCCGGGCTGAAACTTTAGACAAGGGGGGCTGGGCTGCTTTACATTTTTCGGCTGGGCTAGGTCTGACTGTGGGCTGTTTGTTGGTGTGGGCTAAAATTTTGGAAATAGGGAAATGGGCTTTTTATTTTTGTCGTTGGGCCATTAAAGTATTTTTCGGCCGGGCCGTTCGGCCAGCCAGGTCATTGCTCCGGCCCGGCCCGATAGGGGCCGAGTCGGTTTAGTAGGGCGGGTTTCCCTGTTCAAAAGCTATCTCATGAACAAATGATTCAACCTTGTTCAACCCCACTTGTATGGTCGGTGGTTAATTCATGGCCAATCCCTTGACCAATTCATGGTTGATCGGTCGGTCAGACAATGACTAATCATTAATCATTTACTAATCAAACCGATTGATTCCATGATCAATAATTCATGGTCGATCCATTTCGAACCTTATGACAATTTCTTATGGGGTTGGAATCGATGATGTTATAGTATCTATTAGTGAAATTGAGGTAATAGCCAGTGAGACCTGAAAATCCATGGACTGATTTGACATTCGTGGCGCGAGGTGAATCAAGGATGGCCTTGACCTTATCTTGCTCTATCCTAACCCTATTTCGGTCTATGACATGGCCTAAATAATTTATTTGAGGTTGCCCGAAGACGCACTTGCTGTGCTCGATATGCAGCCCATTTTTTTGAGTAGATCAAACACGATTTTTACGTGTTTGGTGTAGGTCATTGCATCTTTAATGTTCAAAAAAAGACAAGAATAAATTGACGTAAGTATGGTAAAAAAATACCATTCATTATTGCTTGAAAGTTGGACGGAGTATTAGAAAGTCTGATGGCATAACAAGGAATTCATAATGTCCATGATGCATCTGGAATGCCATCGTTGCAACGTCTTGGGCGGCCATTCAGATTTGATGATATTCAAACCTTAAATCCAACTTTGTGAAGATCTCTGCACCAAACAACTCTCCAATAAGTTCATAAATTAAGGGTATCGGGAACTTGTCTTTTACCGTGACTTTGTTCAGGGTGCGGTAGTCAACACAAAAACGCCATATCCTATCCTTCTTCTCGACAAGAATCACGAGAGAAGAGTAGGGGCTATCGCTTGGTTGAATTATTCTGTTTCTTAGCAGTCCCCCAATTTGACTTTCGATCTCTTGTTTTTGGAAAGAGGGTAGCGATAAGGGCGTACATAGACAGGACCCTTTCTTTCCGCAATGGTAATGCGGTGATCTTAGTTTCGTGGCGGTGGTAGCCCCTCGGGTTCCATGAAAATCATTGGATACTCCTTCTCAAGCCATTCCCAGTTCTGTCCCAGCTTTGGGTCAGTCTCGGTAACGGTTTTTTTGTCCGCTGCAACCCCCGAAGCGAAAAACCATGCACCTTTGATTGCCCGATCTGCCGACTTAAGCTTTCCGCCTTGATCTCCTTTGCTTCCTCATGCTCCATCCCAATTAACCTGACATTCTTTTCGTGACATCAGAACTGCATCTCCATAGTCTTAAAATCCCATAAAATGGGGCCAAAATTCTGAAGTCATAATGCCCCAAGTACTGCATCACATCCACGAAGAGAAACAACGTGGAAATCTATCATAAATATGTATCTTGAATGGTTACCCACACCGCGTTACAACTCCCCATGCTTGCAAGCCTTTCGCCGTTAGCCACCACCACACTCAAATTACGTCCTTTCTTTATGGTCAAGCCCAAATTGCGTACCGTCGTGGTACTGAGGAAATTGTGTGTGCTCCCGGTGTCGATGAGCACACCAAGAGGTTGTTTCTTCACCGCAGCCCGGACTCGCTTTATGGAGTGGTGGCTCTCGTAATTGCGTGTAGCGAGATTTTTGGGATGTCTCCTCCCTCCACGTCCACCACTTCACGTGGCACCTCAAAGGCCCCCATTTCCTCTTCTTCGGATTCTTCTTCCCCCAACCTCAATTAAGAACAATGGCTTACATCTGTGTCCGAGTGTAAAAATCTCATCGCAATCGTAGCATAACCAACGGTTCCACTGTTTCCGAGCCTCCGCTAGCGTTAAGCGCTTGATGGGTGCTCGAGACTTGGAGGGGCTGGGTTTTCCCATGCTATTCACTGCTCGGTTATCCTGTGGGGGCCTGAGTGTGTCCTGTGTTGGGACCATAGTAGAATTGGGCAATAATTGTGGCCCTTCGTAAAGCATTGCTCCTTTCGTCGAAAATTTGAGACAAGCTAATTGCATTCGAAAGAGTCCTTCGACCTGCAACACGCACATCAGATTTTACGAGTTCTTTAAAGCCACTAGCAAAACAACTTACTTCTTCAACGAGAAAGAGTTGCATACTGCATCACACAAGCAGCCGCTCAAACTGGATTTGGTAGTCCTTGAGAGTTCCGGTTTGTGTTAACTTTGTCAACTCCCCAAAGAAATTATCGAACCAAGTTGGGCTAAACCTTTCCAAAAATATGAAGCTGGAATGCTCCCATGGTAGATAATCATCTGCCTGTAGTGGTTCGACCCATAAATGGCCTTCCCCTTCAGGATGTATGGATGTGAGGATGAACTTCTTGTCTTCGGGAGTTTGATTATATTGAAATATTTGTTCGACTCTCCCTACCCAGGCTATTGCATTGGTGGTTTCGTCGAATCAAGGAATATGGGGACGATACCCTTGTTGAGGAAGGGCCGCTCGCCCTTGATCTACCTCGTGTTCCTCCTGGCCTGGCAGGTTCTAGTTTACTGACCCCTACATCAAGCCTTAGCTCCAGCCTCCGCCACGCCCCTAGTTCCCTTCTAACGTCATGAGACACTGTTGACTGTCCTGCAAGGCTACCAACACTTACAGCTATAAGTCTCGGAGGTTGGTCTCTTGCACTATTGATTCCGGCTCTAATACCAAGCTGTTAGGATTGGAATTCCTAATACGGTTTCTTCATCTATGTGGATGCGTAACTTTGAAACGTCTATGGGATGTTTCCACCAAAGATTCAAGTGGAATCTCAAACGCTTTAATTTTGTTTTATTTCTTGAATGTATAATTCCTAATAAGAGGTATAATTTATAGATTTCGTACAACCAAGGAATTTTATTATAAAAGGAAATACTAATAATCCAAATTGACCCAGCTATAATGATAATTGATCCAGCTATTAATTCTCTTTCATTTTAAGCTTCCCTTGATTCTTGTTGTTGAAAATAAAATATGCGGAAATGATAGGATCTTGCAATTTACATCAATACGAAAATACTAGATAAAGATAAGGGCACCAGAAAATTTATGTGGTTCGGTCTAAGTATCGATACCTACATCCACGGGGAGAGCCAGCAACAAATAATCTACTATAATCGAAGAATCAGAGTTATAATCACTCACACACTCGAGTGTTTCCCACATCTAGACTTAACCCAAACCCAAAGTGTTTACAAATAAATAATGTAAACTTACAGCACAAAATCACTAAGTGTTCAAGCCCTCCTGCAATTCGCTCACGAACATATGAAAAACAAGAACTCCGTTCTTTCTTGTATGCTTCATACGGCAAGTGCAGCTTCTTAGCTTGACTTCGATTCTTGTGCGGCGCTCTCCCTGTGGATGTAGGTACCGATACTCGGACCGAACCACGTAAATTTTCTGGTGCCCTTATTTTTCTCTAGTATTTTTGTATTAACGTAAATTGCTAGATCCTGTTGTTTCCGCGTATTTTATTTTCAACAATTGGTATCAAAGCAAATAATATATCCTAGTTGGCCCATAACTCACTAACTTAAGCTTTTGAGTTGAGATGGGTCCAACTGAATATATTGATGGGCTCGAGTTTGGGCTTCCCCGTAGAGATCTCCCCGGTGAAGGTATCGGACTTCTGTTGCGTGCTCCAACAATTGATATTAGAGCCGATAGTTACGATTCCCGAGCAAGTAGGTGTTGTAGTGTAACAACGTGGGCCCGTGAGGATGGCCCAGGTGGGCGTTGTGGTGTAACAATGTGGGCCAGAATGATGTTGTGCCAGAATGATATCTGATTTAAGGGGGAGTAAACCAAACATTGGAGCTCACACGTGAGGGGGAGATTGTTAGGATACACGTGTGAGTTGTGTTAGAGAAGTAGTCCCACATCGGAGAATTTGATGTAGTGTAGAGTAATTAATATATCCTAGTTGGCCCATAACTCATTAGCTTAAGCTTTTGAGTTGAGATGGGTCCAACTAGATATATTGATGGGCTCGGGTTTGGGCTTCTCCTTAGAGATCTCCCCAGATGAAGGTATCGGACTTCTGCTGCGCACTCCCAACACTTGCTTCCATCCCACAAAATCATCCTCTCTTTAATTTTGGCTTGAAAATCTTCATTCTCTGTCTCAGATTTTTGCTTTCAACTTTGGATATGTATCTTGACCATGACAGCACCTCTACGTCACTCTTTCAATGCGAGATTCCTTAGTTAATTTTTTTTCTTTATAATTAACGAGCCCATGTCCATGAGTTCTGTGAAAATCATTTTCCGCAAACCACCAAAAGGAGTTTTATCAATGGAGGGTTGGCTTAAAATTGGGTAGTCTCCCACCTACTCAGTTTTTAATCTTGACTTTGAGGAGACCAGACGTTCCTCATGCTTTCAGTTATGTTAGTCTAGTTTATGTCCATATCCAGATCTTGAGGTGGAACACATGAATACTTGGCGAGTACTTTGCGTCATTGGCTACTTCTCCATTGTTGCAATCATGTGTTTCTAGTATTTCTCTTCAAAATGACCTAATTAGACTATTCGAAAAAAAATTCTAGATTTTGATACAAACAAATGAAAAGTTTGGAATGCGATTGCAGTCTGTCCCTAATCTTTGTTCATTGATAATGTCACGAGATAATAGTTTCCTTGCCAAGAACAAGCTCACGTAGTAGTTGGTGAGAACACTAGATCAACCTTCCTTCTATAGATCCTTCCTAAGGAAAGTATGGCAAGTCACATCTTCACACCAAATCATACGATACCAAACTAAATGTGGGCATCCAATCCTTCAAGCAAAATACACAGATCATTTTAGAATAAACCGGTTTCGGTTTACCAAAACATCATAAGAAGAGGAGTGTTAGCTTTTGACCAGTTTGTGTACTAGAGATCAATCTCACCTTCAAAATCCCTCTAAGATGATATTTATTCCACTCCATGACTCCTAGCACAAACACTTTAACGTCACTATCACAAACCAATTGTTTCATTTCTTTTGCATCACTCACTCTTCACCCTAATGCTACAAAACTCCACTCTTTAGTTCACAAAGTTACGGGAGAAATCGGACCATGACATTCTACCCCACCTAATTCTGCAATGCCTTGTTATGTCACTTCCTTGCACCCCACAACCATCAATGCCACTCCCTTGGGACTTATATGACTGCAAACGCTCACCCAATAGAACAAGCCAATACACTCCATTAGTAGTTTCTCCCAATCAAAGCTGTTCATAAATCTCCAAACACATGTGCTTTCGCTAACAAGTGTGGCATCCTGAACCAATTGTGCTCTTTTGGTAGCAGTTTCTTTCACCTACTAGGCTTCTTGTAGTGTTAGTAGACCAATCGAGGTTTCTCTCCTCATTTGGAACGTGATAAGAGCCACTTGAGATTACACAGAACCTTCAAAATCATAGCAATGAGTTGTTACATAACCCTAAAAATAATGCATAGAAAAAAAAAGGCAAAAATATTAAAATTCAAAAAATATTAAAAAAATATTTTAAAATATTAAAATATTATCCATCAATGGCCACGTCAGCTTTCCAGTAGCCACATCAGCTTTTCTGGGAGGCAAATCAGAAGTGACACTCAAGTGATTGATCTTTCAAAGTTATGACATTTAAGTGAGCGAAAAAAAGTTTTGACATCAAAATGAGCATTGTATGAAAGTTTTGGTACCAATAGTGTATTTACCCTGCACACTGTCGATGCCATCCTGTTGACTAGCACATTAAAAATTTCATGGAAACAAAAGGAGAATTTCCAATGTTTCCACACTAATATGCCGACAGCGGCAGGCAATGGCCAGCGGCTAATAGTGAGGACAAACGATGAGAGAAATCTCTATTTCTCATTTTTGTTCTAAAAAATAGAAAAGTAACAAAATTTTACTTCTCATTTAGGTTATGGAATTATTTTTGGACTAAAAAATTTGTTCTAGAAATAAATAAATGAAATTGCGTTATCAAATAAATTTTTGTTTTAAAATTTGTTCCCAGGAATATAAAATAAAAAAATAAAAAAATAAAAAAGTTATCATGCGCACCCTAATTTGCATATTAAGATATGTAAAGCATCGCCAATTTTGACAAGACATGAACTAGGGTGTGTTTATTTTTTTTAAAAAAATCAATATTGTAAAATCATTTTCCCTGAAATTTTGTTTTTGTCGCTTAGAAAAATCAATTGAATGGAAATGCTTTCATTATTTACAATAGGTCCTATCTAAACTTTTGGTTAACGATGCAAATGATTTTTGATAAATTTATTTCGTAAATGAAACAAGAGAATGGTTTACAAAGAAAAAAACAAAAAACCTTCTTAATAATTAATTGTCCGCAAAGCAAACCCCCCTAAATCGTATATTTTGCGGCTGAAAGAATTGCTTCATATATATATGGTGTGTAACTTATCTAGCCTTACTCTATGGAGCTGCTTGAGTTCTACTAGCTAACTTGAAATAATGAAAAGGACAACTGATAAAAGAAAAGGATTGAGTGGCTACGTTCTCCAAGTAATTTCATTTCAATTGTATTGTGTGTACGTATCTGCATGACAGTTCCTAATCTTCTTTTAAGCTTTTTAAATCGGAGGAAAACAATTCAAAACGCAACTAGATCTCGCAACAATGAATTTTCACCCATCGAGAGTCCAACTCATGTCCAACTTTGGAAGGTGTTGCAGCTGCCATGTTCTCCATGTGCAAACATTGTCTAAAGAATTGGTTGATTTGCCAATGACGAATATTGTTTCGTTCGAACCAAGATAAATGTGAAGAACGTTTTCGGTTGATCATTGGCATCTTTTAGCTAGCTGGTTGACCAAGACATGCCAGGCTTGACGCCTTCTCGTGGCATGCCTAGCCCAGCCCATGAGCTGTGCGTGTCATGCTGGGCATGGCCACACCATTATGGCCCGCATGCCAAGCCTGGGCTCACTACGTCCTTGGGCCCATTTTAATCCATTTTCGATTTTAAACATTTCCTCTATTTTTGCCAAAAAAAGACTATTTCAATTTTTCTATATCAAAATTGTTAAAAAAAAGTGAATCTAAATGGATTTTATGGAGGGAGCGAATGCCCAAGGTAGCCTTAAGCAACATTTCAATTTCAATATAATATACACACAAGGATTTAGTATATCAATTGAAATTACGAACAAATGATAATTTATTTTACTAATGAAACAAATATTGTAACATCTTGAAATTTAAGCCTTTGAGGGATGAATGAACGTGAATTTCGTCGATGGGTTGTTGGTTGATCTCACTCGGAATTGATCACTCTTGAGATACTGACCTTGAGGGAAATGCTAATGAGGATAGAACTCATGCTACTAAAGAACTTGACCTGGGAAAGTGACTCGACTGTGAGACTTGCATAAGGATGATCCTGTAGATATGTAGGCCGATTCCAGGGACGAATAGAAGTCAATTTACGGACAGAACATAATAGGACGATGAGTGATTTCGTTTACTATTATTGTACTCGCGAACGACCTTATGTCGATTCTTGGTAATCGTGTACTTTGAAATAAGAATCTATCATTTGTAATTTCATGTAGTCAATGACGTCCATGTGTCGAGAAGTCTTGAACGTGATTTGGCATGAGTCGGTTACGCATGAATCCTTGAAACCGCTTGTCAGTCTAAGTTGTATGAAAATGGCATTCGGGCAAAATTGACATGGCATGAGAATCTAGTATTGGACTTCAAATTTTTGGGAACGTCCAGGTTAGACTTTTGGACAATGCTTTTGCGATAGTCGACAGTGCTAGTTAAGCCAAGTTTTTGGAAAAGGGATTTACAGACAGAAAAAACGAGCCCATGAGGACATGGCTGGGCAAGACCAGTGTGGGCCTCATGCCCAAGGTGAGACAGCTACCATGGAAGGCCCGAGGCAAGCAAGTGAGCCTATTGGGCCAAATTGATCATTTACCCTTTCAAGCCCGTTGTCTAACCTTGAGCCATTTTGAGCCCAACATATTCTCGAGCCCGTTCCCATTCATTTACTAGCCCATTTCTTAGGCTTGCCCTTCATTTTTAGCCCAATAGCAGATTGGGAAATGTGCAAGGTGGAAATGACCATTTTGCCCCTAGATATTTTGAAGAAAGGGCAAAAGAAGAGAGAGAAGATGATATCATTTGTTTGGGGAGTTGGGCAAACCATTAATTGGCCTTGATGAGGCCTTGACTTCAGCCTCACTTCACTCTCCCTCTCCCCTTCATCTCCTCCAAAAACTGCACACACTCTCTCCCTTGTTTCATTTCCTTCCTTCTGTTTTTCCTTCTAACCTTGCTTCGAAAAACCAAGTTGTTCATGCCCTTCCCATGTGAATCACCACTCGTGCCACCCATCATTGTGTTCAAAACAAAAATTCCATACAGATAGCATCGGCCGTTTGCCGGTCGGAGCCACCGGCTAACCCGCCGGCCAGCCAAAAGCCAACTGTTGCCGAACTGCCTACTATAGCGTCCCTACTATCCAATTTCACCTTTTCACCCATTTTCCTTTATTTCTGATCCAACCACCGCCCATCTCAGCCATCAGTAGTTCCCCCTTGACCCTCAGGTGTCACCAATTGCTGGCCCCACGTTCACCGGAGCTCCAGTTAGCTCCGTTCAACTCTTTTCCTCCTATGCAATGCTGTTTTCTAAAGTTCAGTGAGTGAGTAGAGGTTGTTGCCGTTGTTTCAACCCCAAGACCGCCTTGGATCGTCGTGATAGAGGTGCCCGGGTGTCGCCTTCGTTGCTGCCGCTGCGTTCGTGTTGCCGACCCACTTAATGAGTGAGTTTAGCCCCTAATCCCTTATTAGTGCCTAAAATTGCTTAGGGTTGGGTTAGTTAGTGTTAATGTTGGTTTTAGGTAGTTTAATTAAGTTGTATTAGCCCTAAGATAGGTGGTTAGATAAATGGTTAAAATTAGCTTAGCTTAATCTTGCTTAATTGTACTTGATTATGCTTGATTATGCTTATTTGTGATTTATGTAATTAATTAAGCATGTTTAGCTTAATTTGATTGATTAATTGTTTTAATTAGTGTTTTGTTTAACTTTTGAGTTTAATGTTTTAATTCATTGAATTTTGAAAATTACTGTTCACGACACTATTCATATAGAAGCTAATTTTTGTCTTAATTTGATGTGTTCTTGGTTGTTATGCTTTCTTGAAGTGCTGATTGTTAATTTTACTTGTGAATACTGAGGAAATGTGTGATTGAATGTTGTTTGGAATTGTCGAGTCGTACCGCATAACATATGGCGTAGGTTATCTAAAATGACATGTCACATGAACATGAGCGATGTTACATTCACAACAGGAGCAAAGATATAAATGGATTGTTTGATGATGTGTTACATGATCACATTAAGAGAAGGAAACCCAACATTGCTGAAAGACCACCAATCCTTATGGGGTTGTGCTATGGCCAGTTGGTTGCCTGACTTCAGTTGGTTGCCTAATAAGGAGGGGTTCTATGTGGGACTGTGGTAAGGGGGTGGGTCCCAGGCCTCTATTAGTTGCAAGACTGCTGTAGTGGGTGGGTCCTATGTTCATTCGAGAATGCCGTCTTAAAAGTGAGCCCTTGAAGTCGCCATGCCTCGAGGTAAAGAGGATGAAGCTAGCTTGGCCAAGAATTGCCAACCATAAGGTTGTGTCGTGGCCTAAGAGAAGGGGTCGTAATAATCGAAGCATGTGTGGGTGTGAGACATGAGAAAATTGTGTGCAATGCTCTAATTATTCACATACTCTTAATGTCATGATGATCGCATCATTTATGGTACGCATGCTTTAATTGATAATGTGTAGGGTATGGCAATGGCCATGTGAGATCGCTTGTAACGCGACTTGCGTGTGATTGATGAACTATATCATCTAATGGCCATGTGCCTTGTCTTGTATGAGATTTGGTGTGCAGAGTATGGCATACCGGGTAAGGTTGTATGCGAATCGAATATTGTTTGTTGGGTGACCTGGCCTGTTGTTTGCTTGCGGGTTTCTGGTTGTTGGTTGTGGGTTGAGTGAGGGGTTATTTTAGAGAGATACCTCGAGTTGAGTTGGCGTACTAATCGAGGCTTAGGGGAAGAATTCGCTGAGATTTTATCTCACTAGTTATTGTATAACCACTTTCAAGCCCCTAGAATGGCACACTCGTAGTGGAGAATCCTACCCTCGCTCCACCTGTGATTGACCCTACGAAGCCTGAGTCTGCTGGGTCCGAGTGATGATAGTGCTGAACTTGAGAGTTCATTTTGTATAGCTGAATTAGCCTAATTTCTTTTTGATTTAGCTTAGAGGATGGATCGACCCTTTTTGTCGGGCTTGTAAATTGGAAAACGATCCTCTGTTGGTTAATCTAGTAAATTGAATAAATGAGTAGTGGTTGTTGTTCTTAATGTTCATCCATCTATCCTTATTTGATTGTTTGATTGTCTGGGAATGGTTTGTCTTCCGCTTGCGCATAACGAAAGATAAAATGAATGGTCGTCAACGAGTCTGGAGACGTCGCTTTCTATCGACCAAGGTAATGGGGTTGTCGCAAGCTCGAGATTTGGGGCGTGACAAATATGGTATTGATGCTGCTATTTGTGCATTCTCAAATGCCCCATCCCATTCAAAGGATTAGAGGTAAAAGCTTTTTCTACATCATTTGCAAACTATGTGATAGCATGGACTCTAATCTTGAAAAATTGCGACACATTAGTGGTTCTTCTTTACATAGGATGAGCAAAACCGAGTCTACTCTCATTTTAAATCATCCATATCATGTCATTGATTAAAGTTTGAAAGTGATTATGCAAACGAACTCATCCATGTGCAAATTGTGGAGGAATTTGTTGTTTGCCTTGTGAATTTCCTCGAATATCTATTATTTTTTTAAGGATAGTTATAATTTTGCGAATCGCCACTAAATTCTCTTGGGCCTAAAGGCGTTGTTGTTGATCCCCAAAATAATAATAAAAAAGGAGAAAAAGAAAAAATGGAATAGACCAGCAGCTTGGCCTTAACGAAAAAACCTAATTTCCTTGCACGTCGCAACTATGTGGTAGGGATGAGTACATCGGATCGTTTGAATTGGGAATTGTCCGCACCGGCTGGTTTGGTTTGGTTTCTAGGGGTGTCAATTCGGTTCTCAATTGCAAGGAGAGAACTAGATTGGACCAGACTGGACCGACTATTTTTTATTTAAAAATATATTTTTGTATTTCTTAAAAAATGAAACAAACCCTAAAATAATAATTATTATATTAGTTTTTAAAAAATTAAAAAATTTTCCTAAGTGATCGGTTCATTGGTTTGGTCCAGTCCAATCTATAGTCACAAAAAATGGGAATTGGGATGTGGTCATGTTCATTCCTTATGAAACGTCATAGTGAATTAACAATAAGAAAACAAAACACATTTAGGTGAGTGCACGGGCACACTCACACAGAGGAAGCCACGCATTATCGCCTCCACTTTCTCGCCAACCAGAATTTTCGCTTTGCATTTCCTCTACCTGCCCTTCCTCGCACCACTCGATCCCTCCCCGTCGACGTTACCAGTCATTTCATCCATCCACCGAGCGAGAAACAACAACGACGATCGTGAGGGAATTCGCCGAGTGAGGATTCCCGGCCGTGCGCATTCTGGGCCCACCTAACAGACGGCCCGATATGCTCGATCGATTTATGAGATCAGGCGTTGCGACATCTTTGCTCGCCACGCTCTCCGATTAAAATAACCTTATTCGAAAATATTATGATCTCTTGCGGGCACGCGTAACAAAGATCGCATGGTTTGGCTAGTCATAACTAAAACAAAAATCTTAAGGTTTTTTAAGTACGATAATTTGAAAAATAAATCACCATCTAGAAAAAAAAATCCCTCTACACTAACATAACTAAAACGGAAATCTACCGTGGGCTTGGCACCGAGAGTTGTGAGGTTGAGGGCACCGGTCAAGACTCATCTCTCTCACGCTCTCTCTGCCTGAACCTTCCTCAATTTCTCACCGTGGGACCCCTCTCTCTTTCTCTGTGAACCGATCTCCATTTTATAGGCAGTTCCTCTATGAATTGACTTGCTGAATGGTCGAATCGGAGGAGCCCTTTTGCCTTCCGATCTTTGGTGGTCTCTTTCTTTCCTCCTTGCTTCGCCGTCGACCTGCTGCCTTGAGCTCCCCAATCTGAATGACAACTTGAGTTGTCAAATAGGCCAAAGCTTCCCTTCCATTGGTCCTTGGAGCGCTGGCCGATCCTCTGCCTCAAACTGCGATCCCTCGGGTGCCCTACCTTGCACGGTCAAGCGAGGAGGAAGAAGAGAGGGGAAAGAGACGAGCGCAGGTTGGGCTGGGCCAAGGAGGGAAGGAATTGGGCTAGCCCACCCTCGGGAGAGTGGTGGGGAAGGAAAAAGAGGGGAGGGCTGAGTCAGGCCCAGCCCCCTCCTTAGGGTTGCTTTTTTTTTTATTTTTTTAATTAATAATTTTTTAAAAAAATTTAATTTATGAAATTAGTAAAATTTAGCACCATTGATGCAAATTATCCTAATTTCTACATGCCGTGTAATTTATGGAAATTCTTTTTGTTTAGGGTTGAAAATTAATCCCTAAGATTTTACACAAACATCTCCTAAATAGCCAATTAAAATTTAGGTGTCAACAATTGTAAGTCATTCCATACAGTTTGACATATTCTTATGATAATGAGCACAACTTGATTATAGATAATGGATCGTGATGATATCAAATCCTAGAAGGTGTTAGTCACTTGCTCATTTGGTAGCAAATAGTTGTGTATGTGTAAACATACAAACAACTCATATAACTTTTCTATGATGACTTTGTAACCAACTTACATAGCCCGAGGGTGGCTATATAACTTTTTTACTACACAAGTGATATTTGTCACTGCTCATTTTTTAGTTGATTGATTTCCAAAAGTTAATAGTTTGGCTACTTCCATTCAACGATTTCACATACGATACATTTGTACATGACATTTCTTAATTTTTTTCTTTAAATGTTCGAACTATCATTTCAATTACTTCCGACGATGAATGTTACTTGCCTTGTGTCACACATATCAAATGAGACATTATTTTATAAAACAATGAGCATGGCTCCCCATTAAAGTCTTGAGTGGTGCAATAGTAACCTTTCATTTCAAAACTCTTGTACATTTTGCATGGATAAATACCATCACTTGCCAAACGAGAAATATTACTAGTACGTCCAACAAGATTCCCATGTACCATCACATAAAGGTTTTCCATAGAAGAAGATATTTAGTAAAATCTCAAGTATTAAGGCATTAAGTAACAAATTTCAAGATTGACTCTTTTGTATGAATTGGTCTAGATGATTGTGGTTCAACCATGGTAAATGACTATATATTAGTTTGTGTGGCAAAAAGAAAAAAATAGTAAAATATTGCTCTAAAAAGAAACTCCAAAAAGAAAGAAAAGATGGTGACCTGCTTTCTTCTTGCCCAATTCTTACTCTTTCGTATGAATTGGTTCGGATGATTGAGGTTTGATCACAGTCAATAACTTTAGACTTTAGACTTTATGACTTGATAACCACCCGCATAATGGTTTTAGCACACAAGTTCCACCATTTGGACCTAAATATTCAACCCAATCAAGAAATTTATGCATCATTGTCTTCTGTGAATTAAGCTTACTATGCTAGAGTGCCCATCAAATTTCATAATACTTATCTAGACAAAATCTAACTCAACAACCACAAGTTTGAGTTGATTGAAAGTTATGCTAGCTAAGTTGACAAGGATGTAGACCCATAATCTCGTCTAAGCGCAAAAAAAAAAAAAAAAGTGCTTCAAGGAAAGTAACAAACAAATATGGTATAAACGATGTCATGGTAGAACTAATATGGTATTTGAATTACTTCCCATGATGAACGTTACTTGCCTTGTGTCGAATATATCAACTAAGACTTCATTTTCTAAATAATGAGCATGTCTTCCAATTAAAGTCATTAGTGGGGCAATAGTAAGTTTTAATTTCAAAACTCTTATCCATTTTGCTAACCATCACATGTCAAATGAGAAATATTATTAGTATTTCCAACAAAATCCCCATGAACCATCACATTAGGTTTTCGATAGATGAAGATATTTAGGGAAATCTCAAGTGTTAAGACATTGAGCAATAAATTTCAAAATTGACCCTTGCGTATGAATTGGTCGGGATGATTGAGCTTCAATCACGGTCAATGACTTTATGTCCCTCTATGTGTAAAAAAGACAAAAAGTAAAAAGTTGTTCTACAAAGATAGTCCAAAGGATAGAAAAGATGGTTAGTAGCTTTCTTCTTGCCCAACTCTTACTCTTACAAATTTCAAGATTGACTCTTTTGTATGAATTGGTCTAGATGATTGTGGTTCAATCACGGCAAATGACTATATATCAGTTTGTGTGGCAAAAAGAAAAAAAATAGTAAAATATTGCTCTAAAAAGAAACTCCAAAAAGAAAGAAAAGATGGTGAGTGACTTTCTTCTTCCCAATTCTTCTTTTGTATGAATTGGTTCGGATGATTGAGGTTCGACCACAGTCAATGACTTTAGACTTTATGACTTGATAATCACCCGCATAATGGTTTTAGTAGACAAGTTTCACCATTTGGACCTAAATATTCAATTCAATCAAGAAATTTGTGCATCATTGTCTTCCATGAATTACGCTTACTATGTTAGAGTGCCCATCAAATTTCATAATACTTATTTAGACAAAATCTAACTCAACAACCACAAGTTTGAGTTGATTGAAAGTTATGCTGGCTAAATTGACAAGGATGTCGACCCATAATCTCGTCTAAGCGCCAAAAAAAAAAAAAACAAGTGCTTCAAGGAAAGTAACAAACAAATATGGTATAACCAATGTCATGGTAAAAATAATATGGTGTCTCAATTACTTCCCATGATGAATGTTACTTGCCTTGGGTCGAATAAATCGACTTAGACTTCCTTTTCTAAATAACGAGCATGTCTTCCAATTAAAGCCATTCGTGGGGCAATAGTAAGCTTTAATTTCAAAACTCTTATGCATTTTGGATGGGTAAAAACCGTCACATGTTAAACGAGAAATATTATTAGTATGTCCAACAAAATCCCCATGTACCATCACATAAGGTTTTCGATAGATGAAGATATTTAGGGAAATCTCAAGTGTTAAGGCATTGAACAATAAATTTCAATATTGACTCTTGCGTATGAATTGGTCGGGATGATTGAGGTTCAACCACGGTCAATGACTTTATATCACTCTATGTGGAAAAAGGACAAAAAGTAAAAAGTCGTTCTACAAAGATAGTCTAAAGGAAAGAAAAGATGATTAGTGGCTTTCCTCTTGCCCAACTCTTACTTTTACAAATTTTAAGATTGACTGTTTTGTATGAATTGGTCTAGATGATTGTGGTTCTATCACGGTAAATGACTATATATCAGTTTGTGTGGCAAAAAGAAAAAAAATAGTAAAATATTGCTCTAAAAAGAAACTCCAAAAAGAAAGAAAAGATGGTGAAGAAAAGATGGTGACCGGCTTTTTTCTTGCCCAATTCTTACTCCTTTGTATGAATTGGTTTGGATGGTTGAGGTTCAATCACAGTCAATTACTTTAGACTTTATGACTTGATAATTACCCACATAATAGTTTTACTTGACAAGTTCCACCCTTTGGACCTAAATATTCAACCCAATCAAGAAGTTTATGCATCCTTGTCTTCTGTGAATTAAGCTTACTATGCTAGAGTGCCCATCAAATTTTATAATACTTATTTAGACAAAATCTATCTCAACAATCACAAGTTTGAGTTGACTGAAAGTTATGCTAGCTAAGATGACAAGGACGTCGACCCACAATCTCATCCAAGCACCAAAAGAAAAAAGTGCTTCAAGGAAAGTAGCAAACAAATACGGTATAACTAATGTCATGGTGGAACTAATATGGTGTTTCAATTACTTCCCATGATGAATGTTACTTGCCTTGTGTCGCATATATCAAATAAGACTTCATTTTCTAAACAATGAGCTTGTCTTCTAATTAAAGTCATTAGTGAGGCAATAGTAAGCTTTAATTTCAAAACTCTTATGCATTTTGCATGGGCAAAAACCATCATATGTCAAACAAGAAATATTATTAGTATGTCCAACAAAATTCCTATGTATCATCACATAAGGTTTTCGATAGATGAAGATATTTAGGGAAATCTCAAGTGTTAAGGCATTGAGCAATAAATTTGAAAATTGACTCTTTTGTATGAATTGGTCGAGATAATTGAGGTTCAACCACGGTTAATGACTTTATGTCACTCTTTGTGGAAAAAAGACAAAGTAAAAAGTCATTCTACAAAAATAGTTCAAAGGAAAGAAAAGATGGTTAGTGGCTTTCCTCTTACCCAATTCTTACTCTTACAAATTTCAAGATTGACTCTTTTGTATAAATTGGTCTAGATGATTGTGGTTCAACCACGGTAAATAACTATATATCAGTTTGTGTGGCAAAAAGAAAAAAAATAGTAAAATGTTGCTCTAAAAGGAAACTCCAAAAAAAAAAAAAGATGGTGAGTGGCTTTCTTCTTGCCCAATTCTTACTCCTTTCTATGAATTAGTTCGGACAGTTAAGGTTCAATTACAGTCAATGACTTTAGACTTTATGACTTGATAATTACCCACTTAATAGTTTCAGCAGACAAGTTCCACTCTTTGGACCTAAATATTCAACCCAATCAAGAAATTTATGCATCATTGTCTTCCGTGAATTAAGCTTACTATACTAGAGTGCCCATCAAATTTTATAATACTTATTTAGACAAAATCTAGCTCAATAACCACAATTTTGAGTTAATTGAAAGTTATGCCAGCTAAGTTGACAAGGACGTCTACCCATAATCTCATCCAAGTGCAAAAAAAAAACAAGTACTTCAAGGAAAGTAATAAACAAATACGGTATAACTGATGTCATGGTGGAACTAATATGGTGTTTCAATTACTTTCCACGATGAACGTTACTTGCCTTGTGTCGCATATATCAAATAAGACTTTCTTTTCTAAACAACAAATATGTCTTCCAATTAAAGTCATTAGTGGGGCAATAGTAAGCTTTAATTTCAAAACTCTTATAGATTTTGCATGAGCAAAACCTATCACATGTCTAACGAGAAATATTATTAGTATGTCCAACAAAATCCCCATGCACCATCACATAAGGTTTTGATAGATGAATATATTTAGGGAAATCTCAAGTGTTAAGGCATTGAGCAATAAATTTCAAGATTGACTATTGCGTATGAATTGGTCGGGATGATTGAGGTTCAATTACAGTCAATGACTTTATGTCACTCTATGGGAAAAAAGACAAAAACTAAAAAGTTGTTCTAAAAAGAAAGTTCAAAGGAAAGAAAAGATGATTAGTGGCTTTCTTCTTGCCCAACTCTTACTCTTACAATATTTAAAAGAAAAGAACTTGAAAGGTGGATTCATGTATATTCCCAAAAACATTCCGCTAAATGACGATACAAGCCTCGAAATCTCCTTTACTGATTTGTAAATCAATTGCATTGACCTATGTTCAAGATAATAAATCATTTGATAAAATCATTTTCCTTCCTCTCTTTCGAGCCAATCTATACATATATCTTAAGGTATTTTAAGTATGATAGTTTGAAAAATAAATCACCACTTAAAAATAATCCCTCTACAACAAAAATGCACCAGAAATCTTAAATATTTGTACATAATGCGTTTGAGTCCTAATTACTTGATGACCCAATTGAGTCATCAAACTTTTCAAATAACAAATCAAGTCTTTTTCATGGAGAATGTTGAAACTTGCCCACATAGCACTCAAAGCCTATGCAGCAACCCTTAATTTCACTTCTTAATATGGGTCGGGCTTTATAACTTGATAACACCAACATAATGGTTTTAGCCAGCAAGTTCCTTCATTTGGACCTGAATATTCAACCCCACTAGGAAATTTATGCATCCTTATCTCATGTGAATTAAGCTTATTATGCTGGAGTGCCTGTCAAATGTCACAATTGTTGATTAATAAGTTATCCTCATTCGGTACTCAAATCTAGATATTGGTAAATCATGCCTGTTTATCAATCATATATATTTTTTAAAGGATAAATCTTACTATAATAATATGAGTTAGCACATGGTCATCATTATAGATCACGATCTAAAATTAGCTATAACTAAAAAAAGACATATATTGCTTTTCTTATTTTTTAAAGTTTAAAATGCTAACCCACAAATTTTTTAGTGAAAAAGAAACATATGTTTTGTCCAAAGAAAAAAATCATAAATTTATTTCAAAGAAACATAACATTTCAAATATAATCATGTGCCACAATGGGACACATTTTCTTTATATTTTTCTTTTGGTCGGACTTTTTCTTTATATTAATATGCATATTTGACTATGGGATTGACAAAATAACCATGGACAAGCTTGGGTGGACTTATCAAAATTATTCATGACTTTGTCTCTGAAATGGAAAACTATTTTCTTTCAAAAGTAAACTAAAAAGATTTTACGAGAAAATAGATTTTGGTGTCAATATGTGTAACTTAAAATATTTAAGGTTGATAACATTAAATAAAAGTCCAATATAAAAATTTAAAAGTTAAAGTAAAAGTAAAAGACAATGTAAATGGTTAACCATTTTTTTATCCCATTCAAAACTATATCAGATGAGGGTAGTACGTCCTTTGTGGTATATGAACTTTCTAGTATAAAGAGATGAAAAATTATGAAACATTTCTTATGGTTGACGTTTTTCCTAATTATTGTTGATATCTAAATTTTGATTTTTTAGTCTTGTCATTTATTTCATGAAAATTAAGGTACAGAATTCGTCAACAATTATAGAATTTGACCCCTAAACAAAATATTAATATTGCTTAATTTTGATTACACTTTACAATTAGGCATTAAGAAGATTTTCATTTAGTAATAAGGTGTCCGCGTTCACAAATTTCATTCTAAATTGGCCCAGCTGTGAATTGCATCAATATTGGCCTAGTATGCTAAGTAGAGTGGAGTACCTAATTTCATTTCGACTATCAAGGCTAAGCTCATGTCAGCAAGGCCCTATTAAGTTCGGCTAATCCACCCTATTAAGGCATTTACTTACAACACATTCTATGCTTGATCTCTCTCTCTCTCTCTCTCTCTCTCTCTCTCAATTTCCCAAGGCCAAACATCCCATCGGCGTTCCACTGGTGGTGTTTCTCCAGGAAAGGCGTTCCCATAGGTGGCCCCCATCCACCACTGAATCTTCCTTTGACGTTCATCACCTCCATCCGTGGTCCCTACTCACGGTTCACGTTATCAGGGGAAGTTACTTAAAAAGTCCTAAATCTAATATACAAATTTCATTTCAATCCTAAATTTTTCGATTTGGCTAATATAATTTTAAATCTTTGACTTTTTTTAATATAGTTCATCCAATCAATTTAAATTGGAAATTGTTGATGTGACGGTTTAGTTAACAATGGTTATTCTACATGGCACGACTAATGTTAGACATGGACAAAACTAAATGAAATGAGTTTTACGTTTATTTTTCTCACTCTTTTCTTTTTTCCCTATTCTTTTCTTTTTCATTGTTCATCTTCTACCCTCCAGTGACCCTTATTGGCCATAGGCAAGGGTTGCAGCACTGAGCAAAATCTTGGCAAGGGCTTGTACCCCCTTGCTAGCCATCGCTGAGGCCTTAGCGACCCCGTCAGCCCTCTCTGATAGAGGGAAGAAGATGAATAGTAGACAAGGAAAGAATAGGAGAAAAAAATAAAATTGAAAATACAAACTCAAAAATATGTCAGTTCATTTAAGATCATCTATGTTAGACACGGACTATGCTGTATAGGATACTTTGTACTGACTAGATCATCACATCAATGATTTCTGGCCTAAATTGATCGAATGGATTGTATTAAAAAATTTTAAAAGGTTTAGGACTGCACTAGCCAAATTGAAGAGTTTAGATTGAATTAGAATCCGTAATTGTAAGCCCCTCCCCCCTGGCGGGTGGCGGTCACTGGCGGTCACCTCTCAAGCTCATCAGTCCATGATCATCCTTCTGTTCGCGACCAAGTAGATTGAATTAGAATCCGTAATTGTAAGTCCCCCCGCTCCAGGCGGCGGTCACTGGCGATCACCTCTCAAGCTCATCAGTCCATGATCATCCTTCTGTTCGCGAACACTTCTTGGCCGTCGCGCCGCGATTGTCCGCGTTGGTGTTCTCTAGTTGAGAGTGATTACAGGATGCTTTAATTACAATATTATGCCATCATATTACGTAGTTGTCATACTTAGGATATTCAATATTACACGTTCTTGCATTCAGTATCTCACACCTCATACACTGGGAATCGGATTTTTGAGATAAAAGAATATTATCCCTTGTTATTTGCTCATGCATTGCATATAGTCTATTTTAAAACTTTTATCTTTGAATATTGTAATTTAGTAAGTTGCATGCGGGGTACATTAATTAAATTTACACCTAAGTTTAATAAATTTTTAGTTATTGTTTACCTAGATTAACTATTTTAGGATTCACTTAGATTTCTCGGTTTTCTAGTTGGTTAATATCTATGTTCTGTCATCAGGTCTTGAATTATGCTTTACATTAAGGTTTAGTCTTTAATTCGTTTTTTTATATATAAAAAAAAAAGAGTTCTTGCATGATTGGGAGTTTTTACATATTAGATTTTGTGATTAATTCATAATTTTATCATGTTAGCAATTTTAATTTTGATTAATCTAGTTTAATCAGATTAGATTAATTTTCAGGCATGTAATGGATTGTGGCAATTAATTTAAGAATTAGTTAAGTTTGGGTTGTGTTCAATTTTGGATGTAGGCATTTATTTAGTTAATGAGGTGTTTATTTAAATAGGTGTTTGATTAATTCAATACTCAATTAGTTGACTTAATTTGTCAGGTTAGTCATTTGGCTAATTTGTTCACTTCAGTAACTAGATTCGGTATTTGATTCGTTAGGCATTTAATTAGTTTAGATATCTAGCTTCAATACTCTGCTAGTATAGCATTTAATTTATTTTGGTATAAATTCCATCTAGCTATTTAATTGATTCATTAGGCATCCATTAAATAAATCCAGTGTTCAATATATTCATTTAGGAAGTCATTCATTAATTAATTTAGATAAATAGTATTTTTCCGTAATTAGACTTAATCGTATTTTGTTCCATTAAATAGAAACGTAAATGAGGATTAGATGCAGGTTGCATCCCATCAATTACCGCATCATAGATTTAATCTAATCTCTTGTACTTTAGTAATTCATTAAATTATGCTTGTCTTTTTGTGCTTAGGATTTTAGATAAAGTCATTCATGCACTCACTTGAGTTTTGACTCATAGCTCAGGGGTCTTATCCCGAGGCTCAATAATAACAAGGCCTTGTCTAATTATGTGTAATCCAGCACGGTTTTTTATTTTTTATTTATATAACACCTATAATTATTTCATTTGGCTTTGCTTAATTATTGCTTGTTTATCTTTATAGCCTGCGCTCCCCTGCATGATCGCCATTCACATGTTAGACAATAAAACTAATCAAGATTACATGCAAATCGTTTTCAAAACAGAGAAAAAAAGTATTAAAAATGTGTTAAATTGATATGGCGTAATAAGTTCTCGTATCTACTATCTATGGTTTGCAAGAAAAAGGTGTACTCCTTCATTCTACTCGGATTCCAAATTGGGTCATAATAAATTAGTGTTGGCTTCAGATAAAATCAAATTCAATAACTGAATGAGAAAAGCAAATGGTGATCAGAAAGGTTTGGGATGGTTTGTGCTAGGCATAGACGCCACTTTGCATGTGGCATCATTTATCAACTTAAAATGGGACACTTCATATCGCCTTTGAGGGAGGGTTGTGAGTGTAAAATGTACTCTCATATCCTACTCGGACTCCAAGTCGACTCACAATATGTAGTGACAGCTTCAAATTAAATCAAATTGAATAATTGAATGAAAAATCAAGTTATGATTAATAAAGATTAAGATGGCCTGTACTAAACGTAGGCGCTAATTTGTGAGGGAGTCATTCGTGCCCATTTAATAATCCGTCAACTTGGCGTGAGACTGCGAATCACCTTTCATGGAGCATTAGTCAAAGGTCCACTTGAGTCCTCACAGAGTTGAAAATCAAGTATGTACACGTAAACGGAGAAAACGGGCCATTTATTGAATCAGACGTGATTGAGGGGTTCTCCAAACTCCCCACAACCAGGGAAGGTCTCAACACATGATTATGGTTTGGGTTAAATTGTGGGGCATTTGTGAATAGCATTCTTTTAAATAATAAAAAGCAAATGAGTTGGGATTATCATATCAGAACTTTGCCGATCAAAATAAAATTTCAACGTATATAATATTTCTGAATAGCGGATCATGCAGTTTGTCATGATTCTCACATTGGAAAGCAACCTACCATTGGGGCATCATTTGGTAGTTTAGTCTTTCTTTTTTTTGTTTTAAATTGAGAGGACCATGTGGTAGGTTTTGGAATGAATACTAAGAACAAATCCTAATTAGCTAACAGTCTATTGATGCAATCGAAAGAGGCTCTCTTCATTATGGAGAAGCTCATCTTTTTAGCATTTCTTGATGTATTGTTAGCTTCCCTATTGATGTTTCAGCCCACCATTTGCTCCAGCAACTTCACTGATCAAGATGCTCTCCTCCACTTCAAATTGGTGATCGAAGTCAATCTGACGAACACCATCAAAGGCGGCAATTGGACTGTGATGAACAGTCTAACGGGTGGCATACCAACAGAATTCGGCGCCTTCCCTAAGTTGCAACAACTAAACCTTAGCTCAAATGACTTACGGGGTCAAATTCCAAGCTTCCTGGGCAATCTTTCTTTCCTGGCTTCTCTTGATCTCCGCAACAACAGTTTTAATGGCACGATTCTGACAGAAATCGGTCGTTTACAACGCCTGAAAGAACTTGTACTCGAATCGAACCAGTTCGAAGGAAACATTCCTCCTAACTTAGGCCAGTGCCAGAACCTCGAAGTCATGTCACTTGCGATGAACAGGCTAACGGGTGGCATACCAACAGAATTCGGCGCCTTCCCTAAGTTGCAACAACTAAACCTTAGCTAAAATGACTTACGGGGTCAAATTCCAAGCTTCCTGGGCAACATATCCACACTGCAAGTTATTATATTGGTCAACGCCTCTCTCACTGGTTCGATTCCTTCAGCACTTCTCAATATATCGCTCACGTGGGTCAATTTGACGAATAATTACCTCTCTGGAAGTCTTCCCTCCGATCTTTGCTACCGCTGGCCTAACATTAAGACGCTTTCACTGCGTTATAATCAATTCAGCGGCCTACTACCAGAGACGCTAAACCAATGCAAAGAGCTTATCATATTGTGGTTGTCATACAATTGTTTTCAAGGAAGCATTCCTCGAGATATAGGCAGCTTGCAAAAGCTGCAAAAGCTCTTTGTTGCTGCGAACAACTTGACTGGCATGATTCCTCGAACCATTGGTAACATGTCGAGCTTGCACTGGCTCGACATAGGAGGTAACCACATCGAAGGGGAGATTCCAAGTGAGATTGGCAATTTGGTCAATCTGCATATGATGAGCCTTACGGTTTGCTAACAGGTGAAGTGCCTTGAGAGGTTTTCAATATTTCTTCTCTCTAATGGCTTAGTTTGGTAGACAATTCCCTCTCTGGAGGCCTTCCCTCGGGATAAGTACACTAGAAGTGCCATAATTTTCGTATGGCGCTCACTTTGGTGCCAAAACTTTTTTTTCGCTCACTTGAGTGCCACAATTTTTAAAAAATGTTCACTTGAGTGCCAATTCTGACATGGCCGCCGGAAAAGCTGACGTGGCAGCTGGAAAAGCTGACGTGGCGCCGGTGAATAATATTTTAATATATTTTAATATTTTTTTTGATTTTTTTGATTTTTTTTTCTTTAAGGCCGGTGAGGGTCACCGGTGGCCCTCACTGGCCCTAAAAAAACAAAAAAAGCAAAAAAAAAATCGAATTTTTTTTAAAAAGAGTAGAAACGACGTCGTTTTGCCAGAAAAGTCCACGTCAGCGTCAAAATTTATTAAAAAAAGAAAGAAAAATCATTAAAAAATTCCACGTATGCATTTTGGCACTTAACTGAACGATTTTACTCCGATGTGGCACTCAAGTGAGCGAAAAAAAAGTTTTGACACTAAAGTGAGCGCCGTACGAAAGTTGTGGCACTCCTAGTGTCCTAACCCCCCTTCCCTCAGGTAGTGATCTGAGCCTTCCGAATTTGGAAGAACTATATCTTCAAAGCAATGGCTTTGGCGGCAACATCCTGCAGTGTCTCTCGAATTTTTCAAACCTAATCCTTTTCGATGCCGGGGAAAATCAACTCAGCGGACCCATACCCTCAAGTTTGGGCAACTTGAAGAAGCTCATACACTTATCGGTTGAGTCAAATCAGCTAACAGGAGATACTCACGGTTCGGAGATCGGTTTTCTCTCTGCTTTATCTAATTGCCAATCGCTGCAAGCCTTGTGGTTGGAAGACAACCCGCTTCGTGGCTCTATACCAGAATCTGTCAAAAACTTCTCCAATTCCCTGCAAATTCTATTTGCTCGCAATTGTGAAATAAGAGGTCGTATACCTGAGGAATTGGGTTTCTTGAAGAGATTTGACTTTCCTAGAGTTGAGCAATAATGCTCTATATGGCAACATCCCATCATCGATCGGAGGTCTAGAATGCCTGCAAAGGCTGTATCTTGATAACAACCATCTCGAAGGACCGATCCCCGATGAGATATGCAACTTGACAGGTTTAGGAGAGCTGTTCCTCCACCAAAATAGGCTATCAGGATCGATCCCGAATTGCATTGAAAACCTGAGCAGCCTTCAAAAGTTATTCATAAGTTCGAATAACATGACATCGGCTATACCAAATTGTCTATGGAGCCTTCAAGATCTCATCTTCCTCAATCTGTCACTCAATTCTTTCAATGGAGGACTACCGCTTGAAATAGGAAAAATGAGAGCTTTGGAAAACATTGATCTTTCTTGGAACAAACTTACCGGCGCCATAACAAGTTCTATCCTGGAGTTGGAGAGCCTTACGTCTCTCAACTTGTCAAGGAACTCATTTCAAGGATCGATACCGCAATCGATTGGCAACCTCAAAGGTTTGGACTTCCTTGATCTCTCCTACAATGATTTATCAGGCGTGATACCTAAGTCTATGGAAGGAATTACATATCTACAAAATTTGAATTTGTCCTTCAATAAACTATCAAGAGAGATTCCTAATGGCAGGCCCTTTCGAAATTTCTCAGCTCTCTCTTTCATTGGAAATGAAGCACTTTGTGGAAATGCAAATTTTCAAGTCCCACGTTGTAGAGTAAATGGAAAGAAATCATCAAGCGATAAGCAGCTCCATTTATTGTACATTATGGTGCCAATTATATCAGCCACACTTTTAGTCTCTATCATTTGCTTGCTTAGAAAGCATGGGAAAATTGGTAAAAATGATCCAGTTTCAGTGGAGAACCCACCTAGAATTGACCACCCCATGATATCATATCGGGAGCTTTGCTCGGCTACTAACAACTTTGCCGAAAGCAATTTGCTCGGAGTAGGAAGCTATAGCTCTGTATACAAAGGGACTCTAACCAATGAAACAGACATTGCGATCAAAGTACTGAATCTTCATATTGAAAGTGCCCTAAAAAGTTTTGACAAAGAATGCGAGGTTTTCCGCAAGATCCGGCATCGAAATCTAGTCAAGGTGATCAGCTCCTACACGAATGCTGATTTGAGAGCTCTCATGCTGCAATACATGCCCAATGGGAGCTTGGAGAAGTGGTTGTACTTCAACAACTACAACTTGGGTATCTATCAATGAGTGAAGATTATGGTTGATGTTGCAACGGCACTCGATTATCTCCACCATGGCCAAGAGGAACCCATCGTGCATTGCCATTTGAAGCCTAGCAATATTCTTCTAAATGAGGATATGGTTGCACAAGTCTACGACTTTGGAATTGCAAAGATTGTGGCTATGAACAAGCTTGAAACACAGACCCAAACTCTTGGTACGATTGGTTACATTGCTCCAAGTACATTTGCCGAATTTTAACTAATTCAAGCCTTTGATTACCAATATATAGTAAAATATAATAGAGATATATTGACACTCGTATGTCTTTCGATCTTATTACTTATATCCCAAAAAGTAAAAGGTCAATAAAATATTCTTTTTTCACAATCTATGATCCTTGCAGAGTATGGTTTGAAAGGAAAAGTCTCGACAAAAGGAGATGTTTATAGCTTTGGCATATTATTGTTGGAAGTGATTACTATAAAGAAGCCAACCGATGAAATGTTCAATGCACATATGAGCTTGACACAATGGGTAAGTGCAGCGGTTCCAGACAAAGTGCTTGACATCGTGGATAGCAAACTCCTTAGCATGAATCATCAAGATTTGACACTTTCGGAACTCGAGAGCATAGTCTTATTAATCCTAGAGTTAGGATTGGAATGTTCAAAGAACTTGCCTAAGGAAAGGACGGACATGAAAACTGTCATGGTTAAACTCAACAAGATCAAGTTGTCACTTCCTGGACAAGAAAATAAAGTGGATAGCAGCATGTAGAATTTGGGCATAATATCATCTTAGTTTGTACCGTCATTTCGTTTCAATGGCTTAAGTATCTCCACTAAGGTTCCTGATCTTCTTTTGACTTTCTGAGTCACACATGTGTCAGACTTTGGAAGGCACAACACCTGCTATGTTCTCCAAGTGGAAACATTGCCTTGAGAGTCTAGATTTGCACAGTTTTTTCGTTTTGATTGATCATTGGCATCTTCTTCGTCCTTTGACCAACAAATTTTCTTAGGATTTGGTAAGGCATGCCAAGCTCGATGCCTTCAACCCATGAGCCTTGCGTGTCAAGCTGGGCAGGGCCTGGCCTTTACGGCCTGCATGCCAAGCTCGAGCCCAGCACATGTTTTGGCCAATTGCAATCCCATTTCTGTTTTGAACATTTCCTTTAGTTTAAAAAAAAATACTGATAATTTATATTAATCCAACAAAATATCATTTTAATATTTCCATATTGAAAATTGTAAAGCGAAATCAAACTAAATGGAACTAACAGTAGCTTGGCCTTAAAAAAGAAGATACAGTTTTCATGCCCACATTACATGCCTATGGTTGTCTTCAATGATTAAAACAAACATTTATTTAAAATTCTAAAAGAAGAAATTAAGAGATGGATGAAACTAGTTGTTGCACTATAGAAGCGTTGAAATATAATAGGCCTTTTCTTTTGTCTATTATCTCTTTCTTTGGCCTGTTTTCCATTGTTCTCTTTCAAGTCAAATTATATTAAAATATTAAATTAATATGTAACTGAGGAATATATGGTAAATCAAAAAAGTGAGATAAAACCCATTTTTGACTCAAATATGTAGATTAAGGGCAATTTTTTGTTTTGATCGTTAGGAAAAAAAAACGTTATACAATATGAATATGAGTAAAAACTTATTACCATTGTTTTTTTCCTTAAAGTACAAGTAGAGTGATTTGAAGTCTAAATATCAATTCAATTTGAAATTCAAATTTGCCTCCTCAAAAGATCTATTAAGTGATGGTTGCTCGTGGTCACTTCAATCTTCTAGCTATGAACTGTTGCCTTGTATCATTCTTCTTTCACTAAGATTTAATTGGTGATGGGCGGTGTAGTGCCTCGCCTTTGCGCAATCTGGCTTTTCATTTCAAGACTAAAAGATGAAAATGATAAGCAAAATGTAGTTCCTAAAAAATTCCATTGCATAGTCTACGGCTTAGGGTCTTCCCTTTCATAGGTTGAGGGAGCTGTAATGATCTAAATGCCTAAATTCTAGACGTTATGGGGAAATCAAATAATAACCTAGAGTCCAATTGACTCGTGAAAATCAAATTTATAGGTCCACCGGTTCAATTATGCTTGTAGGAGGGTGAACATCCCGATATTGCCCTTTCATACCACATTCTCTCGAGTTTTGAAAACTAAAAAGTATCCGCATCAAATGTAACCATCACATCACGTGACAATTAAGATGTCGACTGTATTGAAGCCATTTGTTTGTGGCGGACTTGATGCCTCCTAATGCCCCATCTCACATGATGACTTGCATAAAAATCACTTTTCCATAAAGTGTGCAAATGGTCATTCTTCTTAACCCTCGACAACTTTGTGTGTAGATGCCCCGTCCCCCATGATGAGTTGCATGAAAATCATTTTCCATGAAGTGTGCAAACGGCCATTCTTCTTGACCCTTGATAACTTTGTGTGTGAATATCCACCCATGTGAAATATTTTTAAGAGGGGCTCTACTTAATATTGGATACTCCTAAGTAATGGCGTCAACGGTTTGCTTGATACTTACACCGAAACACTAGAGAAGTGTGCTTGACTTGACCCGACTTGAGACCCAAAAGGCATATAACTTGAGCGATTAGGTCAGGTTTCATTTTTTTTCTTCTTCTTTGTGGTTGCGCAAAGGTTAAGTTAAAAATGTTTTTCACAGTTGCTTATGGGTCTACGCATCACACATCTCCAAAGACCTTAAATTCCAAATGAATGCAGGACAAGGAACTTGCCCCATCCCATAAGAATCCCAAACTTAGTCTAGTCTGTCAACAAAATTAAGTACAAAGTAATTAAGCATTGTCCAGAGAAAAACAAACTTTCTAACAAAGACCACAAGGGGAAGAAATAAAACAAATTCAAACAAACAACATTTCCGTCTCAAAAGCAAACATTCAATCTTTGCTCAACTAAGGTCATCCTGCAAGTTAGAAATGAACAAGACAGCAATCATCAAGTGCCTAATGCAAAATATGAAGAACTAAATTCTCAACTAGGGCACAACTCAGTGTTATTGCTTCCGCTTGTTTCACTCTTTTTCTCTTTTCACCTGTTCAATGAGCGCACTTAAAAGAAAAGCCAAATTGTTTCAAACAGCACATACAGCATTTAAGGATAAGTAATTTCTGCAAGAGCACATTTCACCAACTTGGTATCAAATTAAAAAGCGCTTCAGCAACTACTAAAACGTAAAATTCTTGCAATTGGCCGTAAAATTTATAGTTATAGTGATGTGCCTTACATGAAACCGAGCGCCCCCCCCAAAAAAAAAAAGTAATATGATGTGCTTCTCAATTCATGAAGCTGCTGCAAATGAAAATCAAGATATGACGGTACATAAAGGTTTGAAGGCTGGAGCTCATTCTACTCATCCATTCTTGAAAACAAAAGAGCCAGGCTCAAGGTTTCAGGCGCAACTTGATGAGACTGCTCGAGAATTTTAATTGAAATTTCAGCGAGTCAGGGCATTCTCTTCCGTGAGGAAACTGTGTAATATCCCATTGACAGAATTTCGAGCTGTTCACGTCAAAATACTGACATAAGCATCAATCTGCGGCACAAAGTCGGGCAACATTAAAACCTCAAAGTGCCCTCTACAGTCAAATAAAAAAGAACCATGCAACATGTAAACTGTAGTCCTCTACATCCTCCCGACAAATAAAGACAGTGAAGTAAGAGACCATATAATTGCTGGCACACAGAATCTTCAAAGTCATAGCAATGAGTTGTTACAGAATCCTCAAAATATAATGCACACTGCTGAATGCCATCTTGTTGACTAGCACATTATAAATTTCATGGAAACAAAAGGAGAATTTCCAATGTTTCCACGCTAATATGCCAACAGCAGCAAGCGGCGGCCAGCGGCTAATAGTGAGGGCGACAATTAAAGGTGTTTTTATGTCTATTTTTGTTTTAAAAATAAAAAAGTAAAAAATTTTACTTCTCATTTAGGTTCTAGACTTATTTTTGGACTAAAAAATTTGTTTCATAAAAAAAAAATGAAGTTGTGTTCTCCAAGTAATTTCATTTCAATTGCATTGTGTGTACAAATCTGCATGATAGTTCCTAATCTTCTTTTAAGCTTTTTAAAATGTGACTAGATCTAGCAACAATGAATTTTCACCCATTGAGAGTCCAACTCACGTCCGACTTCGGAAGGTGTTGCAGCTGCCATGTTCTCTGTGTACAAACAGTATCCTGAGAGTTGGTTGATTTGCCAATGACGTATATTGTTTCGCTCAAATCAAGATAAATGTGAAGAACGTTTTCGGTTGATCATTGGCATCTTTTAGCTAGCTGGCCGGCCAGGGCATGCAAGGCTCAATGCCTTCTTCTCGTGGCATGCTTGGTCCAGCCCATGAGCTGTGCATGTCAAGCTGGGCATGGCCACACCGTTCTCACCTACATGCCATGCCTGGGCTCACCACGTCCTTGGCCCTATTTTAATCCATTTTCGGTTTTAAACATTTCCTCTATTTTTGCCACACAAAAAAAAAGACTTTTAATTTTTCTTTATCAAAATTGTTAAGCAAAGTCAAACTAAAGGGATTTTATGGAGGGAGTGAATGCCTGAGGTAGCCTTAAGCAGCATTTCAATTTTGATATAATATACAGACACGGATTTAGTATATCAATCGAAATCAAGAAAAAAAATGATAATTTATTTTACGAATGAAACAACTATGGTATTGATGCGGCTATTTGTGTATTCTCAAATGCCCCATCCTGTTCGTAGGATTGGAGGTAAAACCTTTTTCTACATCGTTTGCAAACTATATGGCAGCATTGATTCTCTAATCTTGAAAAATTGCCGCATGTTGGGGGTTCTTCGTCGCATAGGATGAGCAAAACCAAGTGTGCTCTCATTTAAATTATCCATATCTTGTCATTGATTAAAGTTTGAAAGTGATTACCAGAGAGTAAACGAGCTCATCCATGTGCATATTGTGGAGGAATTTGTTGTTTGCCTTGTGAATTTCCTCGAATATCTATTTTTTTTTTAAGGATAGTTATAATTTTGCAAATAGTCACTAAATTCCTTGGGCCTGAAGGCGTTGTTATTGATCCAAAAAGGACAAAAAGAAAAAATGGGAACAGACCAGCAGCTTGGCCTTAACAAAAAAACCTAATTTCCTTGCATGTGTTACGCAAGCATGTGGTAGGAATGAGTACATCCGACCGCCCGAATCAGGGATTGTCCGCACCGGCTAGTTTGGTTTGGTTTCTAGGGCCGTCAGTCTGGTTGCTGGTTGTGAGGGGAGAACCAGACTGGACTGACTATTTTTTATTTAGAAATATATTTTTATAATTTCTTAAAAAATGAAATAAACCAATAATTATAGTATTTTTAAAATTTTAAAATTTTTTTTCCTAAGTGATTGATTCATTGGTCCAGTTCAGTCCAATCTTCGATCACAAAAAATGGGAACCGAGAACCAGTCACTCCTACGATGTGGTAATTTTCATACCTTATGAAACGTCATAATGAATTAACAATAAAAAAACAAAACACAGATAGGAGAGCATTGCACGCACTCACACAGAGGAAGCCACGCATCATCACCTCCACTTTCTCGCTTTGCATTTCCTCTTGCTGCCCTTCCTCGCACCACCCTTCCTCGCACCACTCGATCCCTCCCCGTCGACGTTACCGGCCATTTCATCCATGACGATCGTGAGGGAATTCGCCGAGCGAGGATTCCCCACCGTGCGCATTCTGGGGACAGCCCCGATATGCTCGACTGATTTGCGGGATCAAGCATCGCAACATCCTCGCTCGCCATGCTCTCCAACTAAAATAGCCTTATTTGAAAATATTCTAATCTCCTGCAGACATGCGTAACAAGGATCGTATGGTTCGGCCAATCACTTGACGACACGTCAAAGCTTGCGGCATGAGACGTTATTGCACACGTATCTAGACAGATATATAGTCACATGTCATATTCTAAAGATTGTGTATTTATTGAGGGATGCCTTTACTTTTTAATTTGTTTCTTTCAAATTATCATTATTATATTTTTAGGTTTTGCGGTTCATACAATTTGACTTCAATTTAGCACGTAATACCTACAATCTTGCATAATATGTAACATATACCTATAATTTGGCATATAATTATGTAACACGAAATTCTAAAATAAAAATTATAATTTTTCAATGTAGGAAAAACACTTTCTCTGCCTCACCCTTCTTGCAAGGATTATTGCCAAATTGTGGGAGACGATGTTATATTTTATTTGCTTAAACACCTTTGTTATTTCCCACTCCTCCCCATAAATTGCAAGATCACATTACTATATCATTTCCTAATGGATAGATAACAAAAGATTACCGCCGTCCGATAGGTCGCGACCCGGACAGCTGTAGCGCGGGCAGCGCTCGACGGCAGAGCTAGCCCGTCAAGGAGTAAAGGCAAGGAGGCGGCGGTCGACGACGACGTCTCGTGGACGAGGATGGAAGACATTGCCGAGTGGGAAGCGCAGAGACACGGAGACAGAGAGAGCGTGGACAGACCGAAACGAGATTGCAAAGGAAAAACCCAGCAGATCTAGAAAATCAGAGAGAGACCCGATCGGGGGATCGGAGAAACCCGAGGATCGAACCGAGAGGGGGAGAGACGAAAGCGACAGATCTCTTGCTCTTTTGCGGAGGCAACGACGCGGAGAGAGAGACGATAGGACAGATCAACTCAGCAGAAGCGGATTCCACAGAGGAATGCTTCTTCTTAGAGAGGTCCACTCACCGATCATCGAACCAGTAGACCGTCGGAGAGAGAGAGAGAGAGAGAGAGAGAGAGAGAGAGAGAGAGAGAGAGGGGATTTTAGAGAGAGAAATCGAGAGGAGCGAGAGAAGGTTGGAGGGATTTGGGTGTTGAGGAAGAGGACGAGATGAAGCGTCATAAGGAGGGGAAAATGTGTTATCCCTTTTTCAGAAAAGGAAATTATTTTAGAAGAGAAAAAAGGGAAAAAAGCTCCCAAAAATTCCAAATTATACTCATTATAACATATTTAGCTTAAAAATTTTTACGATACCAAAAATCTCAACTGGTATCTGCGTGATAGATTTATCCTACGTCAATATTTTGTTAGTGAGCACTGTTTAAAATTTACCTTCATGGATAGCGGAAGGCAAACTTTGTTGACAATGGCAACTTAAGTGGCTTAAGCAAAATAAAAAACCATGTCATTTTAGTTTAAAAATCATCTTATTGAACCTTGATAGAGATTAAATAAATCACACAAGTATAAGTTTGAGATTTTAATTTCATAATAAAAAGTTTAAGGTAAATGTGTTACAACGTGTATAGTTTGAGATTTTTTATGTTGTGAAAATAGTTTAGAGTAAATGCATTACAACAGACATAATTTGGGGTTTTGATGATATTTTCTCAAAAAAAAAAATTCAAATTAAAATGAGATCTTTCTGCAATTAGTTCATAATTATTTACATATTTGAATTACAATAATGTCCAATATATTGTAACACACTATTACAATTTATCTTAAGAGAAGGCTTAGACGGGAATGAAATTTTAGGCAAATTTGTAAGGTTGAATCCAATGAGTTCGCTTGTATATGGTAGACATGAATCTAATGTTTTGACTACTTCAGGCTAAGTGCATCGTGTGCATGCATCCATAGCACGTCGATTCCACATACATGGACTGAGATAGGCCCAAGGAAAGCCCAATTAACTTCTTTTTTTTGGTAATTAACGTTGATAAATGGTGGTTTGCACTAGTGGCGCACAATTTCTGTTTGGGCTTTTAAAGGCCGAGACATGGTGGGAATACGTTACCCGCAATGGCTTCCTTTATCTAGACTATTATAACAAAATCAACAATTTAAAATTTCTAACAACAATACAAATTCGTCGTTCCTTATGATACATTGAATATACTATTATTTCAAAATTTCCGTTTCTATGGAGCATTACTTGTAATAACACACTTTAAAAACAAAGCTCAAAGATGCTTGGACATGCTTGGATGGACTTATTAGGTATTGCTAGTACCGACACCTAGAGGGGGTGAATAGGTGTAAATAAAAATTTTACGCTAAATTAATAAACACAAAGTTTGGATGTAATAGGTGCAGAATTTAAGAATTAAGGTTAGTCTAGATGAGATAGACTTCTATTATAGCAATCAAAAATAAAAAGAGTAAGGGAGAAGAAGATTGCAAACAGTTTTATAGTGGTTCGGCTTTAGTCAAGTTTACGTTTACTCTCCCACACTGTCAGCCAATAGGCTGAAATCCACTATGTGATCAACAAATGATTATACATTTTTGAGTGCAAACACTTAGTGGTAGGATCTCTCACTAAGTCACTTTTCTTTGCAATTCACTCTAGATCACTCTGTTTTTGCACTTTTTGAGACAATTCAATGAAAGACAGAATCAGACTTTGCAATTGCATATTCTTATCTATCTTCTACTAATCGTATGTCCTCCTTGTATACCCTTCAAACGAAAACTAGCCGTTGGCCATCACCATGAAGGATTATCTTCCATTTCCTTTCTTACACAGACTTCATAAGGAAAGATTTCCTAGCCGTTAAAGACAGATTAAATTCCTTCAAATTATGGTCGCCCATATAAGCAGAATCTAGGTTTCCATAAGTGTTTCATCCTTATTTAGAAGTTGTCTTGATAATTGATTTTGTCAACCTATTGATCAGCAAAACCAATATAAGTAAGTGGAATTCATAGCTGTTATGGTCCTCATCCTCATTCTGGATCTTGAGGTTCGTTCTGGATTCTTGACAAAATGAGATGTTGTGTCTGGTTGAGACTGCTTCTGTAATCAATAGACTTTGCTGATTGTTTAAGCACACGAGTCTTCTTCCTTAGTACACATCAGAAGTATCACTCGTTTAAGACTTCGAAAAGTTTTGTTAGCATCAAAACTAGGAGTTTTCTCAACAATCTCTCCTTTTTTTATGATGACAAAACTTTCCTGCAGAAAAATGTTAGGCAAAGTAGATATGCAAGATATATGCATAGGCATAGCAGATGATATAATAAGCCATGCAAATAATAAGCACAATAATAAACATCATCCACACTGCAAAAAATAATATCTGCAAATTCTCCCCATTTTTGTCATCATCAAGAGGGTTGAAAGTCTGCAAAGGTAAAACAAACCATACCAAACATGCCAAAACCAAGTCTAAGCACAAAGCAAAGATAAATCAAGGGAAATTGTTTTTGAAAACTGAATTCAAGGCTTGCGAGGAACTCAAACAAGTTGAAAATCCTCCATATTTATGATAGACTCCTCAACTTTGCTAATGCAATGAGTGAATATTGATTCCATTCTTGCCATACTCTACTCATTTTGCTGGGTAAGTCTCTAGTTCGTTATTCAAGGAGGTTTTCAGAGTCTGAAGATCAATCTCTAGGGCGTATTGCTGAATTTTGAATTGCATAAGCAGATCAACTATCTTGGCATAGTTAGGATCAAGATTAGATTGAGCACTGGTTTCTCCAATTAACATGTTTGGTGAATCTGCTTCAAAAGTTGCCTTGTCCGAATTATGCTCCCCCTGAGATGTAACTTCTACCCTTTCTTCCACAACTTGTTCTGCATGTTTTCCCTTAGCCTTTGGCGGAGACTTGCTTAGTTGATCATCAGCTTTTGATTGGTCAAGAGTTTTTTCAGTTTCTCCCCCTACGATGATCATTCTTTCCTCTTGTTGTTCTCCTTCCTCTTTTTCCTCTTGTTCTTCCTCTTGTTCCTCAGGATTAGCTTCAAAGTCTTCTGACTTTTCTCCTTCGTTCTCTCCTTCTGACACATCATCATCATCTACATCCTCGAGTTGTTTTTCTTCCCCTACCTTGTCACCCACTTCTTCTGCTTCTTTCTGTGTCTCCTCTCCTTCTTTTTCCTTATTGGCTTCTAAGTCTTCAGGAAGAGTAGACGCAGTTTGCATTGTAGAGGTGATGATATCAGAGAGAGTTGCATCCTCAGCTTCATTCTGCAGAAGAATTGTTTGCCTTCTCTTCTTGGTTTTTGGAGAAGAAACAACTTCTTTTCCTTTCCTCTTTTTCCTAGTGGTGATTGTTGCTGATTTGGGTGTCTCCTTCTTCTTGCTTCTCGAAACTTCAACCACATCCTTCAGACGCATCTTAGTTATCATCTTCTCTCCAATGGGCATTATGGATAGAGTTCTAGTGCATAACTTAGAGGGTAATTGAATTTTAAAATGTTGAAATATTCTTGTCACAGGAGCTCCATATGGTAATTGCACCTTCTCTTTCAGAACAGCTATATACATATGCAACATCAAAGTATGAGAGAGAGTGAACATGATACCATTTTCAATAGCCCAAGTCATTTTGGCTTCAAATTTTGCCATATCAATCTTTGAGGATGCTTTTTGGCATAATGCAGTTGATCACAATCTTATGTGGAATGATTCTGGTAGAGGTTAGGCTAGAGTAGGTGATGTTAGCCTTCAGGATATTTCCTGTGGTGAGATACTTACAGGTTATTTCATACGACACTTTAATTGGCCTAAAGTATCCCCTTTTTCTCTTTCATGATATCAGCCAGAACATCCACATCAATGTCATAAACATCATCGTAAACACTGAACTACATTTTGCTGGGAGATAAGAAGGATAAATTCGAATAAATGTAGACAGTGAGTTCGGGATAGACCTTAGAAGTCTGCATGTAGAAATCATCCATCTATAATTTTTTGAACTTCTTCCTTATCTTTACTCCTATAGCATCTAGAAATTCAAAATGTATAGTTCAGTGATTCATTATACCTCTGTTCAACAAAGAAGCATAGCAGTCTTTCTATTCTTTTGACTGAAATAGCTTTCCTTTTGGCTTGTCAACTACATCAACCACTCCCATTTTCATTTGAAAATTTTTGAACAATCTCTCATCATCATCTTCTCTTTTTCCTTCCCATTGTTGCGACCTATTTTTTCCGTCCCGAAGGGGAAAGAAATATCTAAATAAATAGGTTTAGGGGTATTGTCCAAAATGTGGGTCCAAGACCCTCATTAAACATAGGCTCTCCCAAGCCCATATCCTACGTGACATTGGGTGTTCATGAAAATCTTCAAATATGGAGTCGCCACTAGTCTATTGGAGTCGGCTAGAAGCCAAGTGAGGCATGGGAGCGTGCCTTACTTTCTACGCAACCAAAGAGTCTAGGGCCGGGGACTTGATTACACTAATTAGCCAATTAGTGTCCTTTCGGTACCTAATCTTGTTCATTTCAAAAAGATTTTCTTTGTCAGGCAGTTTGAATTGATTTTAAACTTAACCACTAACATGTGAGGTGATCATGCGAGAGCGCAATCATCAAAATCACAATCAGCAATTAAAGAAAACATTAAATAAATTGCAAGGGAAAATAAACACCTAGCATTAAAAGATAAATAAATGGCAATCCTAATTAAAGTAAGGGGAAACCATAATCATCGCATCCTAAGCATGCATTCAAGGGCAATTATATTCAAGGATAATTAAAACCCTAAAGTGAAGCCGTAAGGGCTTGTTCAATTTTAAACACTATCTTAGACCAATGACTTTCCGACACTTTTTTTAAAGAGAAAATTGGTCCAAGAATCATTTTAGAGCTTTTTAGGGAACTCTGAAACAAACTTGGAATTTTTGGGATTTTTGAAATTTTTTTCTTTTTTGGAATTTCCAATATTTTAATATTTCCCATTTTTTTAAAAAAATATTTTTTTCAGAAAATTTTATAAATTTTCAGGTTTCTGAATTTTCCATGAAATTTCTGGAATTTCGAATTTTTTATGATTTTTAATATTTTTAATAGTTTTTATTATTTTCTGAATTTTTGAATTTTTGATTAAAAATAATTCGGACCGAGTCAAGAAACTCGGCCCTACTAAATCTACTTGGACCCTGTTGGTCCGGGTCGGACTACAAAAGGCCGGGCCGGCCCTAAGCCCACTAAAAAACAAAACAAAAGGGCCCACACGAATTTCTTAAAAAAAAACCCAATTTTGATTTCTAATTTTTCTAGCCCAACTAAGAAAACCGGCCCGTGACCAAGTCAACCCAACCGAAGTAGGCCCGCGGCGAAGCCCGTCCTCTTCCCCTATTTTTATTTTTTTGGCCCTTTTTTTGTTTTTTCCCTTTTTTGTTTTTTTCTTTAATATTTTTTTATTCTTGGTCTTCTTCTTCATGTATGTATGTTTCCCATGCACGCCCGACCGAAGCTCCGGCAGCTTCTTCGCCGGCCCGCCTCCGCGCGCGACAAGCCTGTGCCGGCTTTTAGAGGGGCGCCAGGTCATCGTCCGGTGTCGATCGTTCCGTCCGACCGACGCCGGATGTCGCCGGCCGCTGGTGACCGTGAACGCCCTCCGTTGCCGGAACCAAGGACATCCCCACCCGACTCGATGCGGGCCACTAATGAAAAATCGTCATAACATGAAGAAAAACACAACGGCAAAGGAAGATTCACAATATACTAACAAACATCCACGAACTAAGCTACTGAACACGGATCCGGCAAGAAAAAAAATCTGGGCTTCATTTAGGCATTTTAACAAACCGGGAGTGTGCGTTGTCGAAACGAAGGATTTTTGGCTTGAACAGGAATCGGCTCGGGTCCAAGCTTCTAAAAGATCATTCCAGTACACACAGGGACATAAACGGAGGCACTGCAGGGGCCGGGGCTCGCCCGAACTGGTCGGAGCGAGCTCCGGCCCGACGCTTGCGGAAACACCACAAAAAATGCCCCTAGACCTACCTGGTTTGGGCGAGGCTTTACGGTGGACGGCGG
The DNA here is from genome assembly GCA_014858505.1 of Corymbia citriodora subsp. variegata. NCBI lineage: Eukaryota > Viridiplantae > Streptophyta > Magnoliopsida > Myrtales > Myrtaceae > Corymbia > Corymbia citriodora. The sequence continues at coordinate 25,555,481 of CM026412.1, forward strand.
TTGACGAACGGACTCCGGCGGCGTTCAAACGCTCTTCTGGGTTTGCTCTCTCACCTCTGACTTCGCCCTATCTCCTCGCTCCATCTGCGACTAAACACCGGCTGGCTTCAAGGACAAAGAGCGGAGGCACGGCAACGGGACGTGGACCTTGGGTCAGGCGTGGCTACCGGCGGTCTCTCACTCTCTCCCTCTGCTCTTTCGTTCTCAGTCTCTCGGTCTCCCTCGGTCGTTCCGCTCTCTCTCTCTCAGTTTTGCCTTTTTCTCTCTAGTTTTTTTTTTCTGTCCTTTTTTTGTCTCGGTTTTCTCTTGGCTGAGCTCCACCGAAGACCTCTCCCTGCTGCTCTCTCTTTCCCTTTTATGCTTTCGCCTTCTGCCGACCTCGCTTTTGCCGTCTGACCTACCGACCTAAACACTGCCATCTCCCTGCACCTCCTCTTCTGCCCATGCTGCAATTCGCTTCGGTTTTCTGCTCCTGCAGGTTGCTCTTCCCGCGCGGGGGGAAGAAGAAAGATGGAGGGGCCGAGCCGGGGTAGGAATGAAGGAAACGTGGGCTGAGCCCACGCGGGGGGAAAAAAAAGCGGGCTGAGCCCACGCAGGGGAAGGAAAGATAGAAGGGGAAGGGGGGCCGGGCGGGCCCAGCCCAGCCCCGACCCGGACCCCTTTTCTCTTTTCTTTTTCTTTTTTTTTTGAAATTTGAATTTTTTTTTTTTTGAATTTTTTTTTATATCAATTGAGTGATGCAAATGCTCCTAATGTCTATATGCAATGCAATTTTAATGAATTTTTTTTTGTTAAGGGATTAGAAATTAATCTCTAATTTTTCTATGCAATTAATAAATACCAAAACAAATTGCCAAAATTTAGGTATCAACACCCATAAACTCTAAACACCACTTTTAGGGTCAGGCGTCTAGTCTATCTGTTCTACAACATCCTTTTATTTTGACTTGCCCTAATCTGGGTTTCTAATGGCCAACACAACCTCCATCAACTTCACCTCATTTCCATATCCATGATCTTTCAAATATTCAATAAAAAAATCATTTGATGCACCTCTCTTCTTCAGAAAATCATAACGCCGAAATACTTTCTCTTGTCCCCTACTTGAATAGGAGTAACAACGGCTAAAGACATACCTTTGGCAATCCCTTTAGATTCAGATTGTTGTGCAAAATGCCTAGGAGGCTCTTCTTTAGATGATTTAGTTAAATCGAAATGAGTCCGTCCTCCTTCAATAGACTTGGGTCCAAACGTGATGTCTAATTTCTATATGTTTTGCTCTTGAATGAAGGATAGGGTTCCTTGTAAGATTTATAGCACTTGTGTTGTCACATCATATTTCAGTGCAAGCTTCTTCCTTACCATTATCTCTTAATAGTTGTCCTATCCATAGAATATGTGAACAGCAACTACCAAGAGCAATATATTCTGCTTCTGTAGTGGAAAACCAGGAAACTAGCATCTGTCCCAAAAGTTGACAGACTCCAAACGTGCTCTTTCTGTCTACTCTGCATCTAGCTAAGTCAATGTCTGAGTATCCAATAAGTGTAAAATTTGTTCCCTTGGGATATCACAGACCTAGCTTTGGATTAGTAGCAATATACTTAATAATTCGTTTCACAACAGTAAGATGAGATTTTCTGGGGTCAGCCTGAAATCTGGCACACATTCATACACTGAATAGAATATCAGGTCTAGAAGCAGTAAGGTAAAGTAGAGAACTGATCATGCTTCTATAAGTCTTCTGGTCCATTTTCTTGCCTCCTTCGTCCTTGTCTAGTTTAGTAGAGCTAGACATTGGAGTTTTAGTCTTCTTGCAATTTTCCATTCCAAACTTTTTGATCAAATCCCTTGCGTATTTTTCTTGGAAAATAAATGTTCCTTCTTTCGTTTGTTTGACTTAAAGACCTAAGAAGAATGTTAGTTCTCCCATCTTGTTCATCTCGAATTCTTGCCTCATGGACTTAGAAAATTTCTTGCACAAAAATTCATTAGAAGAACTGAAAATAATGTCATCGACATAAATTTGGACAAGTAGAACATCCTTACCTTCTTTTTTAATAAAAAGAGTAGTGTCAACCATACCTTTTTTAAAACCGTTGCTCATCAGGAACTTACTGAGTCTTTCATACCAGGCGCGAGGTGTTTGTTTTAATCCGTATAATGCCTTCTTTAGTTTGTATACACGATCCATCTTTTTTGGTTCTTCAAAACCTGGGGGTTGTTTGACATAGACTTCTTCTTGTATGAGACTGTTTAAAAATGCACTTTTGACATCCATCTGAAACAACTTGAAGTTGTGACAACATGCATAAACAAACAAAAGTCTTATGGCTTCCAATCTAGCCACAAGTGCATAAGTCTCATCATAATCCATTCCTTCTGTTTGGGAGTATCCTTTAGCTACAAGCCTTGGTTTGTTTCTGGTTACCCTTCCTTGGTCATTTACTTTGTTTCAAATACCCACGCTGTTCCAATGACAGTTCTTTCTTTTGGTCTAGGTACTAGTTCCCATACATCATTGTTTTTGACTATTGAAGCTCTTCTTGCATTGCTTCAATCCAGCTTTCATTTGCAAGAGTTTCGTCTACTCATTTTGGCTCGATCTCAGAAATAAGTGCTAGTACATTTGTTTCTTTCTTATTCCTTAATCTAGTTCATATTCCTTCGTCGATGTTGCCAATTATCAAATTGTGAGGATGACTAGATTTTTGCTTCCAGTTCTTGTTGTATTTTTCACTTCCTTCATAACCTTCAGATATCTAAATTGAGTCCTTTTGAGTCGAAATTTGTTCCTGTTGATCTTCTGTGACTTCTTTTTGAATTGGATCAAATTATATGCTATATATAGACTTTTCAAGATCTATAGCAGGTTCTGGGTCTTTGAATGAAGTTTGATTCTATTGAGTTTGATCTCGTTCTAGAAATCTTACATTCATAGATTCTTCCACAATCTAAGTATTCTTGTTGAATACTCTATATGCCTTGCTTGTGATAGAGTATCCCAGAAATATTCCTTCGTCTGATCTTTCTTCGAACTTACTTGGATGATCATTTGCGTTTTTCAGAATAAAACATTTACAACCAAATATATGAAAATAAGAGACAATTGGCTTTCTTCCTTTATAAATTTCATAAGAAGTTTTTTCTAGAATAGGTCTCAGAAACACTCTGTTAATAATATAGCAAGTAGTAGAAATTGATTTTACTCAAAAACGAGTTGCTACCTTGCTTTCAATTAGCAGAGTTCTAGCCATTTCTTGCAAAGATCTATTTTTCCTTTCTACAACACCATTTTGTTCTGGAGTGTAGGGTGAAAAGAAAATATGTTGAAAACCATTTTTGTCACAAAAGTCTACAAAATCTTGATTTTCAAACTCTCTTCCATGATCAGTTTTAATGCTTGTAATAGTATAACCCTTCTTGTTCTAAACTCTTTTTGCAAATTTTGAAAAATACGAGAAAGTTTCCCTTTATTAGCAAGGAAGAACGCCTAGGTCAATCGAGAATAATCGTCTACAATAACCAGACAATATTTCTTACCTCTTATGCTTTGAGTCCTTGTTGGTCCCAAAAGGTCCATTTGTAGAAGCTGCAAAACACGATTTGTAGAAACATGTTTTACTGGTTTAAAAGAGTTTCATACTTGTTTCCCTAAGGTGCATGTTGAACATAGTTCAGACTTCTTGTAGCTCAAAATAAGAAGTCCACGAACGAGCTTCTTGGTGGACAATTTTGAAATTTGTTTCATATTGACATGGCCTGGGTTGCGATACCATAGATTTGCTTCATCTTGCACTGAAATAAGACACTTAGCAGTTTCTGAATTTATGTCCAGAAGATATATATTTCCATGCCTTTTGACCAATAAATGATTGAGAAGAATCTTGACTAGTTCCAAAACATATATTCTCCTTGAAGTTTATTCTGAATCCAGCATCACATAATTGGCTTATGCTTAGTAGATTGTAGTTAAGTCCTTTGACTAATAAGATGTTACTAATAGTAAGGCTTCCAATCTGTACTGTTCCAAGTCCTTTATCTTTCCTTTGCTATTGCCTGCAAAAGAGACAGTTCCTCCTTTTACCTTCTCTAATCTTATGAAGGTACTTGAATCTCTTGTCACATGTCTCGAACATCCACTATCTAAGTACCATTTTCTTTTGCTTCTAACACTAGCCAGCATTCAAAAAACATTCTCAAGCTTTCTTTGGTACCCAAACTTTCTTGGGTCCATGATAGTTAGTATAAGCTTTGCTTATCCAATTCCTCTTAACAGGTCTCCAGACTTTTGGGCAATTATTCTTGAAATGTTTTGATTCTCCACAATTTGAACATTTGAGATTGCTTCGACTAACAGGTTTTACAAAATTCTTTTGGAAATGATTATTGTAAGCTTGTCGATGAGGTCTCTGTTTGAGTCTCTTCATAATCTTTGGAAAATTTATCAAGGACTCACTTTCCTTATTATATCCAAGTCCAGACTTGTTATAATAGTGAATTTGAATAGAAAGTATATGTTGTAAAGTTCTTGAGCCATTTGAAAATTTTGTAGTAATATCCAAAAGTTCCTTTTTAAAAGATTCATTTTCTTTCAAAAGAGAATCTCGATTTTCCTTTGTTTCCAAAAATTCTTTTTGCAGACTTTCAAACTTTTCTTTTTGAGAAAAATTTTGTTGTCTTAGTTGAGAGTTTTCCTTTTTTAGTTTAGAGATCCTTTCAAGAATGGATTTTAGATTTAAACAAAGCTCATTAATATAATTAAAAACTTTACTAGGTATTTCAGAATGACTTATCTCGACTTCCTTGTCTGAATTTGAATCCGATTCTGAGTCTGTTCTAGAATTTGAGTCTGAGTTTGAGTGTGCCATTAGACACATATTACCATATTCATCTTCACTTTCCTTGCACTCTATGTCACTCCATGTTTAAGCTTTCAAGGCCTTTTTGTTTTTCTCATACTTGCCTTTCTTCTTTTTTAGTAGAGGGCAATTTGGTTTTATATGTCCATTTTTCTTGCATTCAAAGCAGATCATATCTTTGGCTGAGTCTTCTTCGTCCATAGTTCTTCTTTGTCCAATTTGTCTGGATTGCTTCTTGCCATTGAACTTCTTCCCTTTCTTGTTTAATTTTCTAACTTTCTTGATCAATAGGGCGAGTTCCTCATCATCCATTTCATCTTCTAAATATGTGTCATTAGAATCAATGTTAGATTTAAGAGCAATTGATTTCTTACCCCTTGTTTCAACTTCATCATTTAGTTGTTTTGCCTCTTAAGATTGTAAGGTTCCAATGAGTTCATCCACAGATAATGGTGAGATCCTTAGTATTTTCCGGATAGAAGTCTTAATGTTATTCCAATCCTTTGATAAACCTCTTAGAAGCTTGTTTACTTTCATCGGTCCTAAGATTGGTTGTCCTTGATATGCAAGCCCATTTACTATTTCAGTAAATCTACTAAACATATCTCCGATAGACTCCCAGTTTCATTTTGAATGATTCATATTGCCTGAGCAGAATGTTGACTTTGGTTTCCTTCACTCGATCTGTTCTTTCATAGGTAATGTGTGGCCTATCCCAAACTTCTTTTACTATTTCACAAGATGAAATTCGGTTATATCCATTTGGTGATAAAGCACAATATAGAGAATAAATTGCTTTTGCATTTAATGCTTCTCATTTTGTCAGCTCTTCTTTTGAGAGAGTAGTGGAAGGTTTTGTAGATTTTCCATCATCCTTCTTCGTGGCCTTTCTAGATTCAGTGTTTGGTTCAATTCCTTTCTCAACAACGTCCCATTCCTGAGGGTCCTTTGATCTGAGAAAAGCTTTCATCTTGTTTTTCCATATGTTGTACTCTTTTCCATCAAAGTATGGTGGTCGAGTATTACTTTGACCTTCAATCAGACCTAATGCAAGAATACTAGCCATAGAAGATATTTAACTTTGAAGTAAAAACGCTTCAAGATACTAAGCACGAGGCTCTGATACCAATTGATATTGCTAATACCGACACCTAGAGGGGGTTGAATAGGTGTAAATAAAATTTTTGAGCTAAATCAATAAACACAAAGTTTGGATGTAATATGTGCAGAATTTAAGAATTAAGGTTAGTCTAGATGAGATAGACTTCTATTATAGCAATCAAAAATAAAAAGAGTAAGGGAGAAGAAGATTGCAAATAGTTTTATAGTGGTTTAGCTTTAGTCAAGCCTACATCCACTCTCCCACACTGTTAGCCAATAGGCTGAAATCCACTATGTGATCAACAAATGAATACACGTTCTTGAGTGCAAATATTTAGTGGTAGGATCTCTCACTAAGTCACTCTTCTTTGCAATTCACTCTAGATCACTTTGTTTTTGCACTTTTTGAGACAATTCAATGAAAGACCGAATCAGACTTTGCAATTGCATATTCTTATCTATCTTCTACTGACCGTATATCCTCCTTATATACCCTTCAAACCAAAACTAGCCATTGGCCATCACCATGAAGAATTATCTTCCATTTCCTTTCTTGGACAGACTTCATAAAGAAAGATTTCCTAACCATTGAAGACATATTGAATTCCTTCAGATTCTGGTTTCCTAACCGTTGAAGACATATTGAATTCAGTGTTCCATCCTCATTTGGAAGTTGTCTTGATAATTGATTTTGTCAATCGATTGATCAACAAAACCAATATAAGTAAGTGGAATTCGTAGCCGTTATGGTCCTTGTCCTCGTTCTGGATCTTGAGGTTCGTTCTGGATTCTTGATAGAATGAGATGCTATGTCTGGTTGAGACTGCTTCTCTAATTGATAGACTTTGCTGATTGTTTAAGCACACGAGTCTTCTTCCTTAGTACACATCAGAAGTATCACTCGTTTAAGACTTCCGAAAGTTTTGTTAGCATCAAAACTAGGAGTTTTCTCGACATTATTAAAAGTATTCATGACTTTGTCTTTAAAATGAAAAACTATTCTCTTTCAAAAGTCTACTAGAAAGATTTTAGACAACACTAAGGAGATTTTAATGCCAATATGTGTAACTCAAAATCGTTAAGGTGGATAACATTAAAAAAAGGTGAAATATAAATAATTACAAGTAAACCTAGTTTTATCAGGTGAGAGTAAATACATCACGCATTGTATATAAATTTTAAAATATATTGAACCGTGTAGAAAATAATTTTGAGAGTTGAAAAATTGCGGAACGATTCTTATGGTCGAAGTTCTTCCAATTCATCAAAACGTAGTCACATTCCTACATTAGAGCTTTAGTCTAAGGTCCATTGTAACCTCATAGAGAAAATAGATGTGTATGTGCAAACTCTAAAGAACGGGCCATCCACGGAATTGGAGGTGATTTAGGGGGTTCTCTAGGTTGACCTCAAGGGAAGGTCTCGACCCAAATGTCTTGTTAGGCTCGATTGCTTCACTTGTGTTGTATTGCAAATAGCATTCTTTTAAATATCAAGAATTTTCAATAATGTCTCTGAATTCTGGTCATGTAGTTTGTCATGTCCCCATCACATTAGAAAGCACCCTATTGTTTTTTTCCATGGAGACATCGTTTGGTCATTTTTCTTTCCTTATTTTGCTTATCTTTTGGGTTCTACATTAAGACAATCATTAGGTAGGTGTTGGTACGAATACTAAGACAGGTCCTAACTAGCAAAGTGTCTATTGATGCAATCAAAAGAGACTCTGTTCATCTTGAAGAAGTTCATCTTTTTAGTATTTGATCCTTTGGTCGGTTCCCTATTGATGTTTCAGCCCACCATTTGTTCCAGCAACTTTACTGATCAAGATGCGCTCTTCCGCTTCGAATCAGCGATCGAGGTCAATCCAACAAACACCATCAAAGGCGGCAACTGGACTGCCGAAGCAAACTACTGTGAATGGATTGGGGTCGTTTGCAGCAACTACAGGCAAAGAGTCATGGCTTTAGACCTCTCACACGTGAAATAATATTTTCACGACTCTTTTCCAAAAAGCAAACATGAAATTATTTTTTCTTATTTTTTCAGTAACTAAAAACAAACATTTACTCAAAATTTCGAAAAAAATAAATTAACCGAGGAATGAAATTGATCATCACACTTAAACTACAATTCACGAATTTTATCGAGTATAATTTTTTTAGTGAGAAGTGGATAGTGACCTTTTCTTTCATCTATTATCTCTTTCTAAGACTCAATTTACTCTTTACTTTTTACAGTTAAATTACATCAAAATATTAAAGTAATATGTAAGTGAGAACTGAATGGAAAAGCCAAAAAGTGAGATGAAACTCAATTTGACTTAAATATGTAGATTAAGAGAACAAAAAACGACATAAAATTTCTACAAGAGTTTGAGGAACTCTGTGAATATGAATAATATCTTATTACAATTATTTTTTATGCTTGAATTACAAGTAAAAATGATTCAAGTCATCACTTCAAATGGATATTACGAAAAAAGTTTCATTCTGGGATTATCAAAACAGCAATTCAAATTGAACATCAAAATTTTCCTCTTAAAAAATCAATTATGTGATGGTTGCCCGAGGTCACTTCAATCTCCTAGTTATGAACCGTTGCCTGTGTCAATCTTCTTTCCAAAAGATTCAAATGATGGTGGGTCGTGTAATATCTTGCTTCCTCGTGATCTGGCTTTTAGTTTTGAAAGTAAAAATCAAAATGATAAGTGAAATGTAGTTTTTAAAAAAAAATATTGCCTCATAATCTATGGCCTGAATCTTTCCTTACCTAGGGTGGGGTGAGCTATGATGATTCAAATGCATTTTAGGAGTAGCCACCAATAACTTAATTTCTTAGTCAATCAAAAACAAAAGAAATTATTGATGTTATGGGGAAAACAATTAATCACCTAGTGGAGGGAATTGTTCAAATTTTTCTTAATCAATTGCAGTTCTGCTAATTCAATATTAAATCTTTCAATTTTGCCAATTGAGTTCTAAAAAAATTTACCTTTTGCCAATTTTGACCAAAATTTGCTAACGTGGATGCCAGTTGCACCATACAAGATGAAGAGAGAATGCTTAGTGAATTAGCTTTATCATTAGAGAAAATAACCCCCAAGATTGACACAGTTTGTTGGGGTATTGAGGATTCTCTAGTTTAGGAACTAAAGATTATTCATTGGAAAATTACAAGTTGGGTATAAATTGCTCTAGTTTAGAGCTACATGCACAAGTCAAAGGCCTAATGTAAGTGATTTGTGGGGCTTCTAGGGTATGCAATAGCCTAGAAAGTTGATTCTCCATGCCATGCCCTTGGATTATAAAAAAGGAAAAAACGATGAAATTTACATTCAAATCAAAATATGAGATCTTTGTGGGACTACTTTATAATATAACTATTATTTAATTGACCATTATATTGTAACATTGCTATGATTTATCTTAACAAGAGCCTCAGGTGGGAATGAGATATTTAACATTGAAATTGAAAGAGTTCGCTCATATATATTGGATCTAAATCTAAAGTTTTGAGTATTTGAATAGATGTGCATCATATTCACACGTTCATAGCACATTCATTTTGCATACATGGATTGAGATAGGGCTTAAGGAAAGCCCAATAAACCTTTGATTAGAAGTGGTTTTCAAAGGCCCAAGATATGGTGGGAATTCATTGTCTTTGTGATATATTGAATACCCTATACTTCTCAATACTTTCATTTATATTGAGCATTGCTTGTATTAACACATATTACGGACAAAGTTTAGAAATTTCCTATAAAGAAAGTTGGAACGTTAGATAGTATACTGATCAACTTGCCAAAGATGATCGAAAGTGTGAAAAATTTCCCTTAACATAATTCACTAAAATATATAGAACTTGCGATATCAATTAACAACACTCATTAGAAAATCCCGATTGTTGATTCTTTTCATGAAAATATCAAGTACTTTTCTCATTTTTCAAAACAAAGTAAGCGTTTCGAATAACAACTAGTATAAAAGTACCGAAAATAAGCTTTTACTTGGATAGGACACTCACGGTATGCCATGTGTCACGTTAATAGTGGATAGCCACCATCATGGTCGCAAATTTTTGTTTAAGGAGTAAAAAATCAAGACTTTTCCCACCTTGAACTCTATTTCCCTCATTCTCAAAATATTACTTTCCATCCAAGACAAAATCAAATTTCCCCTCTTTAGAAATTTCAAGCCTCCAAGTGCTAGTTTCCATCATGCATAAACCTCCTACCTTTCACCACCCACCATCGTCTGCCACCGTGGACCCCCTCCTCACTAATACCATCGACCCCCTGCCCTATGGTCACCTTGGTCTCTCTCATCCCTCTATAAACAATTGTACCCCCCCCCGCAAAAAAAAAAAAAACCGCCACCCTTCTCTCCCTTCTAGTCACATATCGCGATAGACAATCTCAACCTAGGTCATCCATAATTTTATTGCAGCTCAACCCTTTCAAGGTTGTAAGATCATCTAAAGTGTGATACTAGGATTTGATTTTGAAGCATACAGAACAATTCAAACTATTCCAAGATCCTCTTTGAAGGTTAAGGGTGCAAATAATAATCGTTTGATTCTCTATTTTTTTATTTTTTCTCAGGTTTGCAATAGAAATTCATTTGGTTATGCGATTTTATTTTTTTAATTTCTTAGACAAATTTTTAGCCTAGAGAAATGAGAAGTAAAAATTTTCTATTTTTCTATTTTTGAAAAAAAATGAGAAATAAAATTCTTTTTATCGCACGTTTTTACTTTCACTTGGTCATTGGCCGTTCGAAAAGGAAATATTTAAAAAGGTCTATCAATTATTATGTTTTATTAAGTATGTATTTTTATTCAGGAACTAATCTAGTCAAGAATCGTTATAAAGAACAACATGACACGTCTGCATCTGCATCTGTTGCGTCCTACCCACAACGCGACAAAAGTGATCAAAAGCAGATGGTGGAGGGACAACTATCACGAAGAGCGCTCTAGCTCATGAAAGGAATCGTACATTAGCAAAATGTAAACTCATTTTTTTTTTACTTTTTTGGGCCCCCAGCCTTCTATTTTTGCACTAAATAAGGGCAGACCAAGACCACCCCAAAACTGACTTCTCCCTCTTCTTCCGTCAGTGTCCTAGCCCGCTTCGCACGCTCAAAATTAGTCTCTCTTTCGTAAGAAAATTTTGAAAATCCATAAATGATAGAAGTCGAGCATCACATCGAAACTAGCTGGAACAAGGGTTTCTTCTCAGACACATGCATACAAACAAAGTATGAGTCAAAAAGGCAGAGTTGGAAAGGGACTTAGCTGACGGAGATCCTGGCAATGTGTAAATCATGTCAAGTCAAGGACAATCAATATCCGAATATTGAGATCCTTTAGCATCGATAAAAAGAAGATGTCTCATTGGTTAGCAAGTTGTCAGGGGTGTGCAAATAAAAAGTGCTAACCAATGTGTGAAAAATCACATGCCACCTAACAAGTCATCAATATTGCTGTTACGCAACTTGGGTCAAGGCCATGAGAAAGGGGGGTTTCACACATAATACACCTATAGGATTTTTATTAAAAAATTTTCTTTAAACATTTGAACCATCATTTCAATTATTTCCCACGATGCATGTTACTTGCCCTGTGTCACGCCTATTGAATAAGACATCATTTTCTAAAACAACAAGCATAGCTGCCTTTGCTTTTATTCAAAACTCTTGTATATTTGCATGGGCAAATCCCATCCCATGCCAAATAAGACATAACACTAGTATTTCAATAAAATCTTCATGTGCCATCACATAAAGATTCTCGACAAATGAAGTTATCTAGTGAAATCTCAAGTGAGAATGCATGAATCATGATAAAATTAAAAATTGACTCTTTTGTATGAGTTAGTCCAAATGACTATGGTTCAACCGCTGTCAATGGCTTTCTTCTTTATCAATATGTGTGGAAAAAAGAAAAAGAGTAAAAGGTTGCTCAAAAAAGAAACTCCAAAAGAAAGAAAAGATGGTTAAAGGCTTTCTTTTTGTACAATTCTTACTCTTACAATATTCCTACATTGGAGCTTTAGTCTAAGGTCAATTGTAACCTCACAGAGAAAATAGATGCGTATGTGCAAACTCTAAAGAAAGGGCCATCCACAGAATTAGAGGTGATTTAGGGGGTTCTTCAGGTTGACCTCCAGGGAAGGTCTCGATCCAAATGGCTTGTTAGGCTCAATTGCTTCACTTGTGTTGTATTGCAAATAGCATTCTTTTAAATATCAGGAATTTTCAATTTATAATGTCTCTGAATTCTAGTCATGTAGTTTGTCATGTCCCCTTCACATTAGAAAGCACCCTATCGTTTTTTTCCATGGAGACATTGTTTGGGGCATCATTTGGTCATTTTTATTTCCTTATTTTGCTTATCTTTTGGGTTCTACATTAAGACAATCATTAGGTAGGTGTTGGTATGAATACTAAGACAAGCCCTAACTAGCAAAGTGTCTATTGATGCAATCAAAAGAGACTCTATTCATCTTGAAGAAGTTCATCTTTTTAGTATTTGATCCTTTGGTCGGTTCCCTATTGATGTTTCAGCTCGCCATTTGTTCCAGCAACTTTACTGATTAGGATGCGCTCTTCCGCTTCCAATCAGCGATCAAGGTCAATCCAACAGACACCATCAAAGGCGGCAATTGGACTGCCGAAGCAAACTACTGTGAATGGATTGGGGTCATTTGTAGCAACCGCAGGCAAAGAGTCATGGCTTTAGACCTCTTACACGTGAAATAATATTTTCACGACTCTTTTCCAAAAAGCAAACATGAAATTATTTTTCTCTTATTTTTTCAGTAACTAAAAACAAACATTTACTCAAAATTTCAAAAAAAATAAATTAACCGAGGAATGAAATTGATCATAGCACTTTAACTACAATTCACGAATTTTATCGAGTATAATTTTTTTAGTGAGAAGTGGATAGTGACCTTTTCTTTCATCTATTATCTCTTTCTGAGACCCAATTTACTCTTTACTTTTTATAGTTAAATTACATCAAAATATTAAAGTAATATGTAATTGAGAACTGAATGGAAAAGCCAAAAAGTGAGATGAAACTCAATTTGACTTAAATATGTAGATTAAGAGAACAAAAAATGACATAAAATTTCTACAGGAGTTTGAGGAACTTTGTGAATACAAATAATATCTTATTACAATTATTTTTTGTGCTTGAATTACAAGTAAAAATGATTCAAGTCATCACTTCAAATGGATTTTACGAAAAAAGTTTCATTCTGTGATTATCAAAACAACAATTCAAATTGAACATCAAAATTTTCCTTTTAAAAAATCAATTATGTGATGGTTGCTCTAGGTCACTTCAATCTCCTAGTTATAAACCGTTAACTTGTGTCAATCTTCTTTCCAAAAGATTCAAATGATGATGGGTCGTGTAGTATCTTGCTCCCTCGTGATTTGGCTTTTAGTTTTGAAAGTAAAAATCAAAATTATAAGTGAAATGTAGTTTTTTTTTTTAAATATTGCCCCATAATCTATGGCCTGAATCTTTCCTTTCTTAGGTTGGGGTGAGCTACGATGATTCAAATGCATTTTAGGAGTAGCCACCAATAACTTATTTTCTTAGTCAATCAAAAACAAAACAAAATTATTAATGTTATGGGGAAAACAATTAATCACCTAGTTGGGGGAATTGTTCAAAATTTTTTTAATCAATTGCGGTTCTGCTAATTCAGTATTAAATCTTTCAATTTTTTCCAATTGAATTCTAAATAAATTTATCTTCTGTCAATTTTAGCCAAAATTCGCTAACGTGGATGCCAGCGGCACCATATAAAATGAAGAGAGAACGCTCTGTGAATTAGCTTAATCATTAGAGAAAATAACCCCTAAGATTGACACAGTTTGTTGGGGTACTGAGGATTCTTTAGTTTAGGAACTAAAGGTTATCCATTGGAAAATTACAAGCTGGGTATAAATTGCTCTAGTTTAGAGCTACATGCATAGGTCAAAGGCTGAATTTAAGTGATTTGTGGGGCTTCTAGGGTATGCAATAGCCTAGAAAGTTGATTCTCCATGCCATGCCCTTGGATTATAAAAAAGAAAGAATGATGAAATTTACATTCAAATCAAAATATGAGATCTTTGTGGGACTACTTTATAATATAACTATTATTTAATTGACCATTATATTGTAACAGAAGCCTCGGGCGGGAATGGGATATTTAACATTGAAATTGAAAGAGTTCGCTCATATATATTGGATCTAAATCTAAAGTTTTGAGTATTTGAATAGATGTGCATCATATTCACATGTTCATAGCACATTCATTTTGCATACATGGACTGAGATAGGGCTTAAGGAAAGCCCAATTAACCTTTGATTAAAAGTGGTTTTCAAAATCCCAAGATATGGTGGGAATCCATTGTCTTTATGATATATTGAATACCCTATACTTCTCAATACTTTCATTTATATTGAGCATTGCTTGTATTAACACATATTACAGACAAAGTTAGAAATTTGCAATAAAGAAAATTGGAACTGGAGATAGTATACTGATCAACTTGCCAAAGATGATCGAAAGCGTGAAAATTTCCCTTAACATAATTCACTAAAATATATAGAACTTGCGATATCAATTAACAACTCTCATTAGAAAATCCCGATTGTTGATATTCTTTTCATGAAAATATCAAGTACTTTTCTCATTTTTCAAAACAAAGTAAGCATTTCGAATAACAACTAGTATAAAAGTACCCGAAAATAAGCTTTTACTTGGACAGGATACTCACGGTATGCCATGTGTCATGTTAGCAGTGTATAGCCACCATCATGGACGCAAATTTTTGTTTAAGGAGTAAAAAATCAAGACTTTTCCCACCTTGAACTCTATTTCCCAAGTTCTCAAAATATTACTTTCCATCCCAAGACAAAATCTTATTACAACAAAGATCAAATTGCCCCTCTTTAGAAATTTCAAGCCTCCTAGTGCTAGTTTCCATCATGCATAAACCTCCTACCTTTCCGCCACCCACCATCGACCCCATGTGCCTATGGTCACGCTTGGGTCTCTCTCATCACTCTATAAACAATTGTACCCCTCCCCCCCGGCAAAAAAAAAAACAACCCGCCACCCTTCACTCCCTTCTGGTCACATATCGTGACAGACAATCTCAATCTAGGTCATCCATAATTTTATTGCAGCTAGCAACCTTGCAAGGTTGTAAGATCATCTAAAGTGTGATGACTAGGATTTGATTTTGAAGCATACAAAACAATTCAAACTATTCCAAGATCCTCTTTGAAGGTTAAGGATGCGAATAATAATAGTTCTGATTCTCTATTTTTTTTATTTTTTTCTCAGGTTTGTAATAATTGGTTTGATTATGCGATTTCATTTTTTTAATTTCTTAGAAAAAATTTTAACCTAGAGAAATAAGAAGTAAAAATTTTCTACTTTTCTATTTCTAAAATAAAAATTCTTCTCATCACACATTTTTACTTTTACTTGGGTCATTAATTATTCGAAAGGAAATATTTAAAAAGACTATTAATTATTATGTTTTTATTAAGTACGTATTTTTATTTTGGAACTAATCTAGTCAGGAATTGTTATAAAGAATAACATGATTACAAGAAGACAACAACCACCGAGGGACACGTCTGCACCTGCATCTATTGTGTCCTACCCACAACGTGACAAAAGTGGTCAAAAGCAGATGATGGGGGGACAACTATCACGAAGAGCGCTCCAGCTCATGAAACGAATCGTACATTAGCGAAATGTAAACTCATTTTTTTTTTTTTTACTTTTTGGGTCCCCACCCTTCTATTTTTGCACTAAAAATGGGCAAACCAAGACCACCCCAAAACTGACTTCTCTGTCTTCTTCCGTCAGCATCCTAGCCCGCTTCGCACGCATGAAATTAGTCTCTCTTTCATAAGAAAAGTTTGAAAATCCATAAATGATAGAAGTCGAGCATCACATCGAAACTAGCTGGAACAAGGGTTTCTTCTCAAACGCATGCATACAAACAAAGTATGAGTCAAAAAGGCAAAGTTGGAAAGGGACTTAGCTGCTGGAGGTGCTGGCAATGTGTAAATCATATCAAGTCAAGGACGATCAATATTCGATTATTGAGATCCTTTAGCATCGATAAAAGAAGATGCCTCATTGGTTAGCAAGTCGTCGTGGGCGCGTAAATAAAAAGTACTAACCAATGCGTGAAAATCACATGCCACCTAACAAGTCGTCAATGTTGCTATTACACAACTTGGGTCAAGGCCATGAGAAAGAGGGGGTTTCACACATGATACACCTATAGGATTTTTATTAAAAAAATTTCTTTAAACATTTGACCCATCATTTTAATTAGTTCCCACGATGCACGTTACTTACCCCGTGTCACGCATATTGAATAAGACATCATTTCTAGAACAGAAAGCATAGCTGCCTTTGATTTTATTTAAAACTCTTGTATATTTGCATGGGCAAATCTCATCCCATGCCAAATAAGATATAACACTAGTATTTCAATAAAATCTTCATGTGCCATCACATAAAGA
Source organism: Corymbia citriodora subsp. variegata (assembly GCA_014858505.1). NCBI lineage: Eukaryota > Viridiplantae > Streptophyta > Magnoliopsida > Myrtales > Myrtaceae > Corymbia > Corymbia citriodora. The sequence continues at coordinate 25,572,007 of CM026412.1, forward strand.
TCAGTGAAATGTCAATTGAGAATGCATGGAGCATGATAAAATTAAAAATTGACTCTTTTGTATGAGTTAGTCCAGTTGACTATGGTTCAACCACTGTCAATGACTTTCTTCTTTATCAATCTCTGTGGAAAAAAGAAAACAAGTAAAAAGTTGCTCAAAAAAGAAACTCCAAAAGAAAGAAAAGATGGTTAAAGGCTTTCTTCTTGTGCAATTCTTACTCTTACAATATTTAAAAGAAAAGAAGAACTTAAAAGGTAGACTTGTGCAATTTCCAAAAAGACTCTCGACAAATAAAGTTATCTAGTGAAATCTCAAGTGAGAATGCATTGAGCATGATAAAATTAAAGATTGACTATTTTGTATAAGTTAGTCTGGATGACTATGGTTCAACTGCATTCAATGACTGTCATTGACTCTTTTGTATAAGTTAGTTTGGATGACTATGGTTCAACTGCATTCAATGACTTTCTTCTTTATCAATCTCTGTGGAAAAAAGAAAACAAGTAAAAAGTTGCTCAAAAAAGAAACTCCAAAAGAAAGAAAAGATGGTTAAAGGCTTTCTTCTTGTGCAATTCTTACTCTTACAATATTTAAAAGAAAAGAAGAACTTAAAAGGTAGACTTGTGTAATTTTCCGGAAAGATTTAGCTAAATGACAATATAACACTCAAAATCGTTTTTGGAGTCCCATATGTGACTTCACTTTTCAAGCAAATTTCCTTAGACTGCATTTGATAGTCAGGATAACATTTTATCCTGTGTTATGTTTGGTGCTTGCTCGAAACAAAGCAAGATAAAGTCAGTTATAAGGGGATGTAGGCCGGATAGAATTATCTAATGGAGGAGGTAGAATAAAGGTGAATATGATTTCTAATATTTATAATAGGAAAATTATTTTTCTCAAATAGCAAACTTCTTAACTTAATAAAATTAATTTTATATTTCAATATAAATAACTTTTGAATTCTTATATAAGAAATTCTAGATAACAAAAAAATAATTTATTTTTTTATTTTAATCTTATTTTTATTTATATAGTTGAATTTAATTATATCTTATAACATAATTCAATATAAAATATAAATAGATCTATAACATATTTTCGGTATATTAGTGCAGTTTACTATTTAATAAAATTTGACTAGAGAATGCTGGAAGGGGAAGAAAGACATAAAAAAAAATTAATTAAAAAGAGAGGAAAATAAAATAAGAAAAGCAAATAAAAATAAAGTCGGCAAGAGTGTCGCGGAGAGTTTTACCAATCTCGCTTGTAAAATTTTCTTTCATTTATATTGATATGTCGTTTATACCAAACAATGTCTATTATATTATGTGAATATATCCGACTTTATTACTACAGCTAATTACTCAAACATTGAATAAGATATAGCAAAATTCTCGGATTTCATATCTTATCCTATCTAGTTCTATCTTGATAAAAAAATTCAGACTAACAAACGTGAAAGAAATTCCTCCTCCTCTTTTCCAAGCCAATCTGTATATAAATCTTAAGGTATTTCAGGTGTGGTACCTTAAAAATAAATCACCACCTATAACAAATCCCTCTATATCAATATAATAGCAAAAGTGTATTAAAAATCTTAAATCTTTGCACAAAATGCAATTGAGCCCAATTATTTGATGAGCGCAATCAAGTAATCAACCTTTGCAAAAAGTAAAATCAAGTCTTCTCCACAGAGAATGCCAAAACTTGCCCACATAGCACTCAAAGTCTATGCAACAACCTTTAATTTCACTTCTTAATATAGGTTTAGGAATGTTTGATTGGGAAAATTACCAAAACAGTTTTAAGCCTATTGCAATTATGCTAATATAGTTATAAACCTTTTTTTAACTAATTAAGTCCTAAAAATTTTGTATTTGTATTAATTTAATTTATCGTGCCGATTTTGGCCAATCGAGTCAAATGTAAACAATTTTTAATATTTTATTCTTTTTTATTTTTTTATTTTTTTCCTTTTCTTTTTTCTTTTTCTTCTTTTCATCTTCATCCTCTAGCCAATCATCGAACCAAAGGCGAGGGTCAGCAAGGTTAGCTTGTCAGCTTTGCTAGTCATTAGAGAGGGTAAGCCTCGCCAAAGTGGTTAGGCGAGGCTCGACCTCGCTAGATTTGGTTAGGCCAATGCTAGTGATAGGGCATAAGCAAGGCTTGCCCCCACCAATGGCCAGTGGGGTCGACCTTGCCAATCATCGCTTCTAGTTGGTCGCCAAGTTCCTGCAACCGGCTAGAGGATGAAGATGATGGGAAGAAAAAGAAAAAGGAAAGAGAAAAAAAGGGGAAAAAAGAAAATAAATCAAAATTAATAAAAAATCAAAATATTAGTAAAATATTATTAAAAATTGTCCACTTTAACGCCAGCCGCCCCACATAGGACACCTAGTGTACATGTCTGCGCCAGCTGATTAAAATTGTTTAGATGGACTGAATTGGTACATGTACAAAATAATTACGACTTAATTGGCAAAGAAAAAAAAGGTTTATCACTGTGTTGACACAATCACAATCGCAATAGGTTTAGGATTGTTTTGGTAATTCTCCCATTTATGGCTTGATTACACACACATAATGATTAAGACTCAATTATACTTTCCAATTTCATAGGACCTTATTGTGGCAATTGAAAGGTTCAACACTTTATTACAATTCGTACATAAGACGAAGACTTTTGGTACTATAACAACTTATTATATTCGAACACTTTATGTGAATAAGAAGCAGCGCATCGTTGGATTAAATTTAACATGGCGTTAGCAACTCATTGAAAAACTAGAATTAGTTACTTCAGTGGCATGTTTACAACCTCATTATGATTAGGATTGGCAAAAGTTACGTCTTTAATTTGCAGAGGACAAATTTAATTAGAGCATGCAAGTTCCTCCAATTGCACCTGAATATTCTGTTGAGAAAACTCCTGGTTTTGATGTTTACAAAACATTTTATGAGTTTATACACATTATTTGAAGGGAAAGAACTCAGGAAGACGTAGGCTTTAAAAGTCTGTTGGTAGCAGAAGATAAAGCATGAGATGTCTTAGAGTCTGACCGTACCAGACGGAAAGACTTATCCAGACTGAGATTTAAGTCTGACCGTACTAGACTGAGATCTTAAGTCTGAATGTTCCAGACTGAAAATCTAGGCAGACTCAGAACTATGGAATGTCAGACTTAAGATGAATCCACGAGATAAGATCACCAACGGTACAGTATTTCACTTACCTTTTTATATATTGATTCTATTATACTAATCTGATTGACAGGATCAATTAATGGACAACTTCCAAAGAAGAATAGAGCACTTATGGAAGCCCAGATTCTGGTTGTATGGGCGAACAGAATCTAAGGGGATCTTATCTACCCTCAATGGTCAAAATGACTTGCCTTATAAAGTCTGTCCAAGAAAGGAAAGACAAAACTCTCAAGGAAAGAGCCAACGGTCGAGTCTGGCTTGGAGAGTATTTAAGGATAGGTTGAGACTTAGGGGTAGTGTAGATGAACATCATTCCAAAGCTGATTCCATTCTTCAATTGTTNGTTACTTACCTTGTGTCACGCATATTGAATATATTGAAAGTTATGCTAGATGAGTCAACAAGGACAACAACCCATAACCGTATCTAGGCATCAAATGAGACAGGTGCTTCAAGGAAAATAAGAATCATATATGGTACCTTAGTCTCCAAATTCAGACCTTATTTCTATTCATTTATTAACCAGCAATGCAACTCTAGAATCATTGATCCGTATCGTGATTAGATATATACTTTAGATCAATCAATAATGTGCACATCTCAATAGACACATCAATATTGCAGATAAAATTGAGAATGCTAACCCATCATGGGCCAACCATTACAAATAAAATTCCATCAAACCATGACTTTCTATGAACCATGGTACCACGCATTGATCCAAAAAATCAAAACACATGAAACCCCGAAAGACCATGACTTCTCAATGTGTAGTCATGACCTAATTGTCGCAAAGTCAATGCACAAAACACCAAAGACCTTGACTTCTTCACACTTGAATTGCACATGGATGTGTACAAGGTCCATTCATACACGTATGCTGATTTAAATTCTAATTGAAGCATAAAACCCAGAAATTTAGAGATTCACATGAGCAGAATATTTTGCTAGCTAGAAAATTGCTATCATAACATTTAAAATCTGATTACTTAAATGTTGATACCTAAATTCTGGCGACCCATCTAGGTATTAGCTATATATAAAATTAGAGATCTATCCTGATCCAAAATAATAAAAAAAATTACATATAGATATCAAGTAGGAGTATGCAACGGGAATCGCCTAATCTAAGAACTACCCAAACCGGACCGGATCGGCTGGTTTTGGGAGATTCCTGAAGCCAGCAGTCTAGTTCCTGCTTTCCATTCTTAGAACTGGTGGCTGGTTGGTCCAGTTCCCTGTTCCAAGGTGGGAATCGGACTGACTAGATTAGACCGATAGTTTTTAATTTAATATTTTAAAGTTGCTCAAGAATTCAAAAAAAAAAATCTTCAGATTCTTAGGAAAATACATTTACATCTAAATTAAAAGGATAAATCGATAAAGCAGTGTATAAATGAAGTGGGTTGTCTTTGAAAATGTACTCTAACATTAACAATTTTTTTCCCGAAAAAGAAAATTATAGGTTCCATTGGACTGGACTAATCGGTACATCTGGTTCTCAGTTCCAAGACCGGCCGGTCCGGTCCACGGTTCTAGAATTTGGGAACCGGTCCTCCTGGTTTGGTTCCTGGTTCCACCTTAGAACTGGATTAGATCGAGAACCGATCATCCCTAATATTAAGAGAATTTGCATTAATATTAATGGGTCTATATAATTGCATTGGAGTTAATGGACTAAAGCAAAGACGCCATGAATGTAATTACATAAACTAAGCCAACTGAGGAATGAAGTTTAGCCAAACCTATAATCTCTTCCTTATAACCGAAAATTCCACGCGTCTATCTTAAATTAGGAAGGATTGGTTTATTGATCACAAGGTTTTTGGCCACATAAAAAACAACTGGCAAGATATTCGTCCATACACGGTTAAGCACTTCCGTTGAGCAAGATATTCGTTTTTGCGCTTCACTGGAGGATCGTCACTGCGCCTTGCCTTTGCGTCGCTTTAGCCCTTGCTCAATCACTTTTGGGCAATGCCAAGCTTACCCCTCAGCCATACCTCTGTAAACAATTGTGTCCTCTCCCTCTCCCTTCTGGTCACGTTAGCGTCTCATGACCTCGATCTGAGGTCATGTATCGCGATGGACGATCTCAATTTTGGTCATCCATAATTTTGTTGCAGCGTGCGACCTTTCAGGGTTCTTGGGTCACTGAAGTTGATAAATCGCTTTTTATTGGTCCGTCATCATTTGAGGTGCAATGACTAGGATTTGATTTTTAAGCAGACATAGAGATTCAAATTATTTCAAAATCCTCTTCGAAGGCTAGGGGTACGAATAATAAACATTCTATTTTTCTATTTTTCTATTTTTTTTCTTAGGTTTGCACTTGAAATCCTTTCGGTGACACAATTTCATTTTTTAATTTCCAGGACAAATTTTTTGCCTAGAGAAATGAGAAACAAATTTTTTTTACTTTTCTATTTCCTGAATAGAAATGAAAAATAAAAACTCTTTTCGTCACTCGCCTACACTGTAGGTTGTCGTGTCTACGAGGAAAATATTTAAGACGGTCTTTAAACTTTGTGTTTTTATTAAATATGTATTTTCATTTAAAAACTCATCTAGTTAGAAATTATCAAACCTTCAATCACGGAAGTTCTCAACACGATTTTGGTTGGGGTTAATCTGTGGGGTACCATAAATAGCATCCTTCTAAAAATTAAAAAGAGAATGAGTTGGGATTATCATATAAGAACTTTGACAGTCAAAATAAAATTCCAACCTGTAATATTTCTGAATTGGGGATTATGTAGTTTGCCATGTCCCTCACATTGAAAAGCAACCTCCTGTTTTTCTACAGAGACCCCATGTGGGGCATGGTTTTGTAGTTAGTCTTTCTTTGCCTTTTCTTTTCTTTTCTTTTTCTCTTTTAATTGAGATAATCATTTGGTGGATTTCGGTATAAATACAAGGAGCAGGTCCTAGTTAGGAAACTGTCTATTGATGCAATCAAAAGAGGCTCTCTTCATTATGGAGAAGTTAATCTTTTTAGCACTTTTTCACGTTCTGTTGGCTTTCCTATTGATGTTTCAGCCCGTCACATGTTCCAGCAACTTCACTGATCAAGAGGCTCTCCTCCACTTTAAATCCACGATTGAAGTCGACCCAACAAACACCATCAAAGACGGCAATTGGACCGTTGATGAAAATTTCTGTGAATGGATCGGTGTTGTTTGCAGCAACCGCAGGCAGAGAGTCATAGCTCTAAACCTCTCGTACATGGATCTCCAGGGAAGACTCTCTCCTTATCTGGGCAATCTGTCTTTCTTGGCTTCTCTTGATCTTCGCAACAACAGTCTCTACGGGAGAATTCCAATCGAAATCGGTCATTTACATCGCCTGAAAGAACTCCAACTCCAGCAGAACCTGTTCGAAGGAAACATTCCTCCGAACTTAGCCCAGTGCCGGAACCTTGAAGTCCTTTCACTCGATTCAAACAGGCTAACGGGTGGCATACCCAGAGAATTTGGCGCCTTTCCTGAGTTGCAACAACTGTCTCTTGACTACAATGACTTACGGGGTCAAATTCCGAGCTCCCTGGGCAACATATCGACATTGCAGGTCATTCAATTGGAGAAGGCCAATCTCACAGGTTCGATTCCTTCAACACTTTTCAATAGATCACTGACGAATGTCTTTTTGACGTACAATTATCTCTCTGGAAGTCTCCCCTCCGATCTTTGCTACCGCTGGCGTAACATTCAAATACTTGCACTGTCTTATAACCAATTCAGTGGCCGGCCCCTGGAGACCTTAACCCAATGCAAAGAGCTCTTCGCGTTGTCGTTGTCATACAATTTTTTTCAGGGAAGCATTCCTCGGGACATAGACAGCTTGCAAAAGCTGCAGTTCCTCTTACTCGGTATTAACAACTTGACTGGCACGATTCCTCGAACCATTGGTAACATGTCGAGCTTGCAAACCTTGAGCTTACCAGCAAACCAGATTAGAGGTGACATTCCAAGGGAGATTGGCAAGTTGGTCAATTTGAGGGCATTGGTCCTTGAGAGTAATCCGCTAAGGGGCGAAGTGCCTCAGGAGATTTTTAACATTTCTTCCCTACAAATGCTTTCTTTGAGTGACAATTCGCTCTCTGGAAGCCTTCCCTCGAGTAGCGAGCTAAGCCTTCCGAATTTGGAAATCCTCTATCTATCAGGAAATAGCTTCAGCGGCAACATCCCACAATATATTTCTAATTTTACGAACCTAATTTTTTTCGATGCCGGAGGCAATCAACTCAGCGGACCCATACCCATGAGTTTGGGGAACTTGAAGAATCTCAGAGTGTTTGTGGTTGGATCAAATCAGCTCACAGGAGAGCCTTATGGCTCGGAGCTCGGTTTTCTATCTGTTTTATCAAATTGCCCATCGCTGCGATTCTTGGATTTAGGATACAACCCGCTTCGCGGCTCCATACCAAAATCTATCAAAAACTTCTCTAGTTCCTTACAAATTCTATCCGCTCAACATTCTCAAATAGGAGGTCGCATTCCCGAGGAAATGGGTTTCTTGAAGAGATTGACTTTTCTAAAGTTGAGCGGTAACGATCTAGTCGGCAACATCCCGTCCCCGATCGGAGGACTAGAAAGCTTGCAAAGGCTATTTCTTTATGACAACCATCTCGAAGGACCGATCCCCGATCAGATATGCAACTTGACAAGTTTAGGAGAGTTGGTGCTCCAGCAAAATAGGATATCGGGATCGATCCCGAATTGCATTGGAAACTTGAGCAGCCTTCAAAAATTTCTCGTAAATTCAAATAACATGACATCGATTATACCAGTTAGCCTGTGGAGCCTTCACGAGCTTATTTTCCTCGATTTGTCACTCAATTCTTTCAATGGAGGACTACCGTTGGACATGGGGAAAATGAGAGCCATAAACAGCATCGATCTTTCTCGGAACCAACTTACTGGCACCATATCGAGTTCCATCCACGAGTTGAAGACCCTTGCTTATCTCAACTTGTCAAGGAACTTGTTTCAAGGATCGATACCGCAACTGATTGGCGACCTTAAAGGGTTGGATTTCCTCGACCTCTCCTTCAATGAGTTATCAGGCACAATACCCAAGTCCATGGAAGAGCTTCCATTTCTGCAAAATTTGAACTTGTCCTTTAATAAACTATCGGGAGAGATTCCTAATGGCGGGCCCTTTAAAAAATTTTCAGCTCTCTCGTTCACTGGGAATGAAGCGCTTTGTGGAAACGCAACTTTTCAGGTCCCGCCTTGCAAACTAAATGGAAAGAAGTCAACAAGGGACAAGCGGCTCCGGTCACTATCCATTATGTTGCCAATTGTATCAGTTGTACTTTTAGTCTTTGCCATTTGCTTGCTCAAAAAGTGTGAGAACCCTAGCAAAAAAGCTCTAGTTTCAGTGGAGAACCCACCCGGAATTAACCACCCCATGATATCATATCGGGAGCTTTGCTTGGCTACTAACAACTTTAGCAAAAGCAATTTGCTTGGAGCAGGAAGCTTTAGCTCTGTATACAAAGGGACTCTGGCCAATGGGACAGACATTGCTGTCAAAGTATTGAATCTACTTATTGAAGGCGCCTTGAGAAGTTTTGACACAGAATGCGAGGTTTTTCGCAATATCCGACATCGAAATCTCGTCAAGGTGATTAGCTCCTGCACTAATGCTAATTTGAGAGCTTTGGTGCTACAATACATGCCCAATGGGAGCTTGGAGAAGTGGCTTTACTCCAACAACTACAGCTTGGGTCTCCATCAGAGAGTGAATCTAATGGTTGACGTTGCAATGGCGATTGAATATCTCCACCATGGCCAACCGGAACCCATTGTGCACTGCGATCTGAAGCCTAGCAATGTTCTTCTAAATGAGGACTTGGTCGCGCAAGTCTGCGACTTTGGAATCGCAAAGATTTTGGCTGAGAACAAGCTTGAAGCACAAACCCGAACTCTTGGCACGATTGGCTACATTGCTCCAGGTACATTTGTTGAATTTTAGCTAATTGTGAATATATTGGTATAATGTAACAAAGATATATTGACACTTAGATGCCTCTCGATCTTAATACTTATGTCCCAAAAAGAAAACAAATCAATCACTGATTTCTAATTTTGCAATCTATGATGCTTGTAGAGTATGGTTTGGAAGGAAAAGTCTCGACGAAAGGAGATATCTACAGCTTCGGCATATTGTTGTTGGAAGTGATTACTAGGAAGAAGCCAACTGATGAAATGTTCAATGCAGATATGAGCTTAAGGCAATGGATAGGTGCAGCGATTCTAGATAGAGTGCTTGACATCGTGGATAGTGAACTCCTTAGCACGAATTATGAAGATCTGACACTTTCAGAACTCGAGAGCATAGTCTTGTCAGTCCTAGAGTTAGGACTCGAATGTTCAAAAGACTTGCCTGACGAAAGAATGGATATAGAAACTGTCATGGTTAAGCTCAACAAGATCAAATTGTCACTTCCTTGACAAGAAAATAAGGTGGAGAGCAGTACGTAGAATTTGGGCATAGTGTCATCTTAGTTTGTACATGGTCTTTTCATTTTGATGGCGTTGTCTATAGCCATCTGCAATAAAGTTCTTGATCTTCTTTTAAGCTTTATGAGTCACACTCGTGTCTGACATGGGAAGGCATAACACCCATGATGTGTTCTCCAAGTACAAACATTATCTTAAGAGTTGGTAGATTTGCCAATGACAAATATTATTTCCTTCAAACCAAGATTGGCCTGAAGAAGATATCATTTTCGATTGATCATTGGCATCTTCTAGGCTTTTGGTAGGGCATGCCAAGCTGGACGCCTTCGCGTGTCACGCCAGGCACAGTCCATGAGCCTTGCATGTCAAGCTAGGCAGGGCCAGGCCTTTCCAATCCACTTTTCAAGCCCGAGCCCCACACTTGCTTGGATTTGAGCATTTCCTTTTATTTGTGCAAAAAAATACTTATAATTTATTTTTAATCCAAGAAAAGATATTTTAATTTTTCTATATCGAATTGTAAAACGAAATCAAACTAAATGTAACAAACAATGGCTTGGACTTCAAAAAAACAATCTCGTGTCCGCATTATCCATTTAATTTGTAAGAATAAATCATCACGTCTCCAACTACAAAAAAAAAAAAAAGATAAAAATTATGGCCCATCTTTTTATAAGTCATAAATATATTTAACAAGACGGTAGAGGTATAAAAAAGGTCTACAATGAAAAACTTCACTATCATTATTTTAAATTACATTATAGTTCAATAATGTCATCTTCATATCAAAGAGTTAAGAACGTAACAGTAAAGTAAATGAAGAAAATTCACTAGCATGACATCAAAGGCACAAAAAGAATTGCAAATAAGAAAACCTAAAATAAATCATCAGCTGTCATCTTCACATCTTGAATAAGATTGTAACTTGCCCCATCGACCTTCCCCATCAAATTCATTATCAAACACAAAATCACTATTATTACTACCAACAAATTTGTCGCTTAAGTGCTATATGGAGATTTGGTTTAAAAATTCTAGGCTAGGCTTACTAATTTTGGCCCAAAATTAATTTTCCTATGGGCTACTTTTGTGAATTAATGCGTATGAACAAAATCTTACGATCTTGATAGGAAATCTAACATGGTCTTACCTCTAATCCAATTTTCAAATGGTTGCGATCGTTTAGTAGATTTGGCATCGTAGGTCATCAATTGTACAATCTAAATCACGATTCTAAAAACCATGTCGCGATATGCTACTAGCACCTAGTACGAAGGGCTTTCTTTCAATTGTAGTGCTCTACTTATGTTCATATATATATATGTGTGTGTGTGTGTGTGGTAATTTGTGCCTTCGGTATGATAGGAATACTAGTAATTATTTTACCTAATTTTGTAAGATTGATAAAGTTATATCATGAATAATCTTTTAGTCAATATCTAAAAAGTAGAAAATAATAAATAAGTGAATAATTCATATTATTATTGTTTTAGTTTGAAAATGTGGTATTTTGCAACAATTTTTCATCAAAACTTGCTTATTTTCTTTACTAGTAACAAAAGGGATATGCAATAGTCATATATGTAAGACGTGTTTTAAAAGGATTCAAGACATCACATGGTGTATTTACATTAGTTTGGAATTACATAGATAACATCATAAGCAAAAAATTAACATAAGATAAATGTTGACATCTAAATTTTGACTAAATATTTAGAATTAGATCGGATAGAAAATTAAGGATCAATTTGGTCCTAACAAAAAAGGGTTTTTACATCACATAGGCATTCATATTATATCCACAATAAGTTTTATTTTTATTTTTTTCCCTTATTTTACTGCATTTCAGATAAATCTAAATTTAAAAAAATTAAATTAGAGAGAGAGAGAGAGAGAGAGAGAGAACGCTCGGGGCTGGGCTTTCGGCCCAGCCCCTTTTCTCCCCCTCCTCGCAGGCCAGGCCCGTCTTCCCAGCCCACCTCCAGCACGGCCCGGCCCGGCCCGGCCACCTCACTCCTCCTTCCCTGCCTTCTCCACGCTTCACGCCACCAGGTACACCGCGCAGCGCAGAGCAGAGCAAAGAAGGCAGAGCAATGCAGAGCAGGGGCGATGGAGGCGACGGGTGATGTGCCGTTGGTTCGGCCAATGGGGGAGCGGTCGGTACGCCAAGGACTGGCGGCCGAAGCGCCTTCGCCGACCGGCCTTATCGGCCTATTTATAGGGGAGGCTCGGCCTGAGATAGGGAGATCGGAGGGAGAGCAAGATGAAATAGGAACTGAGACTGGGTGAGTGCTCTCCGGCGACGAATACGCTCAAAGAAACGGCCGGACTCGCTGACGTTACCTCCCTTCCCGAACCAATATCCGGGGGGTCGTGTTTCGTTTCTCTTCTCTCTTTGATTGTCCCGATTCGGGGTCGGTTTCCCAAGTATCTCGGCTCGGAGGTGCGCAAGGCGGACGGACGTAGCCCGATTCGAGCTTGCCCGCCGTCCGACGCCGCAAGCCGAGTAGGGAATCTCGGCTGATCGCCCCTTCTTTTTTGTGCCCATGCCCTCTTTCGGGCTCGCCGGACCGGGCTGCCGTTGCCCGGTTCGTACAAGCTTCCGGCTTTACTTGTGAGCGTACTACGGTCTCGGGGCCTAGGGTGTCGACTGCTTTGAGTCCCGACTCGAGCTCTGGCTCGGTCGTCCCCGTTCCTCCCCCCGTAGTTTGCGTACGCCACATGCTCGACGAAATGGCTAAGTCAGATGCTTATTTGTGTTCTCCAGGGTTGAGGCTTGCCGCTGTTCATTAACGCCTGCACAAAGTGCACGCGAGTCGTCCCTTTGCTGACACTGAGTCCCGCTTGTTCATTATCGCCCCTTCTTTTTTGTGCCCATGTCCTCTTTCGGGCTTGCCGGACCGGGCTGCCGTTGCCCGGTTCGTACAAGCTTCCGGCTTTACTTGTGAGCGTACTACGGTCTCGGGGCCTAGGGTGTCAACTGCTTTGAGTCCCGACTCGAGCTCTGGCTCGGTCGTCCCCGTTCCTCCCCCCGTAGTTTGCGTACGCCACATGCTCGACGAAATGGCTAAGTCAGATGCTTATTTGTGTTCTCCAGGGTTGAGGCTTGCCGCTTTTCATTCACGCCTGCACAAAGTGCACGCGAGTCGTCCCTTTGCTGACACTGAGTCCCGCTTGTTCATTATTGCCTAGTTTTGGTCTGAGTTGGAGTTCGGGCAAGTGTAAAACCCCCTCTCGGTCAGCACGTCATGTATGTTGGATGAAATGCCCAAGTGAGTTCGTGTTCTTAATTTTATGTACGTCGTGGGTGCTTGCGGCTTGCTAAAAGAGTTTGATAGCGGCTTGCTAAAACAGTTTTGATAGACTCCCCCCGCCACCCTTCGCTTGGCGCATTTCGACATATTTTTGTGTGCGTGTTGGGTTTCTGGGCGACCGTTTATTGGCCGGCAAAAAGGGAAGGCGATGGTGGTTGGCCATGAATGACAGCCGTGTAGTGGCTGGGCATGGGTTATACGGTGCCTGAATTTTTGTTGATGGAACTCGGGTTCTTTTAGTTGCTTGAACCAGCAAAGATCTTCGGTACTTGGGGAAAAGAGAAGCAGGAACGCTTCTGTGAAGCCATGAGTCGCGAGGGTGAGAGGAGAGATTGCAAAGAGAGGTGGGAGATAGCAAACTTGGGCTGAGCTTTGATTTCTAAAGTCCTCATACGGGGACGTTGAAAGGCTTTGGGGAAAGGGAGAAGGAAGCAAAAACAGGGAAAATGGGCTTTTTAGCAAGAGAGACATGGGGTGCATTTTGGGTGTGAATTTGGAATTTCGTTGTTGCTACAAGGCCAATGATGTTTGGGCTTGTCTTGGCTTGTTTGGTTTTTGTTTTGGTAGAGTGGGCTTTAGTTTTGGTCTTGGTCTTGTAGGGGCCATATTGGGCTTTATTTCTTTAAACCCATTCTATTCTCTAGGCCTTTGACGTCCGTGGCCCAGTCCCGGGACAAGACCGTAGCCCACGCTCGGACTGGGCCTAAAAGCCCGGCCTGGGTCCTAATTTCGGAATAAAAAAGAGATATATATATAAAATAATATTAAATAAAAAATCAGAAAAGCCCAAAAAAGTTTTATTTCTTCTGAAAATCAGGGAAAAGCTTTAAGAATAGTTTTTGACTAATTTTCTCCAAAAATGCGTGTTATCTCAAATAAATCAAATCTCTAGGATTAAATAAAGATTAGGTACTGAAAATGCATTAGTTGATTAACTAATATAATCAAGTTTCTAATCTTAATTTCTTTAGTTGCACAAAAATAAAATATTTCTCGCGATATTGTACTTTGATTTCTAATCGATTCATTGTAACCGATTAGTAACATCTCTTAGATTAAAATGACTTGTAGATTAAAAACTCAAATTATAAATTGCAAATTAGTGGGCTTCGGACAGCCTAGGGTAAGCCTAGACTTAGTGAGCCATTAGCCTTTGAGCATTTGTGGGAGTTCGAAGAGGAATGACGATATGCGAATGAAATTTTGGCACAAACACAATTACTATGGCATGTCAAGGAACGAACGATACGTGCACATTTGGTAAAAGTTAAAGTAGGTGTGAATATGTGATTAAGGCATGTGAGGGATTACAATTTAAAAACTAAAGATTTTCTGTTCGAATTTTACCAATAGCGTACAAACTACTCTAAACCAAGGCCACTGCACAAATCAAAAGTCTAAACCTAAATGGTTCATGAGGTTTGCAAAGTATTCTATGAATCAAGAAGTCAGGTCTCCACTCCTAGGAGTGTGAAACGAGAACCATCCAACCCTGATACCGCCCAAACCGAACCATACCAACTGATTTAGCTGGTAATCCGGTTCCTAGTTCCCATTCTTGGAATCGATGGCCGGTCAGTTTGGTATTCCAAGTTGGGAACCGGATTGACTGGACTAGATCGGTAGTTTTTCATTTATACAAAAATAAATATATTTTTAAATAATTTGAAAAAAAAGACAAGAAAATTCCTAAGAGTGTTAAAAAAATTCTTGCTCTTTTTTATAGATAAATTAGTGCATGAACGAAGTGGATTGTCTTTTAGAACATGTTGCAATATTAACTAATTTTTGATGGAAGCCAAAGTTACCGATTCCACCAGACCGGACTAGACCAGTCAATCGGTCCAATTCTCGATTTTAGGATCGGCCGGTTTGATCCATGGTCCTAGAATTTGAGAACCAATTCTCCCAATCTAGTTCTTGGTTCTATCTTAGAACCGATCCGGATTGAGGATCGATCATCCCCATCCACTCGAGTGACCCAACATTATAAAAGGAGAAAAAAAAAAGGAACTTTTCATTCAAACTAAATGGAATCTTTGTGCAATTAGTTCGTAAATAATATATTGAACTTCCCATAATAATTTATCTCTATTGACATCACAAAGCGTCTTTTTTTTATATTTATGATATAAGTGAATATACTATATATTTCAATATCTTCATTCATACGGAACGTTGCTTGAATGACACATATCACAAACAAAGCTTAGAGATGCTTGGACATGCTTGGATGGACTTATTGAGAGTATACATGGCTTATCCAAATTTAAATCTATTTTCTTTCAAAAGGTTACTAACAGATTTTAGGACTCTAAATAGATTTCAAATATCAATATGTAAAGTTAAAAACAATGTTTATCCCATCGAAAACTTTATCAAATGTGAGCAGCACATCACGCATTGTATATAAATTTCTAAGATAGATTTAAGATTGTAAAAATATCTTTTAATAGCCAAAAAACTTATGAAACAATTCTTATAGTTGAAGCAATTCCTATTGCAAAAACTTATCACATTCTCGCAGTGAAGCTTTAATCAAAAGGTCCATTTCTACCCTCACAAAGAAATAAATGCGTGGGTGTAAAGATAAAGAACGGGCCATCTATGGAATCATCCATGCTTTAGGAGTTCTCCAGGTTCAATCAGAAGAGACTCTTCATTACGGAGTACATCTTTTTAGCATTTTTCTTGACGTTATGTTTGCTTCCTTATTGATGTTTCGGCCCCTCATTTGTTCCAGCAACTTCATTGATCAAGAGGCTCTTCTCCACTTCAAATCCACGACTGAAGTCGACCCGACAATACGATCAAAGGCGGCAACTGGACTGAAAAAGCAAATTTCTGTGAATGACCGCAGCAACCGCAAGCAGAATCACGGCTTTAGACTTCTCCTCCACGGGTCTCCAGGGAAGACTCTCTCCTTACCTCGGCAATCTCTCTTTCCTGACTTCTCTTGATCTTCGCAACTATAGTTTCTATGGCAGGGTTCCATTAAAAAAACGGTTATTTACACTGCCTGAAAAAACTCATTCTTTGGTCAAACCACCTCGAAGAAAACATTCCACCTAACTTAGTCCTGTGCCAAAATCCCGAATTGATGTCACTTGCGGTGAACAGGCTGACGGTGGCAGATCGAGAGAATTTGGTGCCTTCCCGAAGTTGCAACAACTGTTTCTTGGCTTCAATGACTTTAGGGGTCAAATTATCGAACTTCCTGGGCAACATATCCACAGTGCATGGCATTGGTTTGCTCATGCCCAATCTCACAGGTTCGATTCCTCTGACAGTTCTCAATAGATCGCTCAGAAGCGTCAGGTTGATATATAATGATCTCTCGAGAAGTCTTCCCTCCGGTCTTTGCTACCGCTGGCTTAACATTGAGAGGCTTTTACCATGTGAAAACCAATTCAACAGTCTGTTATCAGAGACGCTAACCTAATGTTAAAAACTTCTCATGTTGTTGTTGTCATTCAATCCTCTTCAGTGATCCTTGAGACAAAGACAGCTTGCAAAAGCTGCAGGAGCTCCATCTCGGTACTAACAATTTGACCGGCATGATTCCTCGAACCATCAGTAGCAAATCGATCTTGCACAAACTTAACGTAGAATATAACATCATTGGAGGTGACACTCCCAGTGAGATTGGCATTTTTGTCAGTCTGAATTTAATGGGCCTTCAGGATAATTGGCTAACAGGCAAAGTGCCTCAAGAGGATTTCGATATTATTTCGCTCAACTGCTTCCTTTGATGGACAATTCCTTCTCCGGAAGCCTTCCATCAGGTGGTGATCTAAGCCTTCTAAATTTAGAAGAAATCTTTCTAGCATACGATGGCTTTGGCGGCAACATAATAAAGTAATTTTGGAATTTTTGAATCTAAGTTTTATCGATGCCAGGATCAGTCAACTCAGCAGACTGATACCTATGAGTTTGGGCAGCTTGAAGAGCCTCAGATTCTTCGTAGTTCAGTCTATCAGCTAACAGGAGAGACTTACGGTTCGGAGCATGGTTTTATCTCTGCTTTATCTAATTGCCAGTCCCTGCAGACCTTGGTTCTGGAAGAAAACCGGCTTCATGGCTTCCTACCAGAATCTATCAAAAACTTCTCAAGTTCCTTACGAACTCTAGTTGCTCCCAATTGTCAAATAACAGGTCACATTTCTGACAGAAAGGGGTTTCTTGAAGAGCTTAACTTTCTACAGTTGAGCGATGATCTAGACAACAACATCCCATCATCTATTCGAGGATTGAAAAGCATGCAAAGGCTGTACCTTGATAACAACCATCTAGGGGGACTAATCCCTGACGAGACATGCAACTTAACAAGTTTAGGAGAGTTGTTGCTCCAGCAAAATAGGACATCAGTATCTATCTTGAATTGCAACTGGTCAATCTATGAGGCCTTCAAGAAATCATTTTCCTCAATTTGTCACAATTCTTCCAATGGAAGAATACCACTTGAGATGGGGAAAATGACAACTACAAAGAGCATTGATTTTTCTTGGATTGACTTAACAGCGCCCGATTGAGTTCCATCCAAGAGTAGAAGAGCCTAGCTTTCCTCAACTTGTCAAGGAATTCGTTTCAAGGATTGATGCTGTAATTGATCAGTAACCTCAAAGGATTGCATTGCCTCGACCTCTCTACAACCAGTTATACAAAATGATACCCAAGTCCCTGGAAGAACTTAACATTTCAGCAAAAATTGAACTTGTCCTTTAATAAGCTATTTGGAGACATTCCTAGTGGTGGACCCTTTGGAAATGTTTTGATTCTGTTGCTCATTGGGAATGAAGCACCATGTGAAAATACATTTTTCAAGCCCCACCGCACAGGGCAAAATGGAAAGAAATCATCAAGGGACAAGCGGCTCTAGTTAATATTCATAATGGTACCAACCGTATTGGGTATACTTTTAGTCTGTTGTGGATATAGACAAGTGAATTGGGTACAATTAGTCAAAAGGAAGGAAAGGGATTAGGATACTGGATTTACGTGGTTCACTCCAAATACTGAACCTAAATTCACGAAGAGAGCAGCACGGAAATTCACTATAAAAGCCAAGCGATACAACTAAGATTACAATCACTTGATCACTCAAAAGACTCATTTAATGTTTCCTAGCACCCAATTACACCTAATAACTCACATAATTTTTAGCCCCTCATAATTTGTCACACCCTGACTCCCTAAGCCACGGGCACAAATCAATCATATGGGTTAATTTGATGACAATTCTAGGGTGCGTCGTTGACTCGTCATTTTTATCTTTAATTAAGCACATGCGGAAGTGTACTGAACATCTCCAATCGCAATCAACAAATAGACAGCGGAAAACATGCATTAGTAAACCACACTTATATATACATATTGCATCATTAACTTAAAAGCATGAAATTACATGCTCAACATTACTCAGGCCTTTTCGATTAGCATCAAAAGAGGTCAGGCTTGAGGTTAGTCCTAGCTCCTCTATCTACGAGGGTGGATATATAAAAAGGGTGGTATTCCCATGAGTGGCTGGTCCATCTACGACTCCTCCTTGAGATCGTAATCAGGGTCACTCACAGTGCTATTCAAATTCAGTGGGCCTTCGCCATCGCCACGGGTGGTCCATCGAAACCCCAAAGCGGTCCCGTGAAGTCCCTATCAAGTTCTACATACCACACCATGAAACGGTAGGGAACCAAGTGATCTAATCTCTCATTGAACCAAAGTGTGGTCGTAGACATTTTGTAGGTCAAATTGGTGGTTAGGTCCATGACCTCTATTACATCCACTTCTGACGTCATCGGCATACCGAAGCGAACATATGGACGTTCGTGACTGTGGGCTTGAAAAGTGGTAACAACAACTAAATAGTATTAAGTTAATAAGTGTCATGCCTAATCCTTGTATAGAAGGATACCTCACATCAGAAATGCATAATCTCAGTGTTTAATATGTCGATGGCAAATCAATAGCAAAATTCAATGGCAAAGCTTGTGCTTTGCCATGCTTACTTACGTAGGCAGCCTCTCCATGCACCTAAAATATTCACACGTGACAATTCGAGGCAAATATGCATAATCATATATATGTCACAATTCAAGCATATTGCAACCATCACAAGCACATGGCTTCTGATTATTACAACCTCAATGGCCAACCAAAATCCATTGGTTCCTCCAGAACTAGCCAGGCATCATCCCACCCCGTCAAGGCCAGGAACATCTCAACCTCCCTCAAAGACGGCGTCTGATTATGTTGGGCTTCGTTCTGAAATCCATCAGTGAACGGCATCTGAAATCTATTAGGCATTGCCCCAAAATCCATTGGTGACGGCTTGCCTCATGTGAGCACACATGCAAACAAACAACCAATCGCTTCTTATTTTTGCATTTAAGCCAATGCAATAGGGCCTCAACGGTGTGCAATAAAATGTGTGTTATGACTTATCTGGAACCAAGTCAATAGGATATGGTGAGCTCGGAACAAGACCTATGGAGTTTCCAAGATGTTTTAGCACTGACCTAGGCCTAACTTGGTTTGGAAATGATATGCTTCAATACTATTGAACCAGTGAGAGACTCGGCTTGATATGCTTTCACATTCTTTCAACAACCATCATGATCTTCCTTTGGCAACTCGAGTTGTGCATAAAACCCAAAGAAAAATTAATGAAAACTCATTAGAACAATCATCAATCAAATAGTGGCTTATCTTAAAACTGCCCATTGGAATCAAGTCATGAGCAAACTATACACAATTGGAACATGATGCTCATCTCCTCAAGAAAAACAAGATAACTCATAGAAACACGGGATCACAACCGAGATTACGTCCAACATACGTATCACACCATCCTAGCTAAAGTTTAGGGGTTCTACTTACTAATCCGAGATAGGCTACTTGACCAAGGTTGGATGACGGATGAACATATGACGATGGAGGCTCACGGTGGTCGGCGATGGGAGATGATGATGGTGACGGCGATGGAAGGCGACGACAGCGATGACTACAATTAAGGATGGTAGTGACGGTGGAGGTGGTGGCCAGTGAAAGAGAGGGAGAGAGGGAGAGAGAGAGGGCGGAATAGGAGAATGAGAAAATGAGAGGATGGCAAAGAAAACTTTTTGCATTTATCACTTCTCTTGCTATCATTCAATTAGCCTATAGCCATACTATTCTACGATGTGAAGGGGTGATCTTACAAGATCACCAAGGACAACAATCTTCACCCATTCTTCCCAAATTTCCCTAAAGTCTCTTCAAGTTAGCTTTCAAGAGACATGGCTAAGGTTGAAAGCCAAGTAAAGACCTCTCTTCTCTTTCCTTTTCCCTTGCAATAGGTGCATACTCCTTTTGGAAGATAGAAACTTGGTCTTCATCCAACCAGCCTCCAAAAGAACTCACCATTAAAGCATTAAATGAAGCCATCAAGAGCAATCTTGCAAGAGTCAAGCAATAATGAAGAAATCTTAAGGTGATGAGTGCTAAATATTGCCATTAATGTGCAAACTTCCAAATGCATTTAATGTCTTGAAATGGGCTTGGGTTTAGGCTTGACAACTTGGGGCTTGGGTTTGACAAACTTGGGCTTGGGCTTGACTCACCCTATTGGGCCTTCCAATAGACATTCGGCCCATTGGGCCCTTGCTTAGGCGTGAGGCCCATTAGGCCTATCATTGGGCATGAAGCCCATGGGCTCCCAATGGGTGGCCCACTTTTCCAAGACCAAAGATTCGAGGGCCCAAAACTATTCAAGGGGACTATCTCGACTAAACTGGAAAGAAAAGTTTACGAACTATCCTTAATCGAAAACCTATAACTAGACCAAGGCTCGTGCCTAAACTTTAATGGGAAGTGCTCCTAATATGGCATATTTGAGTTAGGCAGCTTCTTGGGGGTGTTGCTTGCGTGACTCATGTTTGATTCAGAAATCAATCTATATTTTAGTCTTGTCGACCCATGAATTATTCTCGGTTGTCATGTAATTGTGCGGAATTAAATTATTTACTCGGGGCACGTGGTTTTGCGAAATTGGCTTAGGGTCGTTTGGGATTAGTGTAATGACCGTGCTAAATCACCCGCAATTCGGCTATATATACTTTCATCGAATCAATTCATAACCTTTTATTAATTGACCCATGATGACATAAAGTCATCCCACATCGATCCTTATAGTCGAGCTATATTTCCATCGTCGAGTACTCTAGTCAAGCACATTTCCCAGTCCTCAATTGCCCTTCCTAATTAAATAGTTGACTCATGCACAATCCTTGAATCACTCATGGTCTAGTCCTTCTATTAGTGCATTGATAATTTAAGCCACTTCTCTTGCTGAAATAGAGTCCACATTGAGGATGTTACAACTCTTCTCCTCTTAAAAGAATTTCGTTCTCCAAATTAAAACTCACCCGATTCATTGAAAAGATGTTGATGTCTCATTATCTCCTCACTTTCCTGGTTGCTCCTTCCATCCCTTGATGTTACCAAATCACTTTCACTATGGAAATGACTTTGTTCCACAACATTTGCTCTTTCCTATCCACGATCCACAACCGGCTTCTTAACATACGACATTATGTCGCCCACGTCAATCTCTTTGAAGTTAAGCATGTGAGCGGGATTGGGCTCATACTTTCTTAGCATTGACAAATGGAACAAGTTGTGAACCTGAGTAACACTGAGCAGAAGTGCAAGTTGATAGGCTAAAATCTCTATTCACTCTAAAATTTCGAAGGGTCCAATGTACCTTGAGCTAAGCTTCCCTTTCTTATTGAAACGTGACATACCTTGCACAGGTGACGCATTGAGTAACACAGGATCACCTATTCGGAATTCTAAAGGTCTCCACCGCTTGTCGGTGTAACTTTTCGAGTGGCTCTGCGCAGTTCCAAGTCTTTCTCTAATAATTTTAACCACATCGACTGACTGCTAAACTAACTCTGGGCTAGTGATCATTCTTTCACCGACTTCATCCCAATAGACTAGAGTTTTGCATGCCAGCCCATACAATACTTCAAACGATGCCATAATAAGGCTTTGCTGGAAACTGTTGTTGTAGGCGAATTCGACCAAGTGTAGCTACTCTTCCAAACTTCCCTTGAAATCCATAACACAAGCTCGCAACATATCTTTGAGCATTTGAACTATTCTTTCGAATTGGCCTCCATTTATGGATGATAAGCCGTGCTATATTGAAGTTTCGTTCTCATGGCAATCAGCAGACACTTTCAAAATGTGGTCGTAAACTTCGAGTCTCAATTGAACATGATAGTAACCAAAACACCATGTAGATTATGATGTGTCATACATAAAGTTTGGCGTACTGGTCCATCGCAAGGTCCTTTCGTTCAGCGAGGAAATAAGTTGACTTAGTTAGTCTATTGACTATCACCCAAATAGAATTGTTACCTTTTTGGCTTCTTGGTAATCCCATTGCAAAGTCCATCGTAATGTGCTTCCACTTCCATTCTGGAATCTTTAGTGATCTTAGAAGTTCACAAACTTGCAATGCCGTGCCTTTACTTGCTAACACATCGAGCATTTTGCTACGTGTATGGCAATGTCAACCTTCATGCCATGCCACCAAAAGCATTGTTGAAGGTTACGATACATCTTTATGTTGCCTAGATGTATGCTGTAGTTGCTTCTATGGGCTTCCAATAGAATCTCCTCCTTAAGTTTAGTATCGTTGGGCACGCATAAATGGTCATGAAATTTTAGCATTTTGTCCTCCGTTACTTGAAAATCTGGTTTTCTCTTTTTTGAGTTCTCCTTTAGGATCCTTTGGATTGCAAGGTCGGTCTGTTGCAGTGCTTTAATCTTTGTCTGCACCTTTGGGTCAATTCTCAAGGTAGTTAGAAGATTAGAAAGATTATTTACCTCAAACTTGTACTTCGAACCTCGAATTCCTTCAAGAAAAATCCATTCTCGAACCATTAATTATGCAATCATTGACTTTCGATTGAGAGCGTTTGCTACTTTGTTGGCTTTTCCTAGATGATAAAAAATATCTCAGCCATAATCCTTGAAAAGTTCCTTCCAACGTCTTGTTTCATGTTAAACTCCTTTTTGAAAAATAGATACTTCAAGCTTTGGTAATCGATGTAAATTGTGAACCTCTCTCCATATAAGTAATGACTCCAAATTTTCAAGGCAAAGATGATCACTACCTGCTCCAAGTTGTGAGTTGGATAGTTCAGCTCATATGGCCTTAGTTGTTTGGACGTGTAGGCTACCACTCGTCCATGTTTTATCAAGACGTAGCCTAGCCCCTTGTGAGAAATGACGATGTAAATTTCATAACTGATGGGGCTAGGCGGTATTGTCAAGATAGGGGCAATTGTTAACTTCTGCTTGAGCTCTTGAAAACTCTTCCCTCAATTATTTGCCCATTCGAACTCTACTTCTTTCTTCAATAGCTACGTTAAAGGAGTAGCTATATTGGAGAATTGTTCCATGAAGCATCGATAATAACCTACTAGGCCTAAGAAACTCCAAACTTCCATTACTGTTGTCGGCCTTGGCCAATTCATGATTGCTATCTTCGTTGGATCCACTATTATACCATTGCTACATATCACATGACCAAGACAGGCTACTCGATTTAGCCAAAACTCACACTTGCTAAATTTAGCGTAAAGTGCATGTTCTCGGAGAGTTTCTGGCACCATCTTCAAATGTTGCTCATGCTTGCTTAGACTTTTGGAAAACATCAATGTCTTTGATGAACACAATGACAAATTGGTCTAGGTACAACTTGAACACTTGATTTATTAGGTCCATAAAAGTAGCCGAGGTGTTGTCCAGACCAAATAGCATGACCATAAATTCATAGTGACTATATCAAGTTTAGAACATCGTTTTTAGAATGTCCTCCTTCTTGATCCTCGACTGATGATAACCCATCCTCAGGTCTATCTTGGAAAACATGAAAACTCCTTTTTGTTGGTCAAACAAATTGTCAATCCTCGACAATACGTATTTATTCTTAATAGTGACCTGGTTGAGTTATCGATAATCGATGCAAAGATGCAGCGACCTATCTTTCTTCTTCATGAACAAGACTGGTGCACCCCATGGGGATGCGCTAGGGCGGATGAACCCTTTGTTGAGCAATTATTGCGTTTGCACCTTCAATTCCTTTGGTTCGGACAATGTCATATGATAGGGGGCCTTGGAAATAGGCTCCATTCGAGGTGCTAACTCAACAATGAATTCTATCTCCCTTTCCGAGGGTAATCCTAGCAACTCCTTTGGAAAGATGTTGGGAAATTCTCGCACCATAGCAATATCTTCCATCTTGGGTTCTTCAACAGATGGGCTAAACACTATTGCTAAATAAGCTTAGCAACCCTCCTCCAGAAGTCGAGATAATTCTAGTGATGAAATCAGGGGCATCGAAGGTCCTCCCCCATTTCCTATGAACTCAACATTAGGATGGTCGAGTGGGTTAAACTAAATTACCTTACTATAGTAGTGTACAATAGCATGTTGCTTCATGAGCCAATCCATCCTAGTGATGACATTAAAGTCACACATGGCCAACATAGTTAAGTCTATAGTTCTCTTCTAACCACTTATGACTATCTCACATCCTTGACATCCTACAGTGGACAACACATTATCCTTTATCGGGGTGGAAACGCTAAGGATTGTTTCCAATGGTTTTGATTCCAATCCTGCTAATCTTACGAACTATTCAGCTATGAACGAATGCATGGCTCCCATAACAAATAGCACATAAGCAACATGTTCATGTAAGGAGACTATACCGGTAATCATGGTCTGAGAGTTCTCAACTTTCTCTTGGGTAAGGGCATATACTCTTCTTTATGCTTGGAGTTAGTTGGGGTTATCCTGTGGTGAAGCTCCCACTCTCACTTGCAGTTGCTACTACTGCACCTCGGGTCGTCTTGGGCAGCTCCTCACAATGTGGCCCTGTTGGCCACACCAAAGCAGGCTCTAGTCTTGATCGAACATGGAGCAATCCCATTTTGCCTCTCATAGCTTCGGCAAACATTGTTTGGTGTGTATGTTGGTTTTCCCACATTGTTCTTCTCATTAAGAGGGCCAAAATGCCTTCCTCCCATCATCAATATATTTCCTTATCATTGATTATCTTGTGGAAATGAGTAGCACGATCTAGTTGCAACTACTTGTTCCCAGAAATCCCTTTTGACCAGCTTGGGCTTGCTCGTACATTTCACTATAATCCTTGGTACCAACTAGCTTCGGATGTCAAGTTTTAACCCATCCTGGAATCATTTTGCCCTATCCATGGAATTCTCAATCAACCTAGGTGCATACCTTGACAGTTCAACAAACTTGGCCTTGTATTGGTCAACTGTCAACTGATTTTGGTGAAACTGTAGGAATTCTGACATCTTCAAATCTCGAGCACTCTTCGAGAAGTGTTTACTGTTGAACGCCTCGATGAAAGCAATCCAGGTTGTAGCAGTACCCTCGAGGAACACCCTTTCTTACGTGGCCTTCCACTAGTGATCGACAATACCTTGCAATTAGTATGTAGCTAAGATCACCTTGTCCTCATCCGTGCACCTTAGAAGTGCGAAGACGTTCTCCATCACATTGATCCATGAAGCTGTTTACTCGAGATTGCAAGTTCTATCGAACCTTGAGGGCCTCAGCTTCAGAAACTGTTCCATCAGCCTATGCATTAGCCAATCGTCATGCCCATTGAAATTCTCATTTCCAACAACAAGAGCAAAACCAAGAGCAGCAGTAGCTTGATTCTACACTTGCTGTCCTATCAAGTTTCCTATAGTTTCTAAGGCTTGCAGAATCCCATCCAGTCAGGGATTGTCTGTGCATTCTCAAATGCCCCATCCTGTTCGTAGGATTGGAGGTAAAACCTTTTTCTACATAGTTTATACATCGTTTGCAAACTATATGACAGCATTGGTTCTCTAATCTTGAAAAATTGCCGCACGTTGGTGGTTCTTCTTCACATAGGATGAGCAAAATTGAGTATGCTCTCATTTAAATCATCCATATCTTGTCATTGATTAAAGTTTGAAAGCGATTATCAGAGAGTAAACGAGCTCATCCATGTGCAGATTGTGGAGGAATTTGTTGTTTGCCTTGTGAATTTCCTCGAATATCTATTTTTCTTTTTTAAGGATAGTTATAATTTTGCGAATAGCCACTAAATTCTCTTGGGCCTGAAGGCGTTGTTATTGATCCAAAAAGGAGAAAAAGCAAAAATGGGAACTGACCAGCAGCTTGGCCTTAACAAAAAAACACTAATTTCCTTGCATGTGTCACGCAAGCATGTGCTAGGGATGAGTACATCGGACTGTCCGAATTGGGAATCGTCTGCACCGGCTGGTTTGATCTGGTTTCCAAGGGCGTCGGTCCAATTCCTAGTTGCGAGGGGAGAATCAAACCAGACCAGACTGACTATCCTTTATTTAAAAATATATATTTTTAATTTCTTAAAAAATGAAATAAACCCTAAAATAATAATCATTATAGTATTTTTAAAATTTTTTAAATCTTTTTCCTAAGTGATCGGTTCATTGGTCCAGTTTAGTCCAATCTTCGGTCACAGAAAATGGGAACCGAAAACCGATCACTCTTACGATGTGGTAATTTTCATTCCTTATGAAACGTCATAGTGAATTAACAATAAAAAAACAAAACACAGAGCGCGCACACTCACACAGAGGAAGCCACGCATCATCACCTCCACTTTCTCGCTAGCTAGAAGCTTCGCTTCGCATTTCCTCTTGCTGCCCTTCCTCGCACCACTCGATCCCTCCCCCTCGACGTTACCGGCCATTTCGTCCATCCACCGAGCGAGAAACGACGACGGCGATCATGAGGGAATTCGCCGAGCGAGGATTCCCCACCGTGCGCATTCCGGGCCCACCCACCTAATGGACGGC
Source organism: Corymbia citriodora subsp. variegata (assembly GCA_014858505.1). NCBI lineage: Eukaryota > Viridiplantae > Streptophyta > Magnoliopsida > Myrtales > Myrtaceae > Corymbia > Corymbia citriodora. Next base: position 25,598,896 of record CM026412.1, read on the forward strand.
CCCAATATGCTTGATCGATTTGCGAGATTAGGCGTCACGACATCCTCGCTCACCATGCTCTCCAACTAAAATAGCCTTATTTGAAAATATTCTAATCTCCTGCGGGCATGCATAACAAAGATCGCATGGTTCGACAGTCACTTGACGACACGTCAAAGCTTGCAGCATGGGATGTTATTGCAAACGTATGTGGACAAATAAATAGTCACACGTCATATTCTAAAGATTGTGTATTTATTGAGCGATGTCTTTACTTTTTATTTGTTACTTTCAAATTAATTATTATTATTATTTTTAGGTTTTGCAGTTCACACGATTTGACTTCAATTTAGCACGTAATACCTACAATCTTACATAACATGTAACCTAGACCTATAATTTGGCATATAATTATGTAACGCGGAATTCTAAAATAAAAATTATAATTTTTCAATGTAGGAAAAACACTGTCTCTGGTTCACCCTTCTTGCAAGGATTATTGCCAAATTGTGGGAGATGATGTTACATTTTATTTGCCTAAACAACTCTGTTATTTCCCACTCCTCCCCATAAATTGCAAGATCACATTACTATATCATTTCCTAATGGAGAGATAACAAAAGATTACCGCCATCCGATGGGTCGCAAACAGCTGTAGCGCAGGCAGTGCGCAATGGCAGAGGTAGCCCGTCGAGGAGTAGGGCAAGGAGGCGGCGGTCAGCGAAGGCGTCTCGTGGACGCGGATGGAAGACAGAGATTGCAAAGGAAAAACCCAGCCGATCTAGAAAATCAGAAGAGAGACCTGATCGGGGGATCGGAGAAACCCGAGGATCGAACCAAGAAGGAGAGAGACGAAAGCGGCAGATCTCTTGCTCTTTTGCGGAGGCAACGATGCGGAGAGAGAGAGACGATGGGACAGATGGACTCAGTAGAAGCGCATTCCACAGAGGAATGCTTCTTCTTAGAGAGGTCCACTCGCCGGGGATCGAACCAATAGGGCGTCGGGAGAGAGAGAGAGAGAGAGAGTGGGAGTGAAAGGATTTTAGAGAGAGAAATCGAGAGGAGAAAGAAGGTTGGAGGGATTTAGGCGTCGAGGAAGAGGACGAGATGAAGCGTCAGAAAGAGGGGAAGATGTGTCTTCCTTTTTTAGGAAACGGAAATTATTTTCCCTAATTTTAGAAGGCTATTCTCTGGTGATCAGATTTCATTTTCACGTCCTAAATGCTGAGAAATGAGAAAACAATTCTCTCAAAAGATATTTCCCGTGAAATAAAGTGTGGTGTTTCCAAAAAATATTTTCCAGAAACCGTTTTCCTAGAAAATGATAATATTTTTCAATTTTCAATTTAAAAATAATGAAATGAAAAATATTTTTCACCGTTTAGTAAAGAAAATATTTTCCTCCATGCACTTTTTTCAATAATTTTTAATTTTATTTTCTTTCTTTTTTCATCTTCTTTCTTGGTTGGTGGTGACCTCGGGGGATACTGAAGCCTCACCCAACTTGTTGGATTTGGCAAAGCCTGAGCTTGTCTGACGACATTAAGCAAGCTTGGGCGAGGCTCAACCTTGTTGAAATCTAGCTAGCTCGAGTTCACCTATGGCCAATTGCCAATCACCGTCATGGTCATTGATCAGCCAAAAAATAAGGAAAAAAGGAAAAGAAAAAAATTAAATAATTAAAATTTGATTTTAAAAAATAATAATAATAAAAGGAAAGTGTGTTTGGTGAAAAAAATGATTGATTTAGAAGTGAAAAAAGAGGACGAAACACTTGTATCACTTTTAAAGGTGTTTTTTTTATTGACAAAAATGTTTTTTTAATTAGTTTATATTTCATAATTAGATCGCACGAAAATCTAAATAATATTTTTCTTAAAGTTGTTTCTATGAAACGAATGGGGCCTAAAAGTTACTTGGCTTTCCTTCACAATTATGAGCAATGCGTTGGCTAAGCCAAGCTTTTTTCCATGCTTCGAGAGTGACTTTTCACAAGATGCGAGAAGCTGACTTGTAACAAAAAGTCTCAGTCATGTTTTAGGTTGCAAAGGACGACCAAAAGAGAGAGTCGTCGTTGATGGCATCACGACGTTTGACCTCGGGATCCTCATTACCGTAACGGAGTTGGCCGTGGCGGTTCTTGTTTTGGGCACTTGTAGTTTTAATTAGTGGGAAAAAGAATCGAATCTGTTAGTGCTCGAGTACTTCATTCATGTAGGTACATGAGCGTAGCGACAGGGTAGCAGGAACAATCTGAGAATAATGTAGATTGGGAGTTTAAAGTCTACTTAGGAAGTCAACAATTAGGGACAAATCCCTCACATACGTCGACCCTTTTCGATTTTTCATACTCTCAATTGAGCAGTTACTGATAATTGAGTGAGTCCTTAGGAAGAGTTGTTTTACGGATAAAATCATTATGATTGGTGCATAGAGGAAGGTGCTGAAGCATTCAAATACCGCTGGTGCTTGGATCTCCTTTCCGCCCACCCGCATGTTACTCTAGCTCATTGCCTCATATTGTCAAACTCAATTGCAGATTGAGTCGCAAAGATCCAGTGATTGCATAGCTTTCTTTATAATTGGCTTTTTGTCCCACCCCAACCCTTTTGGGCTTTACTTTGTCTGGATACCCCTTCCGTGAGCTTTATGAACTCGTATTAGTAATGGTATATATTTCTCTTTGATCCAAAAAAAAGAAGAAAAAATACCGCTGGTCTCTAGACTGAGAAGCAATTTGATGCTCAACTTACTTCAATAGAGGTAGGTTAATTTTGCGAGCGGCACATGTGGTTCTCCTTTTCGTTGAGTGCATGGATTTGACCTGTCAAGCTTGCGACATTCCTTTGGGATCTCTTTGGAGCATAGATGTAATTGTCTTTGATGATTACCATATTGTGAATAATGATTTCGTGTCTTAAGAAGTTATTTTTGAAAAAATGTTGTATTGTTTATAAAAATGAATAAACGAAATACATTTTCATCGTTTACAAAATTATTTAGATATAAATTGTTATCGATAATTAAAATATTTTTCATGGAGTAATCATTTAAAGTGATATAAATAATTATTTTTAAGAAAATATTTTTTAAATCATTAATTTTTCTTGAAATAAATATAGTCTTTAATAACTCACGATGACTCAAATATGGGGGCAGCTGACTAGGGATATGTACATCTGATTAGGAGCCTCCCTGGTCCTTATAGGTACCTGCATTGACTCTAGAGAACCAACATAGGATTTATGTAAATTGCTTCTTAACAAGCATGTAAAAACTAATGAAGGACAGACTCGTCATATCATTCCAAGAGCGGACGACCATTGTCAGTTGTACCAATGCAAACGACCTTTCCAATGCGTTCTTCTTACCAAAACTAACAAGGCAAATATGCATAATATTAGGGTTTTTTCCCATTTCAAGGGTAAACATAAACTGTCGATATCAATGAATTTAGCTCAGCTCACAGGCATTGTTAAATTATATAGAACCCAAGTGGAGCTCATCTAATCATCCAGGCTCACATGCACTGAACTCATTTAAAATTTCACCTATCACCGGGGAGGCATCCTCCTAGTCCATTGTTGAAGTTGTTTTGTGGTCCTTATATCGTTAAGATGCTGGGTTAAGATTTACAAGCCAAATTGCGTGTGATTGGACATGACTTTTGAGATTATAGTTCCCAACTAATTAAGTGAAGTTTTTCGGACTGAAATCGTAAAGGGACGTTAGTAACAGTAGTGCTAACTTGTAGTGCACGAGAAGGAGCAGCAACGGCAAATTGGACTAACTTAGCTCGTCCAAGCTAAAGCACACTCTGTTTATCTTCCGGTTGGCCAGTGAAAATTGATAGGTCGTTTCTAGTTATAGGAAATTGTGCTTTCCGATGTGGACGCGATTAGAGTTACATGTGATTTCCTTTAAATACCTAATCCATCAATTAAAGGTTGATTAAATGGATTTTTCTCCAATTTAAGAATACGAAAAAGCATGGCGCAGACAGATTACCAAGCAGTAATCAAACGTTGGAATGAATATTAAGAATTAATTCTTCATTGCGACATTCAGGAGAGACCAAGGATTATTGGTTTCTTAATTGCCGTACGGGCTCACTAAGATCCCATCTTTAAGTAAGATCAGTATGTGACCTGAAAGATCGGATCACAAAATCTCCAACAATTGAAAAGTGCTGAAAAAATAGTCACTCAGATTATTTTAAGTCAGAAGAACAAATTAAACAAGTCCTTATTGGTACTATAAATCGGTCTGGCATGGAAAAACTTCACTATCACTGGTTTAAATTACACCATACTTCCATAATGTCATGTTCATATCAAACAGGTAAAAAAGACAACACACATTAAATAAAGAAAATTCGCTAGTATGACATCAAAAGCGCACGCACAAAAAAATTAATAAAAAGAAAATCTAGAATAAATTAGCAGTTGTCATCTCGGCATCTTGATTGAGATTGTAGCTGGTATCATCGATCTTCCTCATCAAATTAATAATCAATCACAAAAGTCATCATTAGCAGTACAAACAAATTTGCTGCCTAAATGCTATTTGGAGTTTTGGGTTAAATATTCCAGGCTCGGCTTTACTAATTTTGGACCAATATTAACTTATTATGAGCTAATTTTGTGAACTAACGTGTAGGAATATAATCTTACGATCTTGACAAGCAATCCTACCACGATTTTACCTCTAATCAGATTTTTGTACAATCGGCATCGTTTAGTAGATTTAGGATTGCAAATTGTCCATCGTACATTATAAATCATGATTCTCACGACCATCTACTAGAAGCCGGCCCAAAGTGCTTTCTATCAATACTAATACATATAATTGTTTCACCTTAAGTTTTTCTATGATTGTTTCTTAATCCATGAACAAAAATATCAAAATGCGTAAGGAATTTTGAAAAAGTTTGAGACATCAGTTGTTTAATTTACATTAGGGATGTTGCTAACAACTTGCTTTCATGACAAAAATCACCACCGACTTAGCTTGTCGTAAGTTTGGAAATACATAGATAATTGTTTAACAACGAATTAGCACACGACTAGCAAGCAAAATTTTGGGACAAATACAATTACAATGTCACGTCAAGAAATTAACAATACATGCACAATAAGTGTGAATTTATATAATTTTAGCAATTTTTGGTGAAAAATAATTGAAAGACTACTTTGGAATTTCTTGTAAAGGTTTAAGATTAAATTGAAAAAATTAGAGGGCTTATTATTGAATTGGTATTTGTATTATAACTTTACGAGTGATCGGGTAATTTTCTCACTAACCTTGTGTGGAGTTCAAGTTGTAAGTTGAAGAAGGTAAAGGTGAGAGTAGTACTTCAATGCTACCCTCCCTCATGTGTGATCACCATATTGTCAACCTATCAATTTCAACATATTACGATAAACTTTGCATGAGTAGCTTCTTTTTTCTTTTTCTTTTTTGCTACATTTGCATTGTGAATAATGATTATGTGTCAAGAAGTTATATTTAATATTAGGGTGCATTTGTTTCACGAAAAATAAATAATCTAGAAAATATTATTTTTAAAATGATTGATTGTATTATTTACAAAAATGAAAAAAAAGACAAATATTATTCATCGTTCACAAAGATAATTAATATTAAATTGCTGTCGATAATGAAAAAATTTCATTAACTAATTATTCAAAGCGATTAAAAAAATATTTTTAAATTATTTATTTTTCACAAAATATATGGAGCATTACTTCGACTTAAGAACTTGCTATGACAAAAATATGGGGAGCAGCTGACTAGGGATCTGGCTATCTGATTAGGGGCCTTCGTGGTCCCTAAAGGTACCTACATTGACTCTAGAGAACCATCGTAGGATTTATGTAAATTGTTTCGTAACAAACACGGAAAACCTAATGAAGAGAAGGCTCGTCATATCGTCCAAGAGCGGACGAAAATCGTCACTTGTACCAATGCATGCTGTGATCATTCGGAAAATGTTTTTGCCAATTTCAACGTCGTAAATTGGTTGCTTTGATGCTAAGCACCCTTTGAAAGGTTTTATTTCCAAATGGTCTCAGTTTGCTGTCGTAAGCGCACACCTATTGGATAATAATAAACTACTCAAATCCTTGCATGAAAGACAGAATAGCTGAGCCTAGGATGCTCGAAAAAAGTGTCTCCCCTTCCCCTTGCGCACGACAAAGGTCAATGCCGCCCTAACAAACCCATCAGATTCGACAACCCGCGGAATTGACTTGGTTCTTATCCCCAACTTCCATGCATATGATAATGAGATCATGGCCATGCATGAGAGGACCCGCACACGGTGACGGACAGGCACAAGGATGCGGATGTGTAATAAAAGCCTGATACCTTCGTCTGGAAAAGGTCAACAAAAGAGTTTAATTCACTTAAAAATTTAAGCCAATGACTTATAAACCGATTATCATATATCTAGATGAGAGATTTCTTTCACTCAACACCCTCACATGTACGCCTTAACAAATTCTTCCCTCACATGTAAGCCTCCTGTGTTATGCCAGCTCCTTGTTAATCTAGGTGCTGTTTTGCACCAACATTATTCTAATTAGAAAATTCCACCTTGGTCCAGGCAAGTTGGGCAAATGTTGAGAACAAATCCAACCTTCAGACTAGGCCTTAATTGCCTCGACCAGCCAAGCTTGGCAGGAAGTGAGGGGATACCATTCACCACCTTGATTAGGAAGTTACATATGAGATTTTCCTTCCTTGAGATAATCACCAAACACTGGTATAGATTGGGGGTGGGTTACCATCACCCATCGGCTCTATTATGTCAACATAGCACAAGCCGGATACCTTCACTTGAAGAGGTCTCTACAAGAGAGTCTAAATTCGAATCCATCAACATGTCTAATTGAACTCACATTTACTCAAAAGTTTAAGTTAATGAGTTATCAACCAACTATGATATATCAATTGTTTCATATTACATATCCATGTGGGATTTCTTTTACCTAACACTCTTACATGTGTACTTTAACACATAGAAACTTAGATTGAGCGAGCGAGAGAAAAGAAGTTTTGCAAAACCCTAGCCCAGTGAGGAGAGGTGAAAATTTGCATGAAATTTTCTTAGATTATGGCATTTAAATTTGCTAACAAAATGAACCAAGCATCGGGAGTTAGAGCACACAACAGCCGTTGCCAGCACCTAATCCATCATTAACTATGCAGTCGAAATTTTGCGTATTGAATACATTACACATCAAAAATCTAATTCGAGTTAGAATGTAGCGTTAAAATTTCTTCCGAGCCCATGGAAATTGTTAGAAATGCTTCGCTTCCTTCAAAATTATCAGCCATGCGTTGGCTAAGCTTGCTTTTTTCCATGCTTGGAGACTGAATTTTCGCGAGATGCGAGCAGTTGACTTGTCACAAAAAAGTCTCTCTCGTGCTTTAGGTTGCCAAGGACGACCAAAGAGAGAGTCGTCGTTGATGGCATCACGACGTTTGACCTCGGGATCTTGATTACCGTAACGGAGTTGGTCGTGGCGGATTTTGTTTTGGGCACTGATGGTTTTAATTAGTGGGAAAAATTATCGAATCTGTTAGTGCTCGAGCTCTACATTCACGTAGGTACAAGCGCGTAGTGACAGTGTAACAAGAACAATCTGAGAATAATGTCGATTGGGAGTTCGAGTCTTTTTTTTTTTTTTTTTGTGGTGAGAAATGGAAATATTTGATTCACCTAGCAAAGATGGTAGGTGGGTTAAATGGGCGTCATTACATAAAAGCTCCCAAAGTGCTTTGGG
>CM026412.1:25612483-25647815 GCA_014858505.1 Corymbia citriodora subsp. variegata
TAAAGCCGAGCCTGGAATATTTAACCCAAAACTCCAAATAGCACTTAGGCAGCAAATTTGTTTGTACTGCTAATGATGACTTTTGTGATTGATTATTAATTTGATGAGGAAGATCGATGATACCGGCTACAATCTCAATCAAGATGCCGAGATGACAACTGCTAATTTATTCTAGATTTTCTTTTTATTAATTTTTTTGTGCGTGCGCTTTTGATGTCATACTAGCGAATTTTCTTTATTTAATGTGGTGTTATCTTTTTTACCTGTTTGATATGAACATGACATTATGGAAGTATGATGTAATTTAAACCAGTGGTAGTGAAGTTTTTCCATGCCAGACCGATTTATAGTACCAATAAGGACTTGTTTAATTTGTTCTTCTGAGTTAAAATAATCTGAGTGACTATTTTTTTAGCACTTTTCAATTGTTGGAGATTTTATGATCCGATCTTTCAGGTCACATACTGATCTTACTTAATGATAGGATCTTAGTGAGCCTGTACGGCAATTAATAAACCAATAATCCTTGATCTCTGCTGAATGTCGCAATGAAGAATTAATTCTTAATATTCATTCCAACGTTTGATTACTGTTTGGTAATCTGTCTGCGCCATGCTTTTCGTATTCTTAAATGGGAGAAAAATCCATATAATCAACCTTTAATTGATGGATTAGGTATTTAAAGGAAATCACATGTAACTCTAATCACGTCCACGTCGGAAACTACAATTTCCTATAAGTAGAAACGACCTATCAATTTTCACTGTCCAACCGGAAGATAAAGAGTTTGCTTTAGCTTGGACGAGCTAAGTTAGTCCAATTTGCCGTTGCTGCTCTTTCTCGTGCACTACAAGTTAGCAGTACTGTTACTAACGTCCCTTTACGATTTTCAGTCCGAAAAACTTCACTTAATTAGTTGGAAACTATAATCTCAAAAGCAGCAGCTTGAATTTCCACAATGTTGTGTTCATTTAGTCATGTCCAATCCCACGCAATTTGGCTTGTAAATCTTAACCCAGCATCGTAACGATATAAGGACCGCAAAATAACTTCTCTGACAATGGACCAGGAGGATGCCTCCCCGGTGATAGGTGAAATTTTAAATGAATTCAGTGCATGTGAGCTCGGATGATGAGATGAGCTCCACTTGGGATCTATATAATTTAACGGTGCATGTAAGCTGAGCTAACATTCATTGATATCGATAGTTTACGCTTATCCTTGAAATGGGAAAAAAACCCTAATTTTTTGCATATTTGCCCTGTTAGTTTCGGTAAGAAGCGCATTGGAAATGTCGTCCGCTCTTGGGACGATATGACGAGTCTGTCCTTCATTAGTTTTTCCGTGCTTGTTAAGAAGCAATTTACATAAATCCTACGTTGGTTCTCTAGAGTCAATGAAGGTACCTATAGGGACCAGGGAGGCTCCTAATCAGATGTACATATCCCTAGTCAGCTGCCCTCATATTTGAGTCATCGTGAGTTATTAAAGACTATATTTATTTTGAGAAAAATTAATGATTTGAAAAATATTTTTTTAAAAATAATTATTTATATCACTTTAAATGATTATTCCATGAAAAATATTTTCATTATCGATAACAATTTATATCTAAATAATTTTGTAAATGATGAAAATGTATTTCGTTTATTCATTTTTATAAACAATACAACATTTTTCAAAAATAACTTCTTAAGACATGAAATCATTACTCACAATATAGTAATCATCGAAGACAATTACATCTATGCTCCAAAGAGATCCCAAAGGAATGTCGCAAGCGTGACAGGTCAAATCCATGCACTCAACGAAAAGGAGAAGCACATGTGCCGCTCACAAAATTAACCTACCACCATTGAAGTAAGTTGAGCATCAAATTGCTTCAACGTCTAGAGACCAGCGCTACTTTTTCTTTTCTTTTTGGGTCAAAGAGAAATACATATCATTAGTAATACGAGTTCAAAAAGCTCATGGGAGGGGTATCCAAACAAAGTAAAGCCCAAAAGGGTTAGGGCGGGACAAAAAGCCAATTATGAGGAAAACTATATAATCTCTAGACCTTCTCAACTCAATCTGCAACTGAGTTTGACAATCTGAGGCAATGAGCTAGAGTAACATGTGGGTGGGCGGAAAGGAGATCCAAGTACCAGCGATATTTGAATGCTTCAGCACCTTCCTCTATGCACCAATCGTAATGATTTTATCTATAAAACAACTCTTCCTAAGGATTCACTCAATTATCAGTAACTGCTCAATTGAGAGTATGAAAAATCCAAAAGGGTCGACGTATGTGGGGGATTTGTCCCTGATTGTTGACTTCCTAAGTAGACTTTAAACTCCCAATCGACATTATTCTCAGATTGTTCTTGTTACCCTGTCACTATGCTCATGTACCTACGTGAATGTAGCATTCGAGCACTAACAGATTCGATTATTTTTCCCACTAATTAAAACCACAAGTGCCCAAAACAAGAACCGCCACGGCCAACTCCGTTAAAGTAATGAGGATCCCGAGGTCAAACGTCGTGATGCCATCAACGACGACTCTCTCTTTTGGTCGTCCTTGGCAACCTAAAACATGATTGAGACTTTTTGTTACAAGTCAGCTGCTCGCATCTCGTGAAAAGTCACTCTCGAAGCATGGAAAAAAGCTTGGCTTAGCCAATGCTTTGCTCATAATTGTAAAGGAAAACCAAGCAACTTTTAGGCCCCATTTGTTTCACATAAACAACTTTAATGAAAATATTATTTGGATTTTCGTGTGTTCAGATTACGAAATATAAATTAATTAAAAAAACATTTTTATCAATAGAAAAAACACTTTTAAAAGTGAGAAAAATGTTTCGTCCTCTTTTTTCACTTCTAAATCAATCACTTTTTTCACCAAACACACTTTCCTTTTATTATTATTTATTATTATTTTTTAAATCGAATTTTTAATTATTTAAAAATTTTCATTTTCCTTATTTCCTTATTTTTTGGCCGATCAATGACCACGGCAGTGATTGGCAATTGGCCATAGACAAACTCAAGCTAGCTAGATTTCGACAAGGTTGAGCCTCACCCAAGCTTGCTTAATGTCATCAGACAAGCTCAGGCTTTGCCAAATCCAACAAGTTGGGTGAGGCTTGAGTATCCCCCAAGGTAACCACCAACCAAGAAAGAAGATGAAAAGAAAGAAAAGAAAATTAAAATTTATTGAAAAAAGTGCATGGAGGAAAATATTTTCTTTACTAAACAGTGGAAAATATTTTTCATTTCATTATTTTTAAATTGAAAATTGAAAAATATTATCATTTTCTAGGAAAACTGTTTCTTGAAAATATTTTTTGGAAACACCACACTTTGTTTCATAGGAAATATCTATTTTGAGAGAAAAAATTTTCTCATTTTTCAACATTTGGGACGTGAAAATGAAATCTAATCACCAGAGAATTCCCTTCTAAAATTAGGGAAAATAATTTCCGTTTCCGAAAAAAGAAGACACATCTTCCCCGGCATAAGTACAGCAGGAGTGCCAAAAATTGGCACAAAGGGACACTTGAGTGCCAAAAGTTACAAAAGGTACACTTAAGTGCCACTTTTAAAAAAAATTGGATCACTTAAGTGCCAAGTCGTCGGAACCCTGCCGGAAATCCTACGTGGCAATTTTTTATTAATTTTCTTGTCTACGTGGCTCGCCGAAAACTGAATCGACCAAAAATCAGCCAAAACGACGTCGTTTTGGCTGACGTGGATTTAAAAATTATTAATTAAATAATATTAAATAATTATAAATATATTATTATAAAATCGATTTTATGAAAAAAAAAAAAAAAAAAGGAGGAGGGGATCGGCGAGGGCTGTGCAGCCCTCGCCACCGCCGCCGTCGCCGCCCCACCTCGCCGAGAAGGGCTGGCGACGGTAGGGGAGGGTCGACCGAGTTCGTCGGGCCCCGGCCAGTGGCCGGCGACCCCGGTCGGTCGGCGGCGAGGGCCTGCACGCCCTCGCCAGATCCTGGGCGAGCCCAAACGTTAAAAATTAGAGGTTTTATGTACAAATTTCTCTTTATCAAGGCCACTGCACAGATCAAATGTCTAAATTTAAATGGTTCATGGGGTTCCACCCCGTGACCTCCACCCTGTGATCGACCATTATAGAAGGAAAAAAAGGAAATTTTCATTCAAATTAAAAGGGATGTTTGTGCAATTAGTTCATAAATAATATTTAAATTACAATATTGTCCATTATATTGAAGACACCATAACAATTTTATTTTTTTTGGTAAATAAGACACCATAACAATTTATCTCTACAAAGTGTCATTTTTTATGATATGAGTGAATATCGCATATATTTCAATATTTTCATTCGTACAGAACATTGCTTGAATAACACATATCACAAACAAAGTTCAGAGATGCTTGGATAGACTTATTGAAAGTATACATGACTTTGCTCCCAAATTTGAATATATTTTCTTTCAAAAGTTTACTAAAAGATTTTATGACTCTAAATAGATTTCAAATATCAATGTGTAAAAGTTAAAAACAATGTTTATCCCATCGAAAACTTTATCAAATGTGAGCAGCACATCATGCATTGTATATAAAGTTCTAAGATAGATTTAAGATTATAGAAATATCTTTTAATAGCTAAAAAAACTTTTGAAGCAATTCCTATAGTTGAAGCAAAATGCGGACTTTGTTTGGGGCAAAGTCACGTATACTTTCAATAAGTCTATCCAAGAAGGAGAGAGACGAAAGCAATTCCTATAGTCGAAGCATTCCTATGGGCCAAAGTCACGTATACTTTCAATAAGTCTATCCAAGCATCTCTGAACTTTATTTGTGATATGTGTTATTCAAGCAATGTTCTGTACGAATGAAAATATTAAAATATATGCGATATTCACTCATATCATAAAAAATGACACTTTGTAGAGATAAATTGTTATGGTGTCTTATTTACCAAAAAAAAATAAAATTGTTATGGTATCTTCAATATAATGGACAATATTGTAATTTAAATATTATTTATGAACTAATTGCACAAACATCCCTTTTAATTTGAATGAAAATTTCCTTTTTTTCCTTCTATAATGGTCGATCACAGGGTGGAGGTCACGGGGTGGAACCCCATGAACCATTTAAATTTAGACATTTGATCTGTTCAGTGGCCTTGACAAAGAGAAATTTGTACATAAAACCTCTAATTTTTAAATTGTCATTCCACACATGCCCTAATTATTAACACTTGTTTTAACTTTTACCTAATGTGCATGTATCATTCATTTCTCAACGTGACATAATAATTGTATTTGTGCCAAAATTTCGTTTGCTTATTGTTGCTACCTCTTCGAAGATAAGCCCAAACCTCATTGGCCTTGTAGCAAAAACGAAACCCCAAATTCGCCCAAAATATACACGTCTCTCTAGCTAAAAAGCCCATTTTCCCTGCTTTGTTTCCTTCTCTCTTTCCCTAAGCCCTAAGCCTTTCAGCGTCCCCTGAATGAGGACTTCAGAAATCAAACTCAGCCCAAGTTTGCTAGCTTCCACCTCTCTTGCCAATCTCTCTTCTCACCCTCGCGACTCATGGCTTCACAGAAGTATTCCAGCTTCTCTCTTACCCAAGGACTGAAGACGTTTGCCGGTTCAAGCAACTAAAAGAACACGAGGTTCATCAACAAATATTCAGGCACCGTATCACTCATGCCCAGCCACTACACGGCTGTCATTCATGGCCATAACCACCATCACCTTTCCTTTTTGCTGGCCAAGAACCGGCCGCCCGGAAACTCGACACGCATACAAAAAAAAGTCAAAACAAGAACGTGCCAAGCGAAGAGTGGCTGCAGGAGTCTATCAAAACTCTTTTAGCAAGCAGCGAGCATCCACGAAGGACATAAGACTAAGAACATCCGCACGAATCTCACTCATTTCATCGAACATACGTGAAGCACTGACCGAGAGAGGGTTTCCCACTTACCCAAACTCCAACTCAGACCAAAACTAGGCAATAATGAACAAGCGGGACTCAGTTCCAGCAAAGGGACGACTTGCGTGCACTTAGTGTAGGCATGAATGAAAAGCGGCAAGTCTCAACCATGAAGAACACAAATAAGCATATGATTTTAGGCATTTCCTCGAGCCCGTTGCATACGCAAACTGCGCGGGGGAGGAACGGGGCCGACCGAGGCCAAGCTCAAGCCGGGACTCAAAGCAATTGACACCTTAGGCCCCGAGACCGTAGTTGTTCCCAAGTGAGGCCAGAAGCTTGTACGAACCGAGCAATGGCAGCCCGGTCCAGTGAGCCCGAAACAGGGCATGGGCACAAAAAAAGAAGGGGCGATCGGCCGAGATTCCTACTCGGCTTGCGGCGTCGGACGGCAGACGAGCTCGAATCGGGCTTCGTCCCTCCGCCTTGCGCACCTCCGAGCCGAGATCCTTGGGAAACGGAGCCCGAGTCGGGACAATCAAAGAGAGAAGAGAAACGAAACACGACCTACCGGATATTGGTTCGGGAAGGGAGGTCACGCCAGCGAGTCCGGCCGTTTTTTTGAGCGCATTCGTCGCCGGAGAGCACTCACCCAGTCTCAGTTCCTATTTCATCTTGCTCTCCCTCCGATCTCCCTTATCTCAGGCCTAGCCTCCCCTATATATAGGCCGAGAAGGCCGGTCGGCGAAGGCGCTTCGGCCGCCAGTCCTTGGCGTACCGATCGCCCCCCCATTGGCCGAACCAACGGCACATCACCGTCGCCTCCATCGCCCCTGCTCTGCGCTGCTCTGCCTTCTCTGCTCTGCTCTGCGCTGCGCGGTCTACCTGGCGGCGTGAAGCGCGGAGAAGGCGGGGAAGGAGGGATGAGGTGGCCGGGCCGGGCCATGCTGGAGGTGGGCTGGGGAGACGGGCCTGGCCTGCGCGGAGGGGGAGAAAAGGGGCTGGGGCGAAAGCCCAGCTCCGAGCGCTCTCTCTCTAATTTAATTTTTTTAAATTTAGATTTATCTGAAATGCAGTAAAATAAGGGAAAAAAATAAAAATAATACTTAGTAGGTGGATATAATATGAATGCCTATGTGATGTAAAAACCCTTTTTTGTTAGGACCAAATTGATCCTTAATTTTCTATGCGATTTAATTCTAAATATTTAATCAAAATTTAGATGTTAACATTTATCTTATGTTAATTTTTTGCTTATGATGTTATCTATGTAATTCTGAACTAATGTAAATACACCATGTGATGTCTTGAATCCTTTTAAAACACGTCTTACATATATCAATATTGCATTATCCCTCATGTTACTAGTAAAGAAAATAAGCATGTTTTGATGAAAAATTGTTGCAAAATACCACATTTTCAAACTAAAACAATAATAATATGAATTATTTACTTATTTATTATTTTCTACTTTTTAGATATTGACTAAAAGATTATTCATGATATAACTTTATCAATCTTACAAAATTAGGTAGAATAATTACTAGTATTCCTATCATGCCGAAGGCAAAATTTACCACTATTATATATATATATATATATTAAAATATGTAGAGCACTACAATTGAAAGAAAAGCCCTTCGTACTAGGTGCTAGTAGCATATCATGACATGGTTTTTAGAATTGTGATTTAGATTTACAATCAATGACCTACGATGCCAAATCTACTAAACGATCGCAACCCTTTGAAAATTGGATTAGAGATAAGACCATGTTAGATTGCCTATCAAGATCGTAAGATTTTATTCATACACATTAATTCACAAAAGTAGCCCATAGGAAAATTAATTTTGGGCCAAAATTAGTAAGCCTAGCCTAGAATTTTTAAACCAAATCTTCAAATAGCACTTAAGCGACAAATTTGTTGGTAGTAATAATAATGATTTTGTGTTTGATAATGAATTCGATGGGGAAGGTTGATGGGGCCAGATACAATCTTAATCAAGATGCGAAGATGACAGCTGATGATTTATTTTAGGTTTTCTTATTTGCAATTCTTTTTGTGCCTTTGATGTCATGCTGGTGAATTTTCTTCATCTACTATTACGTTATTAACCCTTTGATATGAAAATGACATTATTGAACTATAATGTAATTTAAAATAATGATAATGAAGTTTTCCATTGTAGACCTTTTTTTATACCACTACGGTCTTATTCAATATATTTATGACTTATAATAAGATAGGCCATAATTTTTATCTCTTTTTTTTTTGTCGTAGTTGGATACGTGACGATTTATTCTTACAAATTAAATGTATAATGTGGACACGAGATTGTTTTTTTGAAGTCCAAGCCACTGTCTATTACATTTAGTTTGATTATGTTTTACAATTCAATATAGAAAAATTAAAATATCTTTTTTTGGATTAAAAATAAATTATAAGTATTTTTTGCAAAAATAAAAGGAAATGCTCAAATCCAAGCACGTGTGGGGCTTGGGCTTGAAAAGTGGACCGGAAAGGCCTGGCCCTATATAGCTTGACATGCAAGGCTCATGGGCTGTGCCTGGCGCAACACGAGAAGGCGTCCAGCTTGGCATGCCCTACCAAAGCCTAGAAGATGCCAATGATCAATCGAAAACTATCCACGATATCAAGCACTCTATCTGGAATTGCTGCGCCTATTCATTGCCTTAAGCTCATATCTGCATTGAACATTTCATCGGTTGGCTTCTTCCTAGTAATCACTTCCAACAACAATATGCCAAAGCTGTAGATATCTCCTTTCGTCGAGACTTTTCCTTTCAAACCATACTCTACAAGCATCATAGATTGCAAAATTAGAGATCAGTGATTGATCTGTTTTCTTTTTGGGACATAAGTATTAAGATCGAGAGGCTTCCGAGTGTTAATATATCTTTGTTACATTATACCAATATATTCACAATTAGCTAAAATTCAACAAATGTACCTAGAGCAATGTAGCCAATCATGCCAAGAGTTCGGGTTTGTGCTTCAAGCTTGTTCTCAGCCAAAATCTTTGCGATTCCAAAGTCGCAAACTTGCGCAACCAAGTCCTCATTTAGAAGAACATTGCTAGGCTTCAGATCGCAGTGCACAATGGGTTCTGGTTGGCCATGGTGGAGATATTCAATTGCCGTTGCAACGTCAACCATTATCTTCACTCTCTGATGGAGACCCAAGTTGTAGTTGTTGGAGTAAAGTCACTTCTCCAAGCTCCCATTGGGCATGTATTGCAGAACCAAAGCTCTCATATCAGCATTAGTGCAGGAGCTAATCACCTTGACGAGATTTTGATGTCGGATATTGCGAAAAACCTCGCATTCTGTGTCAAAACTTCTCAAGGCACCTTCAATAAGTAGATTCAATACTTTGACAGCAACATCTGTCCTGTTGGCCAGAGTCCCTTTATATACAGAGCTAAAGCTTCCTACTCCAAGCAAATTGCTTCTGCTAAAGTTGTTAGTAGCCAAGCAAAGCTCCCGATATGATATCATGGGGTAGTCAGTTCTAGGTGGGTTCTCCACCAAAACTGGATCATTTTTACCAATTTTCCCATGCTTTCTAAGCAAGCAAATGACAAAGACTAAAAGTGTGGCTAATACAATTGGCACCTAAGTTCTTGAAGGCTCCACAGACTTATTGGTATAGCTGATGTCATGTTATTTGAATTTACGAAAAAAATTTGAAGGCTGCTCAAGTTTCCAATGCAATTCGGGATCGATCCCGATATCCTATTTTGCTGGAGCACCAAGTCTCCTAAACTTGTCAAGTTGCATATCTGATTGGGGATTGGTCCTTCGAGATGGTTGTCATCAAGATATAGCCTTTGCAAGCTTTCTAGTCCTCTGATCGGCGACAGGATGTTGCTGACTAGATCGTTACCGCTCAACGCTAGTAAAGTCAATCTCTTCAAGAAACCCATTTCCTCGGGAATGCGACCTCTTATTTTACATTCTTGAGCGGTTAGAGTTTGTAAGGAATTGGAGAAGTTTTTGATAGATTTTGGTATGGAGCCGAGAAGCGGGTTGCGTCCCAACGCCAAGGTTCGCAGCGATTGACAATTTGATAAAGCAGAGAGAAAGCCGAGCTCCGAATCATAAGGCTCTCCTGTGAGCTGATTTGCTTGAGCCCTGAAGATTCCGAGGCTCTTCAAGTCGCCCAAACTCATGGGTATGGGTCCACTGAGTTGATTGTGCCAGGCATTGAAAGTAATTAGGTTCGTAAAATTCGAAATATGTTGTGGGATGTTGCCGCCAAAGCGATTCTCTGATAGATGGAGTACTTCCAAATTTGGAAGGCTTTGTTCGCCACCCGAGAAAAGGTTTCCCGAGAGGGAATTGAAGGCCAAAATAAGTTCTCGCAGGGAAGAAATATTAAAAACCTCGAGGCACTTTGTCTGTTAGCAAATTACTCCCAAAACCCAAATGTTCCAGATTGATCAAATTGCCAATCTCACTTGGAATGCCACCTCCTATATAGTTTACTGTTACGTCCAGGCGCCGCAAGCTTGACATGTTACCGATGGTTCGAGGAATCGTACCAGTCAAGTTGTTACCACCAAGAAAGAGCTGCTGCAGCTTTTGTAACCTGTCAATGTCTCGAGGAATGCTTCCCCGAAAATGATTTAATGACAACCCCAACACGAGAAGCTCTTTGCATTGGGTTAGAGTCTCCGGTAGCAGGCCGTTAAATTGGTTAACAGACAGTTCAAGTATCTCAATATTATGCCAGCGGTAGCAAAGATCGAAGGGAAGACTTCCAGAGAGATGATTTTCCGTCAAAATGACATGTGTGAAAGATCTATTGAAAAATGTCGAAGGAATCGAACCTGTGAGACCGGCCATTATTAAAGAAATGATCTGCAATGTGGATATGTTCCCCAGGTTGCTCGGAATTTGACCCCATAATTCGTTGTGGCTAAGATATAGTGCTTGCAACTTAGGGAAGGCGCCGAATTCTCTCGGTATGCCACCCGTTAACTTGTTTGCCATAAGTGAAATGCCTTCGAGGTTCTGGCATTGGGCTAAGTTAGGAGGAATGTTTCCTTCTAACTGGTTCGATTGGAGTATTGAGTACTTTCAGGCAGCGCAAATGACCGATTTCTATCGGAATCTTCCCATTGAAACTGTTGTTGCGAAGACGAAGAGAAGCCAGGAAAGAAAGACTGCCTAGGTAAGGAGAGAGTCTCCCCTGAAGGCCCATGTAAGAGAGGTTTAAAGCTGTGACTCTCTGCCTGCGGTTGCTGCAAAC
Source organism: Corymbia citriodora subsp. variegata (assembly GCA_014858505.1). Classification (NCBI taxonomy): domain Eukaryota; kingdom Viridiplantae; phylum Streptophyta; class Magnoliopsida; order Myrtales; family Myrtaceae; genus Corymbia; species Corymbia citriodora. The sequence goes on from CM026412.1 coordinate 25,623,675, forward strand.
GACACCAATCCATTCACAGAAGTTTGCTTCGGCGGTCCAATTCCCGCCTTTGATCATGTTTGTAGGGTCGATTTCGATTGCTGATTTGAAGTGGAGGAGAGCCACTTGATCAGTGAAGTTGCTGGAACAGATGATGGGCTGAAACATCAATAGGGAAGCCAACATAACATCAAGAAATGCTATGAAGATGAACTTCTCCATAATGAACAGAGTATCTTTTGATTGCATCAGTAGATGGTTCGCTAATCAGGACCTGTCCTTAGTATTTAATATCAAAGCAAACCAAATGATTGTCTCAATTTAAATAATTATAAAAATTTAAAGAAAGACTTAACTACCAAACAATGCCCCACATGGGTCTCAATGGAAAATAAGTAGGTTGCTATTCAACGTGAGGGACCTGACACACTACATGGTCCACCCTCCAGCTATACTCATAGGTTGAAAATTTGTTTTTAGCGTAAAAGCTCTTTTATGATAATGCAAACTCATTTGCTTTTTAATTTTTAAAAGAATGCTATTCATACTACCCCACAAATTAACCCAAACGATAATCATGTGTTAGGATCTTCTGTGAATGAGGAGAAGTTGGAGAACCCCTCAATCACGTTTGATTTGCTAAATGGCCTGTTCTTCACGTTTACACGAACACACTTACTGCAACTCTATGAGGGTCAAAATAGACCTTTCCCTAAAACTCCCAGGCATGAATGTGATAAGGTTTTGCAATAACTATCGCAACCTTCCTCCAAGGGCGATATGAAGCGTCTCATGAGAAGTTGACTAATTGGAAGTTTCTTTTGCTAAAACAGATAATGATACTAGTAGTTATGTCTTGTCATATTTGAACTTTCAATCGATTCAATTAAATCACTTTTGATTGACGTGAAATGTCATCCCGCCACTTTCAATTGGTCTAATTAGATCCCTAATATATTTGAAATGTTTATGTCATCCTTTCATTAATTAATTTTAATAAAATATATTATGGACACCAATTTGATAAAGCTGATGTACAAAATTACGTGAATTTTGTGCGTGTCACACGGACTCTCTTCAAAGACGATTTCAAGCTTCTTGTCCCGAAAAGGATAAGGATAATAGCTTTGAAACCTCTACTATTAAAATGGATGGAAAACTTTACTATTTTTTTCCAAAGCATAGTGCAAAATCCTCCCTCATTCTCCATTTGATATGATTTCAATTGAGAGCTTTAAGAAGAATAAGACCACATTAATCTACATAAAGTAAAGGGTTTTCGCCTAGTTTGGAAGCTATTCTTTAACACTAGTAGAATTCCCGTTTGCTGCACAGGTTCGTGCTTTTTGTTTTATTAAGAAATTGCTTTAAAGTATTAATCGGAAATCTAGTGTTGATTTTGGTCCTCTCACTTTAAACTGATAATTTATGAAAGTATTATTTTTATCTAACACTTTCTAATACTTTAACGTCTTGATTTTTCCTTTAATGAATATCTATTGAACTTGTCTTGATGCTATAGCACAATAATTTGTAGTTTGGCATTGGATTCTGTAGCTTTATCCATACATCAATGTGTACGGTGGTGTTCTTTATTGTTGTCATACGATCTACATTTGAGGCGTCCTTCTTGACCTTCGGCATTGTGGAATGGTAAATTTGAATGAGATGTCTCAAGTGTATAGTTTTATTCATGTACGGTGCAAGAGGCTTAACTCAGATGTCAATTTTCTTTTTCTCCTTGAACCTGACATATCAATGCCTAATACTAATGAATGTGGACATTATGCGATGCATTAGTATTTTGACAACTATGTCTTTCTCAGCGACAATTACTATACCATAGTACCTATATTATCATCCTCTATATGTGAATGTGATTCTAATATCCATGAGCACTTCAATTGATAATTCTGTCATACTCCCATTTCTCTGAAATCTACTCGAGAGTCCATTGATTAATGAAAGTGTTTCTCAAGAGAATCGAGCGAAAAGTTCAGAGTCTTGCACTGCAATAGGCGAGTAGATTTGCTCATTCAATGGAGGAGTGACGTTGAGGGGATTGTGTGAAGTTGCCTGCAAAGGACCCGAAACCAAAAATAGTGATATCTACTAGAGAGTCCATTGATTAATGAAAGTATTTCTCAAGAGAATCGAGCGAAAAGTCCATTGATTAATGAAACCAAAAATAGTGATATCTACTAGCAACAACATAACAGAGGTGGTCAATCAATATGGATGAATCCAAAATCTTATTCAAATCCAATATAGCACCTATGAGTACATAAGAAATGTATGGAATCAATGGAATCAATTCTTTTTAATGAATAGATCCGATCACAACTTCGAATATAGAATTCAAAGGGATCAAATAGGAAATGATACTTTGAATCATAGAATGATAATGAAATATATGATCAACCAACATTTATCGAATTTGAAAAAGAATTAGAAGAAATGGTTCAATTGATCATCTTTAGTGTGATTGCAAATGAGAGGAATTGCAAGCTTGGCCTTCATTATATTCATGAATCTATGGTTCGTAAAAAGTAAAGCAGACTATTATGCCTTACTTGGATTTCTAATTGATCCATAAAATATTGATGGTAGCTCCATGATAAGTTTACTTGCAAGTTCAATTGAGAACTCAAGTTGTGGTTGAATGGCCTTGGGAGAGCCTAGGTTAAACATGATCGTTGTCTTGTAAGAGAGTCTGTCATGCCCCTAACCCCACGCAACAATCCCTTACTATGGTCAATTGAAAGCAACGTCCCAGGACTCGTCGACAACCATTCATTTTATCTTTTGTTATGTGCAAGCGGAAGACGAACCATCCCCAGTCCAACAAACAATCAAGCAATCAATCAGGGATAGAGGGATGAATAGCAAGAACAACAACCACTACTCATTTATACAATTTACTAGATTAACCAACGGAGGATCATTTTTTTCCAATTTACAAGCCCAACAAAATGGGCCGATCCATCCTCTAAGCTAAACAAAAAAGGAACTAGACTAGGCTAATCTAGCTATACACAATGAACTCTCGGGTTCAGCACCACCATCGTCCAGACCCATCAAACTTAGGTTCCGTCGGGTCGATCACTAGAGGAGCGGGGGCGGGATTCTCCACTACACCATTCTAAGGGCCTGAAAGTGGTTATACAATAACCAGTGATATAAAATCTCAACAAGTTCTTCTCCTAAGCCCTGATTAGTATACCAACTCATCCCGGGGTATCTCTCCAGAACCACCCCACTCAGCCTAACCACAAATAACCAGCAATCAGCAATCAACAACAGATAGGGTCAACCACTAATCAAAAGTCAATTCGCATGCAACCTTACTCAGTATGCCATACATTGCACATTATATGTCAGCACAATACATGCAATGTACATGGCCATTAGATGATGCAATTCACATGCAAATTGCGTCACAAGCGATCTCATCTGGCCATTGTCACATCTTGCACATTATCAATTCATGAGTGCGTGCTATAAATGATGTGATCATTTCATGCATAATTGGAACCAATGATGCCATATTTTCTCATGCACTCTTGCATACACACGTGTTTCAATTATTACTGCCCCTCAAGGCTACAATTGAGGTGCTTCGGCGCCCTTCCTCCACAAAGGTGCAACTATGCCCTTCTGTGCCCAAAAGACGTCAAGAGATACTCTCCTAAGACGGCATGCACAAAGAACATCAAAGAATACTCTCCCAAGACTGCATTTTCCAAAGGACGTCAAGGGATACTCTTCTAAAACGGTATGCCCAGAGAAAGTCAAGGGATGCTCTCCTAAGACGGCATTTTCCAAAAGACGTCAAGGGATACTCTCTCAAGACAGCATGCCTAGAGAACATCAAGAGATACTCTCTCGAGACGGCATTTTTCAAAAGACGTTAAGGGATACTCTCTCGAGAAGGCGGATTCAACTTAGTAATCACGCAAGCATACCGTTACAACCCATTTATTATTTTTGAGCATTATCCAATGCACACATGCTTGCATATAAAACCTCAAATCCTTTCTCATAAAAGCGGTCTATTCCAGGTGTCCCTCGGACAAATCATTTCTTTTTCATCAAAGCAGTCCATTTTCGATGTCTCTTGGACAAACCATTTTCTTTCTCATAAAGGTGGTCCATTTCCAGTATCCCTCAGACAAATCATTTTTCCTTTCTTTTGTGATGTCCCTCGGACAAATCATTTTTCCCTTCTTTTGTGAAAATCGCACAATTCAAGCAGATGTTCATGCAATGCCACATCCAATTCACTTCATATGATCATGGCACATGAAATTATGCACAATTTCACTTCCGGATGAACAGTACCATGAACATTGAAATTTCAGAATTAAATAATTAAAACATTAAAACATTAAATACAGAAATTAAATAAATCATTAATTAAAAAATTAATCAAATTAATCAAGAAATTAAGAAAAAAATGCTTAATTAACACGTAACACACAATTAAGCATAATCAAGCATAATTAAGCAATATTAAGCTAAGTTAATTTTAACCACTTATCTTATGGCTAATACAACTTAATTAAACTTCCTAAACCAACATTAGCACTAAATAGCCTAACCCTAATCAAGTTTAGGCACTAACTAAAGGATTATGAACTAAACTCACCCGTTAAGCGGGCTGGCGACATGGACATGGTAGTGGTAATGAATCCAACACTTAGGGACCTCCCTCACGACACTCCAAGGTAGTCCCAGGCTGAACACAGTAGCAACAACCTCTGTACACACACTGAACTTTAGAAAATAGCACTGTAGGAGGAGGACAAGGGCTGATCAGAGCAAAACAGCTTGGTTAGAGTTCTGGCGAGCTGTTGGCCGGCGAACGGCGGTGCCTGGGGGTCGAAGGGGAACTATTGGGGCTTGGATGGGCAGTGGTTTGGTCAGAATGGGAAAAATACAAGGGAAAAGGCAAAACAAAGTTGATGTAGGTGCTACAATGATGGTCCGATGAGTAGCAACTTCCGGCCGGCCGGCGGGTCAACCGGCGGCTCTGATCAATGAACAGTCGACCGGTTAGTCAGCAATTCCGATCGGCGAATGGCCAACACCATCTGAACGGATTTTCTATTTTAAACACGATGGCAAGTGGTACGAGAAGGCCATGAATAACTCGATTTTCGGAGGAAGGTTAGAAAGAGAAGCTACAAGAAGGAAGGGAAACCAAGGGAGAGAGGTGTGCAATTTTGGAGGGGCTGAGGAGGAGGAGGAGAGAGAGAGAAATGAGAGCTAGTCTTAGGCCTCATTAAGGCCATTGAATGCTTGCTTCAATTCCCCAAGTAAGTGACATCATCTTCTCTCTTTTCTTTTGTCTTTTTTCAAATAATATCTAGGGACAAAATGGTCATTTCCACCTTGCACATTTCCCAATCTACCCTTGGGCTGAAAATGAAGGGCAAGCCTAAGAAATGGGCTAGAAAATGAATAAGAATGGGTTCGAGAATTTGTTGGGCTCGAGAGGGTAAATGGTTGGTTTGGTCCGATGAGCTCACTTGCTTGTCTCGGGTCTACCACGATGGCTGTCCCACTTTGGGCGTGAGGCTCACACTCGTCTTGCCTAGCCCATGTCCTTGTAGACTCGTTCCCTTGGTCCGAAAATCCCTTTCCTGAAAACTCGGCTTAATTGACATTGTCGACTGTCGAAGAAGCAGCGTCCAAAACTCTATCCTAGACGTTCTCGAAAATTCAAAGTCCAATCTTGGATTCTCATGCCTTGTCAATTTTGCCTGAATGCCATTTTGGTACCACTTAGATTGATAGGTGGCTTCGAGGACTCACGCGTAACCGACTCGTGTCAAATCACATTCAAGACTTCTCGACACATGGACGTCCTTGACTACGTGAAATTGTGAATGATAGATTCTTATTTCAAAGTACACGATTACCAAGGATTGACATATGGTCATTCATGGGCTTGATAATAGTAAACGGAATTACCCGTCGTCCCATTATGTTATGTCAACGAATTGACTTCTATTCGACCCTAGAATCGGCCTGTATATCTACATGATCGTCTTTACGCAAGTCTCACAGTCAAGTTCTTTTCCCAGGTCAAGTTCTTTAATCGCACGAGTTCTGTCCTCATTAGCCTTTCCCCTCAAGGTTAGTATCTCAGGAGTGATCAGTTCCGAGTGAGATCAACCAACAATGCATTGGCAAAATTAACGTTCATTCCTCCCTCAAAGGGCTCAAATTTCAAGATGTCACAATTCTTCCCCCCTTATAAAAATTTCATCATTGAAATTTGCAACCACTAACAAATTCTCAGAAAGATGGGGATACTGATGCTTCATCACTTTCTCACTTTTCCATGTAGCTCTCTCTGTTCTGTGATGCTGTTAGATCACCCTAACCAAGGTAATAGTCTTGTTTCGAAGCACTTGCTCTTTACGGTCATTATTCATATCGAACTCTCCACGTACAACACCCTGTTGTCTACGTCCAGTTCCTCAAATTTCAAAACATGAGTCGAGTCTGGTTCATACTTTCTCAACATGGATGCGTGGAAAACATCATGTACTTGAGCAAGTTTTGGTGGCAATGCAAGATGATACGCTAAAACCCCAATCCTTTCCAAAATTTCAAAGGGTCCTACGTACCTCGTACTTAACTTTCCTTTCTTGGCAAATCTAGAAGTACCCCTCATTGATGATACTTTCAAAAATACATGATTGCCCACCTTAAACTCCAACGATCTACGATGCTTTTCTACATAACTCTTTTGACAACTCTGAGCTGTCTTTAGTCTCTTTCTGATAATCTGAATTGCATTCAAAGACTGTTGTACCAACTTTGGCCCTATAATCTTACGCTCACCAACCTCGTCCCAACAAAGCGGAGTTCTGCAAGATCTCCCATACAAAGCCCTGAATGGTGCCATTTTAATGCTTTGTTGGCAACTGTTGTTGCAAGCAAACTCAACCAAGTGAGGTTGCTCTTTCCAACTCCCTTTTAAAATCTATGACACAGGCTCGTAACATGTCTTCAAGAGTTTAAATCCTCGGGATAAGTACACTAGGAGTGCCATTACTTTCGTATGGCGCACACTTTGGTGCCAAAACCTTTTTTTCGCTCACTTGAGTGCCAAATCAAAGTGAAATCGATCACTTGAGTGCCAATCCACCGGAAAAGTTGACGTGGCCACCGGAAAATAATATTTTAATAATTTAATTAATTTTTAATTTTTTTTGTTTTTTAAAGGGCTGGCGAGAGCCACCGTTGACCCTTGTCGGCCACGGAACCCTTGCCCAAATTGGGCGAGGGCCCTCTCGCCATCAGCCGCGAAGACCTTGGGTGAGGCTGTCGTGGCCTCCCCGCGGTTGTCGAGGGCTATTGTAGCCTTCCCCAGAGCCAGATCTAGGCAAGGGCCGCCTAGCCTTTGCTGTTGCTGCCACGGGTGAGGCCGTCGATGGCCTCGCCAGCCTCACCTAGGGCCTTCGTGGCCAACGGCAAGGGTTCTACGGCCAGCAAGGGTCAACGGTGTTCCTCGTTGGCCCTTAAAAAAAACAAAAAAATCAAAAAAATTAATTAAAATATTAAAATATTATTTTCCGGCAGCCACGTCAGCTTTTCTGGCGGATTAGCACTCAAGTGATCGATTTCACTCCGATTTGGCATTCAAGTGAGCGAAAAAAAAGTTTTGGCACTAAAGTAAGCTCCGTACGAAAGTAATGGCACTCCTGGTGTACCAACCCCTAAATCATCCTTTCCAATTGACCTTCCGTCTACTGATGGTACATCGTACTATATTGCAGTTTCGTTCCTAAGGCCGATTGCAAACTTTTCTAGAAAGTTGCCGTAAACTTAGGATCATGGTCAGATGTGATTGTCACTAGGATTTCATGAATGCGTACAATCTGACATACGTACAACTCCACATACCTATCCAACATGAAATCCTTACGTATGATGATAAAGTGAGCTGACTTTGTCAATTTGTCAACTACTACCCAAATTGAGTCATTGCCTCGCTGACTCCTTGTAAACAACACATTCTTGAACATTTTTTATGGAGAAATCAATTTTCAAGTCCAAACACATCAGTCGGTAAAAAAAATTCAAACTGAATCAGGGAATGATGTTCCAAGTAATCATGATCAATTCACAAGAACACACGTGGAGGCACATTTCTCATAGAAAAATTGAAAAAATTATGTCGTAGGTTAAGTCATATGGAGTAACTTTCATGAAGGATGTGACTTAAAAATCCTAACAGAAAATTTAGCCAAAAATAGACAAATTTGCTAGTAAGTGGTAAAATCTTCAAAATTCGTTTTCCTTCAATTTTCAAAACTGAGATTCAAATTTTGGAATGGATTTTCAGGTAGCAAACAAAGTCAATTTGGGCTAATATATCAAATCGAAGCTCTCAGAGTGTACTACAAAAATCTAGAAGATATGAGGAGCGTTCGATGACATTTATGAGGTGAAAATTGCCAAAATAGTAGGTCACATAATGAAATCCAAATTTATAAAACATGTTCATCTTCAAGAAAATGATCATCAAATATTCAAGCAACTTCATAACAGCTAAATAGCATCAAAATCAAGTTCATAGGAGTTTCTAAGTTGAATTCTAGCCCTGCCTACCTATCGTAGCCTCGCTTCATCGATTTGAGTTTTTTTTTTTTTTGGTCATAAAAGACACTGCATTAACTTATCCCGAAGTAGGGCGGCCCGTGAGTCGGGCATCAGTACACAAGAGGTTCCATAGACATACTGGGGGGGGGGGGGGGATTGGACCCAATTCGAGGGTAAAGAGTTTTTGCGGTGGGTTTTTGCGACCTAGTCTGCGGTGGCATTTGCCTCCCGATTACAAAAAAATGATTCGAATATTGGGCATACGTGATAGAAAAATTCTGCTTTTCTAGACTAAGACCCGTGCCTCCCACGTGAGATCTAGGGTGTGGCCCACAGCATCAACAAGACCTTACAGTCTGTTTCAAGGAGAACGGTGTCGTCTGGGAGAGGGGGAATCGCGTGTCTTCAGCTGCAGGAAAAATTAGTCGAGAAGAGAGGAAAGTTAGGGCATCCAGCAACGCCCATACTTGACGAGGAGGGCAGATGTCGCTGGGACCGTCCGAGCTTCGCTGTGCATCAGTCTTCTGACTAGATCTCGACAAAACCAGGCCGTCGAACCAGTCAATTCACCTGGTATGTAAGCCCCGTCCGAGTTGATTTTAAATGCTTGTGTCGAGGGAGGGGTCCAAGCTCTGATCCGGTTGCTGCAGGATTTGGGGTTGCCGCCGGCTATTATCCACGCCTGGAAGCTTTGAAGTCCCGAAACTGCTCTGTCCAAGATGTCGTCGATTTTCAGGGCTCGGTGCTGGAAAATCTCGGCGTTCCGCGTCTTCCACAACTCCCACAAAAGAGACGCCAGCTTCGCCAGACTCGGTAAACCGCCCTTCTTCTCTATTTCGATTATCCACTCTGCAATTCGGCTAAAATTTGGGTTTGGTGCTTGAATTGGAAGGTTTGGGTGGGTCCAAATTGGTTTCGTCAGGTGGCATCGGAGATAGAGGTGCTAGATGGTCTCGGGGCTCTCTCGGCACAACGGGCATAAGGAATCAGGTATAATTCTCCGCCTGAAGAGGTTCTCCTTTGTTGGGACAACATTAGAGCATAATTGCCATAGAAAGATTCTAATTTTGGGGGGATGTGTAGTCACCATATTAATTTCCATAATCTGGTAGGAGGGGTCTATGATGTTGAAGCTGTTGGTTGTGTTTTTTCTGCTATTGTAGCTTGCATGGCCATATACCCGCTATGTACTGTATATATGCCTGCATGTGTACCTGTCCAGACTAGATTATCTTGTTCTAGGTGTGGGCTTAGGGGGTTGGCTGTAATTTCTTGAACCGTGGCTTCATCGAAATGTTCCTATAGAAGTGGGAGCTCCCATGTGCGTTTTGAGTGTGAGATGAAACCCGACACGAATAGGGGCTCGTTTTGGTTTGGGGGCCATGTATAATGCCTCTCGGGATCCATCTATCCTCCCTGGTTTTGATTTGTGTGCCATTACCAACCCTCCACCTCGTTGCAAGGAATATTGCATCCCGCACAGCAATCAAACTTCGCCACCCCCAAGAGGATCGCTGGTTTTTCTCGACATGCCACACATCTTTTGAGGGAAAATATACTCCCTTGCTTAGTTGGCCCCATAGGGAGGTAGGATTCTTGCTTAACCGCCATACATGTTTAGCCAAAAGTGATTTGTTGAAATTTGTCAGGTCACGAAACCCCAAGCCTCCCTCATTCTTCCTTAGCTTTAGTTCCTTCCAATGCTTCCAATGGATGCCCGTGCTGTTCTCATTATTCCTCCACCAGAAATTTGCTATCCTCCTCTCGATGGCCTTACAAATGGAAGTAGGAATCTTGAAAACTGACATAGCATATTGTGGTATGGCTTGAACCACAAATTTTAAAAGAATTTCTTTGCTTGCATGAGAAAACAGTTTTTCTTTCCAACCTTCCAGTTTTGAGTTGACATGCCCCATAATCCAAGCAAATGTGTGTTTTTTTTATTCTCCCCAATCCGAGGGTATGCCTAAATATTTCCTTGTTTGTGCTGCAATGGGTACCCTCATAGCTCGTGCCATATTACTCATTAGAGGTTGTGGGCAGCCACGGCTGAAGTGTATTCCTGACTTCTTGAGATTGATTTGTTGTCCTGAGGCCATGTAGTATTGATGTAGAATTGAAGCCAGGTTTTGACATTCCAGAACCGTCCCTTCTAGAAAAAATATTGAGTCATCAGCAAATAGGAGATGTGAGAGGGTAGGGCACCATCTATTTAGCTTGATTCCCTTAAGACTTCGGTCCTCCATAGCTTGCCTGATTAGTGTAGACAGAACATTAGCCACCAAAATGAATACGTAGGGGGACAAAAGGGTCCCCTTGTCTAATACCACGGGTTGGACGAAAATAAGGTAGAGGCTCGCCGTTCACCTTCACACTTAGGGAGCTAGTCATCACGCATTGCATTATCCACCTAACCCACCTTGCATGAAATCCCATTTTCAGTAGGCAAGCCTTCAGAAAGTCCTATTCAACACGGTCATAGGCTTTTTTCATGTCTTGCTTTAGAATAGCCCAGAATTTTCGTCTTCTTTTTCTTGTGCGAAGCTGATGTAAGACCTCTTGAACCATGTATATATTGTCTTGGATACATCTCCCGCCAACAAAGGCACTTTGCTCTTCTGCGATTATCAGGGGTAGTATGGGTTTAAGCCTATTAGCAAGCACCTTCGCGATGATCTTATAACTGAAATTGCACAAACTTATAGGGCGTCTAGGGATTCCAGATTCTGGATTTTTGGGATGAGGGCGATGATGGTTCTGTTAAGTTCAGGGAGCATGAGGTTAGTTCTGAAGAATTCCTTAACTTCCATCACGACGTCCTTCTTCAAACTTTCCCAGTTCTGTTGGTAGAATAGGCCGTTTAGTCCATCGGGTCCAGGCGCCTTTCCAACCCCCATTTGGAAGGTTGCTATCCTTATTTCTTCTTTAGACACATCCTCCACCAGCGGCCTGTTCATGTCATTAGTAATCACCTTTTTGCATTGATTCAGGACTGGCATAAAGTCCCTGGGTCCTTGCAATTGGTAGAGGTTCTGGTAGAAGGCCAAGACAGTGTGTTTGATTTGGTCAGGCGTGGAAATCCAGCTATCATCCACATTCTTAATTCGTGATATCCTATTTCTTTGTCTACGTTGGATAGTGGTGGCATGGAAAAACCGTGTATTCCTATCTCCCCCCTTGAACCATTGAATCCGCAACCTCAGCCCTTAATATTGCTCCTCTTGTCACTAAAGGGCTTCTATTTCTGTTTTAATGCCCTTGATTCTTGCACTTACCCCTGGATAGTAATTTCTATTGGTTAGACTTTATAGTTCCTGTTTGAGTTGAGTGATCCTTCGCTGCCCATTAGGAAACGTTTTTTGACTCTATGTTGTTAAAGCTTCGGTCACGGCACTGATCTTCTTAGGGAGCATCCAGTCCTGCAAATGACTTGGCCCCCACACTTCCTTTATGACTTCCTTGCATTCGGCCTTTTCGAGCCAAAATGACTCAAATTTGAACTCTTTCTTTCTTCTCACTCTCTCAGCTTATAAGGAGATCAGAATAGGGCTGTGATCGGAGCCTATAGCTGGTAAGGCAAAGGATTTAGCCTCCGGGTACAAAATCCTCCATTCTACAGTACAAAGAGCCCTGTCTAAACTCATCGGATTTGAGTTTAGAGGGGCATTTACCTTGTGATTTCGCTCAATTGAAGCTTCAATCTTCAACCTATTCAGCAAAATCAGGACAAAGGGACCTCGAGGAAGCTCCAAAGTACTTAAGGATTGCCAGAGAGGGAAAGATCATTGCCGGTGAGCACCGGCTTGGATCTGATACAATTTCGAACCAGATCAGTTTAGTTTGTAATGGGTCGACCAAAGCTTCAATGGAGTGGATGCTGACCACTGGGATGTCAGACGAAAGGAGGAGATGCTAAAGGAGATAGAGAGGCCGGATTGGCTTAGTTTGGCACTAATCGAACTTGCGAAGGAGGGAGTATGATCGGAGGAAGACATGGGCTAAATAGGAGCTCAACGATGGAGAAGCTGAACATCGAAGGCATGAGCAGAGGGAGCAAGACATTATGGACGAAGGCGTGAGTAGCATTGTCATTGGCGGAGGCTCATACGCAACGGCAAGGTGGTCGGGTGGCGATTGAATTGAACTGCCCAAATCGATCGGAGAGAGAGAGAGAGAGAGAGAGAGAGAGAGAGAGAGAGAGAGAGAGAGAGAGAGAGAGATTTGCAATTTTGTTTTGTGCCGCAAATGAGCCTCCTCTTGAAATTTTAGAGGGAAACTTGTTTTTATACTCCCTTTTGGCACCAAATCCTAGCCATCGGTTTGATCCAACGGTTAAGGATTAATCCTATAGATCTAACAAACTTCCTTAGCATTTAAGCAAGTTTAGAATTAAGCATGTGCTTATTTAAAGGGCTGAGATTTCACAATATCAATGGTCCAAATTATTTTTACAATTGAGGACCTAATTAGGGGCAATTTTGTATTTTCATGAAAACCTGAGGCATTTTTGCAAATTTGGAGAAAGTAAAGGGCATGGGGGAATTGGCCATGGCACAACCCATCTAATGGTGGTCGTCCTTGGGCAAGAATTGGCCGGAGGAGGGCCAAACCGGTCTCCTTTGCTAATGGTCAGTTGGACTGATCAAACTAGTTCACACTAGTTCGACCGGTTTAGTACTTTTTTGGTTGGTTCAGTCCAATGAGTCCTTGAATTCATACAATTTAGTCCGTTGACTAAATTGGAAGAAAATCTTACCTAATTTGAAGAGAAATGGTCTGATTTTGACCTATATTAGGTTAATTAAACTGTATAAATGCAGTTTAGCAACTTATAATGGTTTAATTATCGAAGTAATATGAAGAATATTAGACCTATGCTATAGGGACACCAAATTGGATTTTCTAGGCTTAAACGGGTAATTTCACCTAATTATGAGTCGAAATTTGTAAATTAATTGAAATTGTATTCAATAAATATTGGAAAACACCTATTAGCCTAATTGTCCATGCTTAGAGGGACCTATCCTATTTAAATTGACCTTAAACAGATGGCACAACCTTTTAATCAAAATTAAGTTGAGGGTCAATGTCAAAATTGAACTTCAATTCATCAAATTAAACCTTAGTTATAAATCAGTCAACCCAAATTTCTTGAATCGAAGCTTAATAACCTTATTTTCTTAAAGCCAAGTTAGCTAAATTCCTCGAATCGATGAGTTGGTAAGGTGAATTTCCCAAAATTGACCCAAAATATGGATTTTACTCACAAAATTGAGTAGAATAGAAGTATTCATTCGCCAATCATATTGAATAAGTTTAGACCCCTAATTAGGGACAAAAATGTCAATTCATTTTTTGACTTACTTGATCTTAAAATTGATTGAATAGGTGAATGGGTAATTGTCTCTAGATCAAATGTCGTAAAAGGAATTAAGCCTAATTATGACTAGAACAAAAGTAATTTTATTTTTGGTTGATCTTGAACCTAAAATAGAAAAATTCAAAAAAACAAGGTTCTTAATTATTTTTATAAAAGTCTTGATGCCAAAGTCAAATTGAAGCTAAAATGAAATGATTTTTTCATTTTCCATTTTTTTGTAAAATGTTAGACGAAAGGTCAAACTCTAGTTGACTTTTTACTAGGATTTTGATTTGTGGTCAAACCTTTGTATTTTTCTAAAATTTTCACTTCTGAAGTGAATTAGACTTGAAAGAAATATATTTATGTAAAAAGAAAAAAATTGAATCATGATTGACTTTTGGTCAAATGATTGACCAAAAAGTTAACTCGAAAGTCAATCATTTGACTTTTCAAGCTTTCATGTGTAATGGAAAGGAAATCAATTTCTAAAGCTAGGCCAACAAACATAATTGAGAAACAACACATTTTTGCTCACAAAATGGGCTCCACCACAATCAGAAATTTCAATTTTATTTTTTTTATTTTTATCAATGTGTCGACTAAAAAACAAGCGTCAATAGACATGACTCCGAATTAATTCCCATCATCATCAAAGAGACACGACACCAAGTATGAGGGATTCCACAAAACCCTCAAACATCTCAAGTCTTTCTTCTAGAAAGGCTTGAGAGCATTGTTGCGGGAATGCATCCGAAATTGTAAGGTTTGCTAATGAAATAAAGTAGAGCATTGCAAGCTCGTGGGATTGCTCTACCCATTACTGATTCCGAAGTAAATTTGGGAGGACATTTTAATGGACTTCATAGAAGGATTACCAACTTCCAACGGTAAGACTGTTATATTTGTCGTTGTTGCCTGTTTATCAAAGATGGCCCACTTTACTGCACTCAGCCACCCCTACATGGCCCTTACGATGGCAAGGGTATTTTTTGAAAATATCTTCCAACTCCATAGGATGCCTAAATCCATTGTTCGTAATTGGGATCCCACTTTCACAAGTGCCTTTTGGCGGAAATTATTCGAACTACAAGAGACTAAATTCAACATGAGTTTGGCCTACCACCCATAAATGGATGGACAAACCAAAGTGGTCAATTGGGTCCTTGAAATATATTTGAGATGCTTTACTAGTGATCATCTAAAACGTTGGGTTCAATGGTTGCCATGGGCAGAGTTTTGCTACAACGCTAGTAACCACACCACCACCCGCAAAACCCCGTTCGAATTGGTGAATGGGAGGCCTGTATGAAATCTCCTCACCAACGTGCTTGATACTGCACAAAGCGCCATCGTCACTCACAATTTGGAAGCCCATGACCAGCTGCTTACAGACCTTAGGCAGCAAATTGTGGATGCACAAGCATGGATGAAAGTGTTGGGGGACCCGAATATGCAAAGAATAAAAGCAGGGAAGAAAAAGAGGGCAAGCCGGAATTTTTACGTGGAAAACCCTTCCAAAATCAAGAAGGGAAAAACCACGGTACCGCACTAGGTAATCTCTTCACTATCAGTATCAATGTTACAAGCTCAGGGTTACAAAGCTTCAGCGTTACAACTATAAAAGAAATTGCCCTATTTATAATAAGAGTCTAGGGCATACATATTAAAAGAAATTACATATATGCTATTAGCAGTAATATAAACTCTATTTCCTTTAATATCTCAGGATGGGTGACCTACTAGGAAGTGTCTACCCACAATAATATATTTCTCTATCAGACTCCACAATTCCATCAATCTCCCACTTAGGGGCTGATCTTCAAAAAACAGCAATAATCTTTTATAGTCTTCATCTTTTCAACCCAAATTGTCCTAGTGCGGCGGCCCTCCTCATCACTTACCATGGAGGCCAACTGAGGCAATGCACACCCTCAGTTTCTCAGTGGTGACAACATTTGTTAATATATCTGCTGGATTTTCTGTACCAAGAATCTTCTTTAATGACAATGTCCTATCATCTATCAACTGACGAATTTGATGATATTTTAACTCAATGTGTTTTGTCTTTGAGTGAGATACCGGATTCTTTGCAAGACAAATAACACTTTGACTATCACTGAAAAGAACACTGTTATCTTGCTCTTTGCCTATCTCCTTTAGAAAAATTTTCAACCAAATCATCTCTTTACCAGCTTCAGATATAGCCACATACTCTGCTTCAGTGGTTAAGAGAGATACACAAGTCTGAAGTTTAGACATCCAACTAATTGCAGTGCCACCTAAGGTAAAAACATAACCTGAGGTGTTTTTCCTATTATCCAAGTCACCACCAAGATCTGCATCAACAAAGCCTTGTAAAGTTGCACTATTTTTCATAAAACATAATGACATACCTAAAGTGCCTTTCAGATATCTTAATAACCACTTTACAGCTTCCTAATGTTTTATTCCTGGATTTGCCATGTATCTGCTCACAACTCCCACTACATGAGCTATGTCTGGTCTAGTACACACCATTGCATACATTAAACTACCAACAGCTGATGCATAAGGCACTTTAGCCATATACTCCCGCTCTTCATTCGTCTTTGGTGACTGCTCCTTTGAGAGCTTGAAGTGACTTCCTAAAGGAGTACTTCTGGGCTTTGCATTATGAATTCCGAATCTGTCAAGCACTTTTTCAATGTACTTTTCTTGAGACAACTTTAGAATTCCTTTAGATCTATCCCGCGTGATCCTCATCCCAAGAATCTGATTCGCTGCGCCCAAGTCCTTCATCTCAAACTCTTTTGACAATTGCTGCTTCAGTATGTTGATCTCTCTCATGCTAGCAATAAGCATATCATCCACATACAACAGCAAAATAATATAGCAGTCATCAAATTTTTTGAAATAACAACAATGATCCATGTCACTTCTAGTGAACCCGTTACCACACATAAATGTGTCAAATTTTTTGTACCACTGTCGAGGAGCCTGTTTCAAGCCATACGGACTTTTCTTCAATTTGCAGACATAATTTTCTTTTCCAGGATCCTGAAAACCTTCCGGTTGTATCATATAAATATCCTCCTCCAAATTACCATGGAGGAATGCAGTCTTAACATCTAGCTGCTCTAGATGTAAATTCTCTGCAGCAACAATACTCAATACTGATCTAACAGTAGTCAATTTCACAACTGGAGAAAAAATCTCCGTATAATCAATTCCTTCTTTTTGTTGAAACCCTTTTACTACTAACCTTGCTTTGTACCTCTTACTACCATCAGGTTCTTCTTTGACCCGATACACCCACTTATTCTGCAATGCCTTCTTCCCATATGGTAACTGAGTTAACACCCAAGTTTTGTTTTTCTCGAGTGAATCCAACTCATACTGCATTGCTAACTCCCACTTAACAGAATCTTCAGCCTGCACTGCTTCCGAAAAATTTTCTGGTTCGCCAGCGTTAGTCAAAAGCAAATAATGCAATGACGGAGAATATCTTTGTATAGGTTTAGGTGTTCTACTAGATCTTCTCAAAGTGGGATCAGGTGTACGTGCTTCTTGTTCAGCAATAGTTTTAGGAATTTCAACCAGAACACTTTTACAATTCTCTTCCAATTCAATCTCTGTATTTTTCACCAAATTTTCCTTCACGCTAGATTCTATCACAGATTTGTCCTTGTACAACATATTCTCATTGAACGTGACATCAGCAGTTCTTATTATTTTTCTATTTGTTCATCCCAGAACCGATAGCCAAAATAATCAGAACCATATCCAATGAAAAAACACTTTTTAGCTTTTGCATCAAGTTTATCTCTATTTTCAGAATCTACGTGGACATGGGAAACACAACCAAAGACTTTCAGATGTGAGAGACTTATCTTCTTTCCACTCCATTCTTCTTCTGGTAACTTAAAATCAAGTGGAACCGAAGGTCCCCTATTAATTAGATATGCTACTATATTAATTACATCTGCCCAAAACATCTTGGGTAATCCTGCATGCAATCTCATACTTCTTGCATGCTCATTCAGAGTTCTGTTCATCCTCTCAGCAACTCCGTTTTGTTGCGGTCTATTGGGAACAGTTCTTGTCATTCTGATTTCGTTCTCTGCACAAAATTGCTTGAATTCCTTGCTATCATATTCACTGCCATTATCAGACCTTAAATATTTAATTTTCAGGCTAATCTCGTTCTCCACTTCGGCTTTCCATCTTTTAAAAGTAGCAAACACGTCAAATTTATTTTTTAGAAAATAAACCCATACCTTTCTGGTGGAGTCATCAATAAATGTGACATAATAGCGCGAGCCTCCAAGGGATTGCACAGGAGATGGGCCCCACACATCTGTATGCACCAACTCTAATTTTTCTTTCTTTGATTCTTTTCCAATCTTCGAAAAACTAACACGTTTATGCTTACCCATAACACAATCTTCACATAGACCAATATCTATGGACTTCAAATTAGGCAATTTTCCTTTAGATGCTAATATCTTCATTCCTTTTTCGCTCATATGTCCAAGCCTGCGGTGCCATAATTTAGAATCAATTTCTTACTCAACAATTGCTGCAAATTCTCTATTGATTTCAGTCACATAGAGCGTTCCTGACTTTGTTCCAGGTGCTACAACCAGAGCACCTTTAACAATTTTCCAAGAGCCATCCCCAAAAATAGTCTTGTAACCTGTGCTGTCTAGTTGACTTATAGAGATTAGATATTTCTTAAGTCCTGGAATATATCTGACATCATGCAACTTCCATTAATATCCGTTAGTAGATTTTATATAAATATCACCCTTTCCCATAATATCCAAAGGTTCATCATCAGCAAGATAAACATTTCCAAATTTTCCAACAACAAAATTGTGCATTAATTCTTTGCATGAAGTAGAGTGAAACAACGCACCTGAGTCAAGAATCCACGACTCAATTTGACTATCAATGCTCAAAATTAAGGCATCACTATTTTGACTCTCTTCAAAAGTTACATTCATGGGTTTTTCTTTCTTTTGATTTCGATCTCGATATTGAACTTTCTTCTTTAGAGCTCTACAATCCCGTTTCAGATGTCCCCTTTTTTTCGCAATTCCAGCAAATAATTTCACCACAAGGTCTCGATTTGCTTCTCCCTCTAGACTTTGATCTACCATGGTACTGGTTTCATCCCTGTTGATTGCTTCTCCCTCTGCCTTCAATATTTAAGGTAGCACCTGAAAATTCACCCGATTCTCTTCTGCGAATATCCTCGCTAAGAATCAAATCTCGAATTGCTTGAAGCTTCAACTTTTTCTTACCAAACGAACTGCTTACTGCAGTCACAGTTGCACTCCAACTTTCAGGTAGAGAAGATAATAAAATTAAAGCCTTTACCTCGTCATCAAATTTGATATCCATCGAACTCAACTGAGTTGTGATCATGTTGAATTCGTTGATGTGATCTATCACAGAAGCACCCTCGTCCATCTTCAGATTGAAAAGACGACACATCAAATATACCTTGTTTGATGTAGAAGGCTTCTTGTACATGTCAGACAACGCCGCCATCAAATCCACCGTTGTCGCCTCATTGGCAATGTTGAAAGCAACATTCCGGGCCAATGTAAGACGAATCAAACCTAGAGCTTTTCGATCTAACAATTCCCACTCTACTTGCTTCATAGATTCTGGTTTCTCTCCAAACAGAGGTTGATGCAAGTTCTTCTAATACAACATATCCTCGATCTGCATCTTCTAGAAACCAAAATCCTTGCCATCGAACCGATCAATCTTCACCTTTCCTTCGTCCATATTCGCTCCCACTATTTCGCCAAAACCAGGCTCTGATACCAGTTGTTGGGGGACGCGAATATGCGAAGAATAAAAGCAGGGAAGAAAAAGAGGGCAAGCAGGAATTTTTACATGGAAAACCCTTCCAAAATCAAGAAGGGAAAAACCACGGTGCCACACTAGACAATCTCTTCACTATCAGTATCAATGTTACAAGCTTAGGGTTACAAAGCTTCAGCGTTACAACTATAAAAGAAATTGCCCTATTTATAATAGGAGTCTAGGGCATACATATTAAAGGAAATTACATATATGCTATTAGCAGTAATATAAACTCTATTTCTTTTAATATCTCAGGATGGGTGACCTACTAGGAAGTGTCTATCCACAATAATATCTTTCTCTATCAGACTCCACAATTCTATCAGAAAGCCCAATACGATTGTGGAAACAAGCTATGTCCTCTGTTTTATGGTCCGTTTGAAGTCATTGGTCGCATTGGCTTGGTTGCATACCACCTCAAGCTTCCTCCAACCGCCTGAATCCATTGTGTTTTTGATGTCTTCACATTGATGCCCCACCTTAGAGCACACGACAAGCTTGAGGCTAAGCTACCAAACATGGAGGCTAAAGATGGACTTTTGCAAGTTGAGCCTGAGGCCGTGATTGCCAATAGGATCCACTGAGGCCGAAAATAAGTTCACATTCAATGGAAGGGATTGGATGAAGCTAACGCCATGTGGGAAGACTGACAATCCCGGCCAATTCCTGTACCTTTTTGTCCTTGAGGACAAGGACAATTTTGGCGGGATGGGGGAGATGTCATGGTCAAGATACATATCCAAAGTGGAAAGTAAGAATTGGGAATAGAGAATGGAGATTTTTGGGCCAAAATTAAAGGGAGCATCATTTCGTGGGATGGAAGCAAGAATCAAGAGAAGCATAAAATGGAAAAGAATTAATAGCTGGATCAATTATCATTATAACTATGTCAATTTGAATTATTAGTATTTTCTTTTATAATGAAATTCCTTGGTTGTACAAAATCTATAAATTGTATCTCCTACGAGAAATTATTCATTCAAGAAATAAAACAAAATCAAAGCGTTTGAGATTTTGCATAAATCTTTGATGGAAATATCTTAAAGACTTTTCAAAATAATGCATTTATGTAGAGGAAGAAACCGCATTAGGAATTCCAATCCTAACAGCTTGATAATTCCTAACAAGTGCTCACCCTTCTTCACAGATAATCAAATCCGCAGACCAACATATTCGATTTTCGTGGGCCAATTAACCTCTAAATGATTAGTTGATTTTCAGATAACATCTAGAACTTCTGGTTTCTGATCGATCTAAGAAATGTTTGGCGAGCCACTCCGAGAACAATTTAGGTATTCGAATCATTGTAGCTCACGTCAACCACGAAGGGGGAGACTTCGCCATAGACCATGGGATGGATTTGTTTGAGGGGGGAAAAACTGCTGGTCAAAGGAGCAAGAAGATGCCAATGACCAATCGAAAATGACATCCATCATGGTTTGAAGGGAAAAACAAAATTGTTCGTCATCGGCAAATCAAACTACTCTTACGACAATGTTCTTACCTGGAGAACATAGCCAAAGCCACAAGCCACTAAATCCTTTTCCTCCTGTTGATTTTCTTTTATATAATCATTCATCAGTTGATAGAATTCAATTTAATCTATAGGATAAAGCTAGCTAAGTTCACATGAAATATATGTCCTAAGCAGCTTCTTTGCCTCAAAAATCACAATATAGGATGGGTTGATCGCTTGCTTCGCTTGCAAAAATGAATTAACAAAAAAAGATAAAATTCACATTATCAATGAAAATGTTCAGGAATAGACTTTTGTTGGTTATGCAAAAATTTCCATTTGACTAATTCTTCTAAGTGATACACAATAGTTTTAGAAACACGTTTTCAATCTGTCAATTTTCCATGACAGAATTGGATCCTTCTCTGTCAGAGTTATTAGTTTTAATTTCCTAATGTGCAACTGCAGAACACTTCAAATCATCAAGAGTCGCGCAGAAGCATAGAGACCACTTACATCTAATACAATCAGATGACAAATTTGCTTATAAACTTATCAGATGGATCCTTATGAGCTGATATATTGGAATTTTGGAACTCAGAAGAGATTGAAAAACACATCAAGAATCACAAAAAGAGCAGGTGTTATACCTTCCAAAGTTGGACATGTGCTAGACTCTTGTTGGGTGAAATTTCATTGCTGAAAAATGTTGTTGCGTCTTCATCTGTTTTCCTCCGATTACGAAAGCTTACAAGAAGATTAGGAACCTTGTCGCATATGTCTATACACAAAGCCGTGGAAATGAAATTACTGGGTACAAACAAAGCTGATGCTATGGTCAAATTTTATGAACTGATCTCCACCGTATTTTCTTGTCAAGGAAGTGACAACTTGATCTTGTTGAGCTTAACCATGATAGTTTCCATGTCCATTCTTTCCTCAGACAAATCCTTTGAACATTCTAGTCCTAACTCTAAGATTGATAAGACTATGCACTCGACTTTTGAAAGCATCATATCTTCATGATTCATGTTAAGGAGTTTGCTATCAACAATGTCAAGCACTCTTTCTGGAATTGCTGCACCTACCCATCGCCTCAAGCTCATATCCGCATCAAACATTTCACTAGTTGGCTTTTTCCCAGTAATCACTTCCAACAACAATATGCCAAAGCTGTACACATCTCCTTTTGTTGAGACTTTTCCTTCCAAACCATACTCTGCAAGTGTCATAGATTGTGAAATGAGAAAAATTGACTATTGATTTTGATTTTTTTTCTTTTTGAGCCATAAGTAATAAGATCAAGAGGCATAACAAGTGCTAAAATATCACTATTATATTGTATCATTATATTGGCAATCAAAGACTTGGATTAGTTTAAATTTGACAAATGTACCTGGAGCAATGTAACCAATCGTGCCGAGAGTTCGGGTTTGTGTTTCAAGCTTGTTCTCAGCCAAAATCTTCGCAATTCCAAAGTCGCAAACTTGTACAACCAGGTCCTTATTTAGAAGAACATTGCTAGGCTTTAGATTGCAGTGTACTACGGGTTCCGATTGGCCATGGTGGAGATAATTGAGTGCTGTAGCAATGTCGACCATTATCTTCACTTGTTGATGGAGACCCAAGTTGTAGTTGTTGGAGTAAAGCCACTTCTCCAGGCTCCCATTGGGCATGTATTGCAGCACCAAAGCTCTCAGATCAGCGTTAGTGCAGGTACTAATCACCTTGACTAGATTCCGGTGCCGGATCTTGCGGAAAACCTCGCATTCTACGTCAAAACTTCTCAATGAGCCTTCAATATGGAGATTCAATACTTTGACCGCAATGTCCATCCCATTGGCTAGAGTCCCTTTGTATACAGAGCTAAAGCTTCCTACTCCAAGCAAATTACTTTCGCTGAAATTGTTAGTACCTAAGCAAAGCTCCTGATATGATATCATTGGGTGGTCAATTCCGGGCAGGTTCTCCACCAAAACTGAAGTTTTTTTAGTTGCATTCACATGCTTTCTAAGTAAGCAAATGATAGGGACTAGAAGCATAGCTGATACCACTGGCAATATAATGTATAGTAACCGGAGTCGCTTGTCCCTTGATGATTTCTTTTCATTTACTTTGCAAGGTGGGACTTGGAAGGTTGCATTTCCACAAAGTGCTTCATTTCCAGTGAAAGAAAGAGCTGAGAAATTTCCAAAAGGCCCACCGTTAGGAATCTCTCCTGATAATTTATTAAATGACAAGTTCAAATTTTGCAAATATGGAAGTCCTTCCATGGAATTGGGAATTGGGCCTGATAACTCATTGTAGGAGAGATCGAGGAAATCCAATCCTTTGAGGTTGCCGATTGATTGCGGTATGGATCCTTGAAACGAGTTCCTTGATAAGTTGAGAGAAGAAAGGCTCTTCAACTCCTGGATGGAACTGGGTATGGCCCCGGTGAGTCAGTTCCAAGAAAGATCTATGCTTTGTATAGCTGTCATTTTTCCCATGTCAACTGGTAGTACTCCATTGAAAAAATTGAGTGACAAATTGAGGAAGATTAGTTGTTGAAGGCTCCACAGACTAGCCGGTATAACTGATGTCATGTTATTCGAACTCACGAGAAACTTTTGAAGGCTGTTCAGGTTTCCAATGCAATTCGGGATCAATCCCGATATCCTATTTTGCTGGAGCAACAACTCCCCTGAACTTGTCAAGTTGCATATCTCATCAGGGATCGGTCCTTCAAGATGGTTGTTATCAAGATACAGCCTTTGCAGGCTTTCTAATCCTCCAATTGATTATGGGATGTTGCCGTCTAGATCGTTATCACTCAACTGTAGGAAAGTCAAGCTCTTCAAGAAACCCATTTGGTTGGGAATGTGAC
>CM026412.1:25647915-25741989 GCA_014858505.1 Corymbia citriodora subsp. variegata
AGAGAGAGAGAGAGCGTGCGGGAAAGAGAGAGAGGATGCGCGGGAGAGAGAGTGAGAAACCCTAAAAATTAAAAATCACACAAGCTTCTAGAGGGGGTACTTGGTCCTTTTTACCCCTGGAGCGCGGTTCCCAAAATCCAGTCGTAATCTCGACCCGTTAATCCACTTCGGGCAATTTTCGGGCTTATCGAAAAGTTCGAGAATCAATGAGACACGTCCAATATTTTAGTCTCGACATACCTAAAAATTCAATACCCAATACCGGATTGAAATTCGTGGTTAAAACCAATTAATCGCGACTTTAGTACGACCTAACTTTCGAGGGGCGTTTAGGGTTTCTCGCGCGTTTGACCCGTGGTTGATAGCTTTTCAATCCACGATCGTGCATATTCAAATCAAAGCGATCCTCGATTATCATGTAATCACGAGAGGTTAATTGCTCACACTAAGTACAGGGCCAAAAGGAAATCGGTTTAACGTCGTCCGCAATTTATATCGAAGTCGTGCGGAATCACCCGCAATCCGACCTCGTATTTTTGCCGACTCGATTTATTTCCGTTCGCTAATTGGCCTACAACAGTGTAGTATTATTCCTCTTTGATCCTTATGGTCGAGCGGCCTATCCCTGATTAAATTCACTAGTCGTACGCGTACTGATCCTTAATTGCATTGCCGAACAGTTAGTTAACTCGTGAGGGGCCAACTCAGAGTAAACGTAACTAACAGTGCATTGATAAATTAACCATTTTATCTATCCCGGAATGGGTCGAAATTCAGGATGTTACATGAAGGCATTCCTAAGATCTAAGGATCTGTTGGAATGGGATGTTGTTGGGAAAGGAATCAGTTCTAATGTTGCGTCAGCATCTACTAAGAAAGAGAATGGCAAAACGCTTTAATCATCTGTCACTCTATCTCAAAAGGAGATAACAAAAAGAGAAGTTTTAGATGCAAAGGCTATCTATTCTCTTTATTGTGCTTTGTCTCCAAATGAATATAACCGAATCTCTTATTATAAAACAACTAAAGAAGTGTGGGATAAGCTGCACGTTACCTATGAATGGACTAATCGTGTAAATGAGACAAAAGTTAATATTCTTCTTGGGCAATACGAATCATTTAAGATGAAGCTAAGAGAATCCATTGGAGACATGTTCAGTAGATTCACTGAAATAGTGAATGGACTTGCATATCAAAGACAACCAATGTTGGGACCCATGAAAGTGAATAAGTTTTTGAGAGGATTATCGAAGGATTGGAACAACGTCAAAACTTTCATCCGTGAAACATTGATGATTTCTCCTTTATCTATTGATGAACTTATTGGAACTTTGCAATCATATAAAGCAGAATGTATAAATGACGAAAATCCAAAAGGTAAGAAGTTAATTGCTTTAAAATCTAATGCTAATTTTGATGAGGCAAATTATGAGGAAGATGAAAAAGATGACAATGAGGAGATGAAGTTGTTGATCAAAAAATTTGAACACCTTGTGGGAAAAAGAAGCAATTCGAAAGGGAAGAAGTCCACTAACGAACCCAACTGTCCTTTATTCAATAAAAGGAAAGGGAAATTCGAAAAGAAGAATAAAACTTTGAAAGCCAAGACATGGAGTGACATTGAGTGTGAACCCAGCGATGATGAGAATTTATGTTTAATGGCAAGTATTGAATTTGAAGAAGATGAGGTAACATGTTCAAATCCTATTCTTGATTATGATGATCTTTTTGAAGAATTATGCACAGAACATAAGAAAGCATCGAAGAATATCTCTAAATTGAAGAAGGAAATCTCTAAATTGAGAGAGAAAAATTCTACAAATGAGACAAGGATCGTTGAGTTGGAAAAAGAGAATTCTTTTGTTAAGGAAGAGAAAGATTTTTTGCAAAAGGAAAATGATTCCTATAAGGAAGAAATTCCGAAAATTTGCAAGAAATTTTCTATTGGCTCAAAGACATTAGAGCATGTGCTCTCCATACAAATGCCACACTACAACAAATCCGACCTCGGTTAAGAGAAGGAGAGTTAGATCAAGAATGATTTTCTAAAAGTAAAGGAGAGATTGTGACGTAAACCTTCGATCCACCATTATCGAAATCATTTTGGTAAGCAATTTGTTAAGACTGTTGGATCTCAATATTTTAATTGCTCGTATTGTGGTGATCATAATCACTTTAAGCAACAATGTCCACTTGATTGGAAGAAATCCAAGTTAATCAATTGAAAATTTGATGCTTCCTCTAACCGAAATGGACCCAAATTCATTTGGGTACCGAAGAAAAGATAAATTGTTTTCTTGTAGGTAATAAAGGTAAGGAAGTGAGAATTTTTTTTTTGTGCATAATGTTCTTTTTATGTTACGATGAGTTAGAATCTAATGATTTAATAACCTGCTTTGAGATAACCATGATTATTTGATCGGATTTTATGCTCTCTTATTTTGTTATATTTTTGCAAAACAAAAATTTGTTTTACGAGATATTATACAAGATATTCTCCCTAAAATATTCTACTGAAATGAATCAGCAAAACATCATTGAGTTTTTATGAAAATTTCCTATTTGTGCTCTAACGTTAAAGAAGGATCCAAATTCATGGATACCAAAAGAAAAAGAGCTTGTTGTAGGAAATTTTACAAAAGAAGAATGATTGCAAATCTATGCAAATCATTGAGCAATTAGAAGAATATCTCAAGCGATGATTGACGATGATCTTTTTCTAAATCAATGGTATATTTTAAATATATACCTTCGGTAAGGAGATAAAATATTCCATCTTTATCATCTTGCCTTCCAAATTTATACATAAATTTTTATGATGATTTTTATGACTCACGTGTGATTTATATTGAAAAAAAGAATCTCTCGTCAGATATTGCACATTTTTATTACTTGATTTGGCATATGATAAAAATATCTACTTTCATTTTGCGTATTGCATCAATAATATCTTTTTGAAATTTATGCTTAGGGAAATTCCTTTAATCTTGAAAGATATTGTTGTATTTTGGGATTCACTTGCTATAATCTTAGAAGATATTTTATATTAGGTAAGTTTGATCTGCAAATTGAAAGAAGGTATGTGCATGATATTTTTTTTTTCTTTGCAAAGATTATTATCTATTTTACAAGGATTTGCAAGTGGCAAAATATCTTTTCATATGAGGTTGGGAAAGCTTAATCCGAAATTATGGAGATTTTCTTAGAAATTCTACTTCTTGCACAAAATTCTCACTAATTATTGAGCAATATAATAGTGCATTTGTCCAGAAAGTTTGTTAAATTTGTGCAGATTAAATTTGAAGCGAGCTTATTTGAAGAAAACAAACTTCTACCTCAAAATTTAAAAGCAAGAGAATAGTACAATTGTTGTTGCTACAAAGGAAATAAAGGAATGACATTTTGTTCAATGTGCACAAGTCGAAGTGAATTGCAAATATTGTCATGAAGACAGGGAGAGAAAGTAAATGTAAAAAGAAAGAGGGAGAATCGTGATTATTTCGAAAAGGTAACAAATTGAGGGGGAGCATTGATTAAGTATGGCAGATTTTTTGAATTGATCTTGATCTTGATTACTACGAAAAGAAAATGTAAATTGTGTTCTACATAATTTGACAAGTATATCATCAATTTCTTTCATTGGTAGATTTTTGTTGATATATGAGCTATATCGAATATTCTTTATGTTCATATCAACATAATATCTTCAAAGTTTGTGTTTCATGCCTCATACATTTTTGGAGATTGTTGACACCTAAATTTTGGCAATTTGTTTAAGTGTCTATTAATTGCATTAAAAAATTAGGGATTAATTTCTAACCCCTTAACAAAAAATCCTTTTTCATTAAAATCGCATTGCATATAGACATTAGGAGCACTTGCATCACTAGTTTTAAAATATTAAATTAAATTAAATTAAATTAAAAAAAATTAAAAAATTAAAAAACGTGGGTCCGGGCCAGGGCTGGGCCTGCCCGGCCCCCTTTGTCTTCTTCTTTCCCTTCCCCGCGCGGGCCTGGCCCGCTTTTCCTTTTCTCTTCTTTCGCAGCCCGGCCCGCTTGGTTTTCTCTCCTTCCTCCCTTCTCCTTCTCGTGCGGCAACGGCCACCTGCAGAAGAGAAATAAAAAAAGCGGCAGCAGCAGGTCAGCAGGCAGGAGCAGCAGCAAAGCAACAGCAGGAAGTCAGCAGAGAGGAGCAGAAGGAAGGCAGTAGCAGCAAGTCAGCAGACGCAGTGCAGAAAGAGGGCTGGAAAACCCAAAAAAAAAGGGGAAAACGGACGGAGAGCCGGGGGAAAAGAGAGGAAGAGAAAGTCTCTAAAAAAAAAGGAGATCTGAGGGTGAGAGGAGGCGAGGAGAGACCGAGAACGGAGAGATTAGAGAGGACTCCGGGAGCCCGAGAGAGAGAGAGCGCAAGAGAGAGAGCTCGAAGGACCAAGGAGCAACTCAGACAATAGAAAAGAAGAGAGAAAGAAGAGGGGAAGACGGACGGAGAGTCAGAGAGAAAAGAGAGAAAGAGAAACCGAGAACGGAGAGAAG
Source organism: Corymbia citriodora subsp. variegata (assembly GCA_014858505.1). Classification (NCBI taxonomy): domain Eukaryota; kingdom Viridiplantae; phylum Streptophyta; class Magnoliopsida; order Myrtales; family Myrtaceae; genus Corymbia; species Corymbia citriodora. The sequence goes on from CM026412.1 coordinate 25,652,451, forward strand.
AAAGAGGGGAGGAAGAAAAACAGAAGAAAAAGCTGAGAGAGAGAGAAACCGAGAGGGGAGAGATCAGAGTCTAAGCAAGGCAGCAACTGGGGGAGAGCAAGAGAACTTCAGCTGACGCCTTGGCGATGCACAAGTTCCGCCCTACAGCCCTTCAGTCGGCGCCCTCAAACCGTATCCGGTAGGCCTCTCTTTGTTCTGTTTTCACCTTGTTCGCGCACACCGGGCCGGAGCTCGTGGCCGTCAAGCTCACGCGAACTCCGGCCCCCACCGGTTCCCCGTTGATTTTTTCTGTGTTCTGGCTTGTTTGTCGAGAGTCCCTGCCCGAGTTCGAGTCTCGAATGCACTGAGAATCACTCTTTTCCGTAGCGCACCCCAAGTGTTCGACAAAATGCCTCAGAGAGATCCGAAAATTCAGTCAGCGTTTTGACTTGAGATTGATCTGTGTTTGCGTCCATGGCCGCCGAATCATGCTTGCTGTTTGTATATTTATTGTATTTTGGCGTGGTTTTCACGAAATATTCGTGCTTTGTCGGAAGAGTGAGGTCTCCGTTGTTCCGGTGAGAGTGGATTAATGGTCGCCGGAGTTTGCTGCCGGCGCCAGTTGGGGTGAACGGCTGATGAGTGGTGTTGGTCTAGTGATGGAGTAAGCGCCGGTTGCTTCGGCCGGCGATGTCGTTTGGGTGCATTTCGGAGAAAAGAAAAAAAATGCAGAAGAGAAGATGGGGGNTCAGCCCTTTTTGTCGGGCTTGTAATTCGGAAAACGATCCTCTGTTGGTTAATCCAAGAAGATGTATGAATGAATAGTTGCTGTTGTTCTGGTTGTTCATCCATCTATCCCTTTTTGATTGTTTGTTTGTCTGGGGATGGTTCGTCTTCCGCTTGCGTATAATCAAAGATAAAATGAATGGTCGTCGACGGGTCCTTGTTGACACATAAATTTTGGCAATTTGTTTAAGTGTCTATTAATTGCATTAAAAAATTAGGGATTAATTTCTAACCCCTTAACAAAAAATCCTTTTTCATTAAAATCGCATCGCATATAGACATTAGGAGCACTTGCATCACTAGTTTTAAAATTCATAAAAATAAAAAAAAATTAAATTAAATTAAAAATTAAAAATTAAAAAAAATTAAAAAATTAAAAAATTAAAAAACGTGGGTCCGGGCCAGGGCTGGGCCTGCCCGGCCCCCTTTGTCTTCTTCTTTCCCTTCCCCGCGCGGGCCTGGAGATCTGAGGGTGAGAGGACGTGAGGAGAGACCGAGAACGGAGAGATTAGAGAGGACTCCGGGAGCCCGAGAGAGAGAGAGAGCTCGAAGGACCAAGGAGCAACTCAGACAACAGAAAAGAAGAGAGAAAGAAGAGGGGAAGACGGACGGAGAGTCAGAGAGAAAAGAGAGAAAGAGAAACCGAGAACGGAGAGAAGAAAGAAGGGAGGAAGAAAAACAGAAGAAAAAGCTGAGAGAGAGAGAAACCGAGAGGGGAGAGATCAGAGTCTAAGCAAGGCAGCAACTGAGGGAGAGCAAGAGAACTTCAGCTGACGCCTTGGCGACGCACAAGTTCCGCCCTACAGCCCTTCAGTCGGCGCCCTCAAACCGTATCCGGTAGGCCTCTCTTTGTTCTGTTTTCACCTTGTTCGCGCACACCAGGCCGGAGCTCGTGGCCGTCCGGCTCACGCGAACTCCGGCCCCCACCGGTTCCCCGTTGATTTTTTCTGTGTTCTGGCTTGTTTGTCGAGAGTCCCTGCCCGAGTTCGAGTCTCGAATGCACTGAGAATCACTCTTTTCCGTAGCGCACCCCAAGTGTTCGACAAAATGCCTCAGAGAGATCCGAAAATTCAGTCAGCGTTTTGACTTGAGATTGATCTGTGTTTGCGTCCATGGCCGCCGAATCATGCTTGCTGTTTGTATATTTATTGTATTTTGGCGTGGTTTTCACGAAATATTCGTGCTTTGTCGGAAGAGTGAGGTCTCCGTTGTTCCGGTGAGAGTGGATTAATGGTCGCCGGAGTTTGCTGCCGGCGCCAGTTGGGGTGAACGGCTGATGAGTGGTGTTGGTCTAGTGATGGAGTAAGCGCCGGTTGCTTCGGCCGGCGATGTCGTTTGGGTGCATTTCGGAGAAAAGAAAAAAAATGCAGAAGAGAAGATGGGGGGAAGCATCGGGCATGCATGGGGGGGAAAAGCATGCAGAAGAAGGCGTGAAGAAGAAGACCAGAATAAAGAAGACCAAGAGAAAAAGAAAAATAAGAATAAAAAAAGAGAAAAAGAAAAGGATTAAAAAAACAATAAAAAAGAAAAAAAACGAAAAAGGCCAAAAATAAAATAGGGGGCAAGGAAATGGGCTTCGCCGCGGGCCGGGTTCTGGTCCGGGTCAGTGTAGTAGGGCCGGGTCTCTTGACTCGGTCCGAATTATCCTTTTTTTAATAATAATAAAAATATATATAAAAAAATCGATAATTCAGAAAATCATAAAAAAAAACATAAAAAATATTAAAAAATCATAAAAAATTAAAAAAATATATTTAAAAAAAAACAGAAAAGATTAAAATATTGAAAATTCCAAAAAAATTCAAAAATCCCAAAAACTCCTAGTTTGTTTTAGAGTTTCCCAAAAAGCTCTAAAATAATTCTTGGACCATTTTCTCTTTAAAAAGTGTTGGAAAATCATCGGCCTAAGATTGTGCTTAAAATCGAACAAGCCTTCCCAGCTTCACCTTAGGGTTTTAATTATCCTCGGATACAATTGCCCTTGAACGCACGCTTATGATGCGATGATTATGGTTTCCTCCTTAGTTTAATTAGGATTGTCATTTATTTATCTCCTAATGCTATGTGTTTATTTTTTCCTGCAATTTATTTAATGCTTTCTTGAATTGCTGATTGTCATATTTTGATGATTGCGCACTCGCATGATCGTCTCACATGTTAGTGGTTAAGTCTAAAATCAATCCAAATTGCCTAACAAAAGTCTTTTGAAATGAACAAGATTAGGTACCGAAAGGGCACTAATTGGTTAATTAGTGTAATCAAGTCCCCAACCCTAGAATCTCTGGTTGCGTAGAAAGTGAGGCACACTCCCATGCCTCGCTTGGTTTCTAGCCGACTCCAATAGGCTAGTGGCGACTCCTCATTTGAAGATTTTCATGAACACCCAACGTCATGCGGGGTATGGGCTTGGGAGAGCCTATGTCTAATGAGGGTCTTGGACCCGCCCTATGGACAATACCCCTAAACCTATTTATCTATTCAGACATTTCCTTTCCCCCATTGGGGACGGAAAAAATAGGTCGCGACAGAGATATTATGTGAATTTATTTGAGATTAATTATATTCTCCACGTGACACCCTTTTTCATTATTATCGCCTTTTGATTATGACAAAAAGGGGGAGAAAATATGTATATGCATATATACTAATTGGTTTATATTATTTAGTGCATAATATTGAGCTGCAATTATTTATATATATTATTTTGCTCAATTTATGAACTATCTTTTGTTTTATAATCTTCTATTTTGAATGACATTCTTTGAATATATAAAATTTTGGAGATTGCGTTATGTGCTTATGATGCTTTGATTTATCAATATATTTAAAAGTATAATTGCACATCTGCATATTCAGATATTGTTTTGTCATCATAAAAAATTGGGAGATTGTTAGGGAAATCCCTTATGATGTTTTGAAGATGACAAAATAAATCAAAGGTTACTAACGTGTTTATTGATTGAATAACTTGGTGAAAGACGCACAAGCTGCTATGTAGATGATGAAAAGCTTATGAGTCTGGATGAAGCAGACGGAGAAGCACAAGAAGCCTCTGAGTCTGGATGAAGCAGACGTAAAACTTTAGGTTGGCAGATTCTGAGTCTGCCCGTACTAGATAGAAAACCCGAATAGATGCAGTTTCTAAGTCTAACCATATTAGACGGAGAACTTAAGTAGATTCAAAACATTAGTCTATTAGACTTAGAATGAAACTATAGGACCAGATCACCAATAGTCAAGTATTTCACAAACTTTATTTATATTGATTCTGTTGTATCAAACTGATTGACAAGATCAATTAACGGACAATTTCCAAAGAAGAATGGAGAACTTATGAAAGCCCACATTCTGATTGTATGGGCGACATAATTCAAGGGGATCTAATCTATCTTCAACGGTCAAAAAGACTTGCCTTATAAAGTCTGTCCAAGAAAGAGAAGACTAAACTCTCAAGGAAAGAGCCAACGGTCAAGTGTAGTTTGGAGAGTATATAATAATAGGATGAGATCTAGAAGATTAGAGAGGATAAATATATTCCAATGCTGATTCAATTCTTCACTAGTTGTCTGAAATAGAGCAAAATCGAGCGATCCTAGTGAATTACCAAGAAGAGTGATTTTATGAGACATATCATCATCAAGTGCTAACATTCAAGAGTATGTAATCACCTTTGATCATATAGTGAAATCCAGCTCATTGGCTGATCGCTTGGAGAGTGGATGTAGGCTTGACAAAAGCCGAACCACTATAAACTGTGTTTACAATCTTCTCCACATTTTCTATTTAATTTCAGTTTATAAATTACAAAAGCTTTATATTACTTGCACGTAAAATTCCTCTACACCTATTCACCTCTCTAGGTGCTAATACTAGCTATATCACCAATATCTCAAAAATGAAAAAGATGAGATTTCTCAAATGCTTATAGTTTTAACATCCTCAAAACTATCTTCATATTTGTTAGAATAATTAAATATTAAACCATTTATTCGTCTAACAACTTCGATTTTTAGAACAATTGGCACTGGTCTTACAAATCCTCACATAGTAATAGAATTGGAGGTCTTAGGTTCAAATTTTTCTATGGCTCATTTGCCTCCCCAAATAATTATATCATTATTTAGCACTAGTTAAAAAATCAAACTAAGTGTGAGGGAGTGTTAGAATAATTAAATATTAAACTACGCATTTACCTAATAGCTTAACATTTTAGAATAGTTACTAGTGATTTTATAAATTTCACAATATTGATCACCCAACTTGCTGACAACAGCAAGCCCTCCCCCTCTTCCAGGAACTCCTTCTCATAGCACTTGCCGAAAGTGCTTTTGCCTTGCCAATTATGTCAAGAATCACGAACTGAACTGCTCAATGAGGCTTGACGAAAAAGGAGGACCCTCAGACGAAGAAGAAGCAGACTCCACGAATAGAAAGGACACTTGGACGAAGAGTGGGGAGGAATCAACAAATAGGATGAAGAAGTGAAGAGAACTTAGAAAAAAATTATGTTTAGGGCTTGCAATTTTGGGGCAAGTGTTAAATTATGTTCATACAAACTCTTTGCCATGTACAGAAGGAAAATTGAATGAAAAAAGCCACATTAGCATTTACCGTTAATTAAATTGGACGTAGTTAATTAAAAGACTTGATTGTATCAATTTGACAAATTTTAGGTCTTGATTGCATTTTTTATAAGTTTTAAAACTTAATTGCAATTTTCTGATAAATTTTAGGATTTTGGTACACTTGTTCTGAATAAAATCAAATAAGGGAAATGGGAAGAGGTAGAGTTTGGAAGAATTTTTTGAGAGCACGGTGAGAAACCGAGAGTTGACAAAAGAAAAACAGAGGGGAGAAGCTCGTAGGCCACAGGTTAGGACTTGGTTGGGTGAGTCGTCTTTCTGAGCCTCCGTGATAACTGCCATTGGCACATGCATGCCAGCCTGTGCCTCCGGAGTAATGTCACCACGATTGCCAATCCGTGCTCAATCACCGGTGATTGCCAATGTAGGCTCTTGTATTGCGTTTTACTTCCATAGGTTAATAGCAGCTCCAAAAAATAGAATAAAAACAACATATCGTAATTAACTGAGTCAAATCAAGGCGCGACCAATAGGGTTTAGGAAAATCCGAGCCAAGTGTAAGTGCCATCTTACAAGAGAGATCATCCATGCTCCCTTGGCAATTTGTAAACCACCTCAATGATCTCACCTTGGGAGGCTCATGACAAATACTGACTTATTAATCATTCGATTGGCTTTTAAAATGAAAAGTCCAAGCAAAATCTCTATATCTTACCTAGCATCTAGATATATGTTTCGTATGCAAACTTAGAATAAAAAACAACTTGCATCTTATTAATTAGCTCTTAAAATGATAATTATTAGACAATATATCAATCTTATATGTTCCTCAATGGTTAATCACAATTTCATATAAATGATCAACTTGTGTCGAAGCTTTAAAATTTCTGAAAAAGATAAAAATGAGAGAAAATTGTTGTCTTTGTTTATCATCAAGATGGTACTCATAAATTAAAATATCAGATCCACCTTTTCCAACATAACCTTTCCTACGCTGTCATGCCTTAATTACCATCCAATAGAGGGAATGCTCCGTCCAATGTCAGGAATAGCATCCATCTTCACTTGCTAAGGCAAAACAATATGTTTTGTTTCGGGGGATTTACCTGTCAATTTTCACACGCGGAGACAAATTTCCGGAGCATTCTGAGACTGCGAATCAGTAGAGTTGAGATTTGTTACCGCAGTTGGCTGAGTGCCTAAGCGAGCGGTGTGCAATGACAACTTTACGGGCTTTGTAGAATACGAATTCAAGAAATGAAGTGATGTAAGGTCATTTTAGATTTATGTTTGTGCATTGTTGTATTCTATTAGCTTTTAAGGCGGATGTCGTTTGGAGTATGGGTGGATGCCAGATATTAGGAGCACAGAGGGATCCTTGAAAGTTCTCTGATGTGGTGGTATGAAGATCAATGTAAAAAAATGAACAAAAAAAAAAATGATGATTAGTGGGAGTGGCAGCTAAAATATTATAGAAATCACAAGTTAAAATATATTTAAATGTCATTATCGTAATACTTATAAGAACCAAAGATAAAAAGTGAAAAAAATTTGTTACTTTATTATGAGTTGGCTTAAGAAATCAATTAAAATGAAAAGATATTTCAAAATCCGAACAATAATGTGATTATAAAAAACTTGTAAATGATACTGAAGAATTGATCTGATCTTGTTATGGGAAGTTGAGAGGCTTTATAAACAAATTAGAATTTTGGGGATCAGATTGTAAAATTGTAGTAGTTTAAGCCCTTGCGGTGACTTTTATCTCAAAAGGTGTGAGATTTAATATTTTGCATAATCTCAGCAGAATTTTGCGATTGAGTGCAAGAAGCATGTTATCGCCACCTCACGAGTAAAACTCTTGTGCCTGGTTTATCGCTGGCGTAAGCCGAACAAAGAGAAAAAGAACCATAGATTAAAGTAACAAGTAAGTAATCAATTCTCTGCCTTTTTTGTCTTTTTATAATCCCTCTTATTTTCTCTCCAGAGTTGTATTCAACTAAGCTTCCCCACAAGTGTTAGGAACACAGATACACTCAGTGCCATTTCTGTTATTAGCAAGAACCTAATTCGTCAGCCTCTGGGGAGTCATAGTAAGATTTCGTCTTCTTGCCTGACCACTTTGTATTTCCTCTATGTTTCCAGAAAATTTATGATCTTGTCATTAGTTTAATTTGTCTCTGTGAACGTTTATGCTGTTTTAGCAGGGCGTCGATGATGAGTTCAGCAAAATAAAAAACGTGCGTGCGCTGATGATCTCATATTTGATTTTTGGAAAACGCTTGTGTACTGAGCTGGTTTACATAATCGGTCCGTTAAGTAATGTGGTAATCGGTAGTTGGGTGTTTTAATATGAGTCAACTTCTTTAGATGCCCTTCTGCAATCAGCCATCTCATTGAATACATCAATTTGGTAGACCTCTTTTAGCAAAAGTAGCATCTATCATTGCTTTTTAACTTCTGAAACTTCTTTCTCCTTTTTGAGTCGGTTTGACTCCTGCAGGACAGCAAGACGTAATTAATCTCATTCGCTGGAATGGAAGAATTAGAGCAGTGTTAGGATCCCAAAATTACTGACATATCGAATGAATGCAACAAGAAGTTTAGAGATTTATGTTTGATTCTCCAGAATGAGTCCAACGCAGTTTATCCATTCTTGTCGTTATTAATTTCACCTGCATTGTCGTTTCTCAGAGAGTACAGCAGACGATATCACGTCCCCATGAAAGAGTTCAATCTGGTATCATCCATAGTCAGTACAAAATGGCCTAAGTCAAAAGATTTATGGGAAGCATGGGGCATCCAATTGCTGGTCACCATGAGCCTCGCTTGCCAGATCATCCTCAGCATCTTTGGCAGCCGCCGGAGGTACATGACCTCAGTCGTCATCAGATACGTCATCCACACTGTCTACTTGCTCTCTTCTTACATTGTGACCCTTGCCCTTGGCAAGCTCACTGTTGTCCAGATCGACAATCCTGATCGACCAGACTATGTTACCGAGCTCAAGGGGGTGCTTGCACCATTGCTCTTGATGCAGCTTGGGAACCCTGACTCCATAACCGCATACACGATTGAGGATGATCGGCTCAGTGTCCGCCAGATGATGAATCTGTTCGTCAGGGCCATTTTCGTCCTCTGCATCCTCATTCGGTGCACGGACAGCTCGTCCCCCATCCCATTTTTGTACATCTTCTTGTTTGCTGCTGGAATTATGCGATCAGCAGTGACAGTTTGGGCCCTCATGTCTGTGTACTGGAAGAGGTCTAACGTATCAGCCAAGGATATATTCAACGAGGAAGCTGTGAGGAAGTTCTTCAACGAGCTTGAGAGGTCCAGATGTTCAATGGAGCTAAAGATCATCTTGAAAGCTTACCACCGGTTCAAATGCTTGAAGCCCTACATTGTTAACTGGCTCTACCACCCACAATCGCTACCCAAATCTCAGTTAACTGTAGATCACTATTTACGCTTCATCACAGCTGAGGTCGAACTTGCATTCATGTATGACATACTCTACACCAAGCAACCGATTCTCTATAAGTGGCCTGGTCTTATCTGCCGCATCACTACCTTTCTTTGTCTAGTCTCAGCCTTGTGTAGATTTGCTCTTATTTTCAAGAGTGCCTTCTTGATAGACATATACATCACGTACACTTATGCCTTGTTGATTGGAGTCACCGCCCTAGAAGGTTACCAAATTGTTCTGCAACCTTTTTCGGCATGGGCCATTGAGGCGATGAGCCATTGCAAAAGAAACTGCCTAGGGTTGACAAGGCTATTGAACTTTTTAGCTAAAAGGTACATGAAGCAGAAAAGGTGGTCGAACTCAGTTGGGCAACTTGACTTGATGGATCATCGCCTGTACAATGAGTGCTCATGGTCCATGGGAAGAATCTTCAAACAACTGCGCAAAACAGAGGTGACCTGGAGAAGGTATCGGATTCACTCTTATGAAAAAATCCCCAGCTATCTCAAGGAACAGCTGGTGACAAATATTGAAAAGTTTGACAAGGTCAGAGACAAAAAACCCTTCACAGAACGTGGCAACTGGACGCTTAAAGATCCCGAACTCATTGGCGATGTGGAGTGGACACAGGAAGATCTTGAAGTGTTGGAAAAAAACATCTCGACAAAATTTGACAAAAGCATCATAGTTTGGCACATGGCAACGAACATCTGCCTGCTTTCAGAGTCCGATGGTTCTCTGAACTGTAAAGGAAGCAAACTGCTATCCAATTACATGATATACCTTCTAGCACTGCGACCCTACACATTGTCCATAACGACTTCCGACATTACATTGGAGCATGCTTGCGCCATATTGAAGCCATTTCTCAGGTACAGAGACTGCAACGAGGCATTGGAGACACTGTTGTCAACAGAGACCGTGCTTGAACCCATCCTGGATCAGAAGGGAACCATAATCACCAGGAAGTGGCATGTGCTGTGTGAGGTGCAGAAGTTGGCTGCAACACTGAAAGGCAAGAACAACAAGTGGCAGATCATAAGCAGCATTTGGGTGGAGATGTTGTGCTACGCCGCATATAGTTGTCCAGTTTACCATCATACGAAACTGTTGCGGCGAGGCGGGGAGCTTATAACTCATGTTTGGCTGCTGTTGACGCACGAGACTGATAAGTACTCCTACATTCCCGAGGAGAAACCCACCAAATAAAAGTCGCAAAGGGAGTCGTGATCCTATGATTGGTCATGCTCTGCTCCCGATCATAGTGTATGTGTGTGTGTTCTCTCTCCTTCTCCTTCTTGGTAAAGAGGCGCTTTCTCAGTAAAATCACTGTACTCACATTCAGCTAAGAGAATTGTCAATGAAGCATAGTGACAACTATATTGGATATAGATCCTATATATTCAAAAGGCTTGTTTTCTTTACACTCCCTTGCAGCCTCATTGCTTGGAAAGTAGTTTAATCTTTGAAATCAGTATTGAATAGGATTGTGATTTGGTTGTTAACTTGCTATGGTCTTGACATATTAGTCAATGGGCAGGTGATTTTGGGGGGCAGAGTCTCTTCCTTTGGTAGTACTCAGACCTCGCTCATTATTATGGAAAACATCGTTCAATGATAACTGAATCCAAAGTATTTGATATGCTCACTTAAGTTTGCAGAAACTTATAACTAAACCATGTGGGTTCTACGGTCATACAAGAAAGATTTGCTAGGTGTGGAAATTTGCAAATGCAAGGTCGTACGAACAAGCGTTGGCTCTGCATTTGACCAGGCAGTGCAAACTTGGAGTTTCCGGTTATATACTTCACGATTGCTGGAGATTTAAAATTGACAATAAAATTCATAGCAATCAAGTATGATATTTCAAGATCATTCCTGCAAAAAATCACGGTCAAATGAGCACATTTGTAAGAGCTTTTGACTGCAGATTCTAAGTGATAGTAAGAGCGAAACCCATTTGTAATCCCAAGAGAGAAATGGTTCTACTTAGTGAAGACAAGGTGTGGAGGGACTTTTGTTAGAACTTAGATGTATCTCTCATAGTGGTGTAGCTATAGAGGAGATTTTGGTTCTGCACAGCAGCAAATTCTATACGTGCAACATCGCAAATTTGCAGTGTCTGCACTCTTAGCTAAACTAATAGAGTTCTGCAGATCCTAAATTTGTCTTCCCACTATGTGCTCTTTATCTTATTGCTCGGAGTTGGTTTTACAAAATCAGTGTGCTTTTTAAGAAGAATCAATCTCTTCCTTTCTTGGTTTTTTTATTTGGGTCTAAGACGCGATATTTCAACATTTTAAGTAAACCTAATTTTCCATAGTAACTCAAAATAAAAGTTTCAAAGACAATATAATTCATAGAGTATTCACTTGAGGATCTTTATGTTTACATTTCTTTTTTATGGAGAAAAAAATTTGCTGACCAATTCTTTTCTCGCATTACGATTTTCTAATTAGCTATCTAATCCAGACTATATATTACACTATGTTATGAAAATCCGCATATATCAGAATGAAAGGTTGGATAGTCTGTTATGGCCTAAGGGTGGGATCAAATTGTCCCATATTAAATATGAAATGGTTAAAAAGGATAAAAGAACGAAAAAATCGAAAAGAAAATGAAAACTATGGTTTTTGTCCCTCACCCTAATCATAGCTATTGAGACTTGGTGGCCGCTGACCTCAAGCAACCACTACGAAAGGTCGCAACTCTCGAGCAATTGGTGGTCCCTTGAGTTTTCCCATCTTGGTCGCGTGGGCTGGTCAGATCTAGCCACCGTGGGCCAACATTATTGTCACCTTGCTTTGTCGACCACCACATGTTGCCGCCTATCAGGAGTAAAACCGGTTGCATGTTGTGGTGGTTGCTTATAGACCACCTTGAATGAGGCGACCACCGCGCCCAATTGATTGTCATGGTAAAGTTATTTGTTGACTTTGTATTAGGGGTGTCAACGGGTCGGGTCTTAATGTTACCCGACCCGAACAATAAGGGTAATGTCATTTGACCCTACCCGACCCGAAATGCATAAAGCATGAAGCAAAAAAAAAGGGTTGGTTCGGTCCGGATTTTGGGTTTTTTATTAAAAAATATTATAATTTTTTAATAAAAAACATGACAAAGGAAATTCAAAATGTTTTTATGTGACACAGCGAGGCATCGTCCAACCTGTCCGTGAACATCTCCGCAGATAGATAATTTTTAATAAAATACATGACAAAAGGAATTCAAAATGCTCTTATATGACACCGCGAGGCCTTGTCAAACCCGTCCATGAACATCTCCACAGACAGATAATGTCACGCCCCGACTCTCGAGCTCGCGGCAACCCCATTACCTTGGTCGATTGAAAGTGACGTCCCAAGACCCGTCAATAACCATTCATTTTATCTTTCATTAAGTGCAAGTAGAAGACGAACCATCTCCAGACAAACAAACAATCAAACGAGGATAGAGGGATGAATAGCAGTACAACAACAACTACTCATTAATTCAATTTACTGGATTAACCAATGGAGGATCGTTTCTGAAGCCCGACAAAAAGGGCCGATCCATCCTCTAAGTCAAACCAAAAAGAAACTAGGCTAATCCAACAGTATACAAATAACCCTCAGGTTTAGCACCATGGTCACTCGGACCCATCGGACTCAGGCTCCGTCGGATCGATCACTAGTGAAGCGAGGGCGGGATTCTCCAATATGTGTACACCATTCTAGGGGCCTGAAAATGGTTAACCACGACAGGTTGAGATAAAATCTCAGCGAGTTCTTCCCCTAAGCCCCGGTTAGTATGCTAACTCAACCCAAAGTATCTCTCCAGAACCCCCCCCCCCTCACTCAACCTCACAATAGACAGACAAAACCAAACAACAGTCAACGACAGACAAGGTAACCAACAATCATACAGTCAGTTCGCATGCAACTTTACTCAGTATGTCATACCCTGCATGTTAAATCTCATACAATGCAAGCAAGGCACATAGCCGTCAAATGATACAGTTCATCAATCACATGCGAATCGCATCACAAGCGATCTCACTTGACCAAAATACCCTTCTTGCGTTTATGTTTCTAAGACAAAAGAGAGAGAAAGTCCAATGGTGATGATGAAGTACATGGGGACTAGCATTTTTGGCTTTAGAAGAAGCCATTTCTCTTTTCCATCTCTCTCTCTCACTCCTCTCTATCCTTCCTCTTAGCTGACTGTCGCGACCTATTTTTTTCCGTTCTGAGGGGGAAAGAAATAATCAAAATATAGGTTTAGGGGTATTATTTAAGAGATAAATCTAGGACCCTTAATTAGACGTGAGCTTTCCCAAGCCCATACCTCGTGTGATATTGGGTGTTCATGAAAATATTCTAATGAGGGGTCGTCACTAGCTTATAGGGGTCAGCTAGAAACCAAGTGAGGCATGAGAGTATGCCTCACTTTCTACGTAACTAGAGAATTTAGGGTCGGGGATTTGATTACACTAATTAACCAATTAGTACAATTTTGGTACTTAATATTGTTCATTTCAAAAAGACTTTTGTCAGGCGGTTTGAATTGATTTTAGACTTATCCACTAACATGTGAGGTGATCATGCGGGTGCGCAACCATTAAAATAGCAATAAGCAACTAAAAGAAACATTGCAAGAGAAAATAAGCATCTAGCATTAAGAGATAAATAAATGACAATCCTAATTAGACTAAAGGAGAATGATAATCATCGCATTGTAAGCATGCAATCAAAGGCAATTGCATTTGAGGATAATTAGAACCCTAATTATTTTAAAACTTTTTAGGGAACTCTAAAGCAAACTTGGAATTTTTGGGATTTTTGCAAATTTATTTATTTATTTTTTTGGAATTTCCAATATTTTAATATTTTGTCATCCTATCAAAAAACAAAAAAAAATCAGAAATGGCAGATGAGGCCCTTTGGTCAAAAAGGCTGTCAGGAGGCATTGAAGAGATAGTCGCAATCTTGAAAAATTACATGAAGTATTTTGTTTTTTCTACTGGGATTTGAAAATTGTATAATTAAGCCATCTCATTATAGTTTTCCTAATCACTGGATTTTGTTTCAATAATCACTCTTTTCATATGAGAAATGAGATATGAATGTTCAAATCACCACATTTTCAGGAGGTTTAGGACNCAAAAAATCGGGTGTCAACAGAAACTAGTATTGAATAGGATTGTGGTTTGGTTGTTAACTTGCTATGATCTGACATATTAGTCACTGGGCAGGTGATTTTGGGGGGCAGAGTCTTCGTTTGGTTCTGCACAGCAGCAAATTCTATATGTGCAACATCGCAAATTTGCAGTGTCTGCACTCTTAGCTAAACTAATAGAGTTCTGCAGATCCTAAATTTGTCTTCCCACTATGTGCTCTTTATCTTATTGCTCGGAGTTGGTTTTACAAAATCAGTGTGCTTTTTAAGAAGAATCAATCTCTTCCTTTCTTGGTTTCTTATTTGGGTCTAAGACGCGATATTTCAACATTTTAAGTAAACCTAATTTTCCATAGTAACTCAAAATAAAAGTTTCAAAGACAATATAATTCATAGAGTATTCACTTGAGGATCTTTATGTTTACATTTCTTTTGTATGGAGAAAAAAATTTGCTGACCAATTCTTTTCTCGCATTACGATTTTCTAATTAGCTATCTAATCCAGACTATATATTACACTATGTTATGAAAATCCGCATATATCAGAATGAAAGGTTGGATAGTCTGTTATGGCCTAAGGGTGGGATCAAATTATCCCATATTAAATATGAAATGGTTAAAAAGGATAAAAGAACGAAAAAATCGAAAAGAAAATAAAAACTATGGTTTTTGTCCCCCACTCTAATCATAGCTAATGAGACTTGGTGGCCGCTGACCTCAAGCAACCACTACGAAAGGTCGCAACTCTCGAGCAATTGGTGGTCCCTTGAGTTTTCCCATCTTGATCGCGTGGGCTGGTCAGATCTAGCCACCGTGGGCCAACATTATTGTCACCTTGCTTTGGCGACCACCACATGTTGCCGCCTATCAGGAGTAAAACCGGTTGCATGTTGTGGTGGTTGCTTATAGACTACCTTGAATGAGGCGACCACCCCGCCCAATTGATTGTCATGGTCAAGTTATTTGTTGACTTTGTATTAGGGGTGTCAACGGGTCGGGTTGGATCGGGTCTTAATGTTACCTGACCCGAACAATAAGGGTAATGTCATTTGACCCTACCTAACCCAAAATGCATAAAGCATGAAGCAAAAAAAAAAGGGTCGGTTCGGTTCGGATTTTGAGTTTTTTATTAAAAAAATATTACAATTTTTTAATAAAAAATATGGCAAAGGAAATTCAAAATGCTTTTACGTAACGCCGCAAGGTCTCATCCAACTCGTCCATGAACATCTCCGTAGACAGATAATTTTTTAATAAAAAACATGAAAAGGAAATTCAAAATGTTTTTATGTGACACAGCGATGCCTCGTCCAACCTGTCCGTGAACATCTCCACAGACAGATAATTTTTAATACAATATATGACAAAAGGAATTCAAAATGTTCTTATGTGACACCACGAGGCCTTGTCAAACCCATCCGTGAACATCTCCACAGACAGATAATGTCACGCCCTGACTCTCGAGCTCGCGGCAACCCCATTACCTTGGTAGATTGAAAGTGATGTCCCAAGACCCGTCAACGATCATTCATTTTATCTTTCGTTAAGTGCAAGCATAAGACGAACCATCCACGGACAAACAAACAAACAATCAAACGATGATAGAGGAATGAATAGCAGTACAACAGCAACTACTCATTAATTCAATTTACTGGATTAACCAATAGAGGATCGTTTCTGAATTACAAGCCCGACAAAAAGGGCCGATCCATCCTCTAAGCCAAACCAAAAAAAAACTAGGCTAATCCAACAATACACAAAGAACCCTCAGGTTTAGCACCATGGTCACTCGGATCCATCGGACTTAGGCTCCGTCGGATCGATCACTGGTGAAGCGAGGGCGGGATTCTCCAATATGGGTACGCCATTCTAGGGGCCTGAAAATGGTTAACCACGACGGGTTGAGATAAAATCTCAACGAGTTTTCCCCCTAAGCCCCGGTTAGTACGCTAACTCAACCCAAAATATCTCTCCAGAACCCCCCATCACTCAACCCCACAACAGACAGACAAAACCAAACAACAGTCAACAATAGACAAGGTAACCAACAATCATACAGTCAGTTCTCATGCAACTTTACTTGGTATGTCATACTCTAGATGTCAAATCTTATACAATGCAAGCAAGGCACATGGCCATCAAATGATATAGTTCATCAATCACATGCGAATTGCATCACAAGCGATCTCACCTAACCGTTACCACACCCTGCACGACTGTCAACTTATGCGTGTTTGCCATAAATCATCACGACATTAAGAGCATACAAATAATCAGAGCATCTCACATGATTTTTTCTCATGCCTCACATCTACACATATGCTCCGATTATTACGACCCCTCCTCTTGGGCCATGGCACAACCTTATGGTTGGTAGTTCCTGGCCAAGCCAGCTTTGTTCTCTTTACCTCGAGGCACGGCAACGTCAAGGGCTCACTCCCAAGACAGCATTCCCGAATGAGCATAAGACCTGCCCACTACTGCAGTCCCGCAACTGACAAAGGCCCGAGACCCGCCCCCATACCGCAGTCCCACATAGAACCCCTCCTTATCAGGCATCCGACCAAAGCCAGGCGACCCATTGGCCACAGCATAACCCCATAAGGATTGGCGGTCTTCCGGCAACACCGAGTTCCCTCATTTAATGTGATTATGCAAAACATCATCAAGCAATCCATTTATATATTTGCTCTATCGTTAATGCAACATCATTCATGCTCATGCGACATGCTGTTTCAGATAACCCATGCAATATGTCATGCAATCTCACTCGACAATTTCTAAAATTCAATCCAATCGGCATTCAATCATGCATTTCATCATCAATCACGAGTATAATTAACAATCGGCACTTCAATAAATCATAACAACCAAGAATACATTAAATTAAGACAAAAATTAGCTTCTACATGAACAGTGCCGTGAACAGTAATCGTGAACAGTGATTTTTCCGAAATTCAATTAATTAAAACATTTAATCCAGAAATTAAACAAAACATTAATTATAACAATTAATCAATCAATTTAAGCAAATCATGCTTAATTAATCACCTAAACCACAAATAAGCACAATTAAGCATAAATAAGAACAATTAAGCTTAATAAGAAAAATTAAGCTAATCTAATCTTAACCATCTATCTAACCACCTATTTTAGGGATAATACAACTTAATTAAACATCCTAAACAAACCTTACCACTAAGTAACTCAACCCTAAGCAAGTTTAGACCCTAAATAGGGATTAGGAGCTAAACTCACTCGTTAAGCGGGTCGACGACACGGATGCGGTAGCGGCGACGAACCCAACACTCTGGGTCATCTCTCCTGATACTCTAAGGCAGTCCCGAGGCCAAGAACAATAGCAACAAACTCGGATTCCCTTTAAAATTCTGAAAAACAGCACTATTTGGAGAAGAAAGCGATTGAACGGAGCTCACCGGAGCTCCGGCGAGCGGCGGCACCTTGGGGGTCGAGGGGGAACTGTTGGTGGCTGGGATGGTTGGTGATTGGGTCGAAACTGAAGGAAAATGGTTGAAATAGGCGGAACAAGCAGGGATAGGTGGAATAGTGACGGTTCGGCAACAGCTAGCTTCCTGCGGCCGTACAGGGCGGCCGGCGGCTCCTTCCGGCAATCAACCGACATGGTCTAAACGGAAATTCTCTTCTGAACACGATGGCGGGTGGCACGAGACAAGATTCACATGGGAAGGGCATGAAAAAATCGGTTTTCAGTGGAATGTCAGAAGTTTAAATTGCAGGAAGACAAGGGAAGCAAGGGGAGAGAGGGGTTGCAATTTTTGGAGCTGAAGAGGGGAGAGAGAGAGTGAAGTGAGGGTTAGAGATAGCCCTCATTAAGGCCATTTAATGCCTTCCCCAATTCCCAAGAAAGATGACATCATCTTCTCTCTCTTCTTTCTGACTTTTCTTCAAAATATCCAAGGGTATTTTGGTCATTTCCACATTGCACATTTCCCAATGTGCCCTTGGGCTGAAAATGAATGGTGGGCCTAGGAAACGGGCCAGAAAATGAATAGAAACGGGCTCGGCAATTTGTTGGGCTCAAATTAGCTCAAGTTTGGACATTGGGTTTGGAAGGGTAAATGGTCGGTTTAGTCCAATGGGCTCACTTGCTTGCCTCGGGCCTTCCATGGTGACTGTCCCACCTTGGGCATGAGGCCCACATTGACCTTGCTAGGCCCACATTCTCGTAAGCTTGTTTCCTCAGTCCGAAAGTCTCTTTTCCAAAAACTCAACTCATCTGACACTGTCGACTGTCTAAGAATCATCATCCAAAAGTCTGTCCCGAATGTTCTCGAAAATTCAAAATCCAATCTTGGATTCTCATGCCTTGTCAATTTCACCTAAATGCTATTTTGGTATTACTCAGATGAATAGGCGATTTCGAGGATTCGTGCGTAACCGACTCGTGCCAATTCACATTCAAGACTTCTTGACATATGGACGTCCTTGATTACATGAAATTGCGAAGGATCGATTCTTATTTCAAAGTACACGATTATCAAGGATCGACATAGGGCTGTTCGCGGGTTCGATAACAGTAGATGGAATCATCTGTCGTCCCATTATATCTATCCGCGAATTGACTTCTAGTTATCCCTAAATTCGGCTTGCATATCTACAAGATCGTCCTTACGCAAGTCTCACAGTCGAGTTGTTTTCCCAGGTCAAGTTCTTTAGTTGCACGAGTTATGTCCTCATTAGCCTTTTTCCTCAAGGTCAGTATCTTAGGAGTGATCAGTTTCGAGTAAGATCAACCAACAATGCATTGGCGAAATTAACATTTATTCATCCCTTAAAGGGCTCAAATTTCAAGATGTTACAGATAATACTCTCTCCTCTAAAGTTTTGCGTCGGTGACGAAAAAGAAGCAAATCATATGGAAGATGGGGAGAGAGAGAGAGAGAGAGATTGATGGGGGTTTTGAGGGGACGACGATGACGAACTCGTGAGACAAGACGTGCTGGATGAGTTGCGAGTAGAAGGAGTTGTAGAGGAGATAGTTTGGGTGGGTGTGTTTGGGTTAAAAAAATTAATGTGTTTAGGTTAAACAATGTTCCGACCCTTAACTTGACTCAAAACATGTGTAACATCCTGAATTTCGACCCATTCCGGGATAGATGAAATGGTTATTTTATCAATGCACTGTTAGTTACGTGTACTCTGAATTGATCTCTCACGAGTTAACTAACTGTTTGGCAAGGCAATTAAGGATTGGTACGCATATGACTAGTGAATTTAATCAGGGATAGGCTGCTCGACCATAAGGATCAGAGAGGAATAATACTACACTGTTGCAGGCCAGTTAGCGAACGGAGATAAATCGATTCGGCAAAAAATACGAGGTCGGATTGCGGGTGATTCCGCACGTCTTCGATATTAATTGCGGACGACGTTAAACCGATTTTCTTTTGGCCATGTACTCAGTGTGAGCAATTAACCTCTCGTGATTACATGACAACCGAGGATCGCCCTAATTTGAATGCACGATCGTGGATTGAAAAGCTATCAACCACGGGTCAAATGCGCGAGAGCCCCTAAACGCCGCNGACATATCGAACCTTTCGAATTTTGGAGCGAATAAAGATTTTTGGCCTTAAATGGATAAAGGAAGCAAGTTTGAGCACCGTCGGCGCTTGTAGCCGAGTGGTATCGCGGGATGAAGCCGCAGGTCCGAGGACGGGGTTTCGAATCCCCGAAGCGGCAGTTAGCCGCTTAGTAAAAAAAAAAAAAAAGGAAAACCAACTTTTTGCAACTTTTTCTTTTTGCAAAAGTGGACAAGTGTTTAGCCTTTTGGAACCAAAGACAGTTTGGGCAGGATTGGAAGTTGTGGCAGCACTGAAAGTATTTGACAACATTATGAGGCAGAATGAATGACTTGGGAATAAGAGGATGCAATGAGACATTAATACCCTCATCTGTTTAAGGATATTGGAAGTTCGGCAAATTTCGAGGACGAAATTTTTATAAGGAGGGAAGAGTTGTAACATCCTGAATTTCGACCCATTCCGGGATAGATGAAATGGTTAATTTATCAATGCACTGTTAGTTACGTTTACTCTGAGTTGGCCCCTCACGAGTTAACTAACTGTTCGGCAAGGCAATTAAGGATCAGTACGCGTACGACTAGTGAATTTAATCAGGGATAGGCTGCTCGACCATAAGGATCAGAGAGGAATAATACTACACTGTTGCAGGCCAGTTAGCGAACGGAAATAAATCGAGTCGGCAAAAATACGAGGTCAGATTGCGGGTGATTCCGCACAACTTCGATATTAATTGCGGACGACGTTAAACCGATTTCCTTTTGGCCCTGTACTCAGTGTGAGCAATTAACCTCTCGTGATTACATGACAACCGAGGATCGCCCTAATTTGAATGCACGATCGTGGATTGAAAAGCTATCAACCACGGGTCAAATGCGCGAGAGCCCTTAAACGCCGCCCGAAAGTTAGGTCGTACTAAAGTCGTGATTGATCGATTTTAACCACGAATTTCAATCCGGTATCGGGTATCGAATTTTTAAGGGTGTCGAGACTAAATATTGGACATTGTCTCATTGATTTTCGGATTTATTAGTGAGCCCGAATTATTGGAAAAGGATTCAACGGGCCGAGTTTTGGAGCCAAATATTTGGGAATTTATGCTTCAGGGGTAAAAAGACCAAAATACCCCTCTCTAGATATTTGTTTAGATTTTTATCTTGTTTTGTCTTGTCTTCTTTTCCTTTCCTTTTTCTTTTCTTTTCTCTCTCCTTCTCCTCCAAGTTTCGGCAACCCCCCTTCCCCACGTTTCTTCCCTTTCTCTCTCCCCCTTTTTCTTTCTCTTCCCCCTCACGTTTCTTCCCTTGGTCGACAGCCACTTACCCATCTCTTTCCCATCTTTGACTTGTCAACTTTCTTTTTCTCTCTCCCCCATCCACTTGCTGACAACCCCACGTATCTCTCTCTCTCTCTCTCTCTCTTGGGCAGCACGTTCGACACCCTCCCCCTTCCCAGCAACTTCTTCTTCTTCCTTTCTTCTTCTTCTTCTCCTCCTTCGGCCGACAATGGCTTGCTGCTGCTGCTACGTTTTGTTGCTGCTGCCACCAGCCACCATCAACCGCCGTTCTTGATGTCTTGCCGTCGTCGAGAAGCCGCCAACCCATCACCGGACCGCCACCCCCTTTCCTTTCTCCTTTCCCTTCCATTTTCCTCTGTTTTCTGCTGCTGTTCCTGCTGTTTCTGCTTGCTGTTTGCTGCTGTCTGCTGCTGTTTCTGCCGCTGGAAGTTGCTGCCGTTGCTGCTGGTTGCTGCTGGCCGCTGGTCGGGACACAGTCAGCCGCTGTCCAGCATCACCAGCTGCTGTTTGGCTGCTGTTCAGCACAAAACAGCTTCATTGGAAGCTGTTTTGTTGGAAAACGGCCGCCGGTTGTCGCCCATCGTTGTCCCCGAGCGAGCCGCTCGTTGTCCTCGCCGCCGCCATCGCGCTCGTGTCATCGGATTAGCTAAACCCATGAGTTGATTTTCTAAACCTTGATTAGGGTGCTAAACTCCCTTAGGGTGATTAGTTTAACATTAAGCTTGATTAGTGCTTTTGAATGATGGATGATTAGTGTTTTATTATTATTTGATTAAGCATGTTTAGTGTTAATCATGATTAGTATTAATAGATATTATTATTATTTGTGGAATAAAATAATAATTATTTATTAAATTCGGAATTATTATTTATTATTTTCGGAATTAATTAATTTATTATTAATTTCGAAATTGGTTGTTATTATACTTGGGTAATAATTAATTAATTTTTTTTGGAGAATAATTAATTAATTAGTGGTGGATGATTAATTATTCTTGGATGTTGAATATTGATTGTTGGATAATATTATTCTTGGGTGTTGAATATTTATTGATGAATAGTTATTAATGGAATATTTTTGGAGTAAAGTATTATTTTTGGAAAGTACATTATTTATTAATTATGCTAGTATCGATTAATTTCGATGGATTATTGTTTGTACTTTCCTCACGTGGATTATATATCGGTGGATTACTAGTTGTACTTTCCTCATGTGAATTATATGTTGAATACATGTATATATACTGCCTTTGATGATATTGTTTAATATATACTCGGTGGAGTAAATTCATGGATTGCGATTGTGAATTAGGGTTGAGTATATTCAGCATATTCGTGTGACTACGTGTGAAAGGAATTTGTATTCGCGTGACCACGTGTGAAATTATCGCATTACATGTAGAGTTTGCTTGGATTGATATGTACAAGCACGAATCATGTTTGCATTGGCTGTTCGGAAAGATAATAAAATGAGCATGATTAATTGATGTGCTTGCGTGGTCACGTAAGAGCCCGTCACCCAGTGGGGGATCTATGGTGGACGAATTTCGTATTATCGGAATGCCCGGGCGGGGTCCGGATGCGAGTCGCGGTAGAGGCCAGACCTATGCTCTTTGTGAATGCCGTCTAGGCACCAGACGTTGCCGTGCCCAATGCAGTGGGACGATGCCCGGTTATGCGGTTGACTACCAACTTGTGTGTTGGAAGGAAATTCCCCCAAAGGTGTTAATAAATGGAAAACGAGAAAGTGCATGGTACATGAGACGATTTGAAAGGTGTTCTAATTGTTTATTATAATTGCTGCATCGAGGTGAGCATATGATAAACTGTATCATGCAGGTTGCGTGTGGCAAAAGCGAGGTAAGGTTGCCTGTGATTGCGATTGTTAACTGTTAATAATTGCATATGAGCCTTGGTCTAATCATGCGTCTGTTAATGGTCGATTGGGTGTTACTCTGTTGTTGAATTGCTGGCGATAGAGACATTGCACGTCAGGGCACACTCGAGGCGAGTAGGTCTCCTAATCGAGGCTTAGGATTTTGACTTGCTGAGATTTATCTCACTGGTTATTGAATAACCACTGTCAAGTCCATAGGATGGAGGATCGACGCATGTTTCGGCTCGTGGCTGTTTTCGAAGGGAGTAGATTGACCTCGGCTTGTTGGTTTCTTTGGCTCAATAGGAAGATGCCTGTGGTAAGGGCTTGTACTTGTAAACTTCCTAGGGTTAATCAGTAGATAAATAAAGCAGTACTTTGAAATGTGTTCTTGTTGAGTTTTCCTGCTATCCCTGCTTTTGTAATTGACTGGGGATTATGTTTCGCTTCCGCATGCGTTTAATTAAAAGATAAAAATAATGGTCGATGACGGATCTTGGAGAGTCGCAAATCAAATGACCGTAAGAGAACAGGGGTTGTCGCGGACTTGAGGTTCGGGTCGTGACAACATGTATTTCATTTGTGTTTATAATTGTTACTCGAACAATATTAAGACTTGAAACATGTACTATACTTATTTCGTGTTCAGGTCATGTTCGGATTGGGTTGGATGGATTTTTTGGACACCCTTACTTTGTATTGTGTATATACTCCTAATCTAGGTCATATCAATGACCTACCAAATAAGATATAATAAAAATAGATAAATCTCATGACATTGCCTGTCCAATATTATCTTAATCTTAATCCTTGTCATAGTAATTGTTGTGGAAATAAGTGATCAATCAAATAATATGACGTCCAAAATTTCAACTCGTTTTGGGATATATCAATTATAATTTCATTAATGCATTGTTAGTTAAATTTCGCTCCAAATTCATCACTCATGAGATATTAATTGAAAGGGAAAGACTATTAATGATTTACATACACATGACCAGAGAACTTGATTATGGATTGATAATTCAACTATAAGGATTGACGAGGGACGATCCTATGTTAGTACAAGTTGATCAAGGAACGATTATAGGTTGATTCATAAAGAGAATATAATCGGATCATAGGTGATTTCGTATTACCATTCTACAAATTGTGAATGACCCTAAATCAATTTCTAACAATCGTGTATTTTGGGTTAAGCAATTGATCCATTGCAACTACATGACAATTGAAATCATCCATGAATTGAGTAGACTTAAATGTGGATTGATAATATTTCAACTACAAGTAAAACATGTGTAAATCTGAAAAGCCACATGTCAGTATGAGATGTACTAAAATTGCAGTTGATTGAATTTAACCATGAATTTTAATCTGATTTTGGATATCGAATTTTCAAGGACGTCAAAACTAAAGTATTGGATGTCACCTATTTACTTCTCATATTTATCAGTAAGCTTGAAAATTGTTGAAAAATGATTCCACAAGTTGAAAATTAGAGCCTATAAGGAAGTAGGTAAGCAAAGGCCCATTGGACCTCACGCCCATAGTGGGTGGCCACCTAGGGAGTGGACCCAATGTAACATCCTTAAATTCGAGCCCTTTGAGGGAGGAATGAATGTTAATTTCACTAATGCATTATTGGTTGATCTCACTCGGAACTAATCACTCCTGAGATATTGACCTCGAGGGAAAAGACTAATGAGGATAGAACTCGTGTTACTAAAAAACTTGACCTAAGAAAATGACTCGACCGTGAGACTTGCGTAAGGACGATCTTGTGGATATGTAGGCCGATTTTAGGGACAAATAGAAGTTAATTCGCAGACAGAAATAATTGAACGACGGGTGATTTCGTTTACTGTTATTGAACCCGCGAACGGCCCTATGTCGATCCTTGATAGTCATGTACTTTGAAATAAGAATCAATCATTTACAATTTCATGTAGTTAAGGACGTCCATGTGTCGAGAAGTCTTGAACATGAATTGGTATGAGTCGGTTAAACGTGAATCCTCAAAGCCACTTGTCAATCTGAGTAGTACCAAAATGGAATTTGGGCGAAATTGACAAGGCATGTGAATCTAATATTGAACTTCGAATTTTCGGGAACATTTGAGAATAACTTTTAGACGATGCTTCTTAGACAGTTGATAGTGTCAGTTGAGCCGAGTTTTTGAGTAAGGGGATTTTGGACCGAGAACCCGAGCCTATGAGGACGTGGGTCAAGCAAGAATAGTGAGGGCCTCACGCCTAAGGTGGAATGCCCACCGTGGAAGACCGAGACAACAAGCAAGCCCGTTGGACCCAACCGACCTCTCATTCGTCCTAGCCCATTATCCAAACTTGAGCCGTTTCAAGCCCAACAAATTCCCGAGCTTGTTTCTATTCATTTTCAAGCTCGTTTGTTAGGCCTGCCTTTCATTTTCAACCCAAGGGCACATTGGGAAATGTGCAAGGTGGAAATGACCAAAATGCCCCTGGATATTTTGGAGAAAAATCAAAGGAAGAGAGAGAAGATGATGTCATCTTTCTCTTGGGAGTTGGGGCAAGCATTTATGGCCTTGATGAGGCTTATCCTTCAGCCTTCACTTCACTCTCTCTCCTCCCCTTGCAACCCTCACAACCGCACAACACTTCTCCCTTGTTTTCCCTTCGTTCCTGCAGTTTCTGCTTCTGACTTTCACCTTATTTTAAGTTGTTCATTGCCTTCCCAATGGAATCTCGGGCCATGCCATCTATCAATCTATTCAGCATAGAAAAACCATTCAGATGGCATCGGCCGTTTGCCGAACGAAGCCTCTGGCCGATCCGTACGGCCACCGAAAGTCGCTGCTTGCTGGACTGCCTACTGTAGCGGCAGCTTTGCACAGTTTCGCCTTTTCCTCTGTTTCTCTCTCATTTCAACCAAACCACCACTCATACCAGTCATTAGAAACTCCCCCTCGACCCCCTGGAACCACTGGTCGCTAGCCTGCTGCTCGCCGGAGCTCCAGTGAGTTCCGTTCAGTCACTTTCCTTTCCAAACGGTGCTATTTTCAGAAGTTTAGGGGGATTTCGAGTTTGTTGCTGCTGTTCTCAGCCCCGGGACCACCTTGGATCATCGTGGTAGAGGTCCTCGAGTGTTAGGTTCATCGCTGCCGCTGCGTCCGTATCGCCGGCCCACTTAACGGGTGAGTTTAGCCCTAATTCCTATTTAGTGCATAAACTTGCTTAAGGTGGGTTAGTTAGTATTAATGTTGGTTTAGATGATTTAATTAATTTGTATTAGCCCTAATATAAGTGGTTAGATAGATGATTAAGATTAGGTTAACTTAATCTTGCTTTATTTGCTTAATTATTGCTTAATGGTGGATTATGTGATTTTTGTGGATTAATTCAGCATGTTTAGTTTAATTGCTTGATTAATGATTTTAATTAATGTTTTGTTTAATTTCTGAATTTAATGTATTAATTAATTAAATTATTTTATAATTTCGAATTATTAATATTTCTAAAAATTAATTATTTTGGGGAAAATAATTAATTGATTATTTATGGGAAATGGCTTTAATTGAGTAATTTTGTGGGAAAATTACTATGGTGTAATTTTCTAAAGTCCATAGTATTTATATACTACATTATTAAATGGTATTGATTTATTAAAGAAGGGTTTTTATTAAATGAAATTATTTGGGTTGGATATTAATTATGGGATTGGAAAATAATTATAAGTATTTTGTGGGACTTAAATTATTTTCATCGAGACAATCGACTATAGTAGTACATGCTTCTTAAATGAGAATGGTTGATTGTCGTAGTCGTGAGAACACGTGATTATTTTATTATTGAATATTGAGATGCGTGATTGGGTACCGGTAATTACTGAGGTACGTGATGATTTTGGAAAAATATGCAAGTACTGTGATGTTGATTGGTTGGAATTAATTGTCAGACTGTGATTTGAACTACTGATTGTTGTGACTTTCGTGAACGATTGGATTGTTGCTATTGTACGTGACTGCTGGATACTACCGCATGACATTATACGCGTGTTAACTGTAATGGCATGTCGCATGAGCATGAGCGATTTTACATTCACGAAAGAGCAAACATATAAATTGATTGTTTGATGAGGTGTTACATGATCACATTAGGAGAGGGAACCCGGCGTTGCCGGAAGACCGCCAATTCTTATGGGGTTGTGCCGTGGCCGTTTGGTCACCTGATTTGGGTCGGATGCTTGACAGGGGGACATGTTGCGGGACTACGGTAGTGGGTGGGTCCTATGTTCCTGTTAGTTGCGAGACTGTAGTAGTGGGGGGGTCCTGTGCTCCTTTGGGAATGCCGTCAGAGGGAAGGGATGACCCCTGACGTCACTATGCCTCGAGGTAAAGAGGACGAAGCTGTCTTGGCTAGGAACCACCAACCATAAAGTTGTACCGTGGTCTAGGAGGAGGGGTGGTAATAATCGAAGCATGTGTAGGTATAAAACATGAGAAAGTTGTGTGAGATACTTTGATTATTCACATGCTCTTAATGTCGTGATGATTTGACGCATGAGTTGACAGTTGTGTAGGGTGTGGCAATGGCCAGGTGAGATCGCTTGTGACGCGATTCGCATGTGATTGATGAATTGTTTAATCTAACGGCTATGTGCCTTGCTTGCATTATATGAGATTTGATGTGCAGGGTATGGTATACCAAGTAAGGTTGCATGCGAACCGACTATTGATTGTGGGTTGCCCTGTCTGTCGTTGCCTGTTGTTGCCTGTTGTTTGGTTTTGGTTGTTTGTTGTTGGGTTGAGTGAGGGGCGGTTCTGGAGAGATACCCTGAGTTGAGTTAGCGTACTAACCGAGGCTTAAGAGGAGAATTCGTTGAGATTTTATCTCAACCCGTCGTAGTTAACCATTTTTAGGTCCTTAGAATGGCGCACCCACAGTGGAAAATCCTGCCCCCGCTTCTCCAGTGATCGATCCGACGGAGCCTGAGTCCAATGGGTCCAAGTGACCGTGGTGTTGAACCGGAGGGTTTTTTGTGTACTGTTGGATTAGCCTAGTTTCTTTTTGGTTCGGCTACAAGGATGGATTGGCCCTTTTTGTCAGGCTTGTAATTCGAAAAACAATCATCTGTTGTTTAATCCAGTAAATTGAATAATTGAGTAGTTGCTGTTGTTCTTGCTGTTCATCCCTCTATCCCTGTTTGATTGTTTATTTGTCTAGGGATGGTTCGTCTTCCGTTTGCGCATAATCAAAGATAAAATATATGGTCATCAACGGGTCCTGGGATGTCGCTTTCAATTGACCATGGAAATGGGGTTGCCGCGAGCTCAAGAGTCGGGGCGTGACACCCAATTAGGCCCACTAAGCCCACTTAGCCATTTTCAAGCCTAACTCTCTTTTTAAGCCCAATTTGAGCCCATTAGTATTTCAAGTCCATTTCTTCTTGGTTCAAGCCCATTAAGCCCAAGCAAAGGCCCATTTCAACATTTAGCCCAACCACTAGATTTATGTCTTCTGGATTGAGGGTTGCTAAAGGTTATGAAGTCACTTAGCCGTCTACTAAGGGAAAGGCATCGACCTTCTTCGACCACCTTGACACCTTAATATCAAGGAACTCCCCCCTCTCTTCTTCTCTTCATGTATGTGGGCTGCCTGCCCCGTCCCGAATAGACGAAGAGGAACAAGCTGAAGAAAGGCGCGCGAGAGAGAGTTGAGTATCCACTCACCCCCCCTCTTCCACAATTAGGTGAAGACCAGGAGGGCCTCCCCGAATTGGTTTGCCATTTCTGTAAAAATTGAAAATTTGTGCCCAAAATGTGAATTGACCAAAATACCCTTCTTGCATTTATGTTTCTAAGACAAAAGAGAGAGAAAGTCCAATGGTGATGATGAAGTACATGGGGACTAGCATTTTTGGCTTTAGAAGAAGCCATTTCTCTTTTCCATCTCTCTCTCTCACTCCTCTCTATCCTTCCTCTTAGCTTACTATCGCGACCTATTTTTTTCCGTTCTGGGGGGGAAAGAAATAATCAAAATATAAGTTTAGGGGTATTATCTAAAAGATGAATCTAGGACCCTTAATGTCACACCCTGACCCTCGAGCACGCGGCAACCCCTATTCTCTTGCGGTCATTTGATTTGCGACTCCCCAGGATCCGTTGCCGACCGTTATTTTTATCTTTTGATTAAACGCATGCGGAAGCGAAACACAAACCTCGGTCAATTACAAAAACAGGGATAGCAGGAAAACTCAATTAGAACACATTCCAAAGTGCTGCTTTATTAACTAACTGATTAACCCTAGGAAGTTTACAAATACAAGCCCTTACCACGGGCATCTTCCTATCGAGCCAATGAGACCAACAGACCAGGGTTAATCTACTGCCTTCAAAGATGGCCACAAACTGAAACACGCATTGATTCTCCATCCTACGGCCCTGAAAATTGTTAACCACGACAGGTTGAGATAAACTCAGCAAGTCAAAGTCCTAAGTCTCGGTTAGGAATTTCGCTCGCCTTGGGAGCAATCTAACCATGCAACCTAGTTCCGGCAAACAACACATACCACACCTCAAGCAGTATTATCAAACGACAGTTCAATAAGCAGATGCAAACACAGGCGACCCTACCTGGCCTTAGCACACGCAACCTGCAGAAACTGTCATTTCAATCATCACGATATTAAGAGCATACGAATAATCAGAGCATTTCACGTAACTTTCTCAGGTCTCACACCCATACATATGCTCCAATTATTACGACCCTCTAGGCCACGGCACAACCTTATGATTGGCGGTCAACTGGTCGTGAACCAAGCATCGTCCTCCCCCGTGAGGCATGGCGACGTCATGGGCTTTCCCCCACCGATGGCATTCCATAAGGAGCATGGGCCCGGCCTCAACCACGACTCCGCATCTGACCACTGTCAGGCGACCCAATGGTCAAAGCACAATTCCGAAGGATTGGCGGTCATCCGGCTCAACCGGGCTATCAACTTTAATCTGACCATGCAACACATCAGCAAACAATTCATTCTTGTCTTTGCTTTTACTTGGTCGTGAATGCAACATTGCTCATACGCTCATGTCCATGCAACATGCCATTTCAGATAACCCACGATATGTCATGCAGCGTCACTCGACAATTCCAAAATTCAATTTCCAGTCAGCATTTAATCACGCACATTCCCTAACTCTTAGGAACAACCAACAATTCAAGTCACAGTTTGTCAATCAATTCCAACCAATCCACATCACGATGCTCTGATACCCAACCACGTGTCTCAATATGTAATAATAAATAAACACACGTTTCAATTAATAAATAAATATGTGTCCTCACGACTACAACAATCAACTATTTCCAACAATACTCAATTATCCCAAAATAAGTATAAAATATAATTATACTCAAAGATACTCATTTAAGAAGCATATAATACTATAGTTGATTGTTCCGATAAAATAATTCAAGTCCCACAAAATACTTATAATTATTTTTCAATCGCATAATTAATTATCCAACCCAAATAATTTCATTTAATAAAATCATTCTTTAATAAACCAATGTCATTTAATAATATAGTATATAAATACTATTGATAGACCATAGTAATTTTCCCCCAAAATTACTCAATTAAAACCATTTCCAATAAATAAACACAATTAATTATTTTCTCCAAAAATAATTAATTTTCAGCAATGGATAGTAATAACAATATTACTATTAATAATTCGAAATTATAAATTAATTTAATTAATAATTCCGAAAATAATAAATTATTATTATTATATATTCCAAAAATAATAATAATATTACTTATAAATACTAACCATGATTAACACTAAGCAAGCTTAATCAAATAGTATTAAAACTCTAACAATCATCCTCCAAAGCACTAATCAATAATTAAACTAATTAAACTACTCCTAAGCAAGATTAACCCCTAACTAAGGGATTAGGAAATCGACTCACGGTTTAGCAATTCCGACGACACGAGCGTGATGGCGGCGGCAAGGGGAACGCCCAGGAACTTCCGGTGTGTCAGGACAAGGCGGCCCGGGACCGGGTCTCGGCCGAGGGCGGCTGTCCACGCGGCGACAAGCTGAGGATCGGAGGAACCAGCGGCTGTGGCGGCATGGGGCTGACTGGTGGGTGGGCCAGCAGCTCCGGCGACCAGGCGGCGGCTCCGGCGAAGGGAAAACAGAACTGAGATGGGGCTAGGTGGCTGGGTGGATGGCAAGTGACAGCTGGGCGGAGGACAGAGGTGGCTGGCTGGTCGGCTGACTTCCAACGGCGACTAGGGCGGAGGGACGTTGGCGGCCGAGCGACGGTGAGGCAGCAACTCGCTGCTCCGGTGTCCACGGGTCTGGTTCGGCCCAAAACCGAGGAAGCAGAAGAATAGGGGGCAGTAGTGGTTCAGCTAGCTCGTCGGCGACTCCGGCGTCTGGGCAAGGCGGCCGACGTTGTGTGTCACGACCCGACTCTCGAGTCCGCGACAACCCCTGTTCTCTTGCGGTCATTTGAGTTGCGACTCTCCAGGATCCATCGCCGACCGTTATTTTTATCTTTTAATTAAACGCATGCGGAAGCGAATCACAATCCCCGGCCAATTACAAAAGCAGGGATAGCAGGAAAACTCAATAATAACACATTCCAAAGTACTGCTTTATTTATTTAATGATTAACCCTAGGAAGTTTACAAGTACAAGCCCTTACCACGGGCATCTTCCTATCGAGCCAAAGAAACCAACAAGCCGAGGTCAATCTACTCCCTTCGAAAATGGCCACGAGCCGTTACGCGCGTCGATCCTCCATCCTACGGACCTGACAGTGGTTATTCAATAACCAGTGAGATAAATCTCAGCAAGTCAAAATCCTAAGCCTCGGTTAGGAGACCTACTCGCCTCGAGTGCACCCTGACGTGCAATGTCTCTATCGCTCACAACTCAACAACAGAATAACATCCAATCAACCATTGACAAACGCACGAGTAGACCAAGGCTCAAATGCAATCATTAACAATCGCAATCACAGCCATCCTTACCTTGCTTTTGCCACACGCAACCTGCATGATACAGTTTATCAAATGCTCACATCGATGCAGCAATTATAATAAACAATCAGAACACCTTTCAAATCGTCTCATGTACCATGCACTTTCTCATTTTCCATTTATTAACACCTTTGGGAGAATTTCCTTCCAACACACAAGTTGGTAGTCAACCGCATAACCGGGCATCGTCCCACTGCATTGGGCACGGCAACGTCTGGCGCCCAGACGGCATTCACAAAGAGCATAGGTCCGGCCTCTACCGCGACCCGCATCCGGTCCTCGCCCGGGCATTCCGATAATACGGACTTCGTCCACCACAGATCCCCCACTGGGTGACGGGCTCTTACGTGACCACGCAAGCACATCAATTAATCATGCTCATTTTATTATCTTTCCGAACAGCCAATGCAGACATGATTCGTGCTTGTACACATTAATTCATCGCAAACTCTACATGTAATGCGATAATATTTCACACGTGGTCACACGAATACAAATGCCTTTCACACGTAGTCACACGAATATGCTGAATATACTCAACCCTAATTCACAATCGCAATCCGTGAATTTACTCCACCGAGTATATATTAAACAATGTCATCAAAGGCAGCATATATACATGTATTCAACATATAATTCACGTGAGGAAAGTACAACTAGTAATTCACCGATATATAATCCACGTGAAGAAAGTACAAACAATAATCCATCGGAATTAATCGATACTAGCATAATTAATCAATAATGTACTTTCCAAAAATAATACTTTACTCCAAAAATATTCAATTAATAATTATTCAACAATAAATATTCAACACCCAAGAATAATATTATTCAACAATCAATATTCAACATCCAAGAATAATTAATCATCCACCACTAATTAATTAATTCATCCCCACATATAATTAATTAATTATTACCCAAGTATAATAACAACCAATTTCGAAATTAATAATATTTTAATTAATTCCGAAAATAATAAATAATAATTCCGAATTTAATAAATAATTATTATTTTATTCCAAAAATAATAATAATATTTATTAATACTAATCACGGTTACCGGTCTAACCCAACTATGGTTAATTAACCCGACTACGATTACTTTAATCTAACCGCGATTAACCAACTATAGTTACTCTAACCGCAATTAATTTATTCTAATCACGATTAACACTAAACATGCTTAATCAAATAATAATAAAACACTAATCATCCATCATTCAAAAGCACTAATCAAGCTTAATGTTAAACTAATCACCCTAAGGGAGTTTAGCACCCTAAGCAAGGTTTAGAAAATCGACTCACGCGTTTAGCGAATCCGACGACACGAGTGCGACCACGGCGACGAGGGGAACGAGCGGCTCGCTCGGGGACAACGACGGGCAACAACCGGCGGCCGTTTTCCAACAAAACAGCTTCCGATGAAGCTGTTTTGTGCTGCACAGCAGCCGAACAGCGGCTGGTGATGCTGGACAGCGGCTGGCTGTGTCCCGAACAGCGGCCAGCAGCAACCAGCAGCAACGGCAGCAACTTCCAGCGGCAGAAACAGCAAGAAACAGCAGCGGACAGCAGCAAACAGCAAGCAGAAACAGCAGGAACAGCAGCAAACTCGGACAGAGGAGGAGGGGGAGCGGTGCAGCTAGCTCGCGGGGCCGGCGGACGATGAGACCGGCAGACCGGCGGCGAGTTGGCTGGATGGCGGTGCTGCGGTGGTGATGGCAGCAGCAGCAAGAAAATACAGCAGCAGCAGCGGCCACCAGCGTTGGCCGAAGGAGGAGAAGAAGAAGAAGAAAGGAAGAAGAAGAAGTTGCTGGGAAGGGGGAGGGTGTCGAACGTGCTGCCCAAGAGAGAGAGAGAGAGAGAGAGAGAGAGAGAGAGAGGATGAGAGAGTTGACAAGTCAAAGATGGGAAAGAGATGGGTAAGTGGCTGTCGACCAAGGGAAGAAACGTGAGGGGGAAGAGAAAGAAAAAGGGGGAGAGAGAAAGGGAAGAAACGTGGGGAAGGGGGGGTTGCCGAAACTTGGAGGAGAAGGAGAGAGAAAAGAAAAGAAAAAGGAAAAGAAAAGAAGACAAGACAAAACAAGATAAAAATCTAAACAAATATCTAGAGAGGGGTATTTTGGTCATTTTACCCATGAAGCACAAATTCCCAAATATTTGGCTCCAAAACTCGGCCCGTTGAATCCTTTTCCAATAATTCGGGCACCAATAAATCCGAGAATCAATGAGACAATGTCCAATATTTAGTCTCGACACCCTTAAAAATTCGATACCCGATATCGGATTGAAATTCGTTGTTAACATCGATCAATCGCGACTTTAGTACGACCTAACTTTCGGGCGGCATTTAGGGGCTCTCGTGTGTTTGACCCGTGGTTGATAGCTTTTCAATCCACGATCGTGCATTCGAATCAGGGCGATCCTCGGTTGTCATGTAATCACGAGAGGTTAATTGCTCATACTGAATACATGGCCAAAAGGAAATTGGTTTAACGTCGTTCGCAATTAATATCAAAGTCGTGCGGAATCACCCGCAATCCGACCTCGTACTTTTGCCGAATCGATTTATTTCCGTTCGCTAACTGGCCTGCAACAATGTAGTATTATTCCTCTTTGATCCTTATGGTCGAGCGACCTATCCCTGATTAAATTCACTAGTCGTACGCGTACCGATCCTTAATTGCCTTGCCGAACAGTTAGTTAACTCGTGAGGGGCCAACTCAGAGTACACGTAACTAACAGTGCATTGATAAAATAACCATTTCACATATCCCGAAATGGGTCGAAATTCAGGATGTTACATTGCGACGGCGGCGGCACGACCAGAACTGGAGCAAGACAGCAGCTCGGACAGAGGAGAAAGAGATGAAGACAGAGGCTGGGCGGGGCCAGTTTGGCTCAAGGCCGGCGGACGGCGGCTCACCGGCGACTGGGCGGCAAAGCTGGTGGAACGGTGGAGCTGTGGCGGTGATGGGTGGTGGTTGCCAGCGCCGGCGGCAGCAAACCAGCTTCGGCTGGAAGAGAAGAAGAAGAAGAAGGAGCTGCAAGGGGGGGCTGAGCGTGCAGAGGAAGCTGCCCGTAGAGAGAGAGAGAGAGAGAGAAGTAAATGGGTGTTAGACAAGTGGGGGAAAAAGAAGAAAGAGATAAGGGAGAAGACTAGTCAAAGGGAAAAAGGTGAGAAAAGATGGGGCAAGTGGGGTTGTCGATAAGGGGGAAACGTGAAGGGGAAGAGAGAGAAAAGGGAGAGAGAGAGAGAGAACGTGCGGAGGGGAGAATGGGGGGAAAAGAAAAGAAAAATAAAAATAAAAGAAGACAAGACAAAAATCTAAATAAACACATAGGAAAGGGGTATTTTGGTCTTTTTACCCCCGAAGCACAAATTCCAAATATTTGGCTCTAAAACTCGGCTCGTTGAATCATTTTCCAATAATTCGGGCTTACCGAAAAATTCGAGAATCAATGAGACACGTCCAATATTTTAGTCTCGACATCTCTAAAAATTCGATACCCGATACCGGATTGAAATTCGTGGTTAAAATCAATCAATCGCAACTTTAGTACAACCTAACTTTCGGGCGGCATTTAAGGGTTCTCACGCGTTTGACCCATGGTTGATAGCTTTTCAATCCACAATTGTGCATATTCAAATCAGG
Organism: Corymbia citriodora subsp. variegata; assembly: GCA_014858505.1. Lineage (NCBI taxonomy): Eukaryota > Viridiplantae > Streptophyta > Magnoliopsida > Myrtales > Myrtaceae > Corymbia > Corymbia citriodora. The sequence goes on from CM026412.1 coordinate 25,687,857, forward strand.
GCGATCATCGATTGTCATGTAATCACGAGAGGTTAATTGCTCACACTGAGTACAGGACCAAAAGGAAATCAGTTTAACGTCGTTCGCAATTAATATCGAAGTCGTGCGGAATCACCCGCAATCCGACCTCGTATTTTTGCCGACTCGATTTATTTCCGTTTGCTAATTGGCCTGCAACAATGTAGTATTATTCCTCTTTGATCCTTATGGTCGAGCGGCCTATCCCTGATTAAATTCACTAGTCGTACGCATACCGATCCTTAATTGCCTTGCCAAACAGTTAGTTAGCTCGTGAGAGGCCAACTCAGAGTAAACGCAACTAACAGTACATTGATAAAATAACCATTTCATCTATCCCGGAATGGGTCGAAATTCAGGATGTTACACTTAATTAGACGTGGGCTTTCCCAAGCCCATACCTCATGTGATATTGGGTGTTCATGAAAATCTTCTAATGAGGGGTCGTCACTAGCTTATTGGGGTTGGCTAGAAACCAAGTGAAGTATGGGAGTGTGCCTTACTTTCTACGTAACTAGAGAATTTAGGGTTGGGGATTTGATTACACTAATTAACCAATTAGTGCCCTTTTGGTACTTAATATTGTTCATTTCAAAAAGATTTTTGTCAGGCGGTTTGAATTGATTTTAGACTTATCTATTAATATGTGAGGTGATCATGTGGGTGCGCAACCATTAAAATAACAATCAACAACTAAAAGAAACATTGCAAGAGAAAATAAGCATCTAGCATTAAGAAATAAATAAATGACAATCCTAATTAGACTAAAGGGGAATGATAATCATCGCATTGTAGGCATGCAATCAAAGGCAATTGCATCCGAGGATAATTAGAACCCTAATTATTTTTAAACTTTTTGGGGAACTCTAAAGCAAACTTGGAATTTTTGGGATTTTTACAAATTTATTTATTTATTTTTTTAGAATTTCTAATATTTTAATATTTTGTCATCCTATCAAAAAACAAAAAAAAATCAGAAATGGCAGATGGGGCCCTTTGGTCAAAAAGGCTGTCAGGAGGCATTGAAGAGATAGTCGCAATCTTGAAAAATTACATGAAGTATTTTGTTTTTTCTACTTGGATTTGAAAATTGTATAATTAAGCCATCTCATTATAGTTTTCCTAATCACTGGATTTTATTTCAATAATCACTCTTTTCACATGAGAAATGAGATATGGACGTTCAAATCACCACATTTTCAGGAGGTTTAGGATATTGACGATTTAACTTTAAGTGTGAATTTCGATTCCTACACATTACAAAAAAGTAGGATAAAAACTTGAAAATAAGAATTAAAGTTAGTATAGAGTATAACCTATAAAAAAAATTTAATTTTCCTAATTTAGTGGATTTTATAAGTTCTTAGGGTAGGCCTTGGAGTAAATTTTCAAAACCACGAATGGCATATTTGTTTTACGAAAAACTAATCATTGGAATGTATTTCCTTATTTTTTATCAATTCAGCACCATTTTGAAAATAAGTCAATGAGAAAGATTTTTTGCGAAAAACAAAAATCTAAATTTAAATTCAAAAAGAGATGTACGCTTTTAAAATATCGATATTCATTTTCAAGAATCTAATTTCACCTCCCCAATTGCTAGAAGACTCTCTCTCATGAAAGCTTGAGACCTTGAGGCAGATCGAACAACCCAGCGCCTATACTTTGGACACAAGAGAGCCTGATATGAGTTCGGGGCACACGATCCAGGTCTAATCTTGTGTCCAAGGCTCAAGGTTGCAAGTCCTGCTGCCCAAGTTCTCCATATTGTGCATTGTAGGTTTATTTGTCTTAAACGCAATCTAAGTTTTCTTGGGAAAATTACTCGATTAGTTCTAAATCTATTGTACGGATATCAATTTAGTCATAAAATTTTCAATTTTTCCAATATAGTCCTAAATATTTGTACAAAATTTCAATGTAGTCTTTACGGTTAATTCATCGGAATCTGCTGAAGTGATTATCTAGTAATTGTTGGTTATGTTGTAAGGACACTGTGGGACACGCCAGCTAGCCCTCCTAGGGCCCGGAGTGCCGCCTGCCAAGATATTGTCCGCTTCGCCGCAGCTCACGGATTTGTTTCTGTGAGATCCCACCCCACAAAACGCGTCTTGATAGGTTGAGGCCACCCCAGCCTTATGAACCAGCCCAGAACTCCCCCCCTAGGCGATGTGGGACTCTCCCCCTAGGCAAGAGACATGTGACCTCCTCGCTTGGGCTGTCACATTCTCCCCCCCTTCGGGTATAGCGTCCTCGCTGTGGCCCCACACGCGGTCGGGAGTCCGCTCTGATACGAATTGTAAGGACACTATGGGACACGCCAGCTAGCCCTCCCAGGGCCCGGAGTGCCGCCTGCCAAGATATTGTCCGCTTCGCCGCAGCTCACGGATTTGTTTCTGTGAGATCCCACCCCACAAAACGCGTCTTGACAGGTTGAGGCCACCCCAGCCTTATGAACCAGCCCAGAACTCTCTTCCTAGGCGATGTGGGACTCTCCCCCTAGGCAAGAGACATGTGACCTCCCCACTTGGGCTGTCACATATGTTGTGTGGAATAATGCCACATCGGCAATTTTTAGCAAAAATTAATTAGAAAGATTATATTGGAATTTCATGCAAAAGTTACCAAATTTGTAAATTGGAAAGTTTATAATTGAATTAGTATCTATATGTTACGTCTAGGATTGATTAGACAATTTTCCTAAGTTTTCTAACACCAAACGTTTGATAATGATTTTTGGCTCATTCCTAAAATCCTACAAACCCAAGAAAATTAAACCATTTTTCTTTAAAATAATTTTTCCAGGAAATAAGATAGACCTGAATTCCTGCAATTTCATGAAGACCCAAGGTTAGAGTTAGGGATGATCGGCTCATGGGCAGTCCACTTCCCGCCTAAAACTAAGAATGGGACAATCATTATCCTAGAATCGGATTAAACCGGACTGACTAATTCGATCAGGTTAATGGGTGGGTAAATGGAATCGATAGAAAAAGAATTAGGCTCAAGGGACTCAACTCAACAAACCTAATTTAGATTAAAAGCACAAATTGACAACATGCACCTCAAATCTCAGTGGATTCGTGCCATACCGCTCTAGCATTTCTAATTGGCCATAGAAGGAAGAGAGCAATCCAAAGCCCAAGAGCCAAAGCATAAATCTTGATCATCGGATCATGAAGTGAAATACCCCCAATAACCCCTATGCTCCCCTCTCGCATCACCTTGACCATGGGGGCACTTCAAACTATCAAGGAAGCAAAGCACCGAAATCACATGGCCGCGAAAATGGATGCCAATGATTCAAGCGAGAGATCAAGTGAGAGGGTCGAGCAAGAGAGTTCAGCCTCCAACGGGAGGGATGCGAGGAAGGAGCGACTCAGGCGAGAGGGTCAAGCGAGATGATCTATGAAGGCGAGGCGCGATTAGTGCTTGGACTTGGAAAGAGCGAGATAATAACTCATCGTTCCATCAAAACCAAGGCAGAGACTTGTGAAGGCAAGGAGCAATTAGGTCTTGGACCTATGAAGGTAGCACTGTCCTACGTATGAGAGTCGAGCTAAGGAGTAAGTACACTAAGAGTGCGATAACTTTCGTACGACGCTCACTTTGATACCAATTTTTTTTTTTTTTTTGGGTAAGGTAAACTTGTATAAATGCCAACCATCAACTGTATAAATTAGAGGATAACGGCTCCAATTTGCACTTAGTGCCAAATCGGAGTAAAATCGTTTACTTGAGTGTCACTTCGCTGGAAAAGTTGATGTGATGCTGGAATGCTGACGTGGCAGCTGGAAAATAATATTTTAATATTTTAATTATTTTTTTTTAATTTTTTTGAATTTTTTGAATTTTTTTGCTTTTTTTTTAAGGGCCGACGAGGACCATTGTTGACCCTCACCGGCCACTGAACTCTCGCTCAAATTGGGCGAGGCCCCCTCACCGTCGGCCGCGAAGGCTTTGGGTGAGGCTTGCGAGGCCGTCGAAGGCCCTAGGTGAGGCCGATGAGGCCGTCAATGGCCTCACCTGCGACGGCGGTGACGACGAAGACTAGGTAGCTCTTGCCCAGAGCTGAGAAGAGGTGGCATGTGAGAGGTGATTAGATTTTCACACATGGACATTAGTGCTGGTCTTTAAAAATTTTAGAAAATAAAAAATAAATTAATCAGTTCGAGTGGTTAGGTTTCCAGGGAACCAGACCGCCCGACATTGCTTCCAATTTTACGAGGAGAAGAATAGTAGGAATGTTATAAGTTTCGTATAGCGCTTATTTGAATACCATAATTTTTTTTCGCTCACTTAAGTCTCATACCGGAATAAAGTTAATCATTTGAGTGTCAATTTCAATAAATCATCCTACGTGGGTTTTTTTAAATTATTTTGAACTTATATTTTTTTTTCCTTTTGCTTCCCCCCCTCCTTTTAGGGCCAACGAGTGCTAGCAGCAAAACCCTTGCCCAATTTGGGTGATGGCCACCTCACCCTTGGTTGTCACCTAGGGTGGCTACAAAGGTCATGGGTGAGGGCATCGTGACCTCACCAACTACAGGCAAGGCTAACGCTCTCACTAGCTTTGGGTGGTTATGGGCAAGGCCACCTCAACCAGATTAGGCGATGGCTTGTGCAACCTCATTTGCAGCTGATGAGGCTGTGATGGCCTCGCCTAGGGCCTTCGTGCCCAAGGGCAAGGCGGCCTTTGCCTAATTTGAGTAAGGGTTTCGTGATTGATGAGGGTCAATTAAAAAGGAGAAAATTAAAAATAAAAATAGAAAATTCAAATCATTCAGAAATAATAATAGTAAAATAATTTAAAATTTAATAAAAAATAAAAAAATATATATTAAAAAATTATCAATGTCAACGTCGGCGGCAAAGCCACCTAGGATGACTAACACACACATTGGATTTTTAAAGAAAGTAAATTATTAATGACATTCAAATAATCGATTTTTCAAATTTGAAATAATTAAATAAATGAAAAAAAGAAGTTACAATACTTAAATGAGTACTTCACAAAAGTTATGGCATTCATGTTATTCATACACCCAATTTCATGGAACCAAAAACTAGACTAATACCTTTGAGAACTGTCTAGCATAGGCTAATTTGGTCCAGTTTGGGTGATTCTATAGTTACTTTGGAGTAGCCTATCATTTACCTAATCTAGGAGCTAAAAGTGCAAGATAGAAGGAGAATCGCGCGCGACCTTGAAGATGAAGCTTCTGACACGATTATGTACCGATTAGGACAAACAAAAGAAAAAGAGCCTCAGACGAAAGTTGCAAGTAAATAATCAATTCCCATGTCGTATTTTATTCCGTTCTTCTTTTGTCCTTTTTTATTCCTTCGCATATCTTTTTCTTACTTAATAACGGAGGCTCTAACAAATAGTCAGTTGCTGTTATGTGATAACACACAAGTGCTCTGATGGCTAAGAGAGGAAACCGCCTATTTCTAGTACTTGTTCCTTATCTCCGTTGCTTTTCTCTGCTTCAGTTCTCCGATTTTTCGGATGTCATTGTCATCGTCTTCTGAATCACACTTCTGAAATTCATCAGCACTCGGCTTTGTGGTACTAGTCTTGTGTTGCATTGCACATCTTTCTTGCATTTGCTTGTCGTGCTTACTAACCCATAATACTTTTAGGGAAAGATCTTTATATGCTCTGCGCTTTGGATGCTTCAGCAAGTGATTATCGTACTTTAAATCATTGGTCAGTACATTTAACCATTCTCTATACAAGTTATAGCACATGTTTATGTCAACTCTCCATGTTCATTTTCCAACTGGTGAAAGAACTACTAGGAGAAATTATGACTGTTTTGTTCCTTCAACTTATAAAGATTGCTATTTTAGGAAAAGTATAACGAACATGCTATCGAATGCAATCTTTCCTATGTGAATGGGATTTAAGTCTGCAGGTTTTGAAATGTGGTAGGATTATAGAAATTATCTTTGAAGTCATGAAACTGCTTCTACTCAAATTTTTGAAAATCCAACCTGAGAGCCTAAGGTCATCTAATCTATTACCGTATTGAATTTTGGTGCACATAGTAGAAGGCAATTGAGAAGTAAATGAAGATCAAAAGTAATAGAACTCCCAAAATTTGAAAAGAAAATAGCCTTACTTCACGAAGTCAAGACCAAAATTAGGAGTTTCTTTCAAGAGTAAATACTGGGTAGGACACCCTGAGGAACCTGCGGACCTTGAGGAACTAGCATGGCTTGGTCGGTTCAAGTTGGGAAATTACAACTCACATGGGGTATGTTCAATTCCAAAATTTTGGAACGAGTATAAGGTAGGTTTCCAAGGTTCGGTCGTACCACCTTGTACCCTACGCCATGTATCCTTTACGGGGTACCCTATATGATATTTTTTGAGTATATAAATGTGTGAATAATAATTTATGACTTGTTTTTCCTTATGAAGGATTTTACATTCTGATATGCGAAAAGTTTAATTGATTCAACTCTCTCTCTCTCTCCAACCCCATTTGAAAAACAATTACCTGAATCTATGAGTATATGAGCGTGCGAGTGTGTGACAAGCTTGGCTATGTCTATGGATGATACCTTCGCAATAATATAATAGGTGGAAGCTAATATTTTGCTTAATTTTTTTTAAGTTTGATGTTTTAGGATCATGTTCCCATTAGACATGAACATATATTTTTAACATGTAATCCAATAATGTTCTACTTTGAGTGTTTAATGCGCTAATAACTAAAACCGCCTACAGTTTTTTGTTCAACAAAAATTACAAGGCAATAGAGGGTACCCTAGAGCCTGTGGAACCCACAAGTTAAAGGTTTCAATGTGATTTAAAGAGCTTATAAAGTAGGTTCAAGGGCAGCCTTATTCTCAAACTGGCACACCCCTACTAAATACTCTCATAACCCTTCCTCTCCACCTTTTTCCTACTCTTTCTTTATATTTAAAAATTAGTTTTGAAAAGCTACTATTTGAAAGATAAAGGCAGAAAAAACTTAAAAGCCAAATCTAAAGTAGTGGAGAATTCACCATTAGAGAACCTCAATAGAACGTGGGGACTGAATAAAGGAAAATTCCAAAAATGAAATTATTCGAATAGTTGAATAATTCATCATTTGTTCAAACTTGAAAAATCAAAGTTTTACCTAAAAAGCAAAACAACTCTTTTAAGCTACAAGATTGGGTCCAAGTAAATTTGGAGAATGATAAATAGTTATAGTAGAAGAGTGGAGTGTAAGCAAATTGGATTACATTTGACCGTTTAGATTTCTAGTTATGATAGAACTGAATAAGATATTATATAAAATATAGGAATTTTATGATATTTTATCTATTATTTGATGAATCGTAGTAACAAAATCATATATATTCACATCTTATTATGTTCATTATTTGGTATAAATATCATATCAATGTAAATAATCTAAAAATTGCACAAATGAAGATGGTAAAAAATTTTCTTGACACTCCTACCTACTTCATTTTTATTTACTTATCTTGTTATCATATTTTCCTCTCTCTTTTTCTCCCTTCCATCATTCTCTAATAATTTTTTTATTAAATAGTAAATTATAATAATATACCTAAAATATGTAATAAGTATAAATACTATATATTTATATATTAAGTTTATATCATAGGATAAAAATAAATTCGAATATAAAAATAAAAATAGCAATAAATAACAAGAAATTGTTGTTATTTTCATGTTACTTTAAATGTTTGTATTATTATTCAAATATGATTTTAATTTTATTAACTAAGGAAATTTGTTATTCAAGAAAAATAACTTTTATATTATGATTATTAGAACTCTTATCTACTTGTATCCCACTTTGCCATTAGATAATTTTATCCGACCTATATTCCTCTTATATCCAACTTTATAATGTCTTGAGAGTACACCAAAAACAGAATATGATAAATTTTATCAATTTTTGAATTTTTTCTTGACTATTAAACTCATATGGGGATGTTTTTTTAATCACCGCACTCCACTTTTTAAATAGAAGTACTCAAACTGAATAAATAATCACTTTTTCCCAATTTCGGTGCTTTCATGATTGCCTTACGAGGAATTTAGCACTTGTTTTTAATTTTTCTTTCTTCGATTCCCAAATGATCCATATTGAAAATCCAACAAAAGATGAATAACACTCAACATGTGAAAAATGTCCTTTTGCCGGAAAATGAAATTCTTAATCATTCCTTAGCGTCAGAATTTAATTACTGAAAAAACATTAGGTAACTAAAAATTTGAGGTGGAATCTTTGCAATATACAAGAAAATACAATGAAATCCCTATTTCTGATTTTTTTTTTTTTGGTATTTGTCATTAGTAAACCAAGAGTCTACGATGATAAAAACCATCACCAATAGTTTCGCATGGCCAAGCCCACGGAAGATGGCCGATGTTTTTCAGTAGCTTCAACAAAGCAAAACTTACAGTAAAAGAAATGTCATTATTTTTCGTATGCAATTGGAAGATATAACTTGGAATAGATCATTCTTTCCTCAAGTTATTAGTCACCGTAAATCTTATATGATTTAAGAAAATGCTTATAGTACAGCAATTCCACTAAGTAAACAAATTATATTTGGATTATAGGCAGTTTATAATTCTGAAAAATTAAGGAAGACTCATGAGAAGGTGGACTGCTTAACGGCATAGATTTGTACCCAGAGCTTCTTCACATCTCGCGATGCGAGAAGAGTGCCACTTTCATAAAGAGTGAACATCCAGATGAACACATCATAAATAAAATTAAATAACAAAGCAAAGAACATAGATTCAAAGCCTCTAGGAAAGGAATGGGAGATGAAACATGATTCCACTTTTACTTTTTGCTTTTTATTAATCCAAGATTTTGCGGCTCGCGGATATTGTCTTTTTTCTTTTTTCAAATTAACAAACTCTAACACTTTCACAACATTCAATTATTAATACGTAGAATCACTTTTAATTTTTTAGTAATTTTTTAAAAATTTTGAAGGGCAAAAAAAATTCATGCTTTTTATTTTTTCTTAAGTGTAAACAAACATTCTTAAAAAGAACAATAAAACAAAAACATCTACCTATGTATTCTCTTTGCCTGGACTTTCAATGAACTAAATTAATTTAAAATTACGAAAAAAAAGAATTTTAATTGTATTGTAGATCCTCCTTTCTAGTTCTTGGGTGTACTTTTGACACCTGACAGTGAATGTCAATATCGGGTGAAACACAAAAAGAATTTGAAACATATGATGCACCCAATAAAGACCCAATGTAGGATCAACAATGTGCATTTTTGCAGCTTGGTGCAAGCTCTTTGTAATCACTCTTCGGAAGCAATGTGAAAATTTTCCTCACTTTGCATTTGCATTGATGTCTAGTGAGCACACTTGAAGGAAGCTGCCATGAGTTTGATTAGTTGGATTTCCTCCGCTAAGCTCCTGTGGGCGGCGTGGGGAATTCAGCTCTCGGTCGCCTTAAGCCTTGCCTGCAAGATTGTTCTTGCAATATTAGGCAGCCGTCGGAAATATATGACGTCGATTCCAGCTTATTTCATCATCTGGGCCACATATTTGCTCCTTTCTTATTTTGCAACAATCGCACTGGGCAAACTTACCGTGGTCCGCATCGACGATCCTGAAAATCCAGGTTACGATGTCATGTTGCAGGGGCTATTGGCCCCGTTGCTTCTGATGCATCTTGGGTACGCAGATGGCATGACGGCCTATGCAGTGGAAGATAACCGGCTGGGATTGAGACAGATGCTGAAAGTCGGGGTTACGATGTGCGTCGTGGGTGGGATTCTCTATCGCTGTTGGGACAGCAAGTCCCCCGTCTCGAGCCTGTACATCCCCTTGCTCGTGGTCGCAATCATAAAGCCGGTGGAGTGGGTCTGGGCTCTCCAAGCCGTGTCCAATGAGAACTTGAGCGTGACTGCAGAGGACATGTCCAAAGCAGTCAGCATTAAGCAAGCGTTCGGAGCGTTCCCTAAGGATGAAAAATTCGCGCACGCAAAGGACATCTTGAAGGCCTACCATCGGTTCCACTGTTTGAAGCCCCATCTCAAGAACTGGCTGTACCACCCTCAGTTTATATCCCACGAATCAATGTCCATTGAAGATTACCCCGCCGGCCATGCTTTCACTGTGACCGAGATCGAGCTGAACTTCATGTATGACGCACTCTACACTAAAGCGCCCATTCTGTACACAAAAAGGGGCCTCATAGGCCGCTTTATCAGCTTTTTCTGCTTGGTGTCTGCCTTGTGTAGATTCACCACGATCTTCAAGAACACCTTCTTGATCGATATGTACATCACCTGTACCTATGCGTTACTGATGGCAGTCACAACTCTCGAGCTTTATCAAATCTTGATGCTGCCCTTTTCGGATTGGGCAGTGGCGAAGATGAGTATGAAACATGAGATGCCACTAGTCCGAAGGCTCCTCCCATTTCTAGCCAATCGGTGCATGAAGCAGAAAAGATGGTCGAGGTCGGTAGGGCAGCTCAACTTGTTAGACCACCAACTATACAAAGAATGTCCGAAGCCTATTGCCACGCTACTTCTTTGGTTGGAGAAAAGGGAGATCATCAGGTGGTTACACTCCCGCCCGGCCATGCCCTCGTCCCTCAAGGCGCTGGTGGTTCAAAAGATACGGGAGCTAGACAAGAAAAGAGACCTCCAGCCCTTCACAAAAAGAGGCGAGTGGACGCTCGAGGCTCACGGCATCCAAGAGAAAAAAGGACTGAGCGATAGCATTGCGACAGAATTCGATAAGAGCATCATTATCTGGCATATTGCGACCGAAATTCTGCACAAATTGGAAAGCGAAAACTCCACTGCTTGTATGGGAAGCGAAAACTTCACTGCTTGTATGGGAAGCAAACACCTATCGGATTACATGATATACCTCCTCATTCTGCGTACTTACATGTTGTCCCTGCCCGATACCGACATCATGCTGGAGTACGCTCGTTGCACACTGAGGCCTTTCTTGAGGGACAAAGACCTTAAAGAACTAATTAGCGCACTATCGTCACCGGATAGAGATATCCCAGGCTCCGTGAAATTGAATAACCTGACGTGGATCATTCGCGACTGGAACGTGTTGTTGAAGGTCCAGAAGCTTGTGGTTGACCTGAGGACGATGGACAACAAGTGGGAGCTCATCAGCAGCATCTGGGTGGAGATGCTGTGTTATGCAGCATTCAAGTGCCGTGTGTATCACCATGAGATGGTACTGAGCAAAGGAGGTGAGCTCATCACTTATGTGTGGCTCCTCGTGGCTCACAAGACCGACAATCACCAGTTGCGCAATGAGGAGCTTTCTGAAGATCCTGCCGCCCCTATCGAATCTCCCTCCCCAGAAAATGCTCCTTCCAGTTGCTTCAAGAGGATGTTCAGGAAGGTACCTGCTTAAAGCATATACAGCAAAGATACACCATCTTCACATTGACCATGCGGTTGAGTTATTTATGTTAGAATACTTTAGTATCATATCACGGTTGTCTTATAAAGTCACGGTATGAGATCTTGAGTTTAAATTTTTTTCATGCCCCTTATTTGTATTCCTAATTATATATTTGCCATGTTTTAATTTGAGGCAAAAGTCTAGCCCAGACACGAGGTGAAATATAATAATATTTAGCTAGTAAACCACAGATTTATTTAATAACTTAAATTTTTAGAATAAGTGTCATTGATCCCACAAAGTTTTACAATTTATACCCTCAAAGTGTCCTCATAGAATCGGCTAGAAGGCAAAAATTTGCAAGCTAGTCTTTCGGTGCACATTGACTCATTTGAATGTCATGCTCGCATTCGGTCTTTCATCGCCTAGGTTCAAGTTCATTGATTCCTAATGGGTTGAGGTGAAACCCTACTCTGTGGATCCTGCAGTCAATTTATGTTAAATTTAGGGCCATCGGTTCCAAATCGAGTTGGCTCCTGTCAAGGCCGTTTCGCTGTCGACCCTAGAACTTGTCCTTTTTCTCTGTTTTATCCTCCTTTTCTGCCTTCGGCTTAGACACGAACGAGTAGACTTTCTTTTGGGAGAACTCTCAGGTTCTTGACAGTGAAATTGACAGAATCGAGAAGCAGAATAAGAATTCAAAGGGCAAATTCAAACTGAGGTGGATCTTCTCTTTTCTTTCTGTTTCAAAAGCCACAGAATATTTAAGAAAAAAACCCCAAACAAAACTGGGGATCAGAAGTTGACACAATATCAAAGTGAAAGAAACTCCAAAAGGGCATTGGGTTCCGCCGTCGATTCGACCGCAATCCTCCCTGTTTGCTCAGAAATTCGACCAGGGTGACGGCGCTAAAAAAAAGCAGAGATTTGATTACTTACTTGTAACTTTAATCTGTGATTCTTTTTCTCTTTGTTCGGCTTCCGCCAGCGACAAACCAGGTATAAGATTTTTAACTTTATACTATTGTTGGATCAAACTCTGCTGAAAGTATGCAAAGAATTCACTCTTACAATTTTTAGATAAAAGTCACAAGAGCTTAAACTATTGCAATTTATATAATCTAATCCCTAAACTTCCAACTCATTAATAAAGTCTCTTAACTTCCCATGGCAAGATCAATCAATTATTCGCTATTGTTCCCAAATATTAGTAATCACGCAATTGTCTGGATTTTGGAATATCTTTTCACATTAATTCATTTCTTAAATCAACCCATAGTGTGTTACTTTTTTCATATTTTATCTTTAGTACTTATGAGCATTACATTAGTGACATTTAAGTATAATAGTTAAAGTATAATAGAACGTCCTTTACAGGAGACTTAGGATCTAGATATACTGGGCATCAATCCCTCTCTCCAGCTACCATTCCCTGTAATCATCAAATTTGTTTAGTTTTTTTGGCATTAATCGGCTAGGTATAAGGCTAGATTAGTCGTGAAAGCATACAAGCAAAAGGCTGGAATTGGCCATGATAATGTTTTTGCCCCTCTTATCCACTCGGAGGCAATTAGATCGATAATTTATCTTGCAATTCAAAATGGATGGCAAATTTATCAAATGAATGTCATATCAGCATTTTTAAATGGCATCCTTGATGAGGAATTTATGTCAAGCAACCCATGGGATTTATTGTGAAAGGTTATGGAGACAAAGTATTGAAGTCGAAACTATTTGGGCTTAAACAAGCCTTGAGAGTATGGAATTCCAAAATTGATGCTTATTTCAAGGCAAATGGCTCCTCCCAATGTCCAAATGAGCACACACTTTATTTGAAGTAAGAAAAAGGTTATGTTCTATTGTCCTATTTATATGTAGATGACCTTGTTTTGCATGAAATAATCCAAAAATAATTAATGCTTTTAAGGCATCAATGGTGAAGAAGTCTAAAATTACTAATAATGATCTCATGAATTTTTTCCTCAGCATAGAATCGAAGCAAAGTGCAGGTGAAATTTTTATGTTCCAAAAGGTTATACATAAACCATACTTGACAAATTCAATATGATGAATTGTACAACGGTCAATACATCAATGCAATGTTGTGCCAAGCTTCCAAAGTTTGATGATGGTGTTAATGTTAATTCAATGTACTATAGAGGCTTGATAGGAAGCTTGAGATATTTGACATATACTAGATTGGATGTTATGTATAATATTGGAATTGCGAGTCCATATAGGGAGAAACCAAAGTCATCTCATCATTATGTTGCAAAAATGATACTTCGCTACGTTTAAGGTATTTTTACTTGTGGCTTACATTATTATTAGTCTCAATTCTTTCATCTTAGAGCCTATTTAGACAATATTATGTTTGAATATATGGATGATCAAAAATCACTATAGGCTTTGTATTTTTCTTATGTGACATTGTTTTCACACTGTCATCAAAGAAGAAGCCCAAAGTTACTCTTTCAACATATGAAGCAGAGTCTATAGCAACATTTTCATGTGTTTGTCATGCAATATGGTTGAAAAAACTACTCAAAGAAATTCATATGGAGCAAAAGAAAGCAATAGAGCTTTTTGTTGATAATATTTCTCTCTTTGGCGAGAAATCCAGTTTTTCATGAATGAGCAAACATATCAATATTCGAATCACTTACTCGAGAACAAGTGAGAGGTAAGGAAATTAAGTTTCGCATGTGAAGACAGGAGACCAAGCAGCGGATAGTTTCACAGAACCTCTCAATGTTGATGCCTTCCAGAAGTTCAAGAGTCTGCTTGGAATGATTGATGGGAGACAATTTGGTTTAAGAGGGAGTGTCTGTAATTAAACCAAATCCATTTTGGCTATAATTTAGTAAGTTAAAATTGCCAATCATGCGGAAAGGTTATCAATTCAGTGAACGAGTTGTTGATTTCATGGTTGTGAATGGACTACCTAGTTGTTGATTTAAAAATTTAAATGTCAATGTTTGTTTGGCTCCCAAGATCGGTGCACAAATTGAAAGTCTTTATTGTAGTGTTATTTTCAAGAGTTTGGTCATGGTTTTATGTCTAGCTTAAATGTTTTGTAAATTCTCGAGAATCTATCTCTAAGGAATATTAGATATAATTATGAGTCGTAAAAGTCATGTGATAAGCTTGTTTTAACGTAAGTTTTGTGATCATTTCAAATAAAATCAGATAAAAGTTTTTTTTTGTCTCCTTCTCTTCCGTGTGTGGATTGTGAGCATTTTTACCTTCAAATTATCCCATCGATCCCATATGCATCAAATCCCACCCAATCCAGCTAATGGAGTGCGAGGCCATACCAATGTGTGAAGTGGATAAATTTTTTTTCCAAATGGGACGTCTAGGGGAGCCCACCATGTGCAAAATTAAAATTAAAGGAAGAGAAGAATCCTCTTTCTGCGCGTTAAAGGAGGCGCTCAAGCCTCTGTCGCTCATCTTTTTTCACCGACTCAACTTCCCCATGGGGATTTGAGGTCGATCATGGCCGACTGAACCTCTCCATCGAGATCAAGGTAGGCGGCAGAGGATCTAGGGCCGTGAACAACTTCAGACAAAACTCGAATATCATGGGGGCTCTCGTTCAGAGCTCAAATGGCCGTCTCAAGCTCAAGCAGTGGCGGTGGAGGCCTGAGCGATTTTGAAGATGAAGCATATGTTGAGGAAGCTCCACATCGGCAGTGGAGGCCTTTAGCCCCTCTGTCCGGTCCCGTAATCCCACAAATTGTCTTTTCAGAATTGAATTTAACTAAACCTCCCCACAAGTGTTAGGAACCCAGACATATTCTGTGCCATTTCTCTTATCAGCAAGAACCTAATTCGTCAGCCTCTTGGGAGTCCCACAGAATGGTAAGGTTTCGGTTTCTTGCCAGACCACTTTGTACTTCCATTATTTTTCCAGAAAATTCATGATCTTGTCATTAGTTTCATTTGTCACTGAACATTTATCTGTTTTAGCAGCGAGTCAATGATAGGTTCAGCGGAATAAAAAATGTGTGTGTCGATGATCTCATATTTCATGTTTACTGAACTGGTTTACATAATCGGTCCTTCAAGTAATGCAGTAATCGGTAGTTGGGTGTTTGAATATGAGTCGCTTCTTTAGATGTCCTTCTGCAATCAGCCATCTCATTGAATGTATCAATTTCGTAGATCTGTTCTAGCAAAATTAGCACCTAGCATTGCTTATGGACTTCAGAAACTTCTCTTTCTCCTTTTCAAGTGGGTTTTGCTCATGCAAGGGAGCAAGACGAAATAAATCTCATTCACTGTAATGGAAGAATTAGAGCGGTGTTAGGATCCCAAAATTTTACTGAACATATTGAATGAATGCATCAAGAAGTTTCAAGATTTATTTTTAATTCTTCAGAATGAGTCCAAGGCGGTTCATCCATTCTCATCGTTATTAATTTCGCTTGCATGTTGTTTCTCAGAGAGAGCAGCAGAAGACATCACGTCCCCATGAAATCGTTCAATCTAACATCATCTATAGTCAGTAACGGGTTTTAAAATTTTCCCCAAATTATATTTAGATTATTATCAGTTTATTATTCTGAAAAATTAAGGAAGACTCATAGGAGGGTGAACGGCTTAACGACATAGATTTGTACACAGAGCTTCTTCACATCTCACGATGCAAGAAGGGTGCCACTTCCATAAAGAGTGAAGATCCAGATGAACACATCATAAATAAAATAAATAAACAATTGAAGGAGTAAAAAAAAAAAGGAGGAGAAAATACTGGGGTCGCAAAGAGAATATAGATTCAAAACCTCTAGGAAAGGTATGGGAGATTAACATGGAGAGACATGGGCAAGTGGGTAAATATGATGCCATTTTGTCTTTCATTGAATTTACTTTGAATCATTAGATTTGTTTGAATTGATTTTACTTGTTACTTTTTATTAATCGAAGATTTTGCGGCTCACAGATATTATCTCTTTTTTCAAATTAACAAACTCTTAACACTTTCACATCATCCAATTATTAATATGTAGATTTACTTATAATTTCTTCGTTATTTTTTATTTTTTTAAATTTTGACGAGCAAAGAAAAAATCATACTTTTTATTTTTTCTTACGTGTAAACAGTCTTAGAAGAAGAATGAAACAAAAACATCTGCCTATGTATTCTCTTTGTCTGGACTTTCAATGAACTAAATTAACTATAAATTAAGAAAAAAGTGAAATTTAACTGCATTGTAGATTTACCTTTCTAGTTCTTGAGCAAACTTTTGACCTTTGACAGTCAAATGTAGTAGAATAACACTAGAAGTGTCACAATTTTCGTAGGACACATACTTTTGTGCCAAAAAATTTTTTTTGCTCACTTAAATGCCATAAGTTTAAAAAAAGTTCACTTAAATGCCACTTCATATTTGGTTACAAAAAAAGCTGACGTGGCGCCGTTGGATAATATTTTAATATATTTATTAATTTTTTTCGAATTTTTTCAATTTTGTTTGGCCTTTTTTTTCTTTAGGGGCGGTGAAGTAACTAGTGAGCCTTGTCGACTATAGAACCCTTGCCCAGATTGGGTGAGGGCCTTCTCGCTTTTGGCCATAAAGGCCCGGGGTGATGCCGTGGGAGCTTCGCTGGTCACTGGCAAAGGTTGTCACTGCTTGCCCATAGCTGGCAAGGGTCTTGCTAGCTTTTGCCCAGATCTGGCTAGTGAGACCCCCGCCAATAATGAGGCCACGACAACCTTCGCTAAAGGTCGACGAAGCTTTGATGGCCTCACCTCAAGTCTTCACAGCCTTGGGCGAGGTGGCCTCGCCCAATCTGGGCAAGGATTCTGTGGTTGGCATAAAAATATTCTCCACTGGTAGACACGTCAGCTTTTCGATAGCCACATTAGCTTTTCTGGCGGCCAAATCGGAAGTGGCACTCAAATGAACATTTTTTCAAACTTGTAGCACTCAAGTAAGCAAAAAAAAAAGTTTTTGCACTAAAATGAGTGCCGTACAAAGGTTATAATACTCCTATGTTCTTCTATTGTCAAATGTCAATGTCTAGTGAAAACAAAAACAACTTGAAACATAGGATGCACCCAAGAAAGACCAAATGTAGGACAAATCGTCACACTCCAAAACCATCAAGAATAGGAGATAACGCGGCTATTATTCCACTTGAAGGATGTAGCCTTAAACTATTGAAATCGAACTCCCAAAATTTCTCTTGGAAAAGATTGGAAAATAGAGGGATAAGCAACCACAGTTTAGTGAATAGTACATCTATTCTAAGCAGATAGCACATTCACTATACACATTTACAAACATGAAATCACCATTTATCTATCAATCCAAAAACTAGATTACCATATATGAAAAACATCAAAAGTAGATAATATTTTTCCAATGAACCTAATTACGTATACATCAATAGAATTATTAGTTCACAATAACAAATCAACTATCAATGGTCTATTTCATTGATTAATCTCATTTAACTATACACCAATGGTTAATTCCATCAACTAATCTCAAATCACATATCAATTGTGTACTCCATTGACCAACTCGAATCACATGTCAATGGTCCACTCAAATACTAAACTCAACTCAAATATCTAGCTGTGTTTGCAAATAAGGCCATGTGACAAAGTGATCAAGATTTCCCCTTTGGTTAGATCTTCACTTATTATTAGGTGGTGGCTAGGCCTACAAGCTTCTCATTGGGGTCATAGCAATATTAAGCTCCAGCACAAACTCACAACAACATCCTCCACAATTCACAAACCAATTTGGAATCAATGTCATGATACGATTTCCCAAACCAAACGTATAATCTTTTTCAGCACAGCTCATCAACTCGAAATACTTTTTCGTAAAGGATTTCTCAAATAATTTCCGAAGTCATTAGTCAAACATCATAGTTCAAAATCTCATAATACAAAGTTTGTGCCCTAATTTCCAAAATTACTCCAATTAGACGAATAATCGACTTGAATTCTTACTCGGCATTGAAATTTGCGATTGATTCAACTAGTCATCGAGTCCAGATCGTGAATGCATAGAAATATCTCTCTTCTTCCTTTCCTCTTTCCCTTGCTTTTAATTTTTTTTTGATAACTTGGACTCCCACAGCAGCCGCACTACAAGAGTCCAATTGGTCAAACATCAATTGTCACGACCCAACCCATGAGTCCACGACAACCCCTATTTCTCTTGCGGTCAATTGATTTGCGACTACCCAGGATTCGTCGCCGACCATTCAATTTTTAATTTTCAAATTATGCGCATGCGGAAACGATTCGTACTCCACCCAATAAACAACAACAACAGGGATAGCAAAAAGACATATATCAGAAACAAACACTACTTTTATTTATTTACCGAAGTTACCCTGGGAAAGCAATATGTACACGCCCAACCTTGGGCTCTTTTTCCTACAGGCCTACACAAAAAGGGACTAGGCCGGGTAACTTACTTCTACTGCTATCTACAAGGGTTAGTTCAAAAAGTAGGCTTCAGACGCCTACACTAAAAACTGATCCGAGTCTTCCTCCGGATCCTCCTCTGGGTCCTCCTCCGGGTCCTCCTCCTTGATGGGCGAGTCTTCTACAGCACCGTCAGCAGCCAAGGGGTCCCAAACCTCATGGGTGGGACCATCAGAAGGGGGTCCATCAAATCCCCTAATGGGACCAAAGAGCTCATCGCCCTGTCGTATGAACCAGGCCTTGAAAAGGTGTGGAGTCCACCTAGTCAAGCCATCGTCCACCTAGACAGTGGTGACATGGAGCTCATAAATAAAAGGGCGACCGGGAGCAAGACGCGGCGTAACCTCGGTGTCCATGTCCATCGGGACACCGAACCTCACTGGGAGGCTTGACATGCTAAGGTCCTGGAAATGGTTATTCAATAACCAGTGAGATAAAATCTCAGTAAGTCAAAATCCTAAGCCTCGGTTAGGAGACTTAGGGTGCGTTTGGTACAGCTTTCCCAAGGGGCTTTCAGCCCTGAAAGCCCCTTGGGAAAATGCTGAACCGTTTGGTTCAGCTTTGAAGCCAGCTTTCAACTGAAAGCTGGCCTTCAAAATGCTGAAACCAATTTTTTTTCTTCCAAAATTACCCTCACTGATTGTTCATATTTCCAATTTTACCCCTAAATATTATTATTTTTTAATTAAAAAATAAGGCAGCCCTTCGCCGGACCGGCGAAGGGCTACGGCCGCCGGCGAGCCAGATCTGGCGCCGGCGGCCGTCGGGCGACCTCCGGCGAGGGTCGCGCGACCCAGCCGAGGGCCGCGCGACCCAGCCGAGGGCCGCCGGAGGTCGCCCGACCTCGGGCGACCCTCGGCGAGGGTCGCGCGACCCAGTCGAGGGCCGCCGGAGGTTGCCCGACCTCGGGCGACCCAGGGGCCGCGCGACCCAGGCGACCGCCGCCTGGGTCTCGCAAGCCGCAGGCGGCCCTCGCCTGGGTCTCGCAAGGGTCGCGCGACCACCGGCCGCCGTCGAGCGACCCTCGCGAGACCCAGGCGAGGGCCGCCTGAGGCCGCGAGACCCAGGCGGCGGTCGCCTGGGTCGCCCGANCAGGCGACCGCCGCCTGGGTCTCGCAAGGGTCGCGCGACCACCGGCCGCCGTCGAGCGACCCTCGCGAGACCCAGGCGAGGGCCGCCTGAGGCCGCGAGACCCAGGCGGCGGTCGCCTGGGTAGCCCGAGGTCGGGCGACCTCCGGCGGCCCTCGACTGGGTCGCGCGACCCTCGCCGAGGGTCGCCCGAGGTCGGGCGACCTTCGGCGGCCTCGGCTAGGTCGCGCGACCCTCGCCGGAGGTCGCCCGACCTCGGGCGACCTCAACCGACGGCCGCCGGCGCCAGATCTGGCTCGCCGGCGGCCGTAGCCCTTCGCCGGTCCGGCGAAGGGTTTAGGTCATTTAAAAAAATAAAAAAAATAAAAAAAATATATATACACACACATTATACCCATTATACCCATCAAAGCCCATTGTGAAAGTTTTTTTTACCAAACGCACATTCAACTCAAAGTCCATTTGTAAAAAAAATTTACCAAACACAATTGCATTTCCCCAAGTAGCTTTGGGCTTTCAGCATTTACATTGGACTGAAAGCCCCTTGCAAATGCTGTACCAAACGCACCCTTACTCGCCTTAAGCGCGCCCTAAACGTGCAATCTTTCTATCGCCAGCAATTCAACAACATAATAACACCCAATCGACCATTAACAAACGCACGCTTAGGCCAAGGCTCATATGCAATTATTAACAGTTAACAATTACAATCACATGCATCCTTACCTTGCTTTTGCCACACGTGACCTGCATGATACAGTTTATCATATGCTCACCTCAATGCAGCAATTATAATAAACAATCAGAACATCTTTCAAATTGTCTCATGCACCATGCACTTTCTCGTGTTCCATTTATTAACACCTTTGGGGGAATTTCCTTCCAACACACAAGTTGGTAGTCTACCGGCATAACCGGGCATCGTCCCACTACATTGGGCACGGCTACGTCTAGCCCCCAGACGGCATTCCCGAAGGAGCATTGGTCCGGCCTCTACCGCGACCCACATCCGGTCCTCGCCCGGGCATTCCGATAATACGGACTTCGTCCACCACATATCCCCCACTGGGTGACGGGCTCTTACGTGACCACGCAAGCACATCAATTAATCATGCTCATTTTATTATCTTTCCGAACAGCCAATGCAGACATGATTCGTGCTTGTACATATTAATTCATCGCAAACTCTACATGTAATGCGATAATATTTCACACGTGGTCATGTGAATTCAATGTCTTTCACACGTAGCCATACGAATATGCTGAATACATCAACCCTAATTCACAATCGCAGTCTGCAAATTTATTCCACCGAGTACATATTAAACAATATCACAAGAATCATGTATATATGTATTCATATATAATCCACGTGAGGCAAGTACAAGCAATAATCTACCAAAATTACTCGATACTAACACAATTAATAAATCCAGTGCTCCCCAAAAATAATACTTAATTCCAATAATAATCCATTGATAATTACCCAACAATAATTATTCAATATCCAAATTTAATTACCCATCCATAACTAATTAATTAATCATTTTCCAAAAATAATTAATTAATTATTATTCCAAAAATAATAATAAATAATTACGAATTTAATAATCAATTAATTCCGAAAATAATATTTAATTAATTACGAAATTAATAATTATTTAATTAATTCCGAAAATATTAAAAAATTAATAAAATGCTAATCAATCATCATTAGCCACATAACTCAAGATTAGCATTAAACTAATAATTTCTAATGGAGTTTAGTAGCCTAAGCAAGGTTTAGAAAATCGACTCACGGTTTACGCGTTCCAAGGGTACCGGGACGATCGCGGCGACGAGAACGACGAACGGCCCGCTCAAAATCGACAATGGACAACGGGGAACAAACTAACTTGTCAAAACAGCCCCCGGTGTGGCTGTTTGGACACCGAGCAGCAGGAAAACTAAGCCGACAACGGCTGGACAGCAGCTAGCCGTGTCCTGGACAGCAATAGGAGGGACCAGCAACGACACTCAGTGAATACAGCAACTAACAGGGACCAAAACAGCACAAAACAGCAGAAAACAGCAGCTAAACATGCAGAAACAGCAGCAGAAAAACTCAGAGACAGCAAAACCGAACCTCCACAGCAGCAAGCACACGTTGTCCCAGCTGTAGGAGCAAGCTGGAACCGCCCCAGCAACAGCAAGACCTCAAGACAGCAAAACCAGAGGAAGAAAACAAGGGAAACAGGTGCAGAAAAACAGAGGAGCCAAGAGGGAAAGAAGAAAAAGAGAGAGAGAAGAAGAAGAAGGAAACTTGTGCGGCTGGGAGAGAGAGAGGGAGTGTGCGGCTGGGAGAGAAAGAGGGAGTCAAACTTGAAGAGGAAGCCAAGCTAACTTTTGACCAAAATATCTACCAAGATAAAAAAATGGCTTCTAACTTCTAGAAGACAAGGGCAAAGTGGGAAATTCACCCATCCCAAGGGCCCTTGCGGACCAACCCTTGTGGCGGAAAATTCTAATTTAGGCCTATTTCTCGCGGCTCACTTTTCTCGGTCCGATATCCCTTTTTCCGACTTTTCCGATTTTACCGTAAAAATTTGAGGATCAATGAGGCGGCGTCCAAATAATTATTTGTGAGGTCCTTACAATTTCGATACCCAAAATCGGATTGAAAATCGAGATTAAAATCCGTCGATTACGACTCTAGCACGACCTAAACTACCGAACGGCTTTTTAGGATTTTCACGCGAAATTGACTCGTGGTCGAATAAATTCAATCCACATTCGGTTCCTTAAATCCCCGGGCCACCCTCGGTTGTCATGTAATCTCGAGGAATAAATTTCTCATCCCACGTACAAAGTCAAGAAGGAAATCGGTTTATCGTCGATTATCGTGAGTATCGAGGTCGTGTGGAATCACCCTCAATCCGGCCTCGTACTCCTCTATAATCAATTTATTTCCGTTCGCTAATTGCTTTGTAAAGGCATGGTATTGTCCCTCTTCGATCCTTATGATCGAGAGGTAAATCCTGATTCAATTTCCCTAGTCTTACGCGTATCAATCCCTAATTACCCTTCCGAATAGGTTAGTTGCCAATGAGTGATCAATTCAAGGCAGTCGCAGCTAACAGTGCATCACGAATTAACTCTTTTTATTAATTCCAAAATGGGTAGAAATTTCGGGATGTTACATCAATCGGAGGAGAACTAGCTCAGTCCCACAGACCAACCTCCATATAAGTCAAGGATATTGTAAGATGGAGGGTAGAGGGACTCGAACTTGGGGTCAATCACCCTCAAGCCCAAGCCCTTACCACTCCACCAACACCTTGGGGGCCTCTTTTCCTCTTTCGCATACGCTTCTTTATTTTCGATCTACTTTTGTCACCGGCACTCACTTGCTCTAGCTAATAAAGGAGAGAGACAAATGGTTGGGCTCGGGCTCAGGCTCAGGTTGGCTTTTAAGAGACATGGGCTAGCTGGGCTTTTATTAGGCCTGTTATTACAGAAACAATGTGCATTTTTGCAGGTTGGTGCAAGCTCTTTGCAATCATTCTGCAGAAGCAATGTGAAAAATTTCCTCACTTTGCATTTGCATTGATGTCTAGTGAACACACTCGAAGAAAGCTGCCATGAGTTTGATTAGTTGGATTTCCTCTGTTAAGATCCTGTGGGCCGCGTGGGGGATTCAGTTCCTGGTCGCTGCAAACCTTGCCTGCAAGATTGTTCTCACAATATTGGGCAGTCGTCGGAAATATATGACATGGATTCCAGCTTATTTCATCATCTGGGCCACATATTTACTCCTCTCTTACTTTGCAACAATTGCGTTGGGCAAGCTTACTGTCGTCCGCATCGATGATCCTGAAAATCCAGGTTACAATGTGGTGTTGCAAGGGCTATTGGCCCCATTGCTTCTGATCCAACTCGGGTACGCAGATGGCATGACAGCCTATGCGGTGGAAGATAACCGCCTAGGATTGAGACAAATGCTGAAAATCGCAGTTACAGTGTGCGTCGTGGTTGGGATTCTCTGTCGCTGTTGGGACAGCGCATCCCTGGTCTCGAGACTGTATTTACCCTTGTCCGTGGTCGGAATCATGAAGTCAGTGGGGGTGGGTCCGAGCTCTCCAATCCGTGTCTGATGAGAACTTGAGCGTGACCGCAGAGGACATGTGCAAAGCAGCCGGCATTAAGCAAGCGTTCGGAGCGTTCCCTGAGGACGAAAAGTTCGCGTACGCAAAGGACATCTTGAAGGCCTACTATCGTTTCCACTGTTTGAAGTCCCATCTCATGGACTGGCTGTACCACCCTCAGTTTATTTCCCACGAATCAATGTCCATCAAAGATTACACCGCCAGCCATGCTTTCACTGTGACAGAGATCGAGCTGAACTTCATGTATGACGCACTCTACACTAAAGCGCCCATTCTGTACACAAAATGTGGCCTCATAGGCTGCTTTATCGGCTTCTTCTGCTTGGTGTTTGCCTTGTGCAGATTCGCCGTGATCTTCAAGAAGGACTTCTTGATCGATATGTACATCAACTGTACCTATGCGTTACTGATGGCAGTCACAACTCTCGAGCTTTATCAAATCTTGATGCTGCCCTTTTCAGATTGAGCAGTGGTGAAGATGAGTATGAAGCATAAGATGCCGCTAGTCCAAAGGCTCCTCCCATTTCTAGCCAATCGGTGCATGAAGCAGAAAAGATGGTCGAGGACAATAGGGAAGCTCAATTTGTTAGACCACCAAATTTACAAAGAATGTCCGAAGCCTATTGCCACGCTACTTCTTTGGTTGGAGAGAAGGGAGATCATCAGGTGGTTACACGCCCGCCTGGCCATGCCCTCGTCCCTAAAGGCGCTGGTGGTTCAAAAGATACGGGAGCTAAACAAGAAAAGAGACCTCCAGCCCTTCACAAAAAGAGGCGAGTGGACTCTCGAGGCTCACGGCATCCAAGAGAAAAAAGGACTGAGTGATAGCATTGCGACAGAATTCGATAAGAGCATCATTATCTGGCATATTGCGACCGAAATCCTGCACAAATTGGAAAGTGAAAACTCCAATGCTTGTACAGGAAGCAAACTCCTATCGGATTACATGATATACCTCCTCATTCTTCGTCCTCACACATTGTCCCTCGCCACTGCTGATATCATGCTGGAATACGCTTGTTGCACACTGAGGCCTTTCTTGAGGGATCAAGACCTTAAAGAACTAATTAGCACACTGTCGTCGCCGGATAGAGATGTCCCAGGCCTTGTGAAACCAATTAACCCGATGTGGATCACTCGTGACTGGAACGTGTTGTTGAAGGTGCAGAAGCTCGTGGTCGACCTGAGGACAATGGACAACAAGTGGGAGCTCACCAGCAGCATTTGGGTGGAGATGCTGTGTTATGCAGCATTCAAGTGTCGTGTGTATCACCATGAGAAGCTACTGAGAAAAGGAGGTGAGCTCATCACTCGTGTGGCTCCTCGTGGCTCACAAGACCGACAATCACCAGTTGAGCAATGACGAGCTTTCTGAAGATACTGCCGCCTCCATCGAATCTCCCTCCCCCGGAAAAGGTCCTTCGAGTTGGTTCAAGAGGATGTTCAGGAAGGTACCTGCTTAAAGCATAGACAGCTAAGATGCACCACCGTCACATTGACCATGCGGTTGAGTTATATATGTTAGAATACTTTAGTATCATATCACGGTTGTCTTATAGAATCAGAGTATGAGATCTTGAGATTAAATTTTTTTTTTCAAGCCTTTTATTTGTATTCCTAATTATATATTTTCCACGTTTTAATATGAGGCCAAAGTCTAGCCTATATGTGAGGTGAAATATTATAATATTTAGCTAGTAAACCACACATATAACTTAAGCTTTTAGAAAAAGTGTCATTGATCTCACAAAGTTTTACAATTTATGCCCTTGAAGTGTCCTTGTCGAATTGGCTAGTAAGTAAAAATTTGCAAGGGAATCTTTTAGTGCACATTGACTCATTCGAATGTCATGCTCACATTCAGTCTTTCAACGCGTAGGTTCGGGTTCATTGATTCCTAACGGGTTAAGGTGAAACCATAATATTGTCTGAATAGGCTCTAAGATGAAAAAATTGAGACTAATAATAGTGTAAGCCATGAGCAACAATACCTTAGACGTAGCAAAGTGTCCTTTTTGCAACTTAATGATGAGTTGACTTTGGTTTCTCCATATATTGACTCACAATTCCAATATTGTACATAATGTCTAATCTAGTACATGTCCAATATCTCAAGCTTCACATCAAGCCTCTACAATTCATTGAATTAACATTAACACCATCATCAAACTTTGGAAGCTTGGCTCTGTGCTGCATTGATGTATTGACTGGTGTACAGCTCATCGTATTGAATTTGTCGAGCATGCTTTCTGCATAACCCTTTTGGAAAATAAAATTTTCACCCACACTTTGCTTCACTTCTATGCCAAGGATGTCACATCCCAATCCTTGAGCTCGTGACAACCTCAATTCACTTAAGGTTTAAGTGTACGATGTTCCAGGTATTATCATCGACCAACGCATTTTATCTTATAATTAAGCACATGTAGAAATGAGTAAAACTCCCCAATCAAGAATCAATAGGGATAGATGCAAATACAACAGAAGAAAGACAAAAACACAATTTTATTTATCTGTAGGGTTAGCCTGAACAACAACAAATATATACATCCCTAACTATAGGCAATAAGCTAAGGCCTACTTAAAAAGGAATCGGCCTGACTAACCTATGTCTATACAAATGGGGGATGGGCTCATCAAAAAGAGGAATAGGCCATAGTTGCCTACTCGCTATCCTCAGAAGGATCAATCTCTCCAGTCGTCAGGTTGGAGATCTCACCATTAGGGGGATCCAAGTCTATGGGATCCCAGACCTCCTCGGTTGACGCCATAAGTGGGACCGGTCCATCAAAACCCTAGGGGGGACCGCACAGGATGCCTCCCATTCGAGGAACCACGCCTTAAAGACGTGAGGCGCGTAATTGTCCCTCGACCCCTCATCCACCCATACCGTTGTGACGTGGTGCTTGTACACAAAATTGCAGCTTGGGACTAGCCGCAAGGTGACAATAGTGCTCATATCCACGGGGATGCCGAACTGCACTAGATTCTGCATCATCTAGGGTCCTAAAAAAATGTTAACAACGATGGGTTGAGATAAACTCAGCAAGTTAAAGTCCTAAACCTCAGTTAGGAATTTCGCTCGCCTCGGAGTAGTCTAACATATAACCTAAACCTATCAAACTATCAAACACCACACCTTAGAGAAACGTTAACAGAAGATAGTTTAATAAACAGACACAACTACAAGCAACTCTACCTGGCCTTGGTACACGCAATCTGTAGAAACTATCAATCACATCATAACAACAATAAGATGCATGCAAATAATTAGAGCATTGCACATAGCTTCCTCATATCTCGATACCCACACGTGCTCTGATTATTACGACCCCCTAAGACATGACACAACCTTATGGTTGACGGTCAATTGACCTAAGCCAGGCATCGTCTTTCTCCTTGAGGCACGGTGACATCATGGGCTATCCCCCACCAATGGCATTCTCAAAGGAGCATGGGCCTGAATTCTACCATGACTCTGCATCTAACCACTATCAGACTACCTAATGATCATAGCAAAAGCCCCAAAGGATTGGTGGTCATTCGACAATGCCGGGCTTTTCTCTTAATGTGACCATGCAATACATCATCAATCAATTCGTTCTTTTCTTTGCTCTATCGTGAATGCAACATAATTCGTACTCACATGACATACTATTATAGTTAACACACGTATAATGAAATGTAGCAATATTCAGCAGTCATGTACAGCAACAACAGTCTAAGTCTTATGAAAATTCAACAATCAACAATTAATGAGCTAGGTATTTAAACAATGGTGCACCCCATAATTCTTGGGAAAAATAATAGACATTTAATAATGATGCTAAAACAATCCACCTATTTATATTACTAACAATAAATTACATTTTGAAAACCTTCAATTAACAAAACAATTCCCTTTAATAATCAAGAAACTAATCACCATTAATCTAGGGGAAAATAAAACTTAAACATAATTTCCACAAAATTTCTCAATAAAAACCGTTTCCAATAAATAATTACCAATCGTTATTTTTCCCAAAAATAATTATTATTCAGAATTAAATATTAATAATAATTCGAAATTATAAAACAATAATATAATAAATAAATAATTATTTAATTATTCCGAAAATAATAAATAATTATTATTTAGCCTAAAAATAATAATAATTAATAAAGTTAACCATGGTTACTAATCTTAACTCGACCAAGTTTAACTAACCTAACCTTAGTCACTTTAATACTAACCATAGTTACTTTAATACTAACTATAGTTAACACTAATCTTAATCAGCCCTTAATAAAGAGCTAATCCATCATTAACTAAAGCATAATCCAAACATTAAACTAATTAAACTACCCTAAGCAAGATTAATCCCTAACTAAGGGATTAGGAAATTACCTCACTTGGCTCGGGAATCCAGCGACACTAGTGTCATGGTAAGAGTGGGGGCTACACGAGGTTAGCTCGGGAAATGCGACGGACGATGGATGGTAGTCGAATCTAGCCAAAATAGCATCGGAAAAGCTGTTCCGGTGGAAGAAAGGTAGCTATGGCTGGGCGACTGGATGGGCTGCCGATAGTGACCTAGGGTGGCCGGCAGTGAGAGGCTAGCCTTCGGACGTCGGCGACTCCACACTAGATGGTGGCAGCAGCTCTGGTGATGGCAGCTATCGGCAGTGAACAGCAAGGGTGGTAAAAGGGAAGAAGAAAAGGAAGAGAGAGAAGGGACTAAGATGGACGGTTGGAAAGGGGGAAATGGAGGAGAGAGAATAGGCTATTGAACTTGTCCAAGAAACAAAGGCAAGTGGCTAGCCCACTTGCTTCAAAACTTGCTTCAAGAACCAATGAGAAACAAGAAAAACAAGCCAAAACAAAGCCCACTAGGGCCACCAAAAGAAAAGGCCAAGAAGAGAAGTCCATGGGCTGAGAATGAATAAGAGAATGGGCTAGCTTAGGCCCTTTTTGGGCTGGGCTAGATGGGCGCAAGGCCCAATGGGCAGCCGGTCTTGGGCCAGCCCACTTGCGAGCTCGAAACCCAATCCAAAATTTCCTTTTCTGACACTTTAAAGCCCAATGGAAAACCAAAGAATAAATTAGGCAACCTCCAAATATTTAGTTCAGACATTACTGAGAAGTCGGTTTTCAAAATCAGATTAAAAATTGGGGTTAAATTGAGTCGATTGCAACCGTAGTACAATTTGGACTATCGGGTGCCTTTTTAGGACTTTTCCTCACATCCGACCTATGGTCGACCATTCGTCAGTCCACATTTAAGCCAATTCTCAAGTCAATGATGTCCCTTGATTATCATGTGATCCCGGGAGCTCAATTGATAATCCTGAGTACAAGATGAAAATGATTTGGTTTAGCGTTGTCTGTAGTTCGTATCAAAGTCATGCAGAAATCATTTGCAACCCGACTTCGTACTTCTGTCAAATCGATTTATTTCCATTTCCCTAATAGTCTAGTACTAGAGGATATTGTTCCTGCCTAGGTCCTCATAGTCGAAGGGTTCATTGCTAATCGAAATTGCAAGTTGTACGCATATCGCTTCCTATTGGCGTCTCCCTATAATCCATTATCCCAAGAACAAGTAAATTAGAATATTTGTATTGATCAGGCATTCAACCAATATCACCATTTTATAAAATTCCAAAATAGGGTCGATTTTAAGGTTGTTACAACTCTTCTCCTCTTACAGAAATTTCATCCTCAAAATTTGAATCATCACGCTTGTTGACACCTAAATTTTGATTGATCATTCGTAATTTAATGCACAAAAATTTAGGGATTAATTTTAACCCCTAAACAAAAAATATTAGGATTAAATCGCATAGCATATAGTTTTAGGAGAATTTATTATTGCATTTGCATTGGACATGTGGCAGGGCTTCAATTGATGGTTCTAAGCTTTAATTTAATAAGTTGGACTAAGCCCACAAGGGAAAAGAATTTGGCTAGGCCCGTTAAGGAGTGACAGTTGGAATATGAGAATATTCCCGAGAATATGATAATGTTCTCGAGAATATTCGCATTATTTTTTCAATATTTAGTGAAGCTGTCGGATGAAATATTCTTGTTAAAAGGTGACAAGTTGGAATATGAGAATATTCCCGGGAATATGAGAATGTTCCCGAGAATATTCTCATTATTCTTACAATATACAAGGAAAGCGTCGGATGAAATATCAAAAAATATTGCACGTGGGATACAAGAGCTAAATAGGCAACGTGCAAATTTATCATCTTTTCTTAAATAACATAGTCTTCTCATCTATAAAAAGGGGGCCACACACACTGAAGAAAGACACAAAAAAACAAAAAATACAGAAAAGGGAGAGGGAGAGAGTGGTGTTGTGTCGAGAAAGCTTCTCTTCTCTGACTCAGGAAAAGTCAAGAGGGACGGGGGCTTCTCTTTCCTCAAGCTCAATCGCGTCTGCCGAATTCCTTGCACGAGGCAGAGCTTCGCCCAATCGCCCAAGCTTCATCGCACTTCAGCCCCTTCGGTGGAGAGCCGCACGCCTTGTTGACGAACCGCCGCACCCAGCCTCCTGATTATGTGCTGCTACTTTGCCTGAGTTCCTTGCCTTGGCGAGTTGTGCGAGTTGTTGTCCATAGAGCTCCCGGTTGCGACGATCTACCACCAATCAGCCCAGGACGTTGACGGATCGCTGCTCAACTCCAACATCCCTGCATGACCAAATAACATCAATTTTTTTTGGACGGTTCACTTGATTTTTGTGCAGCTTTTCTCCTTACCCACGGACCATCAAGGTGGACGAGTTGAAAATTTGACTGTGGGGGCTTTGAAAGTCGAAGTTGAATATCCACAGAATATTGTTAAAACAAGTTTGACGTTTGCCAAAGTTGAGTTGTAGCGCTGAGCCACTCCTTGATCTGACAAGCTCCAATTTGAAAACTTTATTCGTGCGATATCGAAAGCTAGGTGAGAATCCTGATTAATGTAATTTTCTTATATTTTATTGCCTAGTTCATGGAATTGCGATCTTAGTTGAATATTTGATCAATATTGCCATATCCAAAAGATTTCATGATCCCTCGTGAACTAGGAAATTTTCCTTATTTCACAACGTGCGTATGATTGTCAGTCCGATTTCATGCCCGAAATATGACTCGCAATCGCATGGAGAAATCGTCGATCCGATCTCACGCCCGAGATACGATTCGCGATTTTCTGAAATATTGGCCAATCTGATCTCATGCTCGAGATACGATTCGTCAATTTTATTTGTTTCCAAAATTAAATGGATGTGGAAAATATTTTGCCTAATTTGTTACCATGCTTTTCTTGATGCATCTGCTCAAATTGAAAACCCAAAAGAATATAGTTTAGTTAGATGTGGTTCTTGTTACAGTATTTTCTTTTAGGATAGTTTGCATGTTTAACTATAGGTTAGTTTTAATTTCGAATTTTGATTATAAAAAATAAAAAAAATAAAAATTGCCATGCTCATGTCACATAGAATTAGGTCATCTTTTATATGTCATCTAGTCATTATATGGGTCATTCGAATGCGTGGCATGCTAGGATAGTTACATTAAATATTTTCTAGCATTAGATTAAGTTAAATAATTAATGTTGCGTGACATATAGTTTACATATTAAGTTGCACATTGCATGCTAGTAAATTTAGACACTTTCGTACGTCATTACATGCATTGCACGTTAGTCTTAGGCCTCATTAAATAAGTGAAAACCTTAGAAAAAATTGAAGAGTACATGTTAATTAGAAATCATATCTAGGATCATTGATGTGATTTTTTAAGCTAACATTGCAGATGCTTTCGTTGCTTCGAGATAAGTATCTCTTCCATGTGCTTGCAATTTATTTATCGCTTTGCTTTATTGAGTGTTAAATAATGATTGTGCACCCGTATGATCATATTGCATGTTAGGGATTAAATTAAAATCAATCCAAACTGCCTGCAAATCATTTTTTTTCAAATAAAAGAGAAAAGGTATCGAAAGGGCATTAGAAAAATCTAATGTAATCAAGTCCCCGATCCCATAGTCTCTGGTTTGTAGGAGTGAAGTAATTCTCCTGTTACTTTACTAGGGTTTCTAATCGACCCACCAAAAATAGATTAGTGGCGACTCCTAAATAAAAATCATTGGCATGTTAAAAAAAACTTAAACCCTAAGTCGCGAATTGGTATGGGCTTGGGAGAGCCCGAACTAAGTTTAGGCTTAGTAATCCATTAGCCAAACCCTAGATGGTGCATCCGAGGTGAGGTCGCAACAACGCTACTCCTAAAAAAGATAGGGGTAATGACGCCTCATGATTTCCTTGCTTTCCCTTGTGGCTCATCTATGCCATGATGCTGCCAAATGACTTTGACTAATGAGACCGTTTTGTTTCTCAATACTTGCTATTTCCGGTCTTCAATCCAAATCGGTCTCTCCATGTACGACACGCTGTTGTCCACCTCTATCTCTTCAAAATTCAACATGTAGGTCGAGTCCAGCTCATATTTTGTTAGCATCGACACGTGGAATACATCATCCACTTGAGCAAGTTGAGGTGGTAGTGCAAGACAATAGGCCAAATTTCTAATCCTTTCTAGGATCTCGAATGGTCTGACATACCTCGGGCTTAGTTTTTCTTTCTTTCCAAATCGCAAAGTACCTCACATCGGCGATACCTTAAGGAACACATGATCGCCCACTTGAAATTCCAAGGGCCTCCATCATTTGTCCCCATAGCTCTTCTGTCTACTTTGAGCCGTCTTTAATCTTTCCCAAATCATCTTGACGGCATCTAAAGATTGTTGCACTTACTCTACCCTTGTAATTTTCCGCTCCCCAACTTTGTCCCAGTAAACTGGAGTCCTACACGGTCCGTCGTACAAAGTTTCGAACGGTGCCATTCTAATACTTTGTTGATAACTATTATTGTATGCAAACTCCATGAGGTGAAATTGTCCCTCCCAACTTCCTTTAAAATCCAATACATAGGCTCGCAGCATATCCTCCAAGGTCCGAATGGTTCTCTCTGATTGACCATCTATTTGAGGATGATAGGCCGTACTAAACTGCAGCTTTGTCCCTAACAAAGTCTATAGACTTTTCCAAAATGCAGTCGTGAACCTAGGGTCTCGATCCAAAGTTATCATTACCAGTACCCCATGCAGACGAATAACTTGTCGCACATACAATTCTGCATACTTTTCCAAAGTGAAGTCCTTGCGTACGGCGATAAAATGTGTTGACTTCGTCAATCAATCCACTACTACTCAAATTGAATCATTACCATGTTGACTTCTTGGTAATCCCATCACGAATTCCATTATAATAAGCTCCCACTTCCATTTAGGGATTTCAAGAGGTTACAGTAACTCACCTGGCTTGTAATGTTGCGCTTTTACTTGTTGGTAAGTTAAACACTTTACCACATGCTTTGCAATATCTAGTTTCATGTCATTCCACCAATAATACTGTTGTAGGTTCTAATACATCTTCGTACTGCTTGGATGCACACTGTAATCGCTGCAATGAGCTTTGTATAACAATTTCTCCCTAAGTTCAGCATCAATCAGCACATGCAACAATCCACAGAATTTCAAGATCCCTTCATTGGACACTTGAAAATTTGACTTTCTCTTGGTCGCACCCATTTGTAGAATCTTTTGGATATCAAAGTCTGAAGGTTGCATTGCTTTAATTTTGGCTTGAATTTCAGGTTCAATCCTAAGGGTAGCCATTAAACTGAAAAGATGGCATACCTCGAGCCTGAATTTTGAATTGCGGATCATTTCCAATAGTATCCATTCTTGAACCATTATACAAGCAACCGATGACTTGCGACTTAATGCATCTGCCGCTTTGATTACTTTACCGAGATGGTACAGAATATCGCAATCATAATCCTTGTGAAGTTCCATCCATCTATGCTGCCTCATATTTAGTTCATTTTGGGAGAACAAGTGATATTGCTAGTATTAACACCTAGAGGAGGGGTGAATAGGTGTAGAGGGATTTTACATACACGAAATATAAAGCTTTTGCAAACTACAAACATAAACTAAATAGAGAGAGTAAAGAAGATTGTAAACACAGTTTATAGTAGTTCGGCTTTAGGCAAGCCTACGTCCACTCTTTAGACAATCAACCAATAGACTGGATTTCACTATGTGATCAAAGGTGATTACACACTCTTGAGTGTTTACACTTGGTGATAATATGTCTCACAAAGTCACTCTTCTTGGTAATGCACTAAAATCACTCAATTACGCTCTTTTTCAAACAGCTTATGAAGAATTGAATCAGCTTTGGAATATATTCATCATATCTTTCTCTTGGTCGTATCCTCCCCTTATATACTCTTCGAGCCACACTTGACCATTGGCTATCTCCTTAAGAGATTCATCTTCCTTTCCTATCTTGGACATACTTCATAAAGTAAGTCTTTTTGACTATTGGAGGTAGATCGGATTCCCTTGGATTATGTTCACCCATATAATCAGAATCTGGGCTTCCATAAGTATTTCATCCTTCTTTGGAAGTTGTTTGATGATTGATCTTGCTAATTGATTCGATATTACAAAATCAATATAAATATGTAAGTGAAAATCATGACCATTGGTGACCTAGTCCTGTAGGTTCACTTTGGGTCTATCAGATCAAGGTTCTATGTTTGCTTGTGTTCTCCATTCGGTACTCATAGACTCAGAGACTGCATCTCCTCGTGTCTTCCGTTTGGTATGGGCAGACTCAGAAACATTTTCTGCTTTCCTTCTGCTACATGCAGACTCAGAAGAATACGTCACCCTTGTAACTTTTCTTCCTTAGAAAATATATAATTCATTATATGCATAAAATGATTTGTTAACATCAAAACTATGATTTTTCTCAATAATCTTACCCTTTTTGATGGTGACAAAACCTTTTATACAGATGGTTTGTTGTTTATGCAAAACATGGTTAGGCATATCATACTATATATATATATATATGACATAGTAATAAGCATTAGATAAAGTCATATATAATAAGTATTATGGTACTCAGATCATCAAGTCACACAATATCCAATTAGCCAAAATATATCAAATGATCAATTGCACACAATACCTAAACCCATGTTCACCAAAATTAACAACAAAACCAACTAGTGTCAACTAGTATCTACTCAAGCCAAAATAGCCCAAAAACATACTCCCCATTTTTGTCACAGTCAAAAAATGCAATAGCCAAAAGTAAAATGATAATGCAAAGTTTAAAATCCAATAGAAAAGATAAACCAGAAAGATTTAGGAAAAAGAAATTAGGACGATGGCTTTTTAAGGGTATGGGCTAAGGTGAAATCCTTAATATCCTTTGCAGACTCTTCAATCCTAATGAGGCCCTGATGAATTGTGGCCTCCATCCGTGCCATTTGCTGCTGAGTTTTCCTTTCGAGAGTCTCAAACTTGTTATTCAATGAGGTTTCCATGGCAACTTGCTGATTTCTGATTTGCATTAGAAGATCCAATATCCTTTGAGAATCAAAACAATCAGTTTGAGATTCAAGTAGAAGCTCAAGAGGCTGTAATCCAAATCCTTCAGATTGATGCTCCCCCTGAATTGATGGCTCTGCTTGATCATGTTGCCCCTGTGTATATCTTTCCTCTCCCTTAGTTTCATCTTCATCCTCTGGAATAGTATGACCCTCATCTATTCCATGTCCTTCTTCCTCTCTTTCTTCCTCTGCTTCTAGTGCTTCTTCTTTAGGCTCTTCTTCTAGTTCTTCCTCTTCCTCATGCTCTTCCTCCGGTTCAGACATTACCACATTCTCGGCCGATTGTGGTTCTATACTTTGGACGTTCTCTTCTGTTGCTAATGATAGAGGCATTTCTACTTCTATTTCTGTCATTCTACATGCAGTATGACCCATATTAGCAAGGATTTCAAAAATAGTCTCCTCATCATCATCTTCATCATGTAGCAACAATTGTCTCCTTCTTTTAGTGCTCTGCCTTGGAGAAGCCACTTCCTTGTCTTTCCTTTTTCCAGTGGTTGATGCCATAACAAGTTCCTTTTGCTTTCTCCTCTAAGTCTCCACAACATCGTGCAACCTCATCTTGGCAATTATCTTAAGTCCAATAGGCATTGTTGAAAGAACTTTAGTGCAGAGCTCCTAGGCAAATTGATCTGGAAATGTTTGAAAATTCTTATCACTAAAGCTCCATAAGGTAGTTGTCCCTTATCCTTCAAAACCGTTCTATACATGTGTTGAAGAACTGTATGAGGAAGTGGGAACGGAACTCCCTTTTCGATTGCCCACATCATCTTTGCTTCAAATCAGGCCACATCAGTCTTAGATGATGCCTTTGGACGAATGCAATTTATGGCAATCTTGTGCAGTATTGTCTTTGCTGAGTTCATAGAGGGGTAAGTGATGTTTACCCTAAGAAAAATTGTAAGATGCTTGCATACAGTCTCATAGAAAACCTCAATAGGTTTGAAATCACCTTTTTCAACCTTCATAATGTCAACTAGGGTATTTGCATTAAGTTCATAAAACCTGTCTTCACACTGAACTACAACTTGTTTAGAGTCAAGAATGACAAATTTGAGTAAAAATAGGCTGTCAGTTTTGGATACACAGCAACAGAATTAGTATAGAAATTATCCATCTGCAACCTTTCAAAACAACCCCGAAGATTCACATCAGTGGCATTTAGAAAGTCAAAATCCACTAATATGTGCTTCATTACGCCTCTATCAAGCAAAGAAACATAACATGCCTTATGTTCTTTGGAATGGAACAAGTTTCCTATAGGGTTTCGAACTACCACAACAACCTCCATCTTAACCTCAAAGTTTCTAAATAGACGTTCATCATCATCTTTACCTCCCTAGATACTTTCTGTACTTCTACTTGCTTCATTTGTCTGATCAACCTGTGTGGGTTCACTTGTCTGATCAACTTGTGTAGGTGGACATTCTACACTTGATGCAGCCTGAACTAGTCGCATCTCATTTGCGTACCCATTTTTCCTTAGGTATTCAAGTTTGATACTATCAATAGCATCTCCCTTCACTAATACTTCATACATTTTCAAGACCCTATGGGGGTTCTCAAGTTTAGGCAAAATTAACCCAAATGTACCTCTTCTAGTGATACTCCTTTACACAGATTCAATCAGGGAATGTCTCGAGGATTCCTCAGTTTCATTGACTTTCCTTTGAGCAAACTCAATTGGAGAAAGCCTCGAGAATTCCTCTCTAGAGGACTGTATCAGGCCCTCTACTTGCAATACGGTTTGATCGTCTTCGAGGAGATGGAGACTTGGACCTGGACATGGAGGATCTCGAAGCCATGTTTGAGAGGATTTGGTTCGGTTTTGAGGGAAAGATGAAATCTTTAGGGTTTTTGAGAGTGTTCAAGTATGCGATGGAAGAAAGACTTGATTTTTGGGGTTTATATACCCTTCTAAAGTGAGGCAAACGAACAGACATGATTTTTGGGAATAAAAAATAATTGAAAATGGTAATTATTCAAAAATTTGAAACTTGATAAACATAGATGCAAATAATATAGGGATGCTCCGAAAATTAAGTAAATCAAATATTTGCCAATATTAGCTTACCATGTTCAATCAATATGTGGAAATAACTTACGCGCCAAAATTAAATTTTCAAAAATACCATTAAGCCCTTCTAAGTGCGTCCTAGAAGATTGCTTTTGCCAGACGATTGTTTCTCCTAGAAGATGCCCTATCTTCACAAACTTTATGCAAATGGATTAATAATATTTAATCTACTACAAATAGAATCAAAAGTACCTTTGTCCAACGGTTTTGTGAAGATATTTGCCAATTGATTCTTTGAATCAATAAACTGCACAAATATTTCACCATTTTGTACGTGATCTCTAATAAAATGGTGCTTGATTTCTATATGCTTTGCTCTTGAATGTAAGATAGGATTCTTAGTGAATTTATAACACTTGTGTCTTCACATCTTATCTCAATGCATGCCTCTTCCTTTCCATAGTCTCTTAGCCACTATCTCATCCATAAAACTTGTGAGCAACAATTGCCAAGAGCAACATATTCTGCTTCTGCTGTAGATAGAGCCACAGTGTCATGCTCTTTGGAGAACCTTGAGACTAACATCTGTCCTAGAAGTTGGCATGTTCCAGAAGTACTCTTCCTGTCTACTTTACATCCAACTAAGTCAGCATCTGAGTACCCAAGAAGAGTAAAGTTTGTTCCTTTTAGATACCACAGACCCAACTTTAGATTAGTAGCAACATACTTTATACGTTTTATAGCAGACAAAAGTGATTCTCTAGGGTCTCCTTAGAATCTAGTACATAAGCACACACTGTATAGAATATGAGGTCTAGATACAGTAAGATAAAGAGGGAAACCAATCATATTTATGTAGGTCTTTTGGTCAATTTTCTTCCTCATTTCACCCTTGTCGAGTTTGATGGAAGTTGACATTGGAGTTTCAGTTCTTTTGCAATTCTCCATTCCAAACTTCTTGATCAAGTCTTTGGCATAATTTTCTGAAAGATGAATGTGCCATGTTTAGACTGTTTGACCTGAAGTCCTAGGAAGAATGTAAGTTCTCCTATCATGCTCATTTCAAATTCATCTTGCATAAACTTTGAAAAATCCTTGCAAAGACGTTCATTAGAAGAACCAAAGATTATGTCATCTACATATATTTGAACAAGTAAAATGTCTTTACCTTCACTGTTTATGAAAAGAGTTGTGTCTACCATACCTTTCTTGAAGCCATTATCCAGCAAGAACTTACTCAGTCTTTCATACTAAGCTTGTGGTGCTTGCTTCAGACCATACAGTGCCTTTTCAGTTTGTATATGTG
This sequence comes from Corymbia citriodora subsp. variegata, assembly GCA_014858505.1. Classification (NCBI taxonomy): domain Eukaryota; kingdom Viridiplantae; phylum Streptophyta; class Magnoliopsida; order Myrtales; family Myrtaceae; genus Corymbia; species Corymbia citriodora. The sequence goes on from CM026412.1 coordinate 25,726,789, forward strand.
ATCTGGCTTACTTGGTTTCTCGAATCCAGGAGATTGTTCTACATAGATTTCTTCTTTAATGAATCCATTTGAGAAGGCGCTCTTCACATCCATCTAGAATAGCTTGAAATTTTGATAGCAAGCATAAGCAAGCAATAGTCTGATTGCTTCCAATCTTGCTACGGGTGCATAAGTTTCATCATCGTCTATTCCTTCTGATTGTGAGTATCCTTTTGGCTACAAGCCTTGCCTTGTTTCTAGTCACCTTGCCTTGATCATCCATTTTGTTTTTGAAAACCCATTTGGTTCCTCTGATGGTCATTCCCTTAGGTTTGGGTATTAGTTCCCATACATTATTGCTTCTAAATTGTTGGAGTTCCTCTTGCATTGCTTTTATCCAGCTTTCATTTTCAAGAGCTCCATCCACTCCTTATGGTTCAATCTCAGAAATAAGTGCCACAATACTTGTTTCCTTTTTGTTCCTTGAACTGGTTCGAATTCCTTCATTGATTTCTCCAATAACAAGATTTTGCAGATGATTGGATTTATGCTTCCAATTTTATTTTATTTTTGCACTGCACTATCATCAGATTTTCCTGGTGATTGAGTAGTGTCCGTCTGGATGATGCTTTGATCTTGAGGTTCTCCTATGATTGCTTTCTGAGATGATTAAGCTTCTCTGTTGAGAGAAGATTTCTCTTCGAATGATGTTTTTTCCTACTTAGACAAATCTTGCTCCAGGAACTTTATATTCATAGACTCTTCCACCGTTTGAGTAGTTTTGTTAAACACTCTATATGCTTTGCTTGTGGTTGAGTATCCTAGAAAAATACCTTCATCTAACATTTCCTTAAACTTGCTTGGATGATTGTTAGCATTTTTAAGAATAAAACATTGACAACCAAAAACATGAAAGTAGGAAACAACTGGTTTTTTGCCTTTGAAATTTCATAGGGAGTTTTCTCAAGAATAGGTCTTAGAAAAACTCTGTTAATGGTGTGGCATGATGTAGAAACTACTTCTGCCCAGAAGCGAGTTACTACCTTGCTTTTAATAAGCAGAGTTCTGGCCATTTCTTGCAAGGACCTATTCTTCCTTTCTACAACTCCATTTTGTTTTGGAGTGTAGGGAGAGGAGAACATGTGTTGAAAACCATTCTTATTACAAAAATCTGCAAAATCCTGATTTTCAAATTCTCCACCATGATCTATTTTAATGCTGGAAATAGAGTAACCTTTCTTATTTTGAACTCTTTTTGTAAATTTTGAAAAGTAAGAGAAGGTTTCTCCTTTATTAGCAAGAAAGAATACCCAAGTATAGTGAGAATAATCATCTACAATAACAAGACAATACTTCTTACCTCGAATGTTTTGAGTTCTAGTTGGTCTAAAAAGGTCCATACGAAGAAGCTGCAAAGCATGATTAGTAGAAACCTATTTAATAGATTTAAAAGAACTTCTTACCTGTTTTCCCAGAGTGCATGTGGGGTAGAGTTTTGCCTTTTTATAACTTAATGAAGGCAGCCTATGAACTAACTGTTTGGTACTGACATGTCCAAGTTTGTGATGCCAGAGGTTTGCTTCTTTTTGGACTAAGATAAGACATTTGGCAATGTCTTCATTTATGTCCAAGAGATAGATGTTCCCATGTCTTCCTCCAATAAACGATTGAGATGAGTCTTGACTGGTTCCAGAATATAAGTTCTCCTTGCAATCAATTCTGAAACTAGCATCGCATAACTGACTAATACTTAGTAGATTGTAGTTTAGCCCTTTGACCAAAGAGACATTGTTGACGATAAGACTTCCAATCTTGAATGTTCCTAGTCCAATAATGTTTCCCTTAGTATTTCCACTAAAGGAAACAATTCCTCCTTTTATTCTTTCCAGACCAATGAACATTCTTGAGTCTCCAGTCATGTGTCTCGAACATCCATTGTCCAAATACCATTTCTTCTTGCTTTTGAAGCATACCTGCAATTAAAACACATACTCAAGTTCTCTTTGGTACCCAGACTTTCTTAGGTCTGCTGAAGTTAGTAGTATATGTTTTGTCTATCCAACTTTTCTGAACAGGTCTCCAGACTTTAGGACACTTATTTTCAAAATGTTCCTTTTCTCCGCAATTAGAACATTTGATATTGTTTCGACTAATAGGTTTCACAAAATTCTTTTTGAAATGATTTATGTATGCCTGTCGAGGAGGTCTCTGTGTAATTCTCTCCTTGACTTTTGAAAAATCAATTAAAGAGTCACTTTCCTTATAACACCCAAGTCCTAACTTGTCGTAGTAAGGAATTTGAATGGAAAGTATTTGCTATAAAGTTTTCAATCCTTTAGAAAATTTTGTAGTAATATTCAAATATTCCTTTTTGAAAGATTCATTTTCATTTAGTAAAGAATCTCGATTTTTCTTTGTTTCCAAAAGTTCATTTTTGAGAGATTCATTCTCATTTAGTAAAAAATCTCGATTTTCCTTAATTTCCAAAAATTCCTTTTTGAGATCATCAGCCTTTCCTTTTAAAGAAAAATTTTGTTGACTCAACTTGTAATTTTCCTTTTTTAGTCCGGAGATCCTCTTCAGAGTGGATGTTAGATTTGAACAAAGCTCATTTATATAATCTGAAACTTCTGTAGGAAGATTTGAATGACTAACCTCAATTTCTCTATTTGAGTTTGAGTCTGATCCTAAATCTGCTCTAGAATCTGAGTCTGAATGTGCCATTAGACAAATATTTCCATATTCGTCTTAACTGTTTTCAACTTCAGTATCACTCCACGTTTCATCTTTCAAGGCTTTCTTGTACTTTTCATACTTGCCTTTGTTCTTCTTCAATGTAGGACAATTTTGTTTTATATGGCCCTTCTTTTTGCATTCAAAACAGATAAGATCTTTGATAGAGTCTTCTTCATCAGCAGTTTTTCTCTGTCTAGACTGTCTGTTTTGCTTTCTGCTGTTGAACTTTCTGCCTTTCTTGTTCAACTTTCTTACCTCTTTGATTAGTAAGACAATTTCTTCGTCGTCCAGTTCATCCTTAGAGTCTGTATCATCAGAATCAACATTAGCCTTAAGCACAATGGATTTCTTACCTTTAGACTCCACTTCCTCGTTCATTTGTTATGCTTCATAGGATTGCAGGGTTCCAACAAGTTCATCAACTATCAGAGTATGGAGGTCTTCACATTATTCCAGTCTTTTGATAAGCCTCTCAATAGTTTATTGACATTCATTGGTCTTGGGACAGATTGTCTTTAATATGCGAGTCCATTTACAATTTCAGTAAATCGATTGAACATATCTCCTATGGACTCCCCCTATTCATTTTGAAGGATTCGTATTGACCAAGTAAAATATTTACTTTGATCTCTTTCACACGATTAATCCCTTCGTAGGTAATGTGTAGCCTATCTCATATTTCCTTCGTTGTTTCACAAAAAGAGATTCGATTATATTCATTAGGAGATAATGCACAGCAAAGAGAGTAGATAACCTTAGCATCTAAAGCTTGTCTCTTTGTCAATTCTTCTTGAGAGATGGTAGCTAATGTTTCTATTGTTTTCCCGTCATCTTTCCTTGTTTTTTTTCCAACTTCAGTGTTGGGTTCAATTTCTTTCTTGACTACATCCCATTCCAGTGGATCTTTTGATCTGAGAAAAGCCTTCATTTTGTTCTTCTATATATTATACTATTTTCCATCAAAGTATGGTGGTTGAGTGTTGCTCCATCCCTCAATCAAACCTGGTGCAAGAATACTAGCCATAGAGGATCTTTAACTCTGAAGTAATAAACACTTCAAAAATACTGAGCATAGAGCTCTAATACTATTGATATTGCTAGTATCAACATCTAGAGGGGGTGAATAGGTGTAGAGGGATTTTACACGCAAGAAATATAAAGCTTTTGCAATCTACAAATAGAAACTAAATAGAGAGAGTAGAGAAGATTACAAACACAGTTTATAGTGGTTCGGCTTTAGGCAAGCCTACGTCTACTCTTCAGGCAATCAGCCAATAGGCTGGATTTCACTATGTGATCAAAGGTGATTACACACTTTTGAGTGTTTACACTTGGTGATGATATGTCTCACAAAGTCACTCTTCTTGGTAATACGTTAAGATCACTCAATTATGCTATTTTTCAGACAGCTTATGAAGAATTGAATCAACTTTGGAATATATTAATCCTACCTTTCTCCTGGTCGCATCTTCCCCTTATATACTCTTGGAGCCACACTTGGCCGTTAGCTATCTCGTTGAGAGATTCGTCTTCCTTTCCTATCTTGGACAGATTTCATAAGATAAGTCTTTTTTACTATTGGAGGTAGATCAAATCCCCTTGGATTATGTTCGCCCATACAATCAGAATCCGGGCTTCCATGAGTGTTCCATCATTCTTTGGAAGTTGTCTGATGATTGATCTTGCTAATCAATTCGATATTACAAAATCAATATAAATATGGTAAGTGAAATTCATGACTGTTGGTGACCTAGTCTTGTAGGTTCATTCTGGGTCTATTAGACTGAGGTTCTGCATCTACTTGTATTCTCTATTTGGTACTCATAGACTCAGAGACTACATCTCCTCGTGTCTTTCGTCTGGTATGGGTAAACTCATAAACATCTTCTGCTTTCCTTTTGCTACATGCAAACTCAGAAGAATACGTCACCGTTGTGACTTTTCTTCCTTAGAAAATATATGATTCCTTGTGTGCATAAAATGATTTGTTAACATCAAAACTATGAGTTTTTTCAACAACAAGTACTTCAAACTTTGATGGTCCGTAAAAATCTGGAATCTCTCTCTACAGAGATAATGTCTCCATTTTTTCAATGTGAATATAATGATTGCCAACTCTAAGTCATGTGTCGGATAATTCAACTTGTGAGATCTCAATTGTTTGGAAGCGTATGCTATCACCTTACCATATTGCATCAAAATGCAACCAAGTCCTTTATACAGCACGTCACTATAAATTTCATATCCTCATGGGCTAAACGGAATTGTCAAAACTGGTGCAATAATTAGCTTATGCTTAAGCTCTTGGAAACCACACTCACACTTGTCCGTCCATTCATATTTCTTGTTCTTCTTTAGCAATTGCGTCAATGGCTTAGCTATTGTAGATAATCTTTCCACAAATCGTCTATAGTAACTAGCTAGTCCTAGAAAACTACGAACCTCAATTACTGAAGTCAGTCTTGACCAATCTATGGCCCCTTCAATCTTGGTCGGGTCCACCGAAATCCCTTCACCTAAGATCACGTGGTCAAGGAAAGCTACTTGAGCCAACCAAAATTCACACTTGCTAAACTTTGCATACATCTCGTAATTCCTTAGGGTTTGTAGCACAGTCCTTAGGTGATACTCATGTTCATTCGGACTTTTCGAATATACCAGAATGTCGTCAATAAACACAATCCATGAACCGATCCAATTATTCCTTAAACACTTGGTTCATCAAATCCATGAAAGTAGCGGGGGCATTTGTCAATCCAAACGGCATTACCGTAAACTCGTAATGACTATAGCGAGTATGGAAAGCTGTCTTTGGGATGTTCTCCTTTCAAATCCTCAATTGATGATAGCTCGTCCTCAGGTCTATCTTAGAGAATATTGACACTTCTTGGAGTTGGTCAAATAGGTTGTCAATCCTCGGCAATGGGTACTTGTTTTTAATCATCACTTGATTAAGCTGCCGATAGTCGATGCATAATCTCAATGAATCATGCTTTTTCTTAACAAACAGGACTAGTGCTCCCCAAGGCGATGCACTCAGGTGAATAAAACCCTTGTCCAATAACTCTTGTATCTGTACTTTTAATTTCTTCAACTTTGACAATGCCATCTTATACAGTGCTTTCGAGATTGGTTCCGTCCCAAGAGCCAACTCGACCATGAACTCTGTCTCTCTGGCCGAGGGTAGTCTTGGTTATTCCTTTGGAAAGACATTGGGATAATCTCGTATTACCGCGATGTCTTCTAGGTTCAGTCCTTCCTTCGACATATCACTCACAAAGGCGAAATAACCTCAACATCCTGACCTTAGCAACTTGGTTTCTTCCAACGAAGAAATCAAGGGAATCGAGGACCCTCATCAACTCCCTACACATTGGAAGCTACTATTTCCTATTGGATTAAATCGAATTCTCTTTCCTCGACAATCCATAGTAGCTCCTTGCTTGGTCAACCGATCCATATTGACGATGACATCAAAGTCATACATCACTAAAACAATCATATTTACTCTTCCTTCCCAACCATCTATAATCAATTTGCAACTAGAACAACCTATTGCAAATAAAACTGAATCCTTTAACGGAATAGAAATAACAAAAACTGTTTCCAACGGCTCTGGTTTTAGTCTCACTAATTCTACAAACCATTTAGCAATAAAGGAGTGTGAGGCTCCTGGATCAAACAACGCATAAGCAGCATAGTAGTGTAGAGATATCGTACCTGTAATCACGGTAGGCGTATCCTCCACCTCCTTTCTCGTGACCGCATATACCCTTCCTTGCGCTAGGGGTCTGTGTTGATTACCCTACGGGACACTTCTGATTAGTGGTTTGGCTGGCGATTGCGGTGCAAACAGTATCATAGGCTTGTGTGGGCAGTCCTTCACTCAGTGGCCCACCTAATCACATCTGAAATAGGTTCTTATTTGAGGGGGACATAGGGCATTCCCATGCCTCTTACCATACTTTTGGCATCCTCTAAAGGAACTCGGTGACGATTTTCCCACACCATCCCTTCTATTAGGTGGAAGAGGATACATTCCTCCCCCTACCGGTTTCTTTCTAAACTGATGATTATCCCTGCCAGACACAAACTGCGATCTAGATGCGGCTACCTTCTATGTAATGTGCTTCTCAATTATCTAAGTTCTCTCATACAACTCATTGTAATCCTTTAGTTCAATGTCGCCAAATGGTCTCTAATTTCCATCTTTAGTCCATCCCTCAACTTCTTGGCCTTATCTAACAGGTGCTCGAGCATCCACGACGCATACTTCGACAGTTTGGTGAACTTGGCCTCATACTGGTCCACCATCATCTGATTTGGACACAGCCTTTGAAATTCTGCCAACTTCTATTCTCTCATGTAGTCCAAAAAATACTTATTTAGAAATGCCTCCTTAAAGGTATCCCACACCCGAGATGTACCCTTGGGAAATACCCTTCCTTGAGTAGCTTCTACCAAGTATCGGCGTTACCTTACAGTTGGTAAACAACCATTATTAGATTTTCCTCCTCGAAACACTATAGTAAGGTGAAAGTCTTCTCCAGCTCCCTTATCCAGTTGGTCGTTGTCTCAGGGTCGCTAACCTTGGTAAACTTAGGTGACTTCAGCTTCATAGATTGCTCTACCAACTAGTGTATAGGTTGGTTACCAGTCCTAGGCCTAGGTACAGGAGCAATTGCAACAATAGTGACAGCGGTTTGAGTTTGAGCCTGTTGTCCAATCAAGGCCGCGAGGGTATGCATAATCCTATCCATCGTCGAATCTTCCTATGCTACCTCTGTTGCACCAGTCGGGACTTGTACCATCCTCCTCCTCTGAGCCCTCTGTCCTAGGGTTCTCAATTTGGGGGTATTCTAATCTGAACTACTCATCTCGCAGGACTCTCTTAACCTACATTCCAATGCCCAAACATGAAATTAGAAAATGAGACAACCATAAAATAAAGGATCACAAAAGATCCTATAATCAATCACATGCAAGCAAGGAAATGTCTTTCCTACTAACTATCACCATGCCCCATCGCAAGACCCATTGCACATTATCACTCCATCAGTCAACTAAGCTTTGATACCAAAATCAATGGGGGTTATCATACCCCGATCCTCAAGCTCGCAACAACCCCAATTCACTTGAGGTCTAACTAAATGACGTCCTAAGTACTATCCTCGACCAACTCATTTTATCTTATAATTAAGCACATAAAGAAGTGAGTAAAACTCCCCAATCAAGAATCAACAATGATAGCCGCAAATACAATAGAGGAAAGACAAAAATGCCATTTTATTTATTTGCAGGTTAGCCTGAACAACAGCAAGTATATATACACCTAACTACAAGCGATAAGCTAAGGCCTACTCAAAAAGAAACCGGCCTAGCTAACCTATCTCTATACAAGTGGGGGAGGAGCTCGTCAAAAAGAGAATAGGCCTTAGTTGCTTACTCACTATCCTCAGAAGAATCAGTCTCTTGAGTTATCGGGTCAGAGATCTCACCATTAGAGGGATCTAAGTCCATGGGATCCCAAACCTTCTCGATCGGTCCCACAGGAGGGATCGATCCATCAAAACCCCGAAGGGGACCATACAGGTGCCTCCCATCCGAAGGAATCATGCCTTAAAGACATGAGGCGCGTAATGGTCCCTCAACCTTTCATCCACCTATACCGTCATCACATGGTGCTTGTACACAAAATTGCGACCTAGGGTGGGCCGTGAGATGACAGTAATGCTCATATCCATGGGTACGCTGAATTGCACCAAGTACTACATCATCTAGGGTCCCGAAAAAAATGATAACCATGACGAGTTGAGATAAACTCGGCAAGTTAAAGTCCTAAGCCTCGGTTAAGAACTTTGCTTGCCTCGGGGTAGTCTAACATAGAACCTAAGCCTGTTACACCATCAAACACCACACCTTAGAGAAACGTTAACAGAAGATAGTTTAATAAACATATGCAATCACATGTGACCCTACTTGGCCTTGGTACACACAACCTACAGAACTGTCAATCATTTCATAACAACAATAAGAGGCATGCAAATAATAAAAACATTGCACATAACTTCCTCATATCTCGATGCCCACACGTGCTCTGATTATTAAGACCCCTTGAGTTATAACACAATCTTATGGTTGGTAGTCAACTAACCTAAGCCAGGCATCGTCCTCTTCCTTAAGACACGGCGACGTCATGGGCCATCTCCCACTGACGGCATTTCCGAAGGAGCATGGTTCCGAATTTTACCGCGACTCTACATCTAACCATTGTCAGGCGACCCAATGGTCATAGCATAACCCTGAAAGATTACCGATCATTCAGCAATGCCAAGCTCTCCTCTTAATGTGACCATGCAACACATCATCAATTAATTCGTTCTTTTCTTTGCTCTATCGTGAAGGCAACATAATCTATGCTCACACAACATGCTATTGTAGTTAATACATGTATAATGAAATGTAGCAATATTCAACAGTCACGTACAACAACAACAGTCTAAGTACTCTTGAAAATTCAACAATCAACAATTAATGGGCCATATATTTAAATAGCAGATAACAACAACAATCAATCAACAATCACTTGCACCCCATAATTCTCGGGAAAAATAATAGACATTTAACAATAATGCTAAAACATTTCATCCATTTAATATTACAAACAATAAATTACATTTCCAAAACCTTCAATTAGCAAAATAATTCCCTTTAATAATCAAGAAACTAATCACCATTAATCTAGGGAAAATTAAGCCTTAAACATAATTTCTGTAACATCCTGAAATTTCTACCTATTTTGAGATTAATAAAAAGGGTTAATTCTCGATGCACTGTTAGCTACGACTGCCTTGAATTGATCACTCAATGGTAACTAACCTATTCGGAAGGGTAATTAGGGATCGATACGTGTAAGGCTAGGGAATTTGATCGGGGGTTTACCTCTCGACCATAAGGATCAAAGAGGGACAATACCATGCCCTTACAAAGCAATTAGTGAACATAAATAAATTGATTATAGAAGAGTACGAAGCTGGATTGAGGGTGATTCCACACGACCTCGATACTCATGATAATTGACAATAAACCGATTTCCTTTTTGACTTTGTGCATAGAATAAGAAATTTATTCCTTGAGATTACAAGACAACCGAGGGTTGCCTAGGGATTTAAGGAGCTGAACGTGGGTTGAAATTATTCTACCATGAGTTAAGTTTGCGTAAAAATCCTAAAAGCCGCCCGGTAATTTAGGTCATGCTAGAGTTGTAATCGATGGATTTTAATAAGGATTTTCAATTCGATTTCGGGTATTGAAATTGTAAGGACCTCACAAATAATTATTTAGACGCCACCTCATTGATCCTTAAGTTTTTACGGTAAGATTGGAAAAGTCGGAAAAAGGGATATTGGATTGAGAAAAGTGAGTCGTGGGAAACGGGTGAGCCATGGGAAATGGGCCAAACCGTAGGCCCATTGAACTTTTCAGCCACAAGGGCTAGCCCACTTAGGGCCCATGGGATTGGTGAAATTCCCATTTTGCCATTGTCTTCTAGAAGGTTGAGTTTCCACTTTGGTTAATCTTTTGGTCAAAAAGTGACCATAGTTTGGGTTGGTTTTAACCCAACTTGCCATTCAAGTTAGACTTTTCTCTCTCCTCTCTTTCTGTCCTCTCTCTCAGCCGCACACCAGCCCTCTCTTTCTTAGCTGCACATCAGCTCCCTCCTTCTCTCTCTCATTTTCTTCTTTTCCTCTTCATTCCTCTATTTTTCTGCTGCTGTCTTCCTCTGTTTCTACTTCTGGTTGTTGCTGCCTTTGAGTCTTGCTGTTGCTGGCGCGGCTCCAGCTTGCTACTACAGCCGGGACAACTTGTGGTTGCTATCCCTTGCTGTTTTCTACTATTTCGATCACTGTTAGTTGTTGTAATCGTTGAGGGTTGTTGCTGCTGCTGTTTGGGACACAACTAGCTATTGTCAGCCCTGTTTTCCCTTTACTCAATGTCCAAACAACCGCGCCAGGGATTGTTTTGCCAAGTTAGGTTGTTTTCCATCGCTCATTGTCAATTCTAAGTGAGCCACTTGTTGTTCTTGTCACTGCCGTCATCCTGGTACCTTCGGAATACTTAACCCGTGAGTTAATTTCCTAACCCTTGATTAGGGTGCTAAACTTCATTAGAGGTTATTAGTTTAATTTTAAGCTTAGTTTGTGTTTCTAATGATAGGTAATTAGTATTTGTTAATTGTTTAATCTTAATTAGTGTTAATTGTAGTTAGATTAATTTACCCTGGGTTAGAATAAAGTAATTGTAGTTGTTTAAAGTACCATGGTTAGATTAAAGTAACTATAGTCATATTTATTAACTGTGGTTGAGTAGAGTAACCTCAGTTGAGTTAGTTAACTATAGTTGGATAAAATAGTAGATGCGGTTAATATTGATAAATTATTTATTAATTTCCAAAATAAATATTGATTATTGATTATTTTCGGAATTAATTAATTATTTTTATTTTTGGAGTAATAATTAACTAATTATTTTTGGAAAATAATTAATTAATTATTTGTGGATGATTAATTAATTTTGGATGTTGAATATTTATTGTTGGGTAATTATTAATGGAATATTTTTGGAAATAAGTATTATTTTTGGGAAGTACATAATTGATTATTTAGGTTAGTATCGGTTTTTTTTCAGTGGATTATTGTTCGTACTTTCCTCATGTGGATTATATATCGAATGCATATATATATGCTGCCTTTGATGATATTGTTTAATATGTACTCGATAGAGTAAATTCGTGGACTGCGATTGTGAATTAGGGTTAATGTATTCAGCATATTTGTATGACTACGTGTGAAATGCATTTGTATTCATGTGATTAGATGTGAAATATTATCACATTACATGTAGAAATTGTGATGAATTAACATGTACAAGCACGAATCATGTCTGCATTGGCTGCCCTGAAAGAGAATAAAATGAGCATGATTAATTGGTGTGCTTACGTGGTCACATAAAAGCCCGTCACTCGATGGGGGATATGTGGTTGACGAAGTTCGTATTATCGAAATGCCTGGCGAGGGTTCGAATATGAGTCGCAGTAGAGGCCGAGCCTATGCTCTTTGAGGAATGTTGTCTGGTCACTAGACATAGTCGTGCCCAATGGGGTGGGACGATGCCCGGTTAGGTCGTTAGACTGCAAACTTGTGTATTGGAAGTAAATTCCCCCTAAGGTTGTTAATAAATGGAACACGAGCTAGTGTGTGGTGCATGAGACAACTTGAGAGGTGTTTTGACTGTTTGATATAATTGCTGCATTGAGGTGGACACATAATAAACCGTATCATGCAGGTTCCGTGTGCCAAAAGTAAGGTAAGGATGCCTGTGATTGCAACTGTTAACTGTTAATGACTATATATGAGTTTTGGCCTAATCGTGCATTTGATGATGGTCGAATGGGTGTTCTTCTATTGTTGAATTGTTGGCAATAGAAAGATTGCATGTTTAGGGCGCACCTGAGACGAGTAGGTCTCTTAACCGAGGCTTAGGATTTTGACTTATTGAGATTTTATCTCACTAGTTATTGAATAACCATTTTCAGGTCTGTAGGATGGAGGATCGACGCTTGTTACGACTCATGGCCATTTTTGAAGGGAGTGGATTAACCCTAGCTTATTGGTTTCATTGGCTCGATAGGAAGATGCCCGTAGTAAGGACTTGTGCTTGTAAACTTCCTAGAGTTAATCAGTAGATAAATAAAGTATCACTTTGGAATGTGTTATTATTGGGTTTTCTTGTTATTCCTGCTTTTGTAATTGACTAGGGGATTATGATTCATTTCCGCGTGCGTTTAATTAAAAGATAAAAAAAACGGTTAGCGACAAATCCTGGGGAGTCACAAATCAAATGAACGCAAGAAAACAGGGGTTGTTGTGGACTCAAGGGTCAAGCCGTGACAATTTCCACAAAATTTTTCGATAAAAACTATCACAACCTGACCCTTGAGTCCGCGATAACCTCTGTTCTCTTGTGGTCATTTGATTTGCGACTCCTAGGATCCGTCGTCGACCGTTATTTTTATCTTTTAATTAAACGCATACAAAAGCGAATTACAATCTCTAGTCAATTACAGAACTAGGGATATCAGGAAAACCCAACAAGAACACCTTCAAAAGTGCTGCTTTATTTATCCACTGATTAACCTTAAGAAGTTTACAAGTACAAACCCTTACCACGGGCATATTCCTATTAAGTCAATGAAACTAACAAGATGGGGTTAATCTACTCCCTTAAAAAAACGGCCACGAGCCGTGACACGTGTCGATCCTCCATCCTACTGACCTGAAAATGGTTATTCAATAACCAGTGAGATAAAATCTTAGTAAGTCAAAATCCTAAGCCTTGGTTAGGAGACCTACTCGCCTTGGATGCGCCCTAAACAGGCAATCTTTCTATCACCAACAATTCAACAATAGAAGAACACCCATTCAACCATTATCAGATGCACGATTAGGCCAAAGCTCATATGCAATTACTAATAGTTAACAATTGTAATCGCATGCATCTTTACCTCGCTTTTGACACACATGCAACCTGCATGATACAATTTATTATATGCTCACCTCAATGCAGCAATTATATCAAACAATCATAACACCTTTCAAGTTGTCTCATGCACCATGCATTTGCTCGTGTTCCATTTATTAACACCTTTGATGGAATTTCCTTCCAACACACAAGTTAGTAGTTAACTGGCATAGTTAGGCATCGTCCCACTCCATTGGGCACGGCTACGTCTAGTGCCCAAACAGCATTCACAATGAGCATGGGTCCAGCCTCTACTGCGACTTGAATTCGGACCCCCGCTGGGCATTTCGATAATACAAACTTTGTCCACCACAGATCCCCCATTGGGTGATGGGCTCTTACGTGACCACACAAGCACATCACTTAATCATGCTCATTTTATTATCTTTCAAAACAACCAATGCAGACATGATTCGTGCTTGTACATATTAATTCATCGCAATCTCTACATGTAATGCGATAATATTTTACACGTGGTCACATGAATACAAATACATTTCACATGTAATAATACAAATATGCTGAATACATTAACCCTAATTCACAATCACAATGCACGAATTTACTCCACCGAGTATTTATTAAATAATATCATCAAGGGTAGCATATACATATGTATTCGATACATAATCCATGTGAGGAAAGTACAAATAATAATCCACTAAAATTAATCAATACTAACACAATTAATAAATAATGTACTTTCCAAAAATAATACTTTACTGCAAAAATATTCCATTAATAATTACCCAACAATCAAAATTCAACATCCAAAATTAATCAATCATCCACAACTAATTAATTACTTATTCTCCAAAAATAATTAATTAATTATTACCCAAAAATAATAACCACCAATTTCGAAATTAATAATAAATAAATTAATTCCGAAAATAATAAATAATAATTCCGAAATTAATAAATTATTATTATTTTATTCTAATAATAATAATAATATTTATTAATATTGACCATGGTTACTATTCTAACCCAACTACGGTTAATTAACACAACCACAGTTAATTAACCTAACCAAGGTTACTTTAATCTAACTGCAGTTACTTTATTCTAATCACGATTAACACTAAGCAAGCTTAATCAATAATAATAAAACACTAGTCATCATCACCCAAAAGCATTAACCAAGCTTAATATTAAACTAATCACTCCTAATGGAGTTTAGCACCCTAAGCAAAGATTAGGAAATCAACTCACAATTTAATGATTCCGACGAGATGGCGATGACGAGGGGAATGCTCGGGAACTTGCGGCATGTCAAGACAAAGCAATCTGGAACCGAATCTTGACTGAGGGCAGCTGTCCACGCGACAAACAGTTGAGAAACAGAGGAACCGGTGGCTATGGCGGCATGAGGCTGGCTGGTAGGCTGTCCGACAACTCCAGATGGTGGCTAGCAACTTCGACAACCAAGCGGCAGCTCCGGCGAAGGTTGAAACAAAACCAAGATGGGGCTAGGTGGCTTGGCGGATGGCAAGTGACGACCGAGCGGAGGTCAGGGGTGGCTAGGCTTGGCCGATCAGCTGGCTTCTGACGATGACCAAGGTGGAGGGACAACGGCGAGGCAGCAACTTGTTGCTCCAGTGTCCAGGTGGTCGGCTGGCCAGACACAAAAGGGAGAAAGAGAGAGAGTGTAGCAATGGAAAGCAGCAGGGCGATGGTGGTCCTTGAGTGGTCCGACGTTTGGCAACGCGGTCGGCGTTGCGTTGGCAACGGCACAACCATAACCGGAGCAGGATAGTAGCACCCTCGGACAGAGGAGGAGGAGAGGAGCGGTGCAGCTGGGTGGGGCTGTTTGACTCAAGGCCGGCGGACGGCGACTCATCGGCGAGCTGGCGAGACAGCAAAGCTGTGGCGGTGATGGGTGGCAGCAGCAAGAAAACGCAG
>CM026412.1:25745538-25759606 GCA_014858505.1 Corymbia citriodora subsp. variegata
ACCTAGACAGTAGTAATGTGATGCTCATACACAAAATTGTGACCTGGGATGAGTCGCATGGTGACGGTAGTGCTCATGTCCATGGGGACACTAAAACGCATCGAGTATGATGTCATACTAGGGCCCTGAAAATATTTAACCATGGCGGGTGAGATAAACTTAGTAAGTTAAAATCCTAAGCCTTAATTAGGAAATCCGCTCGCCTCAGGTGCAACCTAACCGTGCAACCTATTATTGATGACAAATAAATTGCAAGCAACCTCTACTTTGCCCTATCTAATATGCAAAGAAATCTCAACCCCAACATTAACCATCAGTAATAAAAACCACAAGTAATCTCACATTGCCTTGGCACATGTACCCTACATGATACAATATAATTAATGCTTGAACAACATTAACAAGTAGATCACATAATCAAAACACATATCAAACTTTCTCATACATAAAGCATCCACGCGTGTTTCAATTATTATGACCCATTGGGCCACAGCACAACCTTATGGTTGATAGTCTACTGGTATAACTAGGCATTGTTCCACCCTATTAGGCATGACTACATCATAGGACTCTTGCCCAAATGACATTCCATAAGGAGCATCGGTTTGGCCTCTATCGCAACATGGCAATTGACCACTTGTCAAGCAATCGATAAAAATCAAGCAACCTCAAAGGTCAACCTCAAAGACCATGGCACAACCCGAGGCATCTTCCGACAACACCAGGCTTTCCTTTATGTGACCATGCAACACAACCATCAACCATACCATTTCTTTCTTTTCACTATCGCCAATGCAACCATGGTTTGTACTCACGTAACATGCTATTGCAAATAACACATATATAATGAAATGCAACGATCATTGATGGTCACACGAATTTGCATAATTCAACAGTTTCTAGATACAACCAACAAACACCAATTCAAGTTGTTATCCAACAATCAATCTCAACCAACTAATACCATGATAATCACATAGTACCCAAAACAGTAATCGCCATTAATTATTCCCATAATTAATTAATTAATTAATTTCCACAAAATAATTTAATTATAATTAATTATTCCCATAAATTAATCATAATTAACTAATACTAAACCTCCCTTATTCAATTTAATTAACCATAAACAAGATTAGTATAATAAAATAGTGCTAAGTATCAATAACTTAATTTAATTAGCAATAAGCATAATTAAGCCACCATTAGCTTATTCTAATCCAACTTAGGGCATAGAAGACATACTTAAGCATAAACAACCCTCATTAGTCACTAAACAAGCTTAGAACTTATTAAACTACCCCTTAATACAAGATTATCCCCTAATTAAGAGATTAGAAAAATAACTCATGGTTTAAGCTAACTAGGGGTACTGGGATGACGACGACAATGGGGCTACATGTAGCTAGCTTGGGGACAAGACGAGATGACGAGTGGCGGCCGAACTTCAATAGAATAGCTTTGGCAACTATTGTTTCTCATTGAAATAGAGAAGACCAATAGTTCGGAGTGGTTGGGCAAGTCGCTGGCAATGACCAGCCGACCATAACTAGACTCCAAAGGGTAGTGGTAGCTTGGTGAGTGGTGGCAATAGCTCCGATTGGACAACAACAAGGGGTGGTAAAGGCGAAGACAATAGCAAGGGTGGAAAATGAAAAGGGAAAAGAGAGAGAGTGACGGGATGGGGATTGCCGACTAGGCGAGAGAGAGAGAGAGAGAGAGAGAGAGAGAGGGGGGGGGGGAGAGAAGACTTAGTAGCCAAGTTGTATTTAAACTTGAGCTTCAAGTCTTGAAGGAGAGCCAAGCAATCCTAGAGAGTTAAGGACCACACAAAGAAAGCTTCTAGAAGAGAAAGTCCATGGGCTGAAAAGAAAAAGAAATGGGCTTGCTTAGGCCCCTATTGGGCCGTCCAAGGTAGTGCAAGGCCCATTGGGCCATCGGCTTGGAGCTAGCCCACCTGCGAGCTCAATTTTCAGTCCAAAAATTCCTTTTTCAAAACTTTGTGGCTTACTGATAAACTTGAAGATAAATTTGGCAACATCCAATTAGTTAATCTTGAAGTCCTTGAAAATTCGATACCTAAATTCGGGGTTAAATTAAATCACCTACGATTTTAGTATGGCCTAAACTATTTGGCGGTTTTTAGGATTTTTCTCACATTTGACCCGTAATCAATAGCTTTTCAATCTATATTTAAGCCATAATTCAAATCAAGGGTGACTCTTGATTGTCATTTAATTATGAGGGTTCAATTGATCATCTTGAGTACAAAGTCTAAAAGGAATTGATTTAATGTCATTCGTAGTTTATATTGAAGTTGTGTGGTATTACCCGCAATCCAGCTTTGTACCTCTATTGAACCGATTTATTTCATTCACTAATTGGCTGGTAATGGGGTGGTATTCTCCATTTTGGATCTTTATGGTCGAACGGTTTATCCCTAATTAAATTTGCTAGTCATACCCGTATCGATTCCTAATTACGCTTTTGAATAGTCAGTTAACTCATAAATGATCAGTTCAGAGTAATTATACTAAAAAGGCATTGATTAATTTAATATTTCATATAATCCCAAAATAGGGTTGAAATTCAGGACGTCACATAGAGAGAGTGATTGATGCCTAGTATATCTAGATCCTATGTCTCTTGTAAAGGAGGTTCTACTTAAACTATCATACTTAAATGTCAGTATTGTAATAATCATATGTACTGTCACGACTTGCTCTCGGCAACGGTTGTTCGTTGAGAGGGATGGAGTTTAGGGGTCTTTACTTGTGAGCTCGCACTCGATCCATGTCGACTGAAGGCATCATTACCTCACCTTTTGATCTTGACCCATTGAGATTGAGATCAACATAAACATGAATTCTCCCAAATCCATACCCCATGTAATAGTAGGAATGTGTCTTCACTCATTCCCATGCACACGGCACATCTTACGAAAAGAAAACCGGGCGTGAGAGATGGGTTTAGGGGTAATTTTAACCACGGTAGCTCTCTTGAGAGAGTACCTACCAAAAAGATGGCATCACTTCATTATTTTGGCTACCTCTGCTCGAGTATGCTAAACCAAGGTGAGTGCTCCATGAGACCTATACCCCAAATGATGGGTGCGTTTTATTATCTAGGTTGGTTAAACAACCTAAGATAAAATGTTAAGAGTCACCACTAGCATTAAGTTTAGGGGCCAACTAGAAAGCCCAATCAAGGGTTGGGAGTTTTTTCTCGATATCTACACTAAAAATCTAGAGTTTGGAGACTTGGATTACGCTAATATTTTCTATTAATGCCTTTTCGATACCTAACAATCATCATGTTTACCTAAGATGATCATGTGTGTCTTTTACTTTGTTGTGCCATTTGAAACAAAAAGGTGACAATGCATGGACATTGATTTCATGCCATTCTAATTCTACAAAAAAATGAAAAAGAAAGGCAAACAATTTGAATTGAAATTGCAGTGCTATAAATTAACACCCAAGGAAAGCGGTAAATCTAAATATGCAATCCTAAAAAGGACAATTAAAAAGAAAGAAACCTGCACCTTGTCGAGTTTGTATATAACATAAGAGAAAACCCAAGACATATGTCAAGTAATAAATGAATAATACAAGAAAAGGTCAGAATGGACCTTGACCATCGCCCTTTTTACAAAAAGGAAAGGTTGGAAAGGACATTGACCAACATTGCCTTTAGGATCACCATCTTCGAGGGATTACCTTCTTGGACCTATTATAAACCTAATGTAAACATGTTCATTTGAAACAAACATAAAATCATGCAAAAGCAAACAAAGCATGTCAAGGAATCAAACAAGAAGAAATTAATTCGATTCAAGTTGGCATTGGGTTGGCCTTTGAGATTGTAGAGGCAACGTGCCACCATACTATCTTCCTATTCATTATTAGACATGGTTTATGGTAATCAGTCATCATTAGTGTTCACTCACAACAGCTCCTCTAAGTCAAGCGCTAATGTGTAACCCAAGTCTAACCCACAAGCATGCACCAGGTTTGCGTAAGTATCTAACAATTACATGCATGGAGCTTGAAAGTAAATATACAAGCAAGTCCAAAGACTTCAGTTCTCATCCCATCAATAATTAATGAGCCGGCATCATATCACTTCATTTATTCATCAAGCGTCAAGCACAATCACATGCACCAAATGATTCTTCAGTGATCTTTTTATTTTTTGAAACTTTTTGTGGACAAAGTTCATGAGATGAGGATAAAAAATCATGAAGACATCAAAAGTCTGTTCTACATGCATTATTTTTTAAAAATCTTAGTATACGAACATATTGCAAAGAGCAAAACAGAGGAAATTATAACACAACATCAAAGAACAAGTAATTGGACATGACCCATGGGGTAATCATCCTCATAAAAATTATAAAACATCAAGCACTTAATATGGAACAACTTTCATGAAAAAAGCTTCCTAAGAACTATATGTGAATTTATAAAAATCAAACAACACAACACAATGCATAAGAACAAAATAGGACAGCAAGATTCTAATGCAAATTCATGATGATTTAGTCATGTTGATAATGTTAAAAAATTCTCAAATTTTGTCACATGATAGCTCATAGATGACAAATAAAGCTCATCAAGGATTTGACCTCTAGATCTTCATGGAAAAATCCACACAAAATTAGCGAAATTCAGAGACGAAATGGTCCTAAATGCAATCTGAATTTTATTTTCTCCAGATTTCAAAGCAACTTTGTAAAAATGGAAAAGGGATCTATAAACTTGCAAATCAAACAAACTTGCATTGATAGATAGCTTAAGAAATTATTTAAAATTTCCTAAGAGGTTTCAAGTTTGATTAAGGTCAATTTTGTGTTCATTTACATGAACATGCGACATGGCAAGATGTAAGGCAGCAATATCAACACAAAATGCATGGCTTAAGGGTAACAACATGATGTGGCAAAAGTTGAATAAAATCATGTAGATTACCTATGCAACCATGAGCATTTTTCATGAAACATATGCCTAAATGAGCAAGCAAGGCATTCTATAAAATCATCAAGACAAACCCGATGCAATGGAAGGAATTTTTTATAACCTTGAAATCAACTTTGTTCATGCAATTAATTGATCACATGAAGTCCGATTAGCATGATTCTCACCTTTTAAAAAAAGTCTTGAGTTTCACTATAATTTTCATGAAGATATTGAAGCCGAAAATCACATTTGTAATACTAATTTCTTATAAGTGCCATTCGGATCAATATAAGGACAGTTTAGACCTAATCCAAAATCATAGGGGTTTTCATGCACTCAGTATACTCTGAAAATTTTGAAAAAATTACAGAACATAGTCAAGACATGTATGAACGAACTTAAGGCCAGATCATCACAGAAAAATCCACAAAAATTCGACAAAGTTGCAGATCATAGGAAATCAGCACGCCTAAAGGTCAAATGACGTGTTCTCAACACTTGAACCTGCTCTAATTCTGAAAAATTCACACAATGTGGGAAACATATTTTGGAACATTTTTCAATGTAGAGATCAATTTCTAGTATTTCTCATACTTGCCTTTCTTTCTTTTTCAGCAAAGGACAATTTGGTTTGATATGCCCTTTTTTCTTGATTCAAAACAAATCACGTCTTTGGCTGGGTCTTCTTTGTCCATAGTTTTCCTTTGTCCAAATTTTCTGGATTGTTTCTTGCCATTTAACTTCTTCCCTTTCTTGATCAATAAGGTGAGTTCCTCATCAACCATTTCATCTTCTAAATCTGTATCATTAAAATTAATGTTAGATTTAAGAGCAATTGATTTCTTACCTCTTGTTTCAACTTCATCATTTAGTTTTTCTACCTCATAGGACTGCAAGGTTCCAATGAGTTCATCAACATATAAGGGCGAAATCCTCAATGTTTTCTAGATAGAGATCTTAGCATTATTCAAATCCTTTGATAAGCCTCTCAGAAGTTTATTCACTTTCATAGGTCTAGAGATTGGTTGTCCTTAATATGCAAACACATTCACTATTTCAGTGAACCTGCTAAACATGTCTCCAATAAACTATCTTGGTTTCATCTAGAAATATTCGTATTGTCCGAGCAAAATATTAACTTTGGTCTCCTTTACTCCGTCTGTTCCTTCGTAATTGACATGTAGCTTGTCCTAGACTTCTTTTGTTGTTTCACGAGAAGAAATGTGATTATATTCATTTGGTGATAAGGCACATGTTGACATCTAAATTTTGGCGATTTGTTTAAGTATTTATTAATTGCATTAGAAAATTAGGAATTAATTTCTAATCCCTTAACAAAAAAATTTCATTGAAATTGCATCGCATATAAATATTAGGAGCACTTGCATTAAAATTTAGAAATTTAAAAAAAAAATTGCAAAAAAAGATTAACAAATGATTAAAAATTAATTAATTAAAAAATCGAAAAAAAAAAGAGGCCAGGAAAGGGCTGGGCCCGCCTAGCCCCCCATGCGGCCCTTTTCCTTTTCTCGCACGAGCTCGGCCCATTTCTCCTTTTTTCTTCTTCTTCCTTGGCCCGGCCCACTTGACCTTTTTGTTCCTCTCTTCTTGATCATTGCCTACCTGCAGAAGCATAATAAAAAATGAAGTGTGCAGGTCAGAGCAGCAACAAGTCAAAGCAGCAGGTTGCAGCAGAGAAGGCAGGTTAGAAATCAGCAGAGGAGAGCCGAAAGAGGGCAGCGGCAGGGAAGTGAGGAAAAAGCAGAAAAAAAAAAAGGAGAGGGCAGACGGACGGAGAGGGGGAGTTTTTTAGGGTGAGAAAGAGAGAAAAACATAGAGAAAAAGGGAGAAAGTGGTTCGAGACCGGAGGAGAGACCAAGAGAGAGAGAGAGCAAGGGAGAGCCAAGTGAAAGGAACCAGGTTCTGAAAAAACCAGATTTGAGAGGACTCCAGGGTGGCTCAAGAGAGGTTCTTCAGAGAAGGCTCTGGTGAAGGTGAGCAGGAGCTGAAGGAGGTGTCGTTTGGGAGAGAGCGTCAAGGATTCTGGACGGGATCCTGGCTTCGACGAGAGAGCAGGAGAGAGTCCGAGTGAGGTGGTGACTAAGGAAGAGCAAGAGAACTTTAGTCGACGCCCTCGGTCACGCGTGAGCTCCATCCGATGGCTCCTTAGCTGGCATCTTCAAGCTGAACCAGGTAGGCCTCCCTCGAGCATCCCTATTCGTTGTTGATGAAGTCGTGGGCCGGAGCTCGCGTCGACTAGTCCGCGCGAGCCCCGGCCCTTGTTGTCCCTCCATTAAGGTTCCTCTGCATTTTGCCATGTCTAGCTAGAAGCCTAGTCCCGGTCTAGGTTCGGTTCGAGCCAGGAACCTATCGTTTTACTCATGCCTGCTAAATGTTTGATGAAATGCTTCATAGAAAGCCGAAGTGTGTCTGTACTTTTAGTCGAAAACCAATATGTTTTCATGCCATTTTTGTTGGAAATTTCCGATAATGAGCTTACATTAATTAATTAATTTTCTATTTTATATAATTAGGTTAATGGATATTCTAATATATTTTAAATATTAAAGTGATCTTATTGAGTTGGGTTTTGGCATCTATTAATTACAGGCCTAGTTGAGCAGTGAAGTGTAGGCAATTGTGTTTAACTGAAGTCCCGTAATGGGAGGGGCCCAGTTGACACGCTGTTGATTAGGGTTTGCTAGGTCCCCTCTCTAGCCTATAAAAAGGTAGAATATACCTATCAGTCGCTTAATCCCATTAAAGCTGCTAAACCGAAATAGGTCATAGAGAGGAAGATCCAGCATACCGACAGATCACTGATCATATTAGGTTGATCCGTTTTCAGTCAAGTGAGGTCATGGCTCAAATAAGTGTGTGTTTAATTCCACTGTACATATTTCGATTCTTGGTATTTTATAATCATGTATGAATCGAATTCGTTCTTAATTTAATGATTGTTCATATTAAGAAATTCTACATATGGTATCAGAGCCTGTCATATATGATTGTAAAACCCAAATTTTTTTTTTTTATGAACAAATTCGAAATTTCCTCTCTTTAACCTAATGTTGTCGTTATTTTCTCATGTGGACTCTTTCATCAATTGATTCTGAAACCTTAGGGTTTTATTCTACATGTCGAGATCTTTCCAACCATATATAATTTATAGATTTTCGTTGAGAATTGAGAGAGAATTTCGAATTTGAAATTATAGGGTTTGTACCTTAAAAAGTTCCAATTTTATTTAAATTACTTGCAATTGATTGAAGTATGTTATAAATTGATGCATGGGTATTGTTATATATATGCTTTACAATTGTTTAGTTGCATTAAAGTGAGTTTTTTTGGCCTTAAACTTGAGAAAATTGATTTTCGGCCATGGGTATAGGATCCGAAAATTTTGAAGTTTCAATATTGATGATTTGTTCGATTAATCTTCGTTTAAATCACTCTAATCAATTTATAATGATATTAGAAGTAAAACCCATGGAAAAATTTCATTAAAATCAACCCTAATATGTGTTTTTGAGCTTCGGGTCGAAACCGAGTCATGTGACCTAGTTTGTAGAATTCGTGACTCAGTTGGAGGTTGAAGAAGACCTCTAGCCGGGTCGAGCTGTCTTTTGTGGGCCTATTTTTCGGCTTTCTGAGATTCTAGGCGCAAGCCCAGCCGGGCCAGACAGGCCGGGCATCCAAAGTTCCTGGGCGCAAGCCTAGGCGGGTTGGGCTTCCAGATTTCTGGGCACAAGCCCAGAATCCGGGATTTTGGAATAGGCCCATGCGGGCCGGTGGCCAGAATTTTCTAGCCCGAGCCTACTGTGGCCAAAAAAAAAAGAGTAAAAAAAAGTTGGCAAAAAAAAATATTGTTTAATAAATGTAATATGATTTTGGGAAGCACATGTTGTTAAGTGCTTCATATTGATAAATTTTGGGCATTAATTAAATGGAACATTATAAAAAATTTTGGAGTCCCTATTAATGTAAATTAGTATATACAATTACCTGCCCAAATGGGGTTATTGTGTATATTAATTTGAAAATTGTATGAAGATAAATTCCTAATAAAAGATGGGATGTATAATTGAAAAATATTTATCCGCCTAAAGGGGATAAATTTTTTGAAAATTATATGTAATTCCCTTCTATATTAATATAGTAGAGATAATTGATGGGGATGTATGATTCAAAAGTTTTATCTTCCTAAATAGGATAAATTTTAGAGTTATGTGTAATTCCCCTCTATGTTGAGATAATGGAGATGTATAATTTAGAGGTCTTGTTTGCACAAAGCGAATAAACCCTTGATAATTATATGTAATTCTCCTTATTATCTCTATATATTAATATTATGGATATGTATAATTTAAAGGATTTGTCTGCCCAAAGGAGATAGATCCTTAACAATTATATGTAATTCTCCTTGTTGTTGTTTTACAAACTTCATGCTGTGGAAAATAATGGTGCATCATACGCTCTGCCCAAAGGAGAGTTTATAATGTACTAATTATTTTGTGGAATAACTTATTGCCCATAATTAATCATATTGCATTATGTGTGACAAATAGTTACTTTTGCTGTGAACAACAACAATGCCATAGTTGAGATGTTAACTGAATCAAACTTCAAGAGGTGGAAGCAAGATATAGAGCTTGCTTTGGGAATTGTGGATATCGACTTGGCTTTACATGAGAATGAACCTCCCAAGCCCAATGATCAAAGTAGTGCAAATCAAAAGGCCCATTATGCTAGATGGGAAAAATCCAACCGACTAAGTCTCATTGCTATGAAGAGATCCATTGATGAGCATCTCATTAGTATTTTACCGGAAAATACAAATGCAAGACAGTTCCTCGAAACAGTGGGAGAACGATATAGAGTCTCGGACAAGGCTGAAGTTGGAAATTTGCTGAGTGAGTTAACAAATATGAGATATGATGTTGCCAAGGGTGTTAAAGAATTTATACTGAAGATGGTCCACATTCAATCCAAACTCAAAGCCCATAAAATAGTTCTTTCTGAAGATTATATTATGCATCAAGTCTTAAATGTTCTGCCGGCCGCCGCCGGAGCTTATGGCCGGCGGCGGCCGACGTCAACAGGGGTGAGTGGCTGACAAAAGGGCGGTCTCGGTGAGGAGAGAGGAACCATGGGGATTTCAGTTGGAGTCGAAGGTCTTTCGGATCAAAGAAAGAAAAGAAACGGAGGAGGAAGAAGAAACGCAGGTGAGGTACGTCGGGAGGTGGAAGACGTGCATGGGGGCAAGAACTTGCAGCAAAAGAAAGAAATAAAAAGATTAAAGAAAAAAAAAGGCCAAAAATAAAAATAGGGGGCAAGGAGATGGGCTTCGCCGCAGGCCCGCTTCCGTTAGGCTGAATTTGTCGCGGGCCGGGTTTTTAGTTGGGGTGGAAAAATAGAATTAGAAGAAAAAAAAAATTTCATTGGCCTTTTTCTAAAAAAAAGTGGGCTTTTTTGTTAGTCTCTAGTGATTTAGGGCCGGGTCTTTTGACCCAATCTGAATTATTATTATTACTATTATTTTTTTAAAAATCAAAAAAATTTAAAAAATTCAGAAAATAATAAAAAATATTAAAAATATAAAAAGAATCATAAAAAATTCGAAATTTCAGAAAATTCATGGAAAATTCAGAAACCTAAAAATTTACAAAAATTTTCGAAAAGAAAATAAATAATATTTTTTTTTAAATAATGATAAAAATTCCTAAAATATTAAAATATCATAAATTCCAAAAAAAAAGAGGAAAATTTAAAAAATCCCAAAGAAATTCCAAGTTTGTTTTAGAGTTCCCTAAGAAGCTCTAAAATGTTTCTTGGATAATTTTCTCTTAAAACAAAGTGTCGAAAAATCATCGGCTTAAGATTATACTTAAAATTGAACAAGCCCTTACGGTTTCACTTTAGGGTTTTAATTATCGTCGGATATAATTGCTCTTGCATGCATGCTTAGGATGTGATGATTATGGTTTCCCCTTTACTGTAATTAGGATTACCATTTATTTATCTTTTAATGCTAAGTGCTTATTTTCCCTTATAATTTATTTAATGCTTCCTTTAATTGCCGATTACTATTTTAATGATTGTGCACCCACATAATCACCTCACATGTTAGTGGTTAAGCATAAAATCAATCCAAATTGCCTAATAAAAGTCTTTTTGAAATGAACAAGATTAGGTACCGAAAGGGCACTGATTGGCTAATTAGTGTAATCAAGTCCCCGACCATAGACTCTATGGTTGCGTAGAAAGTAAGGCACGCTCCTATGCCTCACTTGATTTCTAGCCAATCCCAATAGGCTAGTGGCGACTATTTATTTGAAGATTTTTATGAACACCCAATGTCACGAGGGGTATGGGTTTCGGAGAGCCCACATTTAATTAAGGGTCATGGACCCACATTTTGGGCAATACTCCTAAATCTATTTATTTAGATATTTATTTCCCCCATAGGACGGAAAAAATAGGTCGCGACAGCATAGTAAAGAGAATAAATTACTTTTTCATTTAATGCTTCTCTTTTTGCCAGCTTTTCTTTTGAAAGAGCGGTGGAAGGTTCTAAAGATTTTCCATCATCCTTCTTCATGGCCTTCCCAGACTCGATCATAGGGTTGATCCCCTTCTTGACAACGTCCCATTCTTGAGGGTCTTTTCCCCCCATTCTTGAGGGTCTTTTCCCCCATTCTTGAAGGTCTTTTGATCTAAGAAAACCTTTCATCTTATTTTTCCATATGTTGTATTCCTTTCCATCAAAGTAGGGTGGTCGAGTATTGCTTTGCCCTTCAATCAATCCTAATGCCAAAATACTAGCCATAGAAGACCTTTAGCTCTGAAGTAAAAACACTTCAAAATAACGAGCACGAGGTTGTGATACCAATTGAGGGTGCTAGTATAGACACTTAAAGAGGATGAATAGATGTAAATAAATTTTTATGTCAAATCAATCAACACAAAATGTGGATGTAACAAATGCAAAATTTAAAGTTAAAGTTTGTTTGGATGAAATAGATTTTCAATATTTGCAATCAAAAATTAAAAGTGTAAGGGAAGAGAAGATTGCAAACAGTATTATATTGGTTCGGCTTTTGTCAAGCCTACGTCCACTCTCCCACACTATCAGCCAATAGGCTGAATTCCACTATGTGGCCAAACAAATGATTACAAGCTCTTGAATGCAAATACTTAGTGGTACAATCTCACACTAAGTCACTTCTTTTTGCAATTCACTCTAGATCACTCTGTTTTTGCACTTTGTGAGACAATTGGATGAAAGGACAGAATCAGACTTTGGAAATTTAAATTTGCTCTTTATCTTCTACTGACCGTATATCCTCCTTAAATACCCTTCAAACAAAAACTAGCCGTTGGCTATCACTATGAAGGATTATCTTCAATTTTCCTTCCTTTGACAGATTTCATTTAGAAGGATTTCCTAACTGTTGAAGACAGATTAAATCCCTTCAGATTCTAGTCACCCATACAAGCAGAATTTAGGTTTCCATATATATTCCATCCTTATTTGGAAATTGTCTCAATGATTAATTTTGTCAATCAATTGATTAGTAAAATCAATATAAATATGGTAAATGAAATTCATAGCCGTCATGGGTCCTATCCTGTCTTTATTTTGGTCCTTAAAGTTCGTTCTAGATCCCTAACAGAATGAGATGCTGCGTCTGCTTTTGGGTTAATATAGAATCTTCTATAACAGATAGACTTTGCTGAATATATAAACACATAAGTCTCCTTCCACAATATGTACTAGAATATCACTTGAATAAGATTTGGAAAGTTTTGTTGGCATCAAAATTAAGAGTTCTTTTTCTACAGAAAGCCAAAATTTGACTCGGGTTGACTTTTGATCCATGGGTTGACCAGAAAGTCAACTATTTGACTTTTCAAGTTTTCATGTGAAATGAATAGAAAATTTTCTTTTAAGGTTAGGCCAACAAACAAAATTAAAAAATGACACTTTTTGTCCAAAAAATAGGTTCTATCACGATTGGAAACCCCAATTTCAATTTTTCTATTTTTATTGACACGTCGACTAAAACTCAGGCATTAACAAGTATAGATAAAAAGTGAAAAAAAATGTTACTTTATTGTGGGTTGATTTAAGAGATGAATTAATATGAGAAAATATTCCAAAATCCGGACAATTGTGTGATTACGAGATCTTGTAAACAATAGCAAATAACTGATTGATCTTGCTATGGGAAGTTGAGACACTTTATTAATGAATTAGAAGTTTAGGGATTAGATTATACAAATTGCAATAGTTTAAGCTCTTGTGACTTTATCTAAAAAATTGTAAGAGTGAATTCTTTGTATACTTTCGGCGGAGTTTAATCCAACAATAGTGCAAAGTTAAAAATCTTATACCTGGTTTGTCGCTGGCGGAAGCCAAACAAAGAGAAAAAGAATCACAGATTAAAGTTACAAGTAAGTAATCAAATCTCCGCTTTTTTTGTGTTTTATAATCCCTCTTATTGTCCCTTCAGAATTGAATTTAACTAAACCTCCCCACAAGTGTTAGGAAAACAGACATACCCTGTGCCATTTCTCTTATCAGCAAGAACCTAATTCGTCAGCTTCTTGGGAATCACACAGCATAGTAAGGTTTCGGTTTCTTGCCAGACCACTTTGTACTTCCATTATTTTTCCAGAAAATTCATGACCTTGTCATTAGTTTCATTAGTCACTGAACATTTTTTCTGTTTTAGCGGTGTGTCAATGATAGGTTCAGCAGAATAATAAATTTGTGCCGATGATCTCATATTTGATGTTTGGGAAATGCTTGGTGTACTGAACTGGTTTACATAATCAGTAGTTGGGTGTTTGAATATGAGTCGCTTCTTTAGATGTCCTTCAGCAATAAGCTATTTGAATGTATCAATTTCGTAGATCTGTTCTAGCAAAACTAGCACCAAGCATTGCTTATAGACTTCTGAAACTTCTCTTTCTACTTTTCAAGTGGGTTCCGCTCATGCAGGGGAGCAAGACGAAATAAATCTCATTCACTGTAATGGAAGAATTAGAGCAGTGTTAGGATCCCAAAATTTTAATGAACATATTGAATGAATGCAACAAGAAGT
>CM026412.1:25759706-25794115 GCA_014858505.1 Corymbia citriodora subsp. variegata
AGCCTAGGTTTGCTTAAAGTGTTCACGAGTTTGTGCATGAGAACAGAATACAACCAAGGAATAATAGAATCGATTATTTACTTGTGACTTTTGCCATTACAATAGTATCGTCCAAGTTGATTCGGCTTTCACCCTTTATGCAGCTTGAGCAATCATTGAAGCAACCTCTAGTCTTTTTGCATTATTCTAATAAAAGTTTCGGCAGACATTTAAAACGACTGAAATGGTCATCTTCGAGCTCAATCTCGATCGGAACAGCGAAGGTGGAGGTCCATCTTCAAGCTTCCGATGGCTCTGCATTCATTATCCATTTCCACCTTAAGCTTTTAGGCAGTTAGTAATGACCTGGCAACAATCCCAAGCCGGAATAAAGCTTGTTGCTGCTCGATCAATTTTAGATGGTTATAATTGTCATAAGCTTTTGTTTAGACAAACCCGTTTATCGGTTGGAAATGACCCAAACAATCAGCAACTTTCTCCTCCGTCAATTCAGTTACTAATCGCTAGACACACGATATAAAATGGATGATTTCTTCAGCTTATTGCTTTTAGTTGATAGTTGCCTCCTTTCCTCTTTTTTTTGTTACTATAAAGTCTAGTCCATGCTGGCACGTGATGAGTGATTTGGCATTTCTTTAACACGTTCTGCGTTGTGGTTTGGCCGGTAAAGCCGAACAAAAAGCGACTTGATTATCAAGTGATCGGCTTTAGCAATGATATGCGAAACTGAAGCCATCTTATGATTAGTTTTTGCTATGAATATAAAAATATGAAAATTGTTTCTCAAAAGTGTTCCAATCAACCTAATAGCATGCGAGTAGATTGACATCATGTGTAGGCAATTTTCATGTCCCTTCTAGGACAAGCTAAAAAAATGTTTTTTTAATGAGTTTACGTACAATGCCTAGTATGATACATGCATAATCATTGTGATGATTGCAACCGTGGCAGACGCTATGGCCTTGCGAGCTCTGTTATAGAGCTTGGTGTCACGACCTACCTTTTTCGTCCAGAGGGGAAAATGGATAAGTTTAGGAGTATTCCCTAAAAGTTGGGGCTACGACCCTTGTTTTGGGCGTGACTTTTCTTAAGCCTATGCCTTACGCGATGTCGGAGTATTCAAATTGATGTTATAAGAATTTTCTAATGAGAAGTCACCATTAGCCTATTGATTCAGCTAAAAACCTAGTGAGGCATGAGAGTATAACTCATTTCGTACGCAACCAAAAAATCTAGAGTCAAGTACTTGGTTTTATTAATTAATCAATTAGTGCCCTTTCATATATAATCTTATTCAATTCAAAAAGATTTTTGTCAGGTAGTCTACATTGATTTTAGACCTATTCATTAACATGTGAGGTAATCATGTGGGTTCACAATTATTAGAATAGCAATCGACAACCAAAGGAAACGTTAAATAAATTGCAAGGGAAAATAAATAGATAGTACTAAGTGATAAATTAATGCTAGTCTTAACTAGGCCAAAGGAAAGCCATAACCATTATATCAAGAGTGTGCAATCAAGGGCATCTGTCTTTAAGGACAATCAAACTCTAAGATAGAGTCGTAATGATTTGTTCAAATTTGAGGTTAAATCAAAAGGCTCACTTTTTAAAAGAAGATTACCCAAAAACTATTTTTTAAGCTTTTTGAGGAATTCTAATTTTTTTGAATTTTTAAGGAGTTTTTTAAATTAATATATATTTTTATGATTTTTAATATTGAGAAAAAGAACTCGGGTCGGGTCAAGAGACCTGGCCCGACCAAACCAACCCGGACCCTATCGGTCCGGGTTGGATTAAGATCCGGATTGGGTCTATGGCCTGCTCATAATTAATTAAATTGGTCCATGAGAATTTTAAGTTTAGCCCATCAGCCTCCAGCCCACTTCCATTTTCTATTCTCAGCCCAGCCATCTCCAGCCGACAACAAAAATCAGCCCATTGTTATTTCTATTTTTTGGTTTTTGGTTTTTCGCTTTTTCTCTTTTCTTTTTAATTTTCTTTTATTCTTTAATTATTATTCTTCTTCTTCCCTTCTGGTCCTCTTCCTCTCTTCGTCTTCTTCTTGCCCGAAGCTCACCCAAACAACAACGCTGTTGTGAGTCTTCCGCTGGCATTCGCGACGCCACCAGGACACCGCCCGGCGTCGACTTGATCAAAGAATGAGGTAGCCCATCACGGCTGCCGTGATGGGCTACCTCATTCGAACGGTCACCCAAGCTCAAAACTTAGGCCTCGACACCCCTGCTGGCCGAAAACGATTCCACAAAGACGCTTCCCCCCACGTCCACTTGATCAAAGAATGAGGCAGCGACGGCCACAGACGCAGCAACCACGTCGAGGACGGATATTCCCAACCAGATCGTTCAGATCTAGTCTAGGCATTGTATCGAACATTTTGGGGGCGCGCTACTCGACGACGGATTTTCGGCTCAACCGAAACATAAACCCGCACCAAGACTCTCGCGACACAACAACCAGAGGAAGGATGGACGGGGCCGGGGTTCGCGCAAGCCGGTCGACCGCGAGCTGCAGGCCGGTGCACCCGTGCCCAAACCAGAACAAGAAACAGGGCAAGGCTTACCGGTTCGGCTCAGGCGAGGTAGCACGGCGGCGAGTCGTGGTCTCGGTTCAGGCGCGGCTACCAGCGGTCTTTCTCTCCCGTTTGCCTCATTCGCTCGACGTCTCTTCCACCGCTCCCTCTCTCTTGTTCCCAGATCTCTCTCCCTCCAAATTCCTCTCGAACCAAGTCCTCCTCTCTCCCTTTAAGCTCGGCCAGCAGACGCGCATGGCCCCTGCCACCGCCAGCCGTCCTGCCGACCTGCCCCCGACCGCCAGCCTTGGTCGTCGCTGAGGTTCCTGTCTCTGTACCTCCTCCCTTTTCAGAAGGCGTGAGCTGCGCGAAGAGAGGAAGAAGAGAAGGCGTGCGGGCCGGGCCGAGAAAAGAAAAGGGCCGGGCAGAAACGGGGGGAAAAACTAACAAAGGAAAAGAAGAAGGGGCCGGGCTTGGTTCTCTCTAGCCCGGCCCTGTTTCTTTTTTTTCCCGCAACTCTTTCAACAACTTTTTTTCAATTTTTTTTAAATAAAAAATAATTTTAAATAATTAATACAATTAATGCAAACGTTCCTAATATCTATATGCGATGCGATTTAATAAATATTATTTTTGTTGGGGGTTAAAAATTAATCTATAATTTTTATACGATTAATGAATAATTAAACGGTTGTCAAAATTTAGGTGTCGACACTCGAACATGACCCTAGGAGCTATATAGTAAAGCTCAGCCATTGCAGCCATGGCCGTGCGAGCTCTGCTACAAAGCTCGGTGATGGCAGCCTCAGAAAAGAACAAACAAGGAATAGGGAGAGAGTCTTACCAGACCAAATGATAAAAAGAAAGGGAGGGAGGGAGGGAGAATGGTGAGGCCAATTTATTAGAAAAAGAGGAGGGAGGGGTTTAAGTGCAAAATTATATTGTGTGATTGAGTGCATAGATGCATCATAAAAGCACCAACAAATGACCGCTACTTATCGAGTCCTCGTAGCAAGTAATCATTACTCATATCTACGTAAGGAGAAGTAAACTCATGGCCTTACAACTTTAGGTTGGCGTAATTTTTGGGGGGACATTAATGAATTCTAGATTAAAACATTCGGTCACCTGTTCAAATTCTATTAAGGAGATATAAACTTCTTTGATTCTTGTCAAACTTCTTAGGATGATTGATTGGGCAATTGTTTATGGGATTTGCAAAGTGTTTCATGGCCTTTAAATAGTCAGGTCTGCATGTTCGTGCCTCGAGATAATAAAAAAGATAAAAATGTAAAATAAATTCATGGCCCTAGAACTCATTGGACTTGCATTTATGTCATTGTTGCCTTAAAATAAAATTTTCTCATTGGGAGGTAGGATAACATACCGATGTCATCATGCACAACTCTTTTTCTTTCCAATTCTATTAAAATAATTAATGACTAAATAAAAACTGAAGGGATAGAAATATAAAATAAAAAAGAAAAAAGATCTACAGGTGTCAATAAGGCAGAGTCCAGGTATCAGTTTCTAATAAGCCCAAAGTAAACCCAACGAATGAGCACCAATTCGATTTTCACACTTGCTTGCAAGATGTAGTCTTGAGTTGGCCAATAAAATAAGCAATCTGATGTTGACATCATATATTGTGTCCAAATTTTATTCAGACATGTGATGAGAAGTCAGCAGCATTAACATCTGCTTAACTAGATTACATGAAATCGATCTGCAAATGAGCAAAGAGAGAACGGATGAAAGGGAAAAACGAAAAGAAAGAAAGCCAACGATTGACTACACCATATCCAGTATGATGCAATGCATAATTTGAGAAGAAAATAAGAACTCTAAACAAGTAGTTTCATATGCTACCGCAACATGCCAACTCTTCGATTTCTATGTTCCAAAGGGTGGCGTTGAACTTGTCTGTCCTGTGAGAAAGGAGGAGCCACACGTGAGTGATGATTTCTCCACCCCGCCTCAGCGACTTCGTGTGGTGGTATTGCTGGCAATTGTACGCCGCAAAACATAGCATCTCAACCCAAACACTGCGGATGACCTCCCATTTATCTGTAGTATTATTCAGCTCTCTCGCGAGTATCCGTGCTTCGTCAAGGACATTCCACCCTTTGGTGATGAGTGCTTCGAGGCTCGCCTCAGAGACACCTTCTTGTAGGGGATTGGACCCCGATAGAGCTGTCAGGACGTTTTCTTTGTTGTGCTGCTTTTCGGACAGGAACTTCATAAACCTCGTGTAGGCATGGCTGAAAGTGATGTCGGTCGTGGTCAAAGAGAGCATGTTAGGATGTCGTACCAGAAGGAACATCATGTAATCTGATATCAGTTTACTTGCCTCCTTATGGTCTGATTTTTCATAGCACGAGTAGTAGCAGACATGTGTTGCAATGTGCCATATGATGATGCTTTTATCAAATGTCTTCTCGATACTCCATTTGAGCTTATCCAGAGAGATGCAATGCCAAGTGACCATTCGCCTCTTTTCGTGAAGGGTTGATGGCGTCTCTTCGTTTCAAACTTTTTCATGTCTTCAAGCAATATTGTTTTCAAACATTTGGGAATTAGTACAGGATTCGGTGTCCAATGTTTCCTGAACTTCTCGGCCATGCCGAAGAATTTGAGGATTGTGAAGAGCCAGGGCCTCTTATCACTTTGGCAGAAATCAATAAAATTAAATTGCCGAATTGTGTTAGACCATCTTTTCTTCTCCAGAGATCGTTCGACAAGGAAGTTCAGAAACTTCAAGACCACTGGAAACTTCAAGACCATTGGATTCTTATAGTGCTTAGTACTCTTTATAATCATCCAATCCGAACAGAATAGCTTCAACAACTGATAAGTTTCCAGAAGCACGACTCCAATCAGCAGCCCACACGTGTAGATAACATACGGATCTCTCAAGTGTTTCTTAAAGAAAAGCCCCATGAATTCGCCGAAGGTCAACAGCAAACTGAAATAACCGATGATGCGGAGCGTGATCCCGCACTTGGTATAAAGAACTGGCGCTTTAGTGTAGAGGACATCATACATGAACCCGAGTTCCATATCAGTTATCAAAAATACTTCTTCAGCAGTGCATTCATTGATCAACTTATTACGATGCTCCATGAAGAAAGGGTGCTTCAGCCAGTCCACAAGGTGAGGCTTTAAGCAATCAAACCGATAGTAAGCCTTCAAGAAAATCTCCAGACGGGGAACATCTTTAGGGAAGTTCATCAATGCAGAGGAAATGTCCTGTTCTTCATCGAAATCTGCTAGCTTCATGGTTGTGTTCTCATCGTACACGGAATAGAGCGCCCAAATTGTTTCTCCATACTTGATTATACCAGCAACAAACATTGGAAAGTACAGTGTCATCTGGATGGAGCTCTTCCAACTTCGCATCACGATCCAGATCACGAAAGAAAATGTGATGACGAGGTTCAGTACACGCCTCAGGCTGAGCCAGTTATCTTCCACTGAGTATGCGGTGATGCTATCTGGATTCCCCAGCAGCAGTAGAATCAAAGGCGCCAACAGTGCTTTTAGCTCGGTATCGTACTCTTCCTCGGAATTGTTGAGGGGGGCTGTTGTGAGCTTGCTGAGGGCGAGCGTCGCAAAATAAGAGGATAACAAATAAGATGCCCAAATTAAGAATTTGATTTTTGCGGCACTTGAGATTTTTCTGCGGCTTCCGACTACAGCAAGAACGATCTGGAATATCAAGCCGAGTAATACCAAAAGTTGGATGCTCCAGTCGTCCCAAAGACACGTCATCCAGGACGCCCATCCTTTAGGATGGTATCCTGGACACAAAATACAAGTTATTGTGCTGTGGCACTCAACATCTGTGCTTGCCCCGTTCATCACTGTCACAAGTCCTTGTGAAATAAGCCTCGATGAGAGAGAAAAGAAGGTGGTGAGAGACCCTCTTGCCCCGTATTAGACTTTAAAATCCTTTATCAAGCTGACAAAAGATGATGCCACAGTTAACAATTTCGCTCAGTTGCTGTAAGATACACAGAAATGTGTTCATTGCCATTAGCTAACAGATACTTGGTATCACTTTCGTTGGCAGCAGGTACTATTACTATTATATGACCTCTTGCGTGTTTATACGATCGCTTACTCCTCATCCCCTACACATTTTTACATATGTTTTTCCT
This sequence comes from Corymbia citriodora subsp. variegata, assembly GCA_014858505.1. Classification (NCBI taxonomy): domain Eukaryota; kingdom Viridiplantae; phylum Streptophyta; class Magnoliopsida; order Myrtales; family Myrtaceae; genus Corymbia; species Corymbia citriodora. The sequence goes on from CM026412.1 coordinate 25,766,402, forward strand.
TTAAAAATGATTGTTGTACATTTAGATACTAATGGAGGAACGACGGATCTCTAACAATAGTGTCATTAATCAATAACATTACAACATACTGATCTTGGCCAGTTTCCATTTCTCATTTTGAATGAGATTCTTTTTCTTTCCTTGATTTTTCATTTAGGACACAGTTTGACATTAGTTATTTTCTTAATTTTTACCTATACGGTTAGTTTTTACTTCTCGTTAAACTCTAGGAGTAAGGTTCCTGATCTGGTGATGTTAACTAATCTTTCTTAATGAAATCCTTCTTCGGTAAAATACCCAAATCGAGGATAAAAAGATTTTAGGAACCTTAGGTGGATTTGCAAAATTCGAGGTGCTGCAATGATGAAAAGTTATTTATGATACAAATTTTAATTCTAGAAAAGGTTGTTTGAGATGATTGAATGTATTACTATTATCATTATGTTGAAGGCAGGGGGTCCACTAGTGTATACTATTCATCTTTTCAATGTGGAATTGTTGTCTACATAAAAAGTAACCAAATTTACCAATGATAGTGTAATTTTCATTCTCTTCCATGAGGGAATCATTGCAAGTTAAATCCTATAGGTTGGTCGTGAAAAATTGTTTTAACTTCTCCTAGAGCACAACATCCCTTCAACTCGAGTTAAAAATTACTAGCCAATTATTATGATTTTCTTTATTTTTAACTGAAGAATGAACCTCCACACAAGGTGGTTAACTTGGATGGAAGGGATAGTTCTTGAAGTGCTTTGAGAGAACATGTCACTGATTTATCTTGTAGGGGTAGGCTTCGCAATAGTTTGGTTCCTTCATACGTCGGAGATCCAAGAAACAAGTCCATAACTTGAACCCAATAACCTTTTGTGAGTCAACTAGATATGGCTTCTTTAAGCTCTAGACATCCAATGTGGGATTTCACTTTACACACCATCCACGTGTGCATTTAGAATTCTCCCTCTTATGGGGGAGTCACTATCGCATTGGGCCAAATTGTTTAGAGAGTTGTAATGTCAATGTTCAGAAAAGAGTCCCACATAGGAAACTAGAAGGAAAACAATAGGTTTGGATATGAGAACACCTATGGAAGCGTTGTTTGAAGTTATGGGTCTCAAGCGAACATTATCTATTGGATGGGCTTCATTATAATTAATCTTGACTGGAACTTCGGCCATCTAGGGTTTGGCTGATTGTTGGAAGTTGGCTGCTTTGTCTGGTCAAGAGAAATAGGGAATTCTTATAAAAATTCCAAACTTTTGAAAAAAATAATGCCTTGCCTTCATTATGGAAAGATGAAGGCACTATTTCAAGGAATGTACGTACATTAATGCTACGAAAAATGGTGCATTTCAGTTCTGAAAATAGCAACAAAGCAATCTGGGTGAGAATGAATATCATGTACTCGTTGCAATGGGGACAGAAATGGAGATAGATATGATCACTGAACTGCATATGGCTGCTCTGAACAAATTTGTGAATAGGTGGCTACACTCTGGGACAACCATTGCAATAACAAAGCGCAATTCAAGACAGATGCAGAGTTTGGAGGAACCGGAGGAAGTGCTAATGGGAAATCATGTTGATGCCAAGTACCTGGAAAAGGAAGCGTGGAATTGAAATTCACTCGTGGGCAGAAGCTCACTCTGCTTAATGTATTTCATGTTCCTGATCTTAGGAAGAATTTTGCACCTGCAAACCTGCTAGGTAAGAAGGGCTCTAACATTGTTCTAGAGTCTGATAAGATGGTGAATTCCAAGAATGGTGTGTTTCTTGGCAATGGATACTCTTGCGATGGCATGCTCAAGCTGAGTATTACTGAGTATTCTTCTTCTATTATGGCATGCTAGATGGGGACATTTAAATTTTCGTTCATTAAAATATGAGTAAGCAGAGATATATAACATGCCAAAATAATCAATGATGACGAATGTTGTGATTAAACAATTTGGAAATACCTTTTAAATAATGTTAACTTTCCAATGAAACATATCTATTGGAAGTGAACTATTCTGTCCAGTTTAAAGGTTGTGTTTGTTCATGAGACATTGTTTCGTTGTTCTTGTATACACATATTTCCACATTTAAAAAAGATACTCCATTACTGTGTACTTGTGTTGAGAGAGTTTGAGAGGTTAAATTGTATCTAGGGGCATTATTGCCTTAGGAAAGTAATTTCACCCATTCTCAGTCGAACAATTATGTTTTATATTACTACTTTTCTTTCACAGCTCCCCCTCAATTCAAGTAGTGTACTCTTCCGCACCAATAAATCTCAAGCTGAACTTCCAACAACGCCAACCGGGACAAACACAGCTTTCACTCATGGTCTCCTCAGGTTGAGGAGGCGTGAGCAATGGTGGCATAGCGTGAAAAGCTGTGCATATCGTTGTTTTTTTCACTTGACGAATGTCATCAGTCCTATATATTATAGTAATTGATAAATAGGTAGAGAATTCTTGTTCAATCAGTTGCGTATACTATAAGAGTCCTACAACTGATAATTGGGTCGAGTTAGCACAAAGAATTGGTCTCACTTAACCCTCTTTCTCTGATGTATATTGAGTTTCGCATGCAAATGATAAAACATGAACATGATAAATCACTGAATTAATACGATGGATTTCGGGGTGAATAAATCATGGAAAATAATTTCAACCATTGAACTCACTTTAAAGTTGAGCTAGCTAGAGCACTGACCTCTCAAGCAAGTGATGCCGTACCCATATGGAGCAAAAGTATTCTGAGGAATTCCAAGATCAAAAGCTGTTTAGAAACCTAGAAAACAAAGCTCATTCAGAATGTCTGCATGAATGAAGACTTTGCTTTCATTCCCAGAGAGCAAAGACAACACTTCACATTCTTTTATAATCTATGATTGCTTAAAGAGTTCACGAGTCTGTGCATGTGGATAAAAAGGATCAAGGAACAAAGAATTGATTATTTACTTGTACAACCGCATTTAGCTTTCGCCCTTTATGCAGCTTTAGCGATCATTGAAGTAACCTCTCATCCTTTTCCTTTTATTTAAAGCAAGGTTTCAGCAGAAACGTGTAACGACTGAAGTAGTCATCTCCAAGCTTAAGCTTGAACGGACTATCAAAGGAGGAGGCCCTTCTTCAAGCTTCTGATTTCTCTACATTCATTGTCCATTTCCACCTTAATCTTTTAGACAGTTAGTAACGGTCTAGCAATGATCCCGAGCAAGAATAGAGCGTGTTGCCACTCGATTAGATAATTGAATTGTCTTAAGCTTTTGTTTAGACAAATCCATTTATCGGCCAAAAATAACCCAAATAGTCACCTACTTTCTTCTGTCAGTTCTGTTATTAATTGCCAGACACGTGATGTAATATGGATAAGTCCTTCGAGTTATTGCTTTACGTTAATAGTCGCCTACTTTCCTCTTGATGTTCTTATCATAAAATCTGGTCCAAGCTGGCATGCGATGAGTGATTCGACATTTCTTTATGTGTTCTGCATTGTGGCTTGGCTGATAACATGATTATCGAGAAGACGCTTATTTGACCGCTTTACCAATGATTTGCAAAACTGAAACCATTTTATGATCATCTTTAGCTATGAATATGAAAATATAAAAATGTTTATTGAAGTATGTCGATCAACCTTATAGCAGGCAAGTAGATTGACAACATGTGTTGGCAATTTGAACGTCCACTTCTAAGACGAGCAGAAATAATGAATCCTAATGAATTTACCTACACTGCCTGGAATACACATGCATAATCAGATTGATGATGGCAGCTGGGGCAGTCGCCATGGCCTTGCGAGCTTTGTTACAGAGCTCGGCCATGGCCCCAGGAGCTCTATAGTATAGCTTAGCGTTTGTGGCCGGGGGCCATGTGAGCTCTACTACAACGCTCGTGCACGGCAGCTTGGAGTAGAAGGAACAAGGAGAGAAAAGGAGAGTTTTAACTGACCAGACGATAAAAGGAAAAGAGAGCAAAAGAAGGAGAAAGTGTGGTGAGGTCAGCTTTAATAAAGGAGATACAGGGGTGTGAGTGCAAAATAATATTGTGTGATTGGATACATAATAAAAGCACCAACAGATGACCGCTACCTTTTCTTTTGGGGGGGGTTGAAAGATGACTGCTACTTAGCGAGTTCTAGTGGCTACTAATTATTGCTCGTATCTATAGACGGAGAAGTAAATTAATGGCTTTACAATTTTAGGTTCGGGTAATTAGTCGGGACATTGATGGATTTCTAAATAAAGATTTGAGGCCACCTGTTCGAATACCATTAATTCGGTGAAACTACTCTAACTCACGTCAACCTAGTTTGGATAGTTAACTGAACTTAACCGTTTATGAGGTTTGCACAGTATTTTATGGGCTTTCAAATAGTCATGTTTGTACTCTCGCACACCAGGATAATAAAAATGAAAAACAATTCACTGGCCCTAGAATTCATTGGATTTGCATCTGTGTCATTGTTGCCTCAAAAATTAATTCCTAGAACAGTTCATAGGTGTATTCTCCATAATGTAAGTAGGAGTAAGCTGAAGAATAGAAACATTCGGGACCCGTTTGGTCCTACTGGAAGGCAAGACAACATTCCATCATGATCTTGTACAAATCTGTTTCTTTCGAAATCTATTAAACTAATTAATGACTAGATGGATAGAAATTTAAGAAAAAAAGAAAACGATGTAGAGGCATCATTGATGCATAACTCTAGGTGTCAGTTTCTAATAAGCCCTAAGTAAACCCAATCAATGAGCACCAATTTGATTTTCACACTCGCCTAAGATGTAGCCGAGTCTGCCGAGAAAATAAGCAATCCGATGTTGACACCATATCTTGAGTCCAGACTTTAATTAGACGTGATGAGAAGTCAGGAACATCAACATCTGCTCAACTAGGTTACATGAAATCGATCTACATTCGCGCAGAAGAGAGAACGGGTGAAAGGGAAAAACGAAAAGAAAGAAAGTCACTACACCATATCTAGTAGGATGCGATGCCTAATTACAGAAGAAAATAGGAATTGTAAACGAGTAGTTTCAAATGCACTAGCAACATGCCACCACCTCTATTCGATTTCTATGTTCCAAAAATTAAAGGGGGAGCAATGACCACAGTTTTTTTATGAGGAATTTTGATTTGTTGGAGAGGTGGGTGATTGGATTCTATGATTTGGCTATAATGTAGTTTCCATTTGTAAAATTGATCCAAATTATAAATTCTTTGTTTTTCAAAAAAGAATCTTCAAGCCAATCAAAAAAGGGTATTTAAATCTCATGTTCATACATGTATTCATAATATTTTTCTTTGATATGTTTTGGTTGGTCTTTGAAATTTAGAAAAAATCAATCTTTAACTTCAGTATTTTTAAAATAATTAAACTCTTGAATTAAAAGGGCTTTGTTGGAAACAAATTCCTCAGTCAAAACATTGATTTCTAGATCAACCATTTTAGAAGGAGTAGGCTCAGGATAATATGGACTTTGTTCTTGCGCTATATCGATGTAGATATTCCTGATTTATTGTTATGCTTAACAACTATTCAACGATATATATATTTGACAAAAAGAACATTTGCTTACAATATCAGAGTTTTTTTTATAAATCACCATAAAGATATACACCTCTAAAACAACTAGTTCGCAATTTCAATAGCTATGTCAGTTTATACCAAACATCCCCACCACCAAAAAATTGACGAACGCTTAGTTCTACTTGCGGCTCGCTTAAGAACTTGAAAAAAAATAGACGAGAGGAGTGGGTTACCATCACTTAATGAGTAACACATTTCTTCTAAGAGGATCGAGAAATCACTATGCATATTTTTAATACAAATATAATCCACTTTTAACATAATATATTCATAATATAATAACTCAAGAAAATAACAAAATAGATACCAATAGTCGAGTCCATTAGTAAATCTCATAAAACACATGATAATGGTCCATTTTATTGAATAAACTTGTTAAAACACAAGTGGATGGTCTATTCCATCGACTGAACTTAAATTGCATGTCAATGGTCTATTTCATTGATCAAATTCAAGCTCAAATATCTAACTATAGTCACACTTAACACTCGTGATAAGACGATCAAGATTCTCCTCTTGGTCAAGTCTCCACCTATTGTAAGTCAGTGGCTTAACCTATAATGATATTCTAGACTAGTATGTGCATATTCACACACTTCTCAGGGTTCATAGAGATATTGAGTATCAACCATCATTCACAAATTTCTAGTAATTTGTAAACAGAATCAAAATCGTTTCACAACTCAAGCATTTGATAAATATAAAAATACTTTTCGTGAACCAGAAACTTTCCAAGATTTTTTCATAAAGGTTTCACAAACCATTTCCAAGCAAATGTTCCTACTAAAATCAAAGGATAACTCTCTCATTCAAATAAGAAAATGGCAGTAAAAGCTCGACAATGTTTTATGTAAGAAAAGGATGATATTTTTCAACTCATAACATATAGAACCCATAATGTTTTTCAAACATAAGTTTAAAATATAAAGAAAAATTAGTATCACTCACTTAGGAAAATCCAAAACCAACTATGGTGCTTACTTGAGCCGACGTACTCGAATTCCTAGTAATTAACAAAAAAACAATATCAAAAGACCGAGTAAAATGTCACTCTAATGAATGACTTGACTATAGTACGTTTATTTGTTGATAAAACGGCACCTACACACTAACAGAAACTCGCCTCTAGCAAAAACCTATCATTGTCCATGAGATGTGGCTTGTGCGTCGTCGTGCCATAACTTTTTCTATAAGATTCCATTTCAAGCCAATTTATAGTCCTTAGAAAGTCATTTTGATATACTACAAAAATTCTAACTCAATTGCCCCAAAACCTCGTAGAAAACAACTTTAATTCAAGCTCGAGTTACTGTTTGGAACAGGACTAAAGTGCATGCTGAACTTGAAAATTTCATTTTGGACAAACCGTAAACTCAAATTGAGATTTGCAAAATGCTATAGTTTCATAATATCCTAAATTATCATTTCTACAAAAATGCCTAGCTCAAAATTGGATTTTGCTGCAAAAAATCTCCAATAATTCTGAATTCAAGCTTTAGATCTAAAATTACTCCAATTGAATGAATGAGAGGCGCGAGCACTTACCAAGTGCTGTGAATCGAAGTTGAGTTGGCATGGCAAGATGTCCATAGCGAGAACAAACAAAACCCTCTCTCTTTTCTTTCTTCTCTTCTTTCCTTTTCTTTCTTCTTTCCCTTTCTTTTCAGTTTCTTACCAAACACTCTCTTTTTGTTATAATTCCATAGCCCCTCTTTTTCCTCTACTTATTGACCATTGAACTCTTCCCTTTTTTTTCTTTTTTTTTTTTGACTTTTCAACCTTTACTTTACATTCTCCCCTCCTTAAAAAATTTCATTCTCGAAATTTAGATTTATGTCAATCACCAAACAAGTAAGGATATTTGCGTCTTGCCTCATCCTCAAGCTCCCAAGTGGCCTCCCTCTCCATGTGGTTTTGCCATTAAATTTTCACATAAGAAATAGTGCATCGTTATAATACTTGTTCTTTCCTATCGATAATGCGAATGGGTTGTGTGAGGTTTTGAATTTTCGATCTCTTTTGGATTATTTGAATGAATATTTTGTTAATGCACTATTAGTTGAGTTTTGTTCTAAACTCATCACTCATGAGATACTAATCGAAGGGGAAAGACTACTAAGGATTCAAATACGCGTATGATTAGAGAACTTGACCGGAGATTGATGATTCGAATATAAGAATTGACGAGGGACGATCTTGTGCTAATATAGGTTGATCAAGGAGCGATTATAGGTTGATTTGTAGAGAAAATATAATCGGATTGTGGATGATTATGTATTGCCATTATATAGATTGCAAATGACCCTAAATTGATTCTCAATAATCGTGTACTTTGGAATAAGCAATTGAACCCTCACAATTACATGATATCCTCGTCGGCTGAGATTCGCCCCTATGCTGCCTCGCCTCGATGCGCTAGAGGCATTCGTATGTCCACCTTGCCGCCGCTGTCGCTAAATGGTGGATTATGGTGCTAATCCCTTGATTAGTGCGCTAATCTCATTTAGGGTTAGATTAGTTTAGGATTAATCAAGATTAGGCAATTAATTTATTTTAACGACGGTTAATTTCATTAATCATGATTAGCATTAATTAACTATAGTTTAACTATAAATTATGTTAATATATGGTTAGGTTGAAATTAAAAATAATTAATTATATTTAATTAATCTGGAATGAATGCTAATTAAATATAATTAATCATTTATGGTGTTAATAAAGTATGGTTTGGAATAATTAACCGTGATTAATTATTTTTATGATAACTAATTATACGGATAATAATTTATTATTATAAATTCTTGTAGTAATGGGTTATTCTGGTAATTAATTATGATTGGCAATAGTTATTTATAGTTGATTATTGGATTATTGCTATGAAGCAATATATGAATATTATGTAGGACATCGGTTGCATTATATGTGGGTTTTATGCATGTCCTGTGTAGATCGAGATGTGAGCACCTTGAGGATTAAATGGATTGATTGCCTTGAAAAGTAATTGATGTACGTGATCGCGTGTGATTATTTTACTGCATTTTATATATGAAAGTAGAATTTGCTTGTTATTTGAGCACGTAACACATTTGCATAAGCTAATATTTAAGAAATAAAATGGATTGTGTGGTTTGAGGTGCTTATGTGGTAATATTAAATGAATCTACAACCTAACGGGAGGTTGGGTGGTGATGCCCAATTTATCAAACGCTTGACAAGAGTCTAGATATAGTGTCGTAGTCGATGCCAGACTAATACAGCTCCACAAACTTGGCTTTGTACTGATCTATTGTCATTAGCTTTTGACATGGCCTCTGAAATTTAGCCATCTTTATTCTCTAGCACAGTCTTAAAAATACTTGCCAAGAAATGCTTTCATGAAGGTACCCTATACCTGGGCCATACTTTCAAGAAATACTCTCTTTTGGGTAGATTCCCACCAAGTACTAGCGTTACCTTGCAACTGGTAAACAATCAATATCACTTTGTCCTCCTTAGAACACTGCAGCAGCGTGAATGTCTTTTCCAATTCCCTTATCCAATGGGTTGCAATATCAAGATCACCTACTCCCGTAAACTTAGACGGTTTTAACTTTATAAACTACTCGACCAATTGATGCATAGGCCGATTATAATTCTTAGGCCTAGCTACTATAACATTAACAGGAATGGCGGCGGCGGCGGTTGTAGCAGTGGTGATAGCACCTTGAGTCTAAGCCTACTGTCCTGTCAAGGCCTCCAATGCATGCGTGATCTTATCCATCCTTGAATCTTCTAGTGCCATTTCCCTTACACTAGTGAGGACCTGCACTATCCTTCTCCTAGGGGCCTTTTGCCAAGGGGTTCTCAGCTTGGGAGCACTCTAATTTGGATTGCTCATAACACTAGATTTTACCTAACTTGCTTTCCAATTCCAATGTGAAATTCGAAATTAAGATGACCCAACAAGCATTATAGATTCCCCAAGCAAACACATGCAAGCAAAAGAAATGTCTTTCCTAACTAACTATCCTTGAGACCTATCGCACCTTAACACTCCAAGTGTTAACTGGGCTTTGATACCAAAACCAATAGGAATGTCACGCCTCGACCCTTGAGCTCACGACAACTCTTGTTCACTTGTGGTCTGAAATATGACGACACCCTAAGTTATGTAGCTAACTAATTCATTTTATCTTGCTATTAAGCACATGCGAAAACATTAATAAACATCCCCAATTAAACATCAAGTAGGGAAAGTAGAAAGACACAGTAGTAAAAAACCAGCATTACATTTGTATTTATCTACAGAGGTTAGCCTAGGGAACCATACATATATGAGCCTTGCCTCGGGTGATGTTCCAATGGCCTACACAAAGAGGGAACTAGGCCTGGCTAACCTGTAATCAATCTAAAAGGAGGGGATGATCAATCAAAAAGGATTATGCATCAAGTGCCTAATCACTAGACTTAGAAGGGTCAGACTCGCTCGACGAGAGATCCTCCACTACGCCATCCAAAGGGTTGGGATCCATGGGGTCCCACACTTTGCCACCCAGACACTCGCCAAGGGTAGATCCGTCATAGCTCCTCAAGGGGCCGTAAACCATAACCCTTGCCTAACGAATCATGCCTTCAAAACGTGAGACGTGTAGTGGGCCTTCTCCCCCTGTCTACTCAAATTGTCTTCACGTGATGCTCGTAAATGAAATTGCGAACCCAAACGAGTCACTTGGTGATCGCGGTGTTCATGTTCATGGGGACATCGAACCTAACTGGGTATAACATCATTCTAATGCCCTAAAAATGTTTAACCATGGTGATGACATAAACTTAGTAAGTTATAATCTTAAGCTTTGGCTAGGAACTTCACTTGCCTTAAGTACAACCTAACCATGCAACCTATTATTGATGACAGATCAATTGCAAAGTGACCCTTGCTTTGCCTTATCTAATAATTTGCAAAGAATCTCAACCACATCACAAATCATATGCTATCAAATGCAGGCGGTGTCACCTTGTCTTAGCACACATACCCTACATGATGCAATATAATTCATGCTGAAACAACATCAATAAGCAATTCACATTATTAGAACACATATCAAACTTTCTCAAGCATTAGCATCCACGCGGGTTTCAATTATTACAACCCCTTGGGCCTCGATGCAACCTTATGGTTGGTGGCCTACTAGTCCAAAAACCACACATTGTCCCTCCTATGGACATGGCTATGTCATGGACCGCCCCTCAAACGGCATTCCCGAAGGAGCATTTGTCCAGCTTCTATTGTGACTTAACATCTGACCATTGCCAGGCAACTGATAAAAATCGAACGATTTCAATGGCCATGGCACAACTTAAAGGTTGGCGGTCTTCTGGCAGCACTAAATATCAACTTTATGTGATCATGCAACACAAATATCAACCATATCATTTCTTTCTTTTCTCTGTCGCTAATATAACCATGGTTCGTGCTCACGCAACATGTTATTGCAATTATCACACATGATTAATAATGGTCACATGAACTTGTATAATTTAACAGTTTCGAATACAATCAACAAATAGCAGTTTAAGTCATAATCCATTCCAACCAACTAACATCATGATATTTACATGATATTCGAAATAGCAATCACCATTAACTATCTCTGTAAAAATCAACAATTACTGATAACTTGTTCACATGTCAATACCTCGATAACTAATCATGTGTCTCAACCAATTATCGATAATCAATTATTCCTATAAATAATCGACTACCACAACATAAGTATAAAATTTAATTACATTCTAAAAAATACTCATTAATATTGGGATAAAATACTTTAGTTAATGAATAATTAACTCCCACAAAATAATTATAAATATTAACCACTCTCATAAATAATTACTATATGTTAAGTAATTTACTTTCACAAAATACTCCATAAATATTTAAAAGCCATATAATATTATCATATATATATATATATATATATGTATGTATATAAGTATAACTATTGCTCAATTTAATCAATTATCAACAAATAATCATAATTAATTATTTCTTCAAATAATTAATTATCCATAAATAACTAATAATATGAAATTAATTAATATAATAAATAATTAATTAATTTCCACAAAATAATTTAATATTTCCATAACTAAATAATTTCCATAAAATAAAATAATTATAATTAATTATTTTAATCATAATTAACTAATATCAATTCTTCATTAACCAATTTGATTAACCATAAGCAAGATTAATATGATAATATAATGCTAATTAATCATAATCCAATTTAATTAGCCACAAAGCATAATTAAGCCATCATTAGCTTATCTTAATCCAACTTAAGCATAATTAAGGCATACAAATCATACTTAAGCATAATCATCCTCATTAACCACTAATCATACTTAGAACTAATTAAAATGCAAGATTAATCCCTAACTAAGGGATTAGGAAAATAACTAACATACTAATTGATTCCGGCAACATCAAGATGATGGCAATGACGACAAATTGTGACTGAACTTAGGCGAAACAGCTCCAGCAGTTGACGGTGATTGGGCGGGTGGCTAGTGGTGACGATAGCAATCAGTAGGCTATGACTGGACTCTAGGGGACTACAGCAGCTCAGTGAACAGGGGCTGCAGCTCTAGTGGATGGCAATAGGGGCGGCAATTATAATAAACAACAAGGGTGGTAGAGAGAAATGAGGAAAAAGAGAGAGAAAAGAGAGAGTGAGCTAAAGAGAGAGAGGGGGGTGGCTTAGAGCACCCGGTTCTAGCTTAGCTTCTGCATTTTTTTCTGAATTGCCTCCGTTTGTTTTTCTGTCTTGTTGTTGTGATTTCTTCCATGCAAAACAAAATAGCACTCGGTAAGAATTCATTCTAGAGACCATGACGAAAAATCAACATTCAAACCCGGGGCTGGAGGAGGAACAGTTCACCTCAAAATCAAAGTTTGGAGACTCCTTTTGTTCAAGAGAGTGCTCCTGTTCATAATTCTCAAGTTGACACTATACCCATTCCAGCCTAAGCTTCAGGCTTAATCCTACTACCATCAGTATGGTGGATCTTGATTTAAGGTCACTGGGCCACTGGACCAAACCAAATATGGGCACATCAAGGCCCATTTGGAGGGGGAGGGCTAGGTTGGATAGGTCCGAGTCCCAGACCCGAATTCCTTCAAACGAGGTTTCTAACAAAATTCTACCCAGGTTTCCCACTCAGATTTTTTTCCTACACATTTCCAACCAACAGTAGCTACCAAAGAGCTCGGTTGGTGACCCCTTTTACACTTCGCCAGCCGATGGACCAGAGCTTCGAATCATTACCCTTCAACTTACTGGATCGGAAAACTACAACATCTGGGCTTGCGATCTTCAGTGAGACCAAGGACAAGGATGGATTCCTTGACAGAGCCATCCCGCTCCAGACCAACGACCAGCTACAATGACATTGACGCAAGTGCAACCAACTAGTTCGCACTGGGGTCAAAAAATGTACCGCACTCGGGGTTGCAATTGGCCTTCCCCCAACCGAAGACTCCAAGGTTTTTTGGGACAACATCAAAGAGATGTATAGGAAGTTAGATCAAGCTTGAATTTTTTCGCTCAACCAAGCCTTGTCGAAGTTGAAGCACGGGAACCTCTCAATTACCACATGCTTCAACTGACTCTCAGCTCTGTGGAATGAACTCGAGGTAGCTGAGGAGTGACTAGAAAGACCTGAGCATACTCTGAATTAGTATCGTGCCATCAAAGAATGGGAGAAAACAACTCGGTTTTTGCTGATATTAAACAAAACTTACTCCAAATTTAGGTCGTAGATTCTTGCAATGGATCCAATTCCATCACTTGGCCGAATCTTCCAACTTGCTATCCAAGAGGAGAACTAGCGACTTGCGATCACCGGATATGAGAAAGGAGGGGAGGGCGTGGTCCTTACTGCACTGACGGGACTTGCATACCCAGCTCATGGTGGTTCCTTGCCACCGCGCAATGGATAGAGCTTCTGATTGAGGTCTGGAGGACTTTAGGGGAGCTCTGTTCGTTGGGAAGAAGATGAAAAGGGCAGCCTTAAATCCAACGACTCAGATTATAGGAGGGGACGTGGATCGGACAGCTCTTACATGTCCTAATCCGACGGCTCAGATCAGGGGCGCAGATGTAGATCGGACAGCTTCTACATGTGCTGATCCGATGGCTTAGATCAAGGGCATGGGCATTCATCGGACAGTCCGTATTCATCTTTTTATGAGACTGAATCCGATGGTTTAAATAATGCCATGTCATCATAGAAATTAGGAGATTAAGGGTAAGTACTGTGAATACTGCAAGCGACCACATTATACCATTGAAATTTGCTGGAAATTACATGGAAAACCCATTGATAAAGAAAAAAAGGAGAATCTGCTTATTAGGTATCAACACAAGGAATTGACAGGACTCATCAGCTCGTTACTCAAGATCAATATCAGCATATTGTGATGGCACTAAATCAATTGAAAACAGCCAACAGAACTGAAAATTTTTCAGGCATTTCATTTTGCAAGTCCAAAGATATTTCGGTTGATGCATAGATTATTGATTCAGGTGCTAGTAATCATGTAATCTACAATGAGTGTTTATTCTCTAATATTCATGAAAAATCTGATTCTCCCGTATTAGTCTGCCTCCCAAATGGGAATGTCACTAATGTCACAAAGATTGGGACTGTTCGTCTAGCCCATAAATTACTCTTACACATGTCCTATATATTCTTGAATTCAAATTTAACCTCATATCTGTTTCCAAAGTTTATAAAGACAATTCTTGTCGTGCAAATAAGAAATTGTTGGCGCCTCAACAAGTCCGAGGAAGAGTATGATACCAAGCTAAAAGCATTGTTGGCGCCTTTAATTCTACTGCTGCTGGGGAATCCAGATGGCATCACCGCATACTCAGTGGAAGATAACAGGCTCAGCCTGAGGCGTGTATTGAACCTCGTCATCACATTTTCTTTCGTGGTCTGGATCGTGGTGCGAAGTTGGAAGACCTCCATCCAGATGACACTGAACATTCCGATGTTTGTTGTTTGGAAAAGCAAGTAGGGAGAAACAATTTGGGCACTCTATTATGCGTACGATGAGAACACAAACATGACAAAAGATGATTTCGATGAAGAAAAAGAGATGTTCTCTGCATTGAAGAACTTCCGTAAAGGTGTCCCTGGTCTGGATAGTTTCTTGAAGGCTTACTATCGGTTCGATTGCTTAAAGCCTCACCTTGTGGACTGGCTGAAGCACCCTTTCATCATGGAGCATCGTAATTGATCGTAGAATACAGTCCTGAAGAAGTATTCCTGATAACCGATATGGAACTTGGGTTCATGAATGATGTCCTCTGCACTAAAGCGCCAGCTCTTTAAGCCAAGTGCGGGATCACGCTCCGCATCAATGGTTATTTCAGTTTGCTGTTGACCTTCAGTGACTTCACGGGGCTTTTCCTCAAGAAACACTTCAGAGGTCCGCATGTTATCTATTTTTGGGAAAATTACCAAAAAAATCCTAAATCTATTGTAATTGTGCCAATTCAGTCCTAAACCTATTTTTTTTATCGATTCAGTCCTAAATAATTTGCAATTACGCCAATTTAGTCAATTTGGCCGACCGGAGCTGACGTGGACTCTAGCCGACACCGTGATAATATTGTAATAATATGTTTATTATTTTTCAAATTTTTTATTAATTTTTTATTTTTTCTTATTTGTCTCCTTCCTTCCTTGTCCTCCCCCACACCTCGGCAGTAGTGGTCGGCCATCTCCTATGAGGCTTGCTGGCCATTGCACGAGGGCCGTGAAGCCCTCCATAACAGTTGGCGAGGGTCACAGCCCCGTCAGATTGGCCACCCTCGATAGTGGCCTTGCCTAGACTAGGGTGAGGCTTGGGGGCTATGGCGAGGCGACTTTGCCCAGATTTGGGCAAGGCCAACCTCGCCATGGCTTGGCGTGTGCGAAGGCAACCTCGCTTGCAGCTTGAGGCAATGGCAACCTTCACTTAGGCTCGCCATGGCCTCGCCAGCCGTGAGCAAGGCCACCTTCGCTTGCGACCAGGCCATGGCAAGGCTGGCCTCGCCGCGGCCCCTAGGCCTCCCCCAGGTCTGGGTGAGGCTGCCAGCAAGGGTCGTGGCCCTCATCAAACTCCCCACCCTCACTGGCGGCGTCACATAGACTTGGGCGAGGCCACCCTTGTCGTGGGCCCCCAGGCCTCCCCCAGGTTTGGGTGAGGCCGCCGGTGAGGGTTGCAACCCTCACGTAGAACTGAATCGCTAAAAAAAAATATTTATGACTGAATTGGTACAATCGCAATAGGTTTATAACTTTTTTGGTAATTTTCCTTCTACTTTTGCGGCTGCTGATTGGAGTCATGCTTCTGGAAACTTATTAGTTGGTGAATCTATTCCATTCGGATTGGGTGATTATAAAGATTTCTAAGCACCATGAGAATGCTGTGGTCTTGATGTTTGTGAAGTTCCTCATCAAATGATCTGTGAAGAAGAAAAGATGGTCTAACACAATTCGGCAATTCAATTTTATTGATTTCTGTCAAAGTGATAAGAGGCCCTGGCTCTTCACAATTCTCAAATTCTTCTGCATGGCCGAGAAGTTCAGGAAACATCGGGCACCGAATTCTGTACCAACTCCCAATTGTTTAAAACAGTATTGCTTAAAGGCATGAAAAAGTTTGAAACAAAGAGAGGCCATCAACCCTTCACGAAAAGAGGCGAATGGTCACTTGGCATCGCATCCCTGGATAAGCTCAACTGGAGTGTCGAGATGGCATATGACAGAAGCATCATCATATGGCACATTGCTACCCATGTCTGCTGCCACTCATGCCATGAAAATCAAGTCATGAGGACGCAAGCAAACTGATGTCAGATTACATGATTTTCCTTCTGGTACGACATCCTAGCATGCTTTTTTTGACCACGACCGACATTACTTTCAGCAAACCTATGATTGTTTGAAGTGTTAACGAGAACAAAAAGGACCAAGGGATAATAGAATCGATCATTTACTACTCACTTTTACCATAGCAACATTATTGTTAAAATTCATTTGGCTTTCTCCCTTTATGCAACTTCAGCGATCATTGAAGTAAACTCTAGTCTTTTTTGCATTATTCTAACAGCTGTTTCCGCAGACACATGAAACGACTGAAATAGTCATCTTCAAGCTTAAGCTGGAACAGGACCATCAAAGCTGGAGGTCCATCTTCAAGCTTCTGATCACTCTGCATTCATTATCCATTTCCACCTTAAGCTTTTAGACGATTAGCAATGGTCCGGAAATGATTTCAAGTAGGAATAGAGCATGTTGCAGCTTGATCAATTTTAGATGGTTAGAATTGTCATAAGCTTTGTTTAGATAATTATGTTTATTGGCACGGAATGACTCAACTAGTCACCTCCTTTCTTCTCCGTCAATTCTGTTATTAATCACCAGACAAATGATGTAAGATAAATCCTTCAGGTTATTGCTTTTAGTTAATAGTCGCCTTCTTTCCTCTTGATGTTGTTATTATAAAATCTAGTCCACGCTGACGTACGATGAGTGATTCAACATTCCTGTAACACATCCAGCATTGTGGTTTGGTCACTAAACGTCGTATCGATAGAAACATGATTATCAGGGAAGAAACTTATCTGACACAAGGTGATCGACTTTACCAAAGATTTGGTAAATTGAAACCATGTCATCATCAGCTCTAGTTATAAATATGAAAATGTGAAAATGTTTATCGAAGTATGACAATCAACCTAATAGCAGGCAAGTAGATTGACGACATGCGCCGGCAATTTTGGTGTTCACTTCTAAGACGAGCAGAAATAGTGAGTCTTAATGAACGGACCTACACTTCCTGTTATGATCCATGCGTAACCAGAGTGATGATGGCAGCTCGGTAGTCGCCATGGCCTCGCGCACTCTGTTACAATGCTCGGCCTTAACAGCCATGGGACCATGGCCCTAGGAGCCCCATAGTAGAGCTCAGCATTACTAGCTAGGGCCACTTAACCTCTGCTACGACGCTCGGCCATGGCAGCTGTTTGTTGTTTGTTTGTAAAACAAACAAAAACAAAATAGTGTTTTTTCTTATCCCACGTAGGAAAGTTGAAAGCATGCACCCCTGTATAAGTATGGATCTTCAAAATCATTCAAATGAAAACAATGGACCATCAGCTAGACTCCACAATATCCTTATGTGGGCACTTTTGATAATAATTAGCATTAATCCTTGATTGTTATTATTTTTTTATTTTGTGTCGAGAGTTTATTTTGAAAGGTTGTAGCCAATCAACATTTTCAGAAGTTATAAAATTCGGAATTAAAAAAATTATTATTATCATTATTGTTGTTATTATTCTTATTTCAAAATTTTAACATATATTTTATTTTGTTTCGAGAGTTTATTTTGAAAGGTTAGCCAATCAATATTTTCAGAAGTTATAAAATTCGGAATTAAAAAAAATATTATTATCATTATTGTTGTTATTATTCTTATTTCAAATTTTTAACATGTATTTTCAACGTAACCTTTGCGAACGTATCTATTAACTTTGCAACCTTTTTTGAAAGGTTGTCTTTGATCAAAATACTAAAATAAATACATTAGTTTTTTGTGTCTTATTTGTTAATTCTTGTCTAATTTTCTTTCCAAAAAAATTAACACTCTTTTCAATAGTTTCCATTTGAAAGTTCTTGGAGATATATCAGAATTGGCAATAGTCATTAGTAATGTTGTGGGTAAATAATTCTTTAAAGAGAGTGTTATCATACGTCGAACTCTAATTTTATTTGTACCTAGTCCATCTTGGAAGCTGTTTGGGAGAAGATGAAAACAAGGAGAGAGTTTTAACCAACCAAATCATGAAGAGAGAGAGAGAGAGAGAGAGAGAGAGAGAGAGAGAGAGAGAGAGAGAGGTGGGGCCGCCATATTAACAAAGAAGAGAGAGAGAGGGTGAGTGCAAAATTATATTGTACCATTGAGTACATAGACACATAATAAAACTACTAAGGTTGCGTTTAGTTGTTCAGATTTCTAAAGAGGATATGACTGGATAAAATAGGATAAGAGGGATTTCTTCAAATCCTATCCACTGTTTGGTGAACTACGAATTGAAAGTCAAATATATTTACATTATATTATGTATATTATTTGGTATAATGGTATATTGATGTAAATATCTCTCATGACACTCGTACTTACTTGATTTTTATTTGCCCTTTTTTTCCTCTCTTTCTTTGATTATTTTCCTTTTTTTATTTCTTTCTTCCCCTTTCATCATCCTCTAATAATTTTTTTATTAAAAAATAGTAAACTATGCTAATATACCTAAAATATGTAATAAATATATATTTATATTTATATTTTGAAAAGATATTCTAAGATAAAATTAAATTCGAATATAAAAAAATAAAATTTTTATTTTTTGTTATTTTTTTTATTTTGAACTTCTTATGCTAGAATTCAAATAATTTACATTGAGGTATAATTTTAATTTTATTAATTAAAGAAGATTGTTATCGAGAAAATTAACATTCTTACTATAGATAGTAGAAATCATATTCACTTTTATCCCACCTCACCCATGGGATAATTTTATCCGGTTTATATCCCTTTTAAATTTGACTTTATATTATCTTAAGTATGTTGGCACCTAAATTTCGGTGAATCGTCTAATAATTTGCTAATTACATAGAAAATTAGGGGTTAATTTCTAACCCCTAGCAAAAATGATTTTCATTAATTTTCATTGCATATAGGTATTATGAATATTTGCACTACTAGTACTAGTTATTAAATTTTTCAAAAAAATTATTAAATTTAAAATTTAAAAAAACGAATTGGGCCGGGTCAGGGTTGGGCCTGCTCGGCGCTCCTCCTTTTGCCCTTTCTCCTCCTTCTTCCTTCCCCACGCAGGCCGGCCCACTTTCGTCCTCTCCGGCCTGGCCCGATTGCTTTTCCTCTTCATTCCAGCCCGCGCGCGGACGCCTGCTCCACGACAAAAGAAGCAGAAGGACAGGGTACAACGTACGAGCAAGGAATGTCCCGCGCGAAACGTTCGGCGAGGAGGACCGGCGTGTTGGCAGCACAGCTGACGTCGTCCTTGGAGAGAGAGGGCTGAGGCGCTTAAGAGAGAGCTCAGGGGGAGCCGAGAGGAGAGGGGCTCGACTGAAGATAGAGAGGAGGCGGAGAGAGGAACGGTGAGTGAGGGATTTTCTCCTCGTTCGTCGGTGGTTCGTCTGAATCGCCCCGACCTTCTGCGGAAGCCAACTCATCTGTCGCCGTTGGTCGTAGCAAGCGCCTGAACCAGGTGGGTCTCCTGGGGTGTTTTTTGTTTTTGGCCGAGAATGGAGTGATCTAGAATAGTGAAGTTATGAAGTAAAAGTAATCGAGAGTAGGGTTGGTATGACGAAGAACGTTATGATATGAATGCTTGTACGCTTTACGTTGATCGAAAGTCGCATCCAGGCCGAATAGAAGTCCGTGTCCGAACTATGCACCACGTGTTTGATGAGATGTCTAAGAGAAGGCCGAGAGGCCAACCCATGTTTAAGCCTGACCGGTTTATATTTACGTCTATATCTATCGAAGCATGTCTGATTCCGATGTTTTTTCCATGTTTTCATGCGATTTCTTGGAAAAATTGGTCGGCGTTGAGTTGGCATGCTGCACCCATCCTCCATTGGAAAACTCTCCCATCATCGGCGAAGCCCGTGGTTTGAGGCTGCTCCCGTCAGCTTATTTCTCTGCAATTTAATGCATCTGTGATTTTCTATTTGTTGAAAATGCTAGGATCGAGTAGGTTATTTGTGGTCTGGATATTTTCTGTGTTTTGTGGTCGCCGGGGTGGCTGGCCGGAGCTGAGGGACGTCTGTCGGGGCAGGTGACCGGCAGGTGGTGGTGGTTCGGAATCGGTGTAGGTGCCGGCGACGACGTGTGTGGAGGATAGGGTAGCGTCGATGACCCTAGGTTCGGCGAAGAAAGAAGTTGTCGCTCGAAGAAGTATGGCGTTGCTCGGGCTTGCTT
Source organism: Corymbia citriodora subsp. variegata (assembly GCA_014858505.1). Classification (NCBI taxonomy): domain Eukaryota; kingdom Viridiplantae; phylum Streptophyta; class Magnoliopsida; order Myrtales; family Myrtaceae; genus Corymbia; species Corymbia citriodora. Next base: position 25,787,028 of record CM026412.1, read on the forward strand.
CTGTTGGGCTGAAGAGGATTGGGCTTGGGGTTGTTTTTGAAAAAAGAGGAAAATCTTTGGGGGTCATTTTGTCAGGGTTCAGGCAGGCTTCAGGGTTGGCTCGGTTTTTAGCCCAACCTGGACCAATAGGGTCCGGGTCAGTGTAATCGAGCCGGGTCTTTTGACCCGTCCGATTTCCCTTTTTTCTAATATTAAAATTCAAAAAAAAGAAGATAGTAATTAATAATTTTTAGAAAATCATGAAGAATATTACAAATTTCAAGAAAATTAAAAAAAATTTAAAAACACAGAAAATTATAAAAAACATTTAAAATTCTAAAAAAAATCCTAAAAATTCAAAAGCTTCAAAATCCATATATATATATATAAATAATTCCAGAAAAATCAGAAAAATTTAAAAACATTTGGAAAACCCTTAAAAATGTTAAAACCCAAAATTGGACAAGCCTTTAGGTCTTTGCAATAGGATTCTTTATTTTGTGATGCATTTTTCTTTTAGGGACAATATTAGGATGCTTATTTGCTTTATTTTGTGATTGTAATCGATTGACCATTTTAATATATTGGATGTTACTTTCCAACTCTAGAATATTTAGGAAGAACCTTAGATTTCTTGGATAAGTTGCCATGCCATTAATTAGCATACAATTAAGTTAGGTACCAAAAGGGAATTAATCTTAGGATTAACGTAATCAAGTTCCCGAGTCTAAAATATCTGCTTGCGTGAAGAGTAAGATATTCTTCCATGTCTTATTGAATTTCTAGTGAACCTCAAAAAAGCTAGTAGCAACTCTTTTGTTAAAATTTGCATAGGTTTAATCGAGTAAAATTGTGAACGCCAAATATCACGCAAAGTATGAAGTTCAGAGAGTTTAAGTTAATGGAAGGCTGTCGGCTTAAAGTTGACAATACTCCTAAACCTAACAAAGCTCTCTAATTGGCGAGGAAAAGTTTGGTTGTTACAAAGCAAGCACCAAATGTAGGATGGGATTTATTTTATCCTAGCTACCAAACGCAGCCTAATAGATGACTACAACTTAGTGAGTAACAACTAATTATTACTCATAACTATACATTGGAGAAATACATTGATGGCTTTACAACCTTAAGGGTGGGCACAATTGATTAGGGCATTGATGGATTTCTTGATAAAAAAGTTCAAGATCACTTGTTCGAACCATATTAACAAAGTGGAAATTACTATGATTATATCCACCTACTTAGGATAATTGATTGAACTTAATCTTAATGGGGTTTGCATGGTGTTTTATGAATCTCCATATAATAAGTTCCTAACACTGGTTTTAATTATAATAAAAAAAATTAAAATTCATGGCCCTAGAATTCATTGGACTTGCATTTGTGTCATTGTTGCCTTAAATTAAATTGTTCTTATGTGGAGGCAGGATGCACACTTAAATGCCAACAGCGAAAAAATCTGACCAAATTACTAATGTGGCAATTTCTCGACAAGAGAAGAGCAAAACGACGTCGTTTTGGGCATTGACATGGCTAGACTCAGCTCAAAACGATGTCATTTCACAATGAATTCCATTTTTAATATGAAAATTAATTAAATTAAATTAAAAACTTAAAAAATAAAACAAAGAGAACCATCGCCTATGGCCGCCGTCTCCTCCTTAGTAGGGTGATAGCAATGACTGGCGACCCTCACCCAAGCGTTGGGAGAGGGCGACAACCCTCTCCTAGATCTGGGCGAGGGTCGCCTGCCCTCAACTTGGCCTAGGTGAGGGTCGCCAACCCTCAAGCAAGCGTCAGCAGTCCTCACCCAGGATCACCAAACTTTGCCCCAAGTTTGGCAACATTGGACGAGGGCCGCCGACCCTCACCTAAACCTGGGAGAGGGTTGCCACCCTCTCTAGCTTTTGGCAAGGTTTGCCGACCCTCGTTGAGATGGTGGCCATAGGCAAGGGAGCCCCCTCCCACCTGTGCTGAACTCTTTGTGTGTGTGTCTGTGTGTGTGTTTTTTTTTAATTGAATTTAATTAATTTTTAAAATTCAAATTCAGGCCAAAACAATATCGTTTTGGCTGAGTCTAAGCCAACTCAGCTTTTTAGCAAGCTAGGTCAGTAATTTATATTATTAAACAGTGCCATGTAGGATTTTCGAGACCAATTGCCGGACTTGGCAATAAAATATTCCACTTTTCTTAAAAAAAGACACTTAAGTATATCTTTTTGGAAATTTTGGTACCAAAGTGTCCACTTGTATCAAGTTTTGGCACTCCAGCCGTACTTTAACAAGTTATTACCTCTAGTGAATAGTAACTAATTATTGCTCATATCTACATACAAAGAAATAAATTCATGGCTTTACAACCTCCACAGCAACCAGTTAGGGCATTGATGTATGTCCAGCTAAAAAATTTGAGATCGCATTCTATCAAGTTGGTGCGAATTGCTCTGAATCATATCTATCTGCTTAGGATAAATGATTGGACCTAACCGATTATTGGCCATTGGAAGGTATTTCATCAGTCTCCAAGTAATCAGGTCTTCACGCTTGTGCTGCTGAAAAATAAAATAAAATTCCTGGCCCTAGAATTAAAACGGCTTGCTCTGCGTCATGTGTTGCCGCCGTAAAAGAATTAATTAGACATAAACTAATTATGACGAACAAATAAAAAGCAGAAGGGATAGAAATGCAAACAAGAAGAAAAGCTTTAAAGGTGTCAATGAGGAGAGGATTATGTCCAGGCGTCTGGTTCTTATAAGCCCATAGTAAACACAACCAATGAGCACCAATTCACTATTATAATTATTAGATGTCCCCCTATTGACTGATTTTCTCATTTGTCTGAAGATTCAGTCTCGAGTTGACCAAGAAAATAAGCAATCCGATGTTAATACCATATCTTGAGTCTAGAATTTAATCGGACATGTGATGATAAGTCAAGAGATCAACAAACGATTAACCGAATTACAGGGAATCAATTTGCATGTGAGCAGAAGAGAGAACGGATAAAAGGAACAAGCGGAAAGAAAAGAAACTCGACGACTGAATACACCATGTCTGTTATGATATGATGTACAATTTGAGAAGATAATAAGATCTGTAAGCAAGCGGTTTCATATTTAATGGCAACATGCCATCATCTCTGTCGAGTCTATGTCCTGATTCATATACTCATGCTGTTCAACTGGTCCGTCTCGTGAGAAGAGAGGAGCTACGCGTGAATAGTTAATAAATTATCCAACATTCCTTACATTTATTTCTGGTCATACATTCCTTTCTTACATTACAGACCAACTCAAGCACTTGATTTGTCAGAGTAATAAATAAATTATTCAAGATTTTCACAGTGATAGTCATATTATATGTAACTCGTGATTATGAGGACAAGTAAGCGTTTGTGCTTGCTTAGCGCTCGCAGCTTACCTTCACCACTTTTTGCTGCGCATGTGCCCTTGATTAATTATCCTATGCTTTGCTTTTGACTATTAGTTCTTCCTCTCTTTTTAGCCGATTCCCCGAGGCCACCAGCTGGCTCTTGAGTTTTCTGTACAGGTGAAAGAAAAGGGGAAAAGAAAACAAATGCAAAGAATGTTGCAGTAATTAGTGTTGTCTATCGTTTGACATTGATGGACCATCGACAGACCAATTCTTTGTTGCAAAAATTAGTAATTGAATAATAAAATAAACAAAAGGAAGGAATAAATTGAATAATATTAGATTTATGCGGTTCAATTGGTGTGACCTATATCTACAAGAAAAACATTGTATTGTTTTATTGTAGATCAAGCAATATAACGAAAATTATAATCATACTTGATACACTTGAGCACTTTTGCTGTTATCTAGCCCCCAATTATATTTAATAACACAAAGTATTTAGTCATTACAATTTTTCACAAAATAATATCATAATCTCACAAATGAATAAACGAAATGTCACCTACAAATGGCTTCGATACTTGCAAATTGCTTCAAAATGTACTTCACACACGGAAGTAGCCTCTTGGATACTCTACACAGAAAACTCACATATTATATAGAAAAAAATATGATTCAAATTAAGAAATCTACTCAAATTAGGAACTTTGCTATTTCGATCAAATTTTCTTTGCCGGGTCAAACTTGAAACATATCTTTAACAAACTCTAGCTTTGCTTGGCATTTGAGGTAATTTTAAATCTCATCATTGGAAATTGAACTTTGCTATTGCTCTCCCACAACCTTGGATGGGCTCAACCTCCATTGAGATCTTCTAAGTTCAAGTTTCGCTTGAATTTCGCCATAACTGTGGACCTCACTAGAACATTAACTCTGCTTGCATCTTTAGCTATTGCACAAGGATTCTCTGACATAATCTTCTCTATAATAGATAAAACAAAGTTACTGTTGCTCACAAAGGAATTAAACATCTTATCAATAAAATTTGATTGGCTTCAACATGTATGAATTGCTTCAGAGTGTAATTTACGAAGAAGCAACCTCTTGGACACTCTTTACAAACAAGACTCACTACTTGTAAAGAATAGAATGTGATTCAAATTATAAAGGCTACTCACTTCTTACTTGAATCAAATTTCCTTTACTGAACTTGAGACATATCTTTAACATTTCTCATACATAATGGATGTACTAGAGAGATTAACATATGATTAGTTCTCTGATTGTACGATCAAAATTAAGGTCGTAAAATGTGCTTTGATTGGTGCATTTGGTATAATAACTAGCACACTCGTTGCAGTTTATTTAAAAAAAGAAGTCATGCTTTAGTCTCTAATCTTCAATTGAGCCAGTTTTATTTCATAAATGAGCCAAGTGAAATATTAAAAACATTATTTTTCTCCTTTGTTGAATTTCTTAGTTTATGACTTTCGACCAAAAAATAATAATTCTTCGGTTATGAGACAGTCCCATATCTTGCTCTTGCCTTGCTTGGTCAGGATCGTTGATTAGTGGGTAATTGATCATTTATTTTAATTTATTAGTACCATCTGGATAATAAACAAAGACGAGAACATAGTCTAACTATTATCTGTTCAGAAAGTTTAATAGCTTAGATGCAAGAGTTTGTTGTTTATATGAAACTTGTCGTAAACCTTGGAGAAAATATAACATGAATAAATTCCCTCATAATAGCCATTTTAAGAGCTAATTAATAAGATGCAAGTTCATTCTTTATTCCAAGTCTACGTACACACCATATATGGATGATAGAAAAGATAAAAAAGAAAATTTTCTCGGACTTATCATTTTAAAAGCCAATCATAAGATAAATAAGTGGGCATTCGTTATTATTTTGTGACTTATAAATAGAAATCAATTCAAAACATTAACAATCTTTAGTCCAATCATCACATGGGTCTTGTCATGCCTCGACTCTCGAGTACGTGGCAAACCCCATTCTCTCACGGTCATTTAGATACAATATCCTTGAACGCGTCGTTGAGTATTATTTTTATCTTTTAATTAAATGTATACGGAAGCAAATCACAATCCCCAATCAATTACAAAAGCATGGATAGCAGGAAAATCCAATCAGAAACACATTCAAAAGTGTCGCTTTATTAACTAATTGATTAACCTTAAGAAGTTTACATGTACAAGTTTTTACCATGAGCATATTCCTATCAAGCCAACGAAACCAATAGGCCATGGTTAATCTACTCCCTTCAAATACAACCACAAGCTATAACACGTGTCGATTCTCCATCCTATGGACCTAAAAATAGTTATACAATAACCAATAAGATAAAATTTCAGTAAGTCAAAATCTTAAGTCTCGGTTAGGAATTTCACTTGCCTTGAGGGTAGTCTAACATGTAACCTAGTTTCAGCAATCAACACAATACCACACCTCAAAACAGCATTATCAAACGACAATTCAATAAGCAAATACAAGCATAAGTGACTCTACCTAGCCTTGACACACGCAATCTGTAGAAACTGTCATTTAAATCATCACGAGATTAAGAGGTATAAAAATAATCAAAGTATTGCACATAGCTTTCTCATGTCTCATTATCCACACATGCTTGGATTATTACGACCTCTTAGGCCACGACACAACCTTATGGTTAGCGGTCAACTAACCTAAGCCAGGCATCCTCCTCCTCCTTGAGGCATGGCAACATTATGGGCTATCCCCCACCGACGACATTCCTGAAGGAATATGGGCTTGGATTCTACCGCAACTTTGCATTTAACTATTGTCAGGCGACCCAATAGCCACAGCACATGTCACAACCCGACTCTCGAGTCCGCGACAACCCCTATTCTCTTGTGGTCATTTGAGTTGCGACTCTCCAGGATCCATCGCCGACCGTTATTTTTATCTTTTAATTAAACGCATGCGGAAGCGAATCATAATCCCCAGTCAAATACAAAAGCAGGGATAGCAGGAAAACCCAATAATAACACATTCCAAAGTACTGCTTTATTTATTTACTGATTAACCCTGGGAAGTTTACAAATACAAGCCCTTACCACGGGCATCTTCCTATCGAGCCAAAGAAACCAACAAGCCGAGGTCAATCTACTCCCTTCGAAAACGGCCACGAGCCGTTACGCGCGTCGATCCTCCATCCTACGGACCTGACAGTGGTTATTCAATAACCAGTGAGATAAATCTCAGCAAGTCAAAATCCTAAGCCTCGGTTAGGAGACCTACTCGCCTCGAGTGCGCCCTGACGTGCAAAGTCTCTATCGCCAACAATTCAACAACAGAATAACACCCAATCAACCATTGACAAATGCACGATTAGACCAAGGTTCATATGCAATTATTAACAGTTAACAATCGCAATCACAGGCATCCTTACCTCGCTTTTGCCACACGCAACCTGCATGATACAGTTTATCATATGCTCATCTCGATGCAGCAATTATAATAAACAATCAGAGCACCTTTCAATTGTCTCATACACCATGCACTTGCTCGTGTTCCATTTATTAACACCGTGGGGGAATTTCCTTCCAACACACAAGTTGGTAGCTACCGGCATAACCGGGCATCGTCCCACTACATTGGGCACGGCTACGTCTGGCCCCCAGACGGCATTCCCGAAGGAGCATTGGTCCGGCCTCTACCGCGACCCGCATCCGGACCCCGCCCGGGC
>CM026412.1:25794215-25920476 GCA_014858505.1 Corymbia citriodora subsp. variegata
ATTAGACATGTTACAACCTTTGAAAAGTTGTATTTGTTAAACTGGTATTTTTATAGAAGTAATGAAATTCGGAATCGAAAAATTAAATTATTATTATTATTTTTTATTCAGAAATTTTTAATTTTCTTTTCAACGTATCTCTTAAGAATGTTTTTATTCACTTTACAACCTTTTTTGAAGGGTTGTTTTTATTCAAAAGGACTGAGATAAGTACATCTGTTTTTTGGCGTCCATCATTAGTAAGTATTGTTAAATTTTCTTTCCAAAAAATATAGCCTTCTTTCTTATTATTTCCTTATGAGAGTTATTGGGGATATATTAGAATTCCAATATAATATTTTCATTCAAGATTTTGTTATATCATAGAGAATTTTTGTTAATAATCATTAACAACATTATTGGACAGATTATTCCTTAAAAACAATAATATCACATCCCAAAATTTAATTTAATTTCTTTCCCTATCCGAAGCATTTTTCCAACGCCCAATCAATTCGGTATGCGTATGCGTTGACAGCCACTCGTGGCAGGAATAATGTACTTACGTTGAGGACGAGAAGATGAGTTTTGATCGCGAGGGACGTGTGATTGGACTGAGCAGCAAACTTTGATACGAAAGAAAGGATTTGACTCGATGATAGACCCTCGTGAACGACTTCGTGTATTGAGCTCGAGAGGCCCTCCGAAGACGGAGAAAAATCAACTGCTTGTAACATCAATTGCTGTCCATTTTGCGTTTTCTCCTGTGCGATCAGTTGGGTGGTCTATTCACAACTAACCTAATTATTTGTGTTGATCCAAATAATTAGAACAATCTCAGGGATAAAACATATCATGTGTACACGGATCGTGAATATCAATGATATATTATCTACAATGTGCGTGAGTTTGCACATAGGTCGCTAAGGACTTGATTGGAATCCTTCGACCACACATCCACGTTTCTCTCGCAATCTCTTTTGTTTGTTTTTGCTATAAATGACTTAGGTTCTGTTCGTTTTACGAAAAATGTTACTTTTTTAGAAAATATTTTCCAGAAAGTTATTTTTCGGGAAAATGTAATTATTTTCCGGTGTTCTGATGAAATTTGATTTTGAAGTGGAAAATATTATCCATTGTTCGTTTGAGAAAATATTTTACTTTATAAACTCTTTTCAATAATTTTTTTATTATTTTATTTTTAAAATCGTTATTTATTATTCTTTAAAATTGATTATTAAACTTTTTTTTTTTGTTCTCTCCTTCCTTGGCCGGTCAATGGCCGGCCACGCCTTGAGCTCGCGTACCTTTGGCGAGGTTGCCCGATCAGCTCACTAGCGAGGTGAGCTCGAGGCGATGAGGCTCGGGCCTTGCCAGAGCGGCAATGCCTGGGCCTCTCCAAATGACAATGAGGCTCGAGCCTCATAGATCGGCAACGCCCGAGCCTCGCCGCAGTCTTGCAAGGCTTGGGTGTCGTCGATCTGGCGAGGCCTGTGTCTCGCCGCCTCTAGCAACACTCGGGCGTCGCCGATTTGCGAGGCTCGAGCCTCGTTGCCGTTTGGCAATGCTCGGGCATCGTCGATCTGGCGAGGTCCAAGCCTCGCTGTCGTCGATCGAGCAAGGCCCAAGCCTCGCTGCCTCTGGCGACGCTCGGGCGTCGCCAATCTGCGAGGCTTAAGCCTCGCCACCGTCTGGCAATGCCAAATTGGTGAGCTTGGCTCACCTGCCGCCAGTCGTTGCCATGGTCGGCAACCGGCTGAAAAAGAAAAACAGTAAAAAGAAAAGATAGAAAAATAATAAAAAATCGATTTTATTAAAAAATAACAAAAAAATTGGAATTCATGAAAATATAAAAAAATTGATTTGAAAAATAAAATAAAGAAGTAAGGACTAATAGGAGATGTGAGATAGGAGAGAGTGAGTGTGGAAAATGTTTTCCCTAATTTGAAAAGTGGAAAACATTTTTCCCCACTTTAGAAGATTTTTTTTCCTCCGTGGAAAATGTTTTCCCTAATGATTTTATTTTCTATGAAACAAACGTCGAAAAATCCGGAAAACATTTTTCTATAAGTTATTTTCCGTGAAACGAACGGAACCTAAAATTTAAGAACTCTTGCAAGATTCTACCGTTATATGTGACTTATTGTGCGTTTTCCCATTAAATTACTAACCCGTTAAAATCATTTGAGTTGCTCACTAACGTTTAGTTATTTAAAAAATATTTACCTATTTTTTCTTATAGAATTACTGATTTTTATTTTTTTTACTCATAATTTAAATTTGGAATGGTTTTTTAAAGAGACATATTCGTTGGAAATCCTAAAACTCATCAGGAAAATACAATTGAATCCTAAAACTTATAAATAATGTAATCAAGTCATAAAAATTATCAAATTGGTATAATTAAGTCCTTATGTTGATTCAATCTAACTTAGTTAATGGAAAAATACTAATGTGGCTTTTTTTAATTCTCTTCTATGTGGCAAAGATGTGGCTAAAATGACATTATTTTAGTCCAAATTTAGTATTAATACCATTCTAATCTAAATTAAACAAAACTTAAAAAAAGGAAAGAAGAAGAAACCACCGCCCCAGTAATGATGGGCTAGGGGTTGGTGACCTGGCTAGATATGGGCGAGGGTTGCGGCCTTCCCCTAAATCAGGTGAAGGTTGCTAGCCCTCATTCAATTTTGTCTAAGGGCCATCGCTTGAGGGGGTTGGCCGCTATTGGTGGCCCTTGGCTAGAACTGGGTGAGGGCTAGTGACCCTCACCCAATTTGGGGGAGGGACGTGACCCTTGCCCAATTGCCTAGATTAGGGAAGGGGTCGTCGACCTTTCACAATGATGGTGAGATAGCGATAGCGAGGGCTGTAAAGCCCTCATTGTCAGGTTCTTCCTACCTTTTTTTGTTTATTTTTTTAATTTAATTTAAATAAAATTTGTATTACAAATTGTATTTGAATCAAAACAACATCGTTTTAACCTTATGTTTTTGTTTTAGCCATGTAAGAGAGAGAAAATTTTAAAAAAAGTCATGTTAGCATTTTCTATTAGTTAAGTTGGATGTAGTTAGAAAGACTCGATTGCATCAATCTCATAAGTTTTAGGTTTTGATTGTACTTTTTATAAGTTTTAGAATTCAATTACACTTTCGTAACAAGTTTTAAGACTTCTAGTACACATATATCTTTTTTTCTTTTTTTTTTAAATCGCCAACTTTACTTGGAGTAATCACAAACTTTTACACAATTAATTTTCTAACAAGTTATGCATTATCAACTTTTTTTTGAGTTAATTATCGACAGTTTATTGGGTATTTTTGAATTGCCAACTTCTCTTATTTCTCACTAAAATCAGTTTTCTTTATCACTTACAATTTTTATTTATTTATTTTACCAATGTGGCAATGCCTTAAGTTCACTGACTACCATACAAAATTACCAACCTATGTTGCAGTAACTTATCACATTTCTCTAATTAAGTTACCAACTCTCATATAAGTTGCTTATTACAAAGCTTTGGTTGTTTTTTCCCCTTAATTTACGAACTTTTCAGTTGAGTTACCACATTTATTTTGGTCAGCTATTTAAATTTGCCAGCTTTAGAGTGATTACCCACTTTTCTTAAATAAATTTTTTAATACTTTCGTGCTGCCAACTCTTATTTGAATTTGTTTTATCCTTTTCGAAATACCAACTTTTCTTATCAACAACAAAAAACAAATTCTCTTATCATTTACCAAGTTTTACTTTCCTTTCATGCCAACGGCTCTAATTAACCAAATATTCCAAATTGATTTTGGGGTAATTATTACCCTCCGACGCTTCTTTAAGTATTGACTTGTGGTTGGCAAGACTTCCGATTGATCTTTGCACTTGGAACAATTAATGGGTTTATTAAGTTCATATGAAACACTGTGGGATTAACTAATTAAACAGTTATCATGCAAGGGATTCATGGTGCATTCAAGAATTTTTCCTTCATGAATATCGACATTCATATCCTAAATTTGGTGGGAAGGGGGAGAGTTAAAAGAAATAGCAACGTTTGACACAATCATGATTTGACATTAGCTTTTGATGGTTTTTGAAGGGACTCCAAATCATGTTATATTGTACGTGAGATTAAGTGCATTGTAAGGCCCAGAGTTCATTATGAAAATGCAATTGAATTTTAAAATTTTTAAAATGTAAATCAAATCTTAAAATTTATCAATTGATGTGATTAATCCATTCCTTTAACTCTATTTAACTTAGCTATAGACAAATGTTGACATGGATTTTTTTTATCTATTATTTTATCTCTCCTATGTGACGTTTACGTCCTAAAATGTGAAGTATAAGGCTAAAATGATGCTAAATGGTACAACAATAAAAAGTACTATCTTAAGACACTCTTTAGGTACAAATATTTATAAAGGGTTAATTTTGCAAAAAATTCTATATTGGTGTACCTATGAATTTTTTAACCACCAATAACACAAAATGGATAGACCTATCATAAACATATGATAAAATCTTAAACTGATACACTCGTCAATTATTATACGTTATCTAACTTAGTAATTTAAATATAAGTACAAATTTGAGGTTGTTAGAGCGCACATGATAACCATTTTATTTTTATTCCAAAATAATTTTTCTATTCTAGATTTATTATTGGAACAGAAATCCGTTTGATAAAACAATTTCATTTTTTTAATTTTTGAAATAGATTTCTATTTCAGAAATAGGTTTGGAATAGAAATCATAAATTATTTATCTATTTTTTTACTTTTCACCTTAATGAGTCTCTCACTAATCTTAGCCATCCACCCCCTTTTGGTTGCCGCCAGCCATTAGCATCACCGCTGTCACTTGCTCCCTCTCTTGGCCACCGACTGCCACTGTTGCCACCCTCTCCCCCCATTGCCCCTTCCCCTTGCCAATCACCCACACCGTCACTGCCATAGCTAGGGGTGTCAAAAAAACCCATTCAACCCACCCTGAACATGACCCGAACACAACCCAAACACGAAATAAGTATAGTATATGTTTCGGGTCTTAATACTGTTTGGGTAACAATTATAAACACAAATGAAATATATGTTTTGGGTCAAGTTAGGGTCGGAATATTGTTTTGACCCAAACATATTAAAGGCTTTAACCCAAACACACCCACCCAAGCTATCTCCGCTACAACTCCTTATATTCGCAACTCATTCAGCACGTCTCATCTCACAGGTTCGTTGTCGTCGCCCTTTAAGTCGGCCCCCATCAATCTCTCTCCCTCTCCCCCCTTCTCTCTCTCCCCATCTTCCATATGATTTGCTTCTTTTTTGCGGCCGACGCAGAACTTTAGAGGAGGGAGTATTATCAGTCTGTGAAGATGTTCACGGACGAGTCGGATAAGGTCTTGCGGCATCACATAAAATCATTTCGAATTCCTTTTGTCATGTTTTTTTATTAAAAAATTATCTGTTTGCAGAGATATTTACGGACGGGTTGGACGAGGCCTTGCGATATCACGTAAGAATATTTCGAATTTCCTTTGTCATAATTTTTTATTAAAAATTATCTGTTTGTGGAAATGTTCACGGATGGGTTAGACGAGGCCTCGCAGCGTCACGGTTCATGGATGGGTTGGATGATGTCTCGCAGCGTCACGTAAGAGTATTTCAAATTCCCTTTATAATATTTTTTAATAAAAAACCCGAAACTCGACCCAAACCGAACCGAACCGTTTTTTTTTCTTCATATTTTATGCATTTCGGGTTGGGTCGGGTAACATCAAGACCTAACTCGACTCGACCTGTTGACACCCCTAGCCACAGCTCCCTCCCCCCATTGTCAGCCATTGCTGGCCACTTGTTGCTGCCGCCATCGCCATTGCCATCACCACCGCTCCCCCCATCAGTTGCCCACCATTGCTCCCCCCATCAGCTGCTCACCACCGTAGCCCCCCGTCACCGTTGTTGCCGCCACCTCCTTCCCCCACGATCGATCAACGACTGCCTACCAACCCTGCCCCCTCTCCCTGCCGTTGGTCATTGGTCATTGGCTGTTGCCATCACCCCCTCCCCTCATCGCTGACCGCCACCACCTCCTCCCCCTATTGTTGGTTGTCACCACCCCTTTCCCCCACCTTTGATCACTGGTTGTTGCTACTGTCACCTCTCTTTATCGATTGCCCACCATCGTTGCTACCACCCAATCCTCCCACCGCTGTCGGTCGTTGACCATTGTTGCCTCCTCCCCCCGTCATCACCATTCAAGATAGAGAAATTTAACGTTGTTATTAAACGGGTTTTTATTTTAGAAATATAAGTTTTGTATTGTTATCAAACATGTTTTTTTTTCAAAAACTCATCTAAAAATAGAAATAAAAAATTCTATTTCTAATGTAGAAATCAATTTTTGACTAGAAATTTTATCATTCACGCTTTTAGTAATTAAAAAATTAACTTATGATAAATTTATTTTGAATGTGTTAATTTAGAATTTGTGGTATTAACACTTCAATAAAATCTCTCGTAATTTTATTGGAGGAAAGGTTTTCAAGAAATAGCAACTTTGGACAGAAACATGATTTGACATTAGCTTTTTGACAGATTTTGACGTTACAGGGGGCCAATGCCCCATTTAAGCAAGGAAGAAAGAAAGGACGCATAGGCTAGCCGTCACCCTATCAGTGAACGTGCAAAAGTACTTTTCGGATGTTTGGAAGTATTATTCTACTTTATTATTGAATTTGACTGATTTGGACAGAATCGTTCAAATTATTAAAGTGCGGTGCTGAGTATATATATATAATATTATACCTGATATTTCTTTTTGCATATCGCTGTATTTTGAGTTTAGATATTCATAAGCTAAAAAAAGAAAGTAATCCTACAAATGGATTATTTTGAACACTAAATTTTTTTGCAAAAACATTAGTGACATAATTTTTTAATTAATTACTACAGTGTCATAATTTAAAAAAAAATGTTTACTATAAATGGCATATCACATTAGATTTCAGACACTTAAGGAAATGTTATTTAAACGTTATGGTACTCAAATAATTTATTGCAAATTATGAAACTCAAGCGATGTTTTTTAAAAGTTACGATATTTTTTTGTCAAAAATTTTTTGGTACTTAAGTTTATGATAAAAATGAATTCAAATAAATTTCGTATAAAAGATATAATATTTACGGTATCTTTATTCCTAAATTCCATCCATGCTTTTACTTTTTTCGGTTATGTAATAAAAGATAAGCAATACGATTATTAGTATACGTTACATCAATGCTATAAAAATAAATTCCACCAAAGGGTAAGTGCATTGACACATGTGGACAAATGACAATTCCAATGTAAATTTACTCAGGCAGGTCGTGGCCCCTCAAAAGTAAATTTTCAAATCCATCCTTCTACAAACGATGTCAAACATTTTCAAAGTCACCTTGGTGAAGTAATTTAAACAAGAAGAAATTACTCTCGGCATTTGAAATTCCAAAGTTTTGTCGTTGATAAAATAACATACAATAATTACACGAAATACTTTCTTTTTGAGGACGCTCGATCACATGTTTCGTGCAGGAGAATTTACGCTGCGTAAGGATCGCAGGACGATTGCTTTGTCGATGCTTGTCCCGAGCAGAACAGTTGAGAAGTGATGCATTATCACTTCAATCTTCGTCTGGGAGCAGCAGCTCGTTTGGCCTCTTTCGCACATCGTTCCCCACGTTCAGCGGTGCAAGATGCGGGCCTCAAGCGTCGATGTTGCACGCACGCACGCGTGCATGGCGCTTTCAGAACTACCGACAAATGGGACGATTTAAGTGGTGCATGTACATATGTCCATGGGAGGCCTCACGCTGTGCATCAATCATTGACGCACAAGTGGCGGACGTGCACCGGTCAAGCTTCGAGAGCGACTCGCATTTAATTTGTATAGATGAGCGCTGGATATGCCTTTCATTTTACACCGCACATGATTCCATTATTGCGCTGCATAAATGGATAAGTCCCTTATCTGACGTGGTCGAGTCGAGAAAAGAGCCAGCTATTGATTATGGCTCGAAGTTAATCCCATTTGTTGGAGCTTCTGCATTGCTGAAAAAAACCGAAGTGAAATCAGGGAAAGAGGAAAAGAGGGAGATAGCGAAATTTAATGGTAGATAACTGCAATCAAACCTGTGAACTAATATTTGCTTTGGTGAAATTTTATGATATTCAGATTCTATATATTATGTGTGCTTGTCTATGAGACAATTCGCGGTTTTTTGTGATAGATTCTATTTATTTGATGTATATTAACGTGCTTTATTATTATGTCAAGAAGATCTAGGATGTTGCATCAAGCGAAGGGCTAGCATATACATAAACAAAATGCTTCCTCCTTGATCGTGATATATGATAATAAAATCGAAAAAATCAATGCACACCTCCAATATAAAAGCTTGCAAAAATTGTCCTCACTATCCTAGAGCCATTAGCAAAAGGGTAAGAAGGAGCAGCCGATATCAGTACCCTCCATGGAAAAAGCATGAAAACTCTGCACTGGTAACTGAATGTCGATCTCTTTCAAAAGAGGTTCAAATTTGCAATCGTCGAAGAAGAGAAGATATTTCAGCTCCATGCCTTAGTGGATTAAGCCAACCACCTCTGTGGTAACTTCAAACATACTCTCAATTCGAGTGTGGAAGAACTCTCAGAATCAATTGCCAATCTAAGTTGTCAATTTGGACATCGCCTTGTGAACTCAATGCAAAATGCCCACACCAAGGAGGAGTGCCCTCCAAATTTGAACAGTAAGTGTCCGGACAACAGCATTAACGCTGCTACTCGGCCGCAGCTAAACCTGTCCCTTTTCCAATTTTCATTTTTCTTACCATCACCTTGATGTGATCTACCGAACAGAAGTACTGTCCCTTTCTTATCTCTCTCTGCCAGATTCGCCAAATTGATCGTGCACTAAAGGTCCAAACCGACATTAGGTTCCCATCTCTTTTGACTATTATAGCCAAGCAATTTTTCAAAGAATCCGATCTGTCAGATATCTGATATTGAGATTCATTATTCAAGGAGAAAGACCCAATTTAAGTACGGATTTTCTTTCCAAAAATTTTACATACACGTGCGGACTTAGCCTTCGTAAAAAATAAATAAAATGTGAGATGAGCAAATAATATTTGAAATTACCCTCGGTTAGTATAATACTTAAGAGAGGACTTAACAATTTTTTTTTACTTAATAAAAACATCTTACGTAACTTGACAATGAAGTTTATATGGTTTTTATATATAAACGATATTCCTCCATTCGTTTGTTTGAAGCGAAAATGGAGGACAATGAAGCATGAAGAATGTGGGATGATTAGTGTTTCATTTGTCATGTTATGCAGACGGTGAAATTGTCACGTGCATTTCCCAACGAAGCTGTCGCGTTGTTTATTTATTCCGCAAATTTGATTTTATTTGACCGAATAATAGGAGGCCCATGCTCTCTTTAAGTTACCAACATCACGTGGGTACATGAATATGTAAGCCAAAAAGGTCGTTTTCCCTGCCCTAACGCGTCCTGTGAATAGTCGAACGTGAATATTGCAATTCTATTTTCGTTAAGGACTGACGCATCGATTAATCTCCTAAAATAAGTTTTCCATGGTCACTTGTTTATTCATATGTTAACGCTTTTGGCTAATTCAAGGTTAAAGTTTAATAGGAGCTTTATTCTTATTAATTCTTGTCCAACAACAAATAACGTGAAAGATTGTTAAAAAAGTTCTAAACTTATTATACGGTGACCGATTGGATCCTAAACTTTTGAAATTGGCTAATTTATTCTTAAATTTTTTGAAGATTTGTCAATATAATTATTCTTGCTAATTTTAACCCAAAAATCATTAAGTTGATCATCGTATCACATAGGATGATAGTACAGTTTTTAATCTATTTAATGTTTTCTCTCACTACCTCTCTATTTCAGGTGCTACAAATAGTGGCTAAGAATATTTGACATGAATCTGTCCAAGTGGCCGAAGGCGTGGAACAATTGGCTACACGACTGCCCAATTAGTGGTCAGAGGCACTTCCATGAGGGGATGATTCCCTAAGCATCGCTCCTCCTTTCAATACCTTTTTTTTTTTTTTCAATTCCATTTCTATTTATTAAAATAGAAAATACAAACATGGGAATGCTAGGTTGTCGAAGTCAAGCTTGAAGAGCTCTTAATGAAGCACTTCATTATATAATCGAACGAACAAGCTATGCCAAAGTCGAATCCCATTGTAAAAATCACGTTGTTTTGGGCCACAGAGGAAATTTGAGAACTATTAATAAAAAAAGGAGAGAATTGATCAAAAAATTACTTTTTCGGTTTCTTTCTAATTATTTACACTTGTATAAGTCCATAACGATATTGAATACATTGCGCAAAGATGGGTTCATTTGCCATCTTGAAATACTTCATTTAGGAAACTTGTGCCTATTAATTTTCTTTTATTGCTTCGATAACCTAAGTCTAAAGAAAAATCGAGATATTTAATCGTGTGACAATATCATCAATCTCCTCATTGCATGCGTGAGATCTAACCTTAGTTTATATCGATTAATGTGGCTCCAATTTCATTTTTAATTCATAGCACGTCCACTGTATTCTTTTATATGAATTTTTTTTTATTGTTGTTAGAATATTTTAAAAATAAATCATGCCTCCATCTAATATCTTAAATTTTTAAACTAGTTGATAATGTTCTCATAAAATCACACAATTATATTTATTTGACCCTAATAGCTTCCTTTAGATACTACATAGATATTATAAAGAAGGCCAAATATGAAAAGAAATAATTCTTCTACCACTAAGATATTTTTTGCTCGAACTTAATGCACTATTTTAGCTTTTAAAGCATTCCAAAAGAAGACACATATTTTATGGTCATGAGATAATTTTTGCCATGTGATTTGAGAACAAAATGAAGTTCTTTTTTATCATACTTGGCAAAAGCATTAGTAGAAAGCAATTTATAGTGTGGTTTTGTTTTGTTTGTATAGCTCGTAGAGGAACTAATACATAAAACGGCGTTGTTTTGTTATCTTGAATCTCACCCATTGAACATGCACTTGCCTTTTCTTAATCTCGACATTAAAAACGTTAGGGCAAAATTTCCCGTTGAATAGGTGCATTTTTAAAGTTTTTTTTGTCCAACTTTTGAAGTTTTAGGTTAAAAAAAATGTGGTTCACTTTTGTTTGGTATTTGGCAATATTGCAAAAACAGACAAAAATCTCTCCTGCGTCTTCCTATAATGTGAATGTGACATTAGAGCTGTTCCGCCTTCCTATAAAATGGAAGCTGAAGCCTCTCTTCTTACCCTCATAAAGATTGAGAACATCTTCATCTCTCTCTCTCGCAATAATGAGATCGAGGTTGTCTTCTACATCTTCTTCCCCATGGAGACAAGTGAGAGGGAGGAAGATAAGAGTGAAGAACATGATGTCCACGAGAAGGAAGCTTTACAAGCTCCTCTCCATAGTCCCAGGCTGCCATCAAACTCACCCCCAAAACTTGTTCCACGCAATAGCCACTTATATCCACCTTTTGGAGCTCAAAGTAAGCTTCCTCACCGCTCTGTCCTCCTCCTACGGAGTCTAATGACAAAGAAGAACGTGTGAGTGTTAACGTTTTGTGCAAGTGCTTGACCGCGGCATCATTCTGGATGAAGAACAATTGATTAGGAGGCAGTTCAAACATTGTTTACTTTTCTCTTTACGTGTTGTGTATTTTCTCTCGAGCTTGTACTTATTTCTTTCAGGTCAGCATGGAAAATGAATAATAAAAATCATGTCTGTGCATGAGCTCAAGGGATGTTGTGACCTAATGATATTGATCTGATGCTCTAAGATGCTTGAACTATTAGCATCATTAAAAATTTTACTAATTTAGTCTTAATCCTTTGTGTGAAATTTCAAATATAATCCTTTTGGCTAATTTTCACTAGAAATTGTTGACATGGTGACATGTCATATAGGACAACCGTCAATGATTAGACCACCATATTAGCGGTTTCCCAAATAAATTGACTAGAAGGATTATAATAAAATTTTGTGCTAATGTTTAGGACTAAATTGGTAAAACTGAAAAGTTTAGGATTAAATTGATATCTTTACGATAGATGTAGGACCGATTGCATAATTTATCTAAGAAAAGTATGACTAGAATTATATGTGCAAATTTCCCTATGTGTGACTAGTATGTGATAACTTTTTCGCATTTGCATGAACTAGCACATCGATAACTAAGTAACGATGCTCCCTCACAGCATGAGCGAATCTTTTCGGTAGGAATGGGCACCATTATCATAGCCTGGATCCAGCCAGTTCTATTGATTATATCCGCTTCTCAACGGTTGTATTTTGTCTTGGGAGGTCTTTGGCTTTACGAGAGAAAGA
Source organism: Corymbia citriodora subsp. variegata (assembly GCA_014858505.1). Taxonomy (NCBI): domain Eukaryota; kingdom Viridiplantae; phylum Streptophyta; class Magnoliopsida; order Myrtales; family Myrtaceae; genus Corymbia; species Corymbia citriodora. The sequence goes on from CM026412.1 coordinate 25,806,616, forward strand.
TCGCTTTCATTGATTTTCCATCAGTGATTCTACGCCGACTAGATATGCTGATCTTTGGCACTTACTCAGCAATTCCTATCTGCATTTGGCGAGAAATATCTGAAATTGGGATCGAAATCAAGTTGGGAACTAAATCTATAACAAAACAATGCACAGGAACCGAAATCGAATGTCGACAATCGTATGGGGACCATTTCTGCAATTTCTCCTTGATTTTTCAAGGCAGCGCCACTTTTAAATCTTTTGGTGTTTAATCCGCATTTTTTGTAGGCATTCGAAGGAAATATGAGATTTGTCATAAAACCACGACTAGACTTTGATTTAGGGACCAAATTTGTCACATGATACAACTTGATGACCGAAATGGAATAGAGGCAAATAACACATGGACCAATTTGAGTAGATTTCCTACTTTGAATTTGTTTCAAAATTCGAATAAATTCCTAATTCAATTTGATATCCTTGCTTCCATGGTATTCTGATTTGATGATTTCCAGTCTCAGTTCGTTTAGTGTTTCCTAGTCTTAGTCAGTTCAACGTGTCCTAGTTTTAGTCCACCTACGTGGGAGGTGTATTCTCAATTGTAAGCATGCAAATTTGAGTTGACAATATATGATATTTCCTTTAAGGGGGTGATTCTTTTGGCTCTTTATCCAATTTGGTTGTGATGAATCGTGAAGTCTTGTTTTTTTTATCTAATTCATTGGTGGTGAATCTTAGCTCATAGGTAGAATATTCTTTTATGCCTCAGTGGTGATTTTTTCTATCCAAAGTTTTTTCTCCTTGTACAAATTTAGCATGTTCAGCATTCTCACAAAGTCACCACACATCATTTTAGTCTTGACATCTATAACATGCTTGTTGAGTTCAAATGAAGATCTAGAAAGGCCTTTTATTTCCCCTTCTAGTTGAATTATGTGAAACTCAAATGACAAAAAAGTACATAAGTCTAAGGTCGTGACAACCTCAGATTTGAGCTGCAACATTAGGTTGAAGCCGCCCTGCCTCATATAAGAGGCCCCCAAGAGGATGGCGGTGGTGCTGACTCAGTTGCTAATGTCGATGGCAGCTGAGTTTGGTGACAGTGATGGGTTTCGAGAGGGGAGAAATGTCCAAATAGTTCTAAACTTATTATATAGAGGCCAATTCAATTCTAAATATTTCAATTTGACTAGTTTAATTCTAAACCTTTTGATGCATAAAATTTCAACGATAGTTTTGTCGAAACTTGTTTGGAACAGAACAATTGATAAATGACGCATGATCACCGCAATCTTGTATGTGAGCAGCAACTCATCCGGCCTCATTTCAAGTTCGTTCCCAAGTTGTATGATTCAAGAAACAAGATACGGACCTCAAGCGTCGGTATTGCATGCACGCGTGTATGGCGCTTTCAGATCTTTAAACAAATCGGACAAAGAATAGGAACACCGCTGTGTTCAATTTTGCTCTTCATGTCCATATATGTCCTCTACGCTGCGCATCAATTATTGACGCAAAGGTGGTGGACATGCACTGGTCAAGCTCTGAGGGTTACCAATGCGAGCAAATCACATTTAATTCTGATAGATGGGCGTCGGATATGTCTTTTATTTCACGTCGCGCATTGATTACGTTATCCCGTCAGCATCCAATGGACAAGTCAAACACCACCTTAATTTGATGTGGTTGAGCCAAGACAATAATAGCTGGCTGTTGTTTATGGCTTGAAGTTGATGTCATTTGATTCAAAGGCAACAAGAGTTCATGATTCTCGAGACGTTTAGAGTGTTTGCGTAGAGACAGAGATGGACGAATGCGAAATGATGACCCGCCTAGCCTGGATGATCAAAGCCAGCAGGCCGGCTCCCGACCAAGGAGTGGCCGGGTGCCTGAACAGTGCCCCATTGAACATCTACGCGCCTTTTCTTAGATAGTGCATCTATACTTTTTTACATACTTAAGTAACCATTACATTGCTCCTATATCAAACTTAACATAATTTGTGAACAACTTAAAAGTAAGTTATGTGATGTTATCATCATACGTATTTATTAGTCCGATTGATATTGGTTTCATGAGAAATCATGCTGCGTTCGGTCATTCTTCTCCGCTTGTACTTCATCCAATAATTGTCGATTCAGTAGCGATGCTCTATAAATGATCACTGGTAAAATATTGTTTCGGGGAATTTGGCCCAATGGAACCTTCTGAAGCCAAATAACTCTAGGCCAAATCATCCCTCCTAAAAAGAACATTGCATCATATTGGACAATGATTAGAATAGGTGCGCTAAAGAGGAGTACACTAGATAAATAAAGTCAGCCTGATTAGAATTATACGTGCAAGTTTCCCCACATGTGACTAGTCTATGATAACTTCTTCACGTTTGCATGAACTAGTCCGTCCATCCATAACTAAGCGACGATGCTCCCTCTAGCATGAGTAAATTCTTTTGGAACTAGTTAGGAATGTGCACCATTATCCTTGCTTCTCAACAGTTGTATTTTTTCTTTAGGAGATCTTTGGCTTTACAAGAGCAAGTGTGAGAATTTGGTTGGACCACAATAAATTATTTTAAAAGTTTAAGCTTTTAGATGAAAACATGATTTAATATTTAATTATTTATCACTTCTCCTCATACTTAGTTTAGGTTTTTTGGCCTAATACTAAACGGAAAAATATTAAATGGGGAAGCAAATAAGATTTTGAAAAGATTTGAATTTAAAACTTCCAGCTCTAATATCATATGAGATTTTGGTAAGACCACAATTAGTTATTCTAAAAAAATTAAGCTTTTAGGTTAATTACCTTTGCGGTAACTGAAAACATACTCTCAAATCAGGTGCGGAAGAATCAATTGCCAATCTAAGTTGTCAATTTGGATGTTGTCTTGTGAACTCAATATTACGCCCGGATCTCGGAGTGCCCTCTGAATTTGAACAGTAGGTGTTCGGACAACAGCATTACGCTGCTCCTCGGCTGCCGCTAAACCTGTCCTATTTCCAATTATCATATTTCTTACCATTCACCTTGATTTGTCCTACCAAACAGAAGCACTCTCCCTGTCTTATCTTCTCTATGTCAGATTCACCAAATTGATCATGCGCTAGAGGTCCATACAGACATTAGGTTCACGTCTCTTTCAACTATTATGGCTGAGCAATTTTTCAAAGCATCTGATCTCTTAGATATCTGGTATTGAAATTCACTGTTCAAGAAGACACATGATCCGATGTAGGTACGCATTTTCTTCCCAAAACATTTACATACAGATGAAAACTTAGCCTTCGAAAAAAAGAAAAGAAAGTGAGATGAGTAAATATCAAATTTGAGATTACCCTCAATTAGTATAAAACTTCAAAGATGACTTAATAGAAAAAAATCAATTTGTAGAACATCCTAAACCCTCGGTCCTTCTTCATCTATTAGTATGATGAGAAAATGGAGGACAATGAAGCATAAAGAACATGGAATGATTAGGGTTTCCTTCGTCATGTTGTGCATACGGTGAAGCTATCACGTGCATTTTTTGGCAAAGCTGTCACGTAGTTTATATATTCCGACAAAATTTGATTTGATTTGACTGAATGATAAGAGGCCCATGCTCTTTTTTAGTTTACCGACATCATGGGGGTACATGTATATGCATGTAAAGAAAGTCGTTTTCAATGCGCAACACATTCTGTGAATAGTTGAACGTGAATATGACAACTCTATCTACAGTACAATAAGGACCGACAAATCGAATAAGTTCAAGTATGTTTCCATGGCCACTTGTATATTCCCATGTTAACACATTCTTGCCTAATTCACGGTTAAAGTTTAATAGGAGCGTTTATTCCTATTAGCTCTTGTCCAACGTTTATTCCTATTAGCTCTTGTCCAACATTAATTAGCGTAAAAAATTGTCCAAAAAGTTTTAAACCTATTACATGAAGATTGATTAGGTCTTAAATTTTTTAATTTGATCAAATATAGTTCTAAATATTTTGAAGATTTGTTAATGTAATCCTTCCAACTAATTGTGAATGGAAATTGTCGAGTTGGCAATCGTGCCATATTGAATGGCCGGCGTACACATCAACATTTTTAAGTCTATTTAATATTTTCTCTTAATTCCTCTCTTATTCAACTGCTGCAAATAGTGGACAAAAAAATTTAAGACATGACATTATCCATGTGGCCGAAGTCATGTAACAATTAGCTACTCTACTACACAATCAAGAGAAAATATTGCATACTACTTATTTGCCATGCTGGCAAATAAGAAGGCAGCCCAAACAGCGACACGTATCCTAGGTAGGGCTAAATTGTCAAACCCAATTTGAAAAACACTTGAAGAGTTTTGAGTGACAATTTCTCTCTCCTCCCTCCTCCATTTGTCAAAGAAAATCAGACTCGTATCTCATAGCCGAGTTCTTTGCAAATGCGGTTCGATGTGGTGGCAAATAAGACATATGGGTACTCATAGGAGTGATCAGGTCCAGGATTGGTAGAGTTTAGACCTAGACCCCGTATCCTACTCTATTAGAACCGATTTTCCTTTTTTGAACTCTGTACTCAACTATATTTGTATTGGATCCTATTGTGGACCTGACCTTGTTTTTCTGGTTTGGGAACAAGGTCTACCATATTTCCATTAAAACCTATTTTGCAACCACTTGATATCTTATGTAGCTTTGAATTTTACATTAATTGATGAGAAAACAATAACGTAAACGTAATACTCCTAATTTGTCTTGAAACATTAAGAACATGTATTCAAATAAGTACATGAAGTTTTTGACTAAATGAAAAAACGAAGGATCCACAAAGCTAGGTATCATAAACAAACATCATAAGAGAAAGCAAAAATCCTAACATTGTATAAATATTAGCAACAAACATATGTCTAATTTAGTCTCATTCCCACATCTACTACGTGAAATGTTTATTTATCTAAAACGGTTAAATCTTTGTTGCAAGCATAACTCCTCCTCCAAAAGTGAAATTGGCGAGCCAATCCACATGGTACAAAAGCTCTAACAAAAACCTGAAATTCATACATAAAGTAAAATCAACGAGAAACCATGCTCTAAAGACATATGCAAAACTTATGGATTAATGAAGTATATTTACTTACCATAAAATTGGAGTTTTCACAGAATGGTCTATTTTCCAATGATAATGTCCTTTGGTAAGACAATCCAAATTTAAAAACCAAAAAAGAGATTAAATAAAGCATTTACTCAATAGATACTTATGTGACTTGTCCGCCTCAAATTTTTCCGCATTCTTGATGCACTCTTCAACATTAATTGGCATGCGAACAGTTCTTAACCAATCTTAAGTGTAAATCAAACCTTTCACTACTCTAGGAGTCAAAGAATTTCGAAAGACATCAAGTATAAAATCCGATGTACTAAAAGTCAATTTTGAGGCAACGGTAGTTACGAGAATAGACAAAATATCTCGAGCCATTAAAGACAAGATTTTATACTTCGATCTAGTACTCTTCCACTACATTAAAATGTCGAGATTAAGGACATCTTCACTTTAGCTTCAAGATACCGATTAAGCTCAATTTTGTTTTCATCAAACACTCTTTTCTTTACAGGGAGAAAGCTTATATGCCAAGCTTCAATTTCAAACTCATGGTCATCAGTATTGACATTGAAAACACTATTACTAGTATTCACCCTTGAATTACTAGCATTTTTTTGCTAGAAGAACCAACAAAAGATTGCTTATAAAATTTATACAAACGCTCTAAAACAACCTTCACTTTATCATGTATCTCATCAAATTTTGTTTTATTATCATAAATTTGTTCAAAATAGAACTTCACATAAGTGAACTTCTTTGTAGGATCCAATGCAACTGTAACTAACACAATCATATTTATTTTATCCAAACTCCCATAATACTTATCAAATTTTTCTTTCATTTTTATATCCATAGCTTGAAACTTTGGGTCCAAACAATTCGCCACTTTTTTTTTAAAATATTTATACCGCATAACAATCCTTTCAAAATACTCATTTGAAGTAATATATGAGCTCCCCAACATCTTTTTAGTTGCATCATAAAACTGTTCCAAAAATTTACAAAGAATGATTGCATTTTCCCAATCTTCATCTTAAGGAGTATTGTGATCAATTTCCATTAAGAAAAAAAATAATCTTCTTCCATCTTTTGAAAATCTTTCTTGAACTTTATGATGGTGGAGTTCCATTTAGTGAAAACATCAAGACAGATTGAACCCTTTTATGCAATTCTCTCAGTCTTAATACAATATTGTAATGTCTTAGTTCTCGTGGGAGAGCTTTCTACTTACCTAACTATGTTTTGGATGTATGTAATAGAATCACGCATCTCATTCAATCCATCTCTTACTATTAAGTTAAGTATATGAGCAGTGCACCTCATATGCAAATCATCACCATTCAAAATCAAAAACTCTTCTCTTGAAAACTTTTCCTTCAAATAACCAATAGTCATATAATTTGAACTAGCATTAGCCATGATTACTGTGGACATTATTTATTTATTTATTTTTCTATTCCCTAGTCATTAATGCATTTCTCCATCATTTTCCCAATCTCATTACCCTTGTCATTATGCATCACCATAAAATTGATGATTTTTTTATACAACTTTCGGTTTTCATCAATGAAACATGTAGTGAGATAAAAAAAATTAAGTTTTGAATGGAACTCCACATATTAGTTGTAAGTGCAATCCTAGAGTTAAGCTTACCAAAGTAAACTTTCAAACAACTCAAATATAATTTTATACAATCTCTAGCTATCACAAAATTGTGAAAGATGTTGGAAAAGAGGCTATAATGTAGTAACAAAATTGTGAAAACCAACATACTCAACCATGAAAAATGGTTGTTCATCAATAATAATCATCTGAGTAAGCATGTGCCTACAACGTTCTTGATCAAATTTCCACGTCGTTAATATGCTATCACCACTATTAGTATTTTCCCCTATCTCGTTAGCTGCATTTTTGTTACGTGGTGAAAATAACATTTGTTTCTTATCTGCATGAGGATATTTTTTGCACTTTCTCAAGAATTTCTACATGGTAGACATTCCATTATCAACACTATACCCATACTCAATCCTACTATGAATGCACTTCATGTTAGTTGTTTTCTATGTTTTCTCGTCTATGGTTTTCGAAAATTTATCCTAAGTCTTTGATTGATTAGCTCGCTTTTACCCTAGAAGAGGACGAGTTAGTTATCCTCACCTTGTTTGTCACACTCACGGTTGCAGATTCTACTTCATCAGCTCCATGGAATAGTAGTTTCATAAGAAGACTCATTTCATTATGTCCATCCACTTCCATTGATATGTTTTTGTCTTGATTCATCGATTGAAAACAAATTACACAACAATGTCAAGATTCTACTAAAAAAAATTATACATGGACAATGAGTTATCAACTCTTTTGACCACTTACAAATCATCAAACTTATAACTAGGAATTATTCCCTTCCTTGGCAACTCCACACAAGTGAAAAAAGAGCATCTTTGACAAAAGCAAACTCAAAATGCCATTATCCAATATCTCGATGATAGTTTCAGATACAAGAGTAACAATTTCAGCTTCCCATAACATCAGTAGAAAAAAGTAACACAAGTGAAACCAACTCATGCCTAATCATTACAACACTTACGCAGGCTAATAGCCAACCCATCTAAACATTCAAACATTAGCACAATTCACAAGAATCACAAATGGACATCATTAGCAAGAGACACAGACTATATAAACTTCATAATTCAACACCCATTCTGAACACGTAGCGAAGCCCATGGTAGCAAAGTTCTAGCTCAAATCATGATTTTCTATAAAATCAGTAGAAACCATAGCTTCGGCAAAAGATGGTATCAACTCAACCCCTCAAACACACTTTTAGCCTAGTTTTGGGTTAATCTGAGATACTGTGAAAGACTAGAGGAGTGAGTCATCCATGAACGGAGGTAGAGATCACAAATGAGCAATGTACCATTATGGTTTGGGTTTCAAATGGAGAAGGCACAACGGCTCCAGATTGCGTTCACAGGAATCTCAAGTGGGTTGCACTCCTATAGCGCCAATGGTGGCGAAAACAAAGGCAAACCAATAGCGATGCATGGAGGAGGCACAACGACTCTGGGACAATAGCACTTCCATTGTAGTAGTAGGGATGACATGGCAGAAAGGTCGGTCAAGTTACACGGCTTGGGCCTATGAGGCCAGCGGATGGCAACACCATCGGGCATAGCTTGCTTGTCGCCAAACTAGTGAGCTGACGGCTTCACGGTGTAGTAGTTCCCCTCATAGAATAGGGGAGCTAAGCTGTGTGTTGGGTTGTCATGGGGGAGCAAAAATGAGTGGTGTTTGTCGATTGGGCAGCAATTAAGATCGTCAAAGTGTGTTGGATCAACTGGTGAGGGTGTGGTAATTGAGAGAGAGAGACGGCGATTAAGAGAAAGAGAGATAAGGTTCCGATTCAAGACTTTGGAGAGAGAGAGAGAGAGAGAGAGAGAGAGAGAGAGAGAGAGAGGGGCCAAGATGGTTTTTTTTTTGTTAACAAAGGGTAAACCAAACTGGTCCGGTTCCAGGTAGGTTTTCGCTTGGAGCTAGCTCTCGAACCAGCTCCAACCAGTTCCCAAAAACTAGAACCAGTTCTTGCCCTTTTTTATGAGTGGTCCAAGCTGGTTATTTGGTAAATCCTATCTAATTACACACCTCTAAGTACTCACATAGAGTCGAGTTCTCTACAAATGCAGACTTAGGGAACCCTAATAACAACTTGGGCACTTTATCGTCGAGCTTTTTATGGGAGATATTAAAGTCCTGGAGGTTCGAGAGGTCCAGGCCTGAAATAAGTCTTGAGAGGCCATTCCCCCTCGAGCCTCATGGTCAATAGGTGGGTCAACCTGTTGAGTGCTGTTAGGACCTTGCTTAAGAAGTTGTTGAAGGACAGATTGAGTTGATAGAGCCTCAAGAGTGATGGCATGGAAGCTGAGAACTTGTGGAGAAGCCGTTGTGGGAGAGGAAGAGGAGCTTCAGGGCCATGAGGTTGGATGGATCTAGGACCCAATTAGAGAAATGGTTACACTTGAGGCTAAGGACATAGGGCTGGGAGAGGGAAGCTAAGGGTTGGACAAAGCCATAGAGGACAACGACCTCGAGGATGAGGCGAGAGCTATCGGCCTGGTGGCTTGTGGGTCGGATGAGGGCTTGGTGGTTTGTTGGAGAGAGAGAGAGAGAGAGAGCAGGATGTCAAAGACCTGCATAGGCGGAGTGTTGGACTGTTGGTCAAGAGTGGTAACCGTTGATTGGGAGAAGGAGTGTTGTGTGAAGAGAGAGAGAGAGAGAGAGAGAGAGGGAGAGAGAGAGAGAGAGAGAGAGAGATATGAGTCTGATTTTCTTTGACAAATGGAGGAGAAAAGAGAGAGAAAGTGTTGCTCAAGAGAGTAGGACTAGTCAGAACCGGAGGGGTGGAGTGGTGGATTGTTGGTCAGGTGCGGTGGTCGTCGATTGGTCAAAGGCTTAGAGTGAAAGGGAGTGGGGTGCGAAGAGAGAGAGTGGAGGAGAGAGGAGAGAGAAAGTGCCACTCAAAACTCCTCAAATTTCTTCTTCTTTTTCTGCTCAAAACTCCTTAGTCCATCACGATATCGAACTCATTATGCATCATTAAGTTAATTTGCCATCTTGAATAACTTTATTTAGAAAAACCGTGCCTATTGATTTTCTGTTATTGTTTCAATATCCTAAGTCAAAAGAAAAATCGAGATACTTAATTGTAACAATACCTTTCATCCCTAGATAGATGTGCGAGATTTACCTTTTATCGGTTAGTGCAGCTCCGATTTCACTTCTAGTTCGAAGCATGTGCACCATATTCTTTTATATGATTTTTTTTATATTGTTGTTAGAGTATTAAAATAGCAAATCATTCTTTTATCTAATATCTTTTTAGAACAATTACTAATGATCCCACGAAATCTAACAATCATCTCAAATTTTTCGATCCTAATATCTTTCTTTTGGTACCACATAAAATGGCTATAGAAAAAGATAAAATTGTTCTTACTTTATTACTGAACTTTTACATGTATTTATACAGAATGCATAGTGCTAACATTTGGTAATTCTATAATCACAGAGAAACAAATATTTTGCAAATATGGAGAGCCAACTAATATACAATTGGTGTTGCAACGGTTTATGAGATTTGGAAGATTTGAAATTTATTTGATATCTCTAACACACCCCCGTAAGATGGACATTCCATCGGAAATGCCAATTTTGACTCTTAATTGCTACATCCATGGTCGGGATAATGACTTCATGAGAATGTTTGCGAGTCAGTCTTTTGTAAAGATATGGGAGACTTTCATTTTTCCAACTTTAACAAGTTCTCGGACAAAGTGATAGTCAATTGCAATATGTTTCATCTTTGAGTGGAACATTGGATGTGCATAGAGGTATGTCGTTTCAATGTTGTCATAATATATGGTGGGTGGTGTAAGGTTGTGGATCCGAGCTCTTGCAATAGTGAGTGAACTCAAAGTAGTTCTAATATACTTGTTACGACGGCACGGTATTCGGTCTTGGTAGATGACTAAGATAGGGACTGCTGCTTTCTTGAACTCTATGAGATGTGATTGGCTCAAATGTGTATTATGTAGCCAGATGTTGATGTTCGATCATTAGGATTACCCACCCAGTCGGCATCAGAATATGCATGGAGAACTGGTTGGGTATTTTGGTTTAGGTGTAGACCATGAAATAAGATTCCCTTTAGATATTGTAGAAGCCACTTTGCGGCTATCCAGTGAGCATTTGTTGGCTTGTGCATGAATTGTCATAATTTATTTATCGCAAAGCTAATGTCGGGATGGGTAATAGTAATGCCTCAAGTAAGCTTTTGAATTCCTTGGCATTGGTGGCTTTGAACTAATCATGCTTGATGAGCTAGACTATTGTGGGTAGTGGAGTCCCAACATCTTTGGCATTACCCATTTTATGACATTTTAAAATTTCTCGTTTGTACTTGTGTTGAGAAAGAAGTATGCTGGTCTTAGTTAGAACGACTTCAATTCCTAAAAATTAGTTGAGCTGTCCCAAGTTTTTAAGAGAAATCGTTTAGCCAATGTGGAGATGAAGTCAGAGACAAAAGTATCATCATTCCTAGTGATTATAAGATAAACGACATAAACTAAGAAGTAGACTTGAGTGCCACTATGTGAGTAAATGATGAGTGAATGATCTATTTTTGAGTTCACGAAGAAGTTTGCAATGAGGAAGGGGCTTAACTCATTATACCATGCTCTTGGGGCTTGCTTGAAGCCATATATGGCTTTATGGAGTTTGCAAACGTGTGTTGGTTTGTTTGGATCTATGTAAACGAGGGGTTGCAATATATATATAACATCTTGGATTGTACCTTGAAGAAAGGCATTGTTGACGTCTAATTAACGTAACGATCATCCTTACATTAATGTTGAAGAAATGGCCATCTGTTTTGTTGTTGGTTTGACAACGGGACGGAATGTATCTGTGTAGTCTAATCCTAGATATTGATGAAAGGCTTTCACCACAAGTTGGGCCTTGTATCTCTCAATGCTCTCATCTGCTCGTCTCTTGATTCGATAAATTCACCTATAACCAACAACATTCGTTGAATGCTCAAAATATATTAATTCATATTTTCCATTGCAAATGAGTGCATTAATTTCTACCGTCATTACGTGACGCCATTAATGATTGCACATGGATTGTGTAATTTCTGTTGGTTCTATTGGTGAAGATAGGGGATGTTTGGTTGATGTTAATGGGCTTGTTTGGCTTTGAAGATATTGTTTTGTGATATTGTAGTTATGGGGTGGATTAGAGTATTCATGTGGTTATTTTGGGTGGAGGCTGATTGTTGTTTTGGTAGTGGTGGTTGTTCTATTGGTGGGGCTTGTGTTTGATGTTATGGGTTGTGTGGTTCATTTGTGGGTTGGTTGATGAGTTCTCTACGAGGAGCATTATTATTTGTCGGATGGCATAGTGATGGAGCAAGCGTAGATAAGGTAGACTCAAGAGGAGTAAGTGATAGAGTAATGATTGTGGTAGGTGGTAGATATAGAGAGGACTGATTTGTTGATTGGTTTTGTGATAATTTTTTGTAGAGAAAAATATTTTTGTTAAAAGACAACATAACAAGATAAATAAAATCGATAAGTGATTAGATCGAGACATTTGTATGTGTTTTGGGAGAGGGCATAATCAAGGAAAAGATATGGTGTGGAGCGAGACACAAGTTTGTTGGTGGTATATGATTTTAACCTAGGATAACATAGACATCCGAAAGTATGTAATTTGCGATAATTTAGGTCATGGCCAAAAAGGGTTTGGTATGGTAATTTTTTGGCTGAAATGGGTGTGGACATTTGATTAAGGTATGACTTCATACTAGAAAAGAAATGCAGAATTGGATCGAAAATCTGCTCTTAAAGCATAAGTGCTTTGATACCATAAAATGATTATAGAAGAAGATGAAATTGTTCTTACTTTATTGCTGAATTTTGACATGTATTTATACAGAATGCCTTTAGGAGTGCCAGTTAATATACAGTTGGCAAATGTTATGTAGATATGGAGAGCTAATTAATATATAGTTGGTGTTGCAATGGTTTAGGAGATTTGAAATATTTGAAATATATTTGATATCTCTAACACCACATAGATATTATAAGAGGGCCAAATAAAAAAGAAATAATTCTTCTACCACTAAGATAATTTATGCTCAAAACTTTCAGATATTCCAAGAAATGCACTATTTTAGCTTAGGCTTTAAAGCATCCAAAAAAAAAAAAAAACAAACACGTACTTACAACCGTAGATAATTTTTGGCATGTCATTTGAGAACAAAAAGAAGTTCTTTTTTATTATGCTTGGTAATAGCATTAGTCGAAAGCAATTTACAATGTGGTTTTGTTTTGTTTGAATAGCTCATAGAGGAACCGATACATAAAATGGCGTTGTTTTGTTATCTTGAATCTCACCCATTGAAGATGCGCATGCCTTTTCTCAATCCAGACATGAAAAATGTTAGGGTGAAATTTCCCGTCGAATAGATACATTTTTAAAGCTTTTTTTTGTGTGTGACTTTTGAAGTTTAGGGTAAAAAATGTGATTTTTCTCTTTTGTTTGGTATTTGGCATTATTGAAAAAATAGAGACAAATCTCTCATGCGTCTTCCTATAATGTAACATGATAGCTATCCCTACCTTCCTATAAAATGGAAGCTTAAGCCTCTTTACTTGAGTGTCACAAGTTTTAAAAAACGTTCACTTGAGTACTAATTCTGACGTGGCCACCGGAAAAGCTGACGTGGCCACCGGAAAAGTTGACGTGGCGCCGGTGAACAATATTTTAATATATTTATTAATTTTTTTGATTTTTTTTGATTTTTTTGAATTTTTTTTTCTTTAAGGCCAGTGAGGGTCACCGGTGGCCCTCGCCGGCCCTAATAAAAAAAAAGAAAAAAAATTGAAATTTTTTAAAAAAGAGTAGAAACGGCGTCGTTTTGCCTGAAAAGTCCACGTCGGCGTCGAAATTTATTAAAAAAAAAAGAAAAATCATTAAAAAATTTCACGTATGCATTTTGGCACTTAACTGAACAATTTTTGGCCGGAAGTGGCACTTAACTGAACGGTTTCAAGCTTTTTTTTGTGTGTAACTTTTGAAGTTTAGGGTAAAAAATGTGATTTTTCTCTTTTGTTTGGTATTTGGCATTATTGAAAAAATAGAGACAAATCTCTCATGCGTCTTCCTATAATGTAACATGATAGCTATCCCTACCTTCCTATAAAATGGAAGCTTAAGCCTCTTTTCTTACCCTCAAAAAATCGAGAACATCTCTCTCTCTCTCAATAATGAGATCAAAGTCTTCTTCTACTTCATTTTCTTCATGGAGACAAGTGAGAGTGAGGAAGATAAGAGCGAAGAGCATGATTTCTACGAGAAGGAAGCTTCACAAGCTCCTCTCCATAGTCCCAAGCTTTCGTCAAATTCACCCCTAAAACTTGTTCCCCGAAATCGCCATTTATATCCTTCTTCTGGAGCTCAAAGTAAGTCTCCTCACTCCTCACCACTCTCTCCTCCTCCTACGGAATCTAATGAAAAAGAAGAACATGTGAGCATTTGGTCTTTTGAGCAAGTTCTTAACTGCAGCATCATTCTAAAGGAAGAAGAATTAATTAGGAGGCAGTTCTAGCGAAAGAGCATGAATATATATATATATATATATAGAGAGAGAGAGAGAGAGAGAGAGAGAGAGAGAGAGAGAGAGAGAGAAATTCCATGTACAGGTCAATCTTGTAAGCTCTCTCTTGAGGTGTTGTGTATTTTCACTTGAGCTCGTACTCGTTTCTTTCACGATCAATATGAAAAATGATTTAATAAAATTAATCTTTATGCATGAGCTCAAGGGATCTCGCGACCTAATGATATCAATTGGATGCTCTAAGATGCTCAAATTTTAGTATCATTAATAAAACCATACAGGGAATTAATTGCTCTCCAGGTTTCACTTTAAGGGCAAACAATCTCCCTTTACTGATGCCGGAGCACTCCTAGGAGTCATTGATTCTATAAAGGAGTTGTTGATTTAGTGGGCAAATCATTGACCGCATTATTATCTTATCGACTAACAATTTAGTTGTTGATCAACAAGGCAATTATCACTTCCAAGATTATTTTGATCACTTCATATTTGGAGAGTGTCTACATTCTTTGAAGGTCATTAACTTATTAGCATTAGAGCAAGCAAACCTTGGATACTTACACCCAACAACATTAATTTCTTGTATTTAGTCAATGTCATTTAAGTTTCTGAGTCCTTATTTAATTGTTTTTGTTTTCTAATAAAACTAGTTGGTTTTCCCTATGATTCATTTTATCTTTCCAGTGAGTCTTAGTAATTACTCATGCTTAGGGGTTGTTCCAAGCTCATCTATATAAGCATACTATGATGAATAAGAAAGTAGATTTGTTTTGAATGATAATTCATATAGCCTTTAGTTTAAGAACAAGAAATATTTCTTATTTTGCTCTTATCTCTTATATGGATTCCTACGAGTGGTAAGCAACTTATTTATTTTAGTTCTCACTTGTGTTACCTTCTACTTCTTTACACTTTCTTCGGCATCATTTGCATAGTGTACAGATACTTTTTACATACATAAGTAACAATTTTGTTGCTCCTATATTAAATTTATCATACGTTATTATCATACTATAGTTAAGGTATGTGATGTTATAATCATGGATTGATATTGGTTTCTTGATATTTGATGTTGTATTCGGTCAATCTCCCCTCAACTTGTGCTTCATTTATTATGGGTTTATTATGGGTCGATTTAGTAGCGGAACTCTTTCAATGATCGTTGCTAGGGTATTTTTTTTGGGAATTTGGCCCAAGAAACCGTTTGAAGTGTATCAACTCTAGGCAAAATCATCCCACCTAAAATGAATATTTTGTGATATATGGATAATACATAGGATAGGTGCACTAAGCTATGTAGAAGCAAAGTTATCAGATAACAAAAAAAGTCAGAGAAATTGTCCAATCTATCCTAGTCTTATTGTATGGATGCCAATTTGGTCTTAAACTTTGCAATTTTGCTAATTTTGTCCTAAACCTTTGTGCAAAATTCCAATATAGTCTTTTCGACCAATTTTCACTAGAAATCATTGACATTGTAACATGCCACATAGGATGACTGCCAATAACTAGACCGCTACTTCCGGTGAAAACTTGTTAGAAGAATTATAATAAAATTTTATAGTAATATTTAGGACTAAATTAGCAAAACTAAAAAAAATTAGTAGTGAATTGATAGAACTGATTGGATAATATTTCTGAAAAAGTATGACCAGAACTATATGTGCAAATTTCCCTACATGTGACTAGTATGTGATGACTTCTTCCCATCTGTATGAACGAGCAGAACGATAATTAAGTGACAATGCACCCTCGCAGCATGAACGGATCTTTTTGGAACTAGTTAGGAATGGGCACCACTATCCTAGCCTGGGTCCAGCCAGTTCTATTGATAATTTCCGCTTCTCATTGGTTGTAATTTGTCTTGGGAGGTCTTCGGCTTTAGGAGAGAAAGATCCCTTTCATCGATTTTCCATCATTGATTCTACATCGACGCGATATGTTGATCAGGCACTTACTCAGCAATTCCTATTTGCATTTGGACAGAAATATCTGAAATTGGGATCGAATATCAAGTTAGGAACAAAATCTATAACAAAGCAATCCACAGGAACCGAAATTGAGTATCGACATTGAGTTAAGAACAGCGGGAGTGTTAAAAGTTGGCACGGAGGGACACTTAAGTGCCAAAAGTTACAAAAGGTTAATCGGCATTTTTTGTAGGCATTCTGGGGAAATATGAAATTTGTCATGAAACTACGACTAGATATTGGTTTAGGGATCAAATTTGTCACAAGATAAAGCACGGAGAGCAAAATGAAATAGAGGTAAATAACAGGTGAACTAATTTGAGTAGGTTTCCTAATTTGAATTGGTTTCAAAATTTGAGTAGATTCCTAATTCAATTTGATATCCATGTTTTAATGATTTCAATTTGATTATTTCTAGTCTCAATCCATTGTTTCCTAATCTTAGTCCGGTTTAGCGTTTCCTAATTTTAGCCTGCTTATAAGTAGGTGTATTCTCAATTGTAAGCATGTAAATATGAGTTGACAATATATGAGAATTCCTCTTAAGGGGTTGTTCTTTATTCAATTCGTTTGTGGTGAACATTAAAGTCCTTTGATTTTTTTATCCAATTCATTAGCGGTGAATCTGAACTTTTTATCCTTCACTGATGAAATATTCTTTCATGCCTTAGTGGGGAAATTTTCTATCCCAAAGTTGTTTCCCATCATACAAATTTAGCACGTTCAGCATTCTCACAAACTCAACACACATCATTTTAGTCTTGACATGTATAACATGCTTGTTGAGTTCAAAGGAAGACGTAGGAAGGCCTTTTATTTTTCCTTCTAGTTAAATCATGTGAAACTCAATGACATAAGAGACTTAAGTCAAACTAACGACCATAGATTTCAAGAGCAATATTAGGTCAAAGCTGTGCTGCCTCAAATAAAAGGCTTTGCAAGAGGATGGTGGTGGTGCTGACTCGGGGGAATGTGTTGATAGTGACTAAACTTGGTGACAGTGATGGGTTTTGAGTAGGGAGAAATGTTAAAAAAGGTCTTAAATCTATTGTATGAAAGCTAATTCAATTATCTTCAATTTGACTAATTTAGTTCTAAAAATTTTAGGGATTTTTTAATGTAACCTGCTTGACCAATTATGGTTGAAAATCGTTGGCGTTGACATTGATGACTTTTGCAATTTTTTAAAAACTTGGTAGAAATTTTTTCCTTTTTTTCCTATTTTCTTTTTTCTGTTCTATGTAATAAAAACCCAAAAGCCCGTAAGAGCCCATTTTATGTTTTTGTTGCCAATTGGAAATTTCAAATCCCCTCTTGAGCCCATTGGAAGTTTTCAAGTTAAGATGCGCAATATAGCCCACAACTTATTTAACATATTCGCTGATGAACTCCCAATCCATTTGAATGACCTAGAGATATTTTTATACATCCAAAGAAAGCTACACTTATTAAGAGATATTTTTATACATCCAAAGAAAGCTACACTTATTAACACACACTCTCTCTCTCTCTCTCTCTCTCTCTCTCTCTCTCTCTCTCAATGTGCAGCACTTTCAATCAAATTAATTTTCAGCAAACCCTTGTAATCGTAAATTTGGAATTTCTTCCGTCAACCAGCTCTAGTTTGATAGCTCACCACATTCATAAGCAAAGTTCTCCCGTTCCACTTGCGATCGTTAACCATCTCGTGTTGGCATAGGACAACCATGTGATGTCGTCCAAAGTTTGCCATCCCGGATCTGCGGGTCGATGCCGTCTAACGTCGACAACTGCCATCGATGTTTCAACAAACTCGATTCTCGCGAAAGTGTTTGCCAATGTCACGGCGGATGCACATGGAGTCTATTTCGATGATTCAATAAACGTTGGGTAGTGACGGCCGCCCGTGGGGGAATCAATCATTGCGCTGGGCACGAGAAGTTTCGAGTTTCGATCACGAGGGACGTGTGATTCGACCGGACAGCAGACTTGACGTGAAAATAATGGATTTGACTTGACAATAGACCCTCGTGAACGCCATTTTGGATCGAGCTTGAGGGATTCTCTCTGAAGATGAAGAAACTTATTTGCTTGTAAACATCAATCACTGTAAAAATTGCGTATTTCACTGTTCCGTGCAGTTGCGTGGTCTAGTCATATCTACAAAATTATGTCGTGTGGATCGAGATCACTAGAACGCTCTCAGGGATAACATATTATATGTGTGGATCATTGATATCAATGTTATTACTAGAACAATAGAAGCTCGATATTTATATTTAGGGAAATCGCCAAAAGATAGATAAAGTCTAAATTCATCAATACATCCAATTGAAGAGATCCATCAGCTCTAAAACATTTGTTGGGAGCTCATAATAGAAGTCGAGACTTGCGCCTAAGCACCTGAGGGGACTGCTAAGAATAAATCCAAATCCAAACCTAATGTGACGGCTTAGGTGATGGTGCATGGGAAGGAAGGATGGCGGTGCAAATGCGCCTCAATCCTTGATGTGTGTAGGGAGGGTTAGTTTACAAGGTTTGGATTCTCTACTTTGTGTAATGCGTTTTAAAGCTGTGCGAGTCTTGACCCAAACCGGATAATATTACACAATGATAGTACCAAGTCCTTACATAACATGTCTCTTGTTCCACATCACTTAGGGGAGAGTCCTAGACTAGTTTATAAGGTTTGGATTCTTTATTCTATGTAATTTGTTTTGAAGCCTCAGTCCAAAGTGAATAATATTACATAATAGTAGTCCCCGAGTCCTTATATCTAATAAATTCTTATTTATTCAAAAACTTAATATAATAAGTTATAAGCCACATATGGTATATTGACCGCTCTATATTACACTAATTTTTGGAGGTGGGATTTTTTTAATATAATTCACACGTGCATCCTAACAACTATATGACCTATAATTTGCATAAGTTTGTATATGGATGGCAAAGGGCACCGTTGGTATTTGCTTGACCACGCACCTGCATTTGTCTAGCAATCACTTTTGTTTCTCTCTCTTAAAAATGTCTTAAAATTTCCTGTGAAATATACTATAAATAATTATGGTGCAATGGATTTATATAAATCTGGCACGTTCAAGAATTCAGCTTTTGCAGGATTTCCAAATCATGTTAAACTCCATATTATATAAAAGATCTCACTAATTTAATTGTGCAATTATTCTCGTGACATGTAAATTAAGTTTCTATAGAGAACAAATGTCATTTTTCTAAATACATGATTCGTACTCTCAGGGCATGGCTATTGTAAAATAACATAGTAAGTTAATATCATAAAAAATCCTAAACTGATATATTTGTGGCAAATTACTCTACCTTATTTTTGTTAATGTTACCATCAAATTACTCATTTGGATAACAAGTAATAGTTGAAAGGTGTATTAATTTGGGTTTTATTATCCATTTGTCACATGTTTATCAGTTTGTGAGTTTTTATGATATTAATTCAATTTAACGAAAAATAATGAAGGGTAAATTTATCAAAAGCGTACTAATTTAATAATATTAGTTATAGTTTGAGGTAAATTTATCGTAACTATACTAGTTTAGAATTTTTTATATTAATCCAATAAATTAATAGCATTGTGATTTTAATGTTCTTAACTGTAAACCTCACCCCATCCACCGCACCTCAAGTCAATAAATAGGTTTTCTTTATTTGAAGCATAAGAAATTATCTTTTCGAGGACACTCAATAACATGTGACGACTACACGAAGCACTTTCTCTTCGAGGATGCTCAATAACATGTTTGGTGTATAATAATTGTACGACGATTGCTTTGTCGATGCTTGTCTCCAGTGGAACAGTCGACAAGTGATGCACTGTCACCTCAATTTTCGTCCGTGAGCAGTTGCTAATTTGGCCTCTTTTTCCGCTCGTTCCCACGATTTGCGATTCAAGATATGGACCTCAAGTGTCGATGTTGCATGCCGCGTACTGTAGACAAAGGGACCATTACGTCCCTACGCTTTGCATAAGTCTTGGACATGTACTAGTCAAACTTTGCGGGCTGCCTATGTGTGCCTCTCGCTTATGGTTTTGATTGGATGTACCGACTTCTAGAGTGGCAAAATTTGGCATGGAAGATATTTAAGTGTCAAAAGTTACAAAATGTACAATTAAGTATTAAAATCAGAACAAAAATGATCAGTTAAGTGCCAACGGTGAAAAATTCCAACCAAACTTTCATGTGTCCATTTTCCGGCGATTTTATTGCTGATGGAGCATTTTTTTTTAAATAAAAAATCCGAATGGCAATTTAAAAATATATCCAAGCCAGACTAAAGAAAATAAATTAAAAATAGATTTTATTTATTAAAAAAAAGGGAATGGGAGGGGAGGGTTCGGCAGCCCTCATCAGATCCTCCCCTTCTTCTTCCTTTTTTTTTTTTTAAATATTAATCAATTTTATAATAATATATTTTTAATTATTTAATATTATTTAATTAATATATTTTAAAAATCCATGTCAGTGCAAAATAACGTTGTTTTGGCTGATTTTTCGCCAACTCAGTTTCTGGTGAGCCACGTAAGCAATTTATATTATTAAAATAAGCCACGTTGGATGTCCGGTAGTATTCACTAGAGTTGGCATTTAAGTGATCCAATTTAAAAAAAAAAGTGATACTTAACTGTATCTTTAATAACTTTTGGCACTTAAGTGTCCACTTTTGATACTTGGGCTGTATTTATGCCGTTTTGATTATGTTGGGGTCAGATGTGTCACTTTGTTTCATATCGCGCGTGAATGAATTATTGTGTTAGTATAAGTACCCAAGTCTAACGCCACCTTGATTTGACATGGTTAGGCCGCTGTAAGAGCGGGATGTCGGTTATGGCTCGAAATTAATCCCACTGATTTGGAACTGACTAGAGTTCGTGATTTTTGAGATATTTGCGACTGTTTGCAACGCTGTGGAGATTGAGATGGAAAGCCGGAGATGCAGAACGGCCGAGCGTCGATGAAGAAGAGCCGAAACCTTTAGGGAAGATGTTTTGGTGTTGGCGAAGAAGAGCAAATCTTGAAGAAAGCGAAGAGGAGAGAAAGAGGAGCGCACCTTGAAGTAGGTGAAAAAGTGACTGAGCCTTGGTGAAGAAAAGTGGAGAAAAGTGAAGATGAGCGTTTGCTAAGAAGTTTTGGAAGATGTACTCCTGCTTTCAGATTAGCGAATTTATTTTCCTAATTTTTAACATGCATATTTTCTTTTCCATTTGTCGTCTAAATTTCTAGTATATTAAATCCAAACACTTTGTTATATCATATCAATTATTTGGTGAATTATAGTAA
The DNA here is from genome assembly GCA_014858505.1 of Corymbia citriodora subsp. variegata. Classification (NCBI taxonomy): domain Eukaryota; kingdom Viridiplantae; phylum Streptophyta; class Magnoliopsida; order Myrtales; family Myrtaceae; genus Corymbia; species Corymbia citriodora. Next base: position 25,828,126 of record CM026412.1, read on the forward strand.
TAATGTTGGATAATTTCCATATCTTATCATATCTATTCTTTTAGTATGAATGGTATATTGATATAAATGAACATAAAAATGCACAATTAAAAATGGTAAGGACTTTTCATGATTTGCCGCTAAAAAAATCACAAATGAAAAAATGAAGATAACCTCCATTAATTTATTCATAATTATTGTACGAACTACATCTTAAATAGAATGCAATGTTCTGGAGTCATGGGTTCGGCTATGACAAGAAATAAAATGGGCTACAACAACATAGATGTGGTAGATTAGTCAATGAATGTCAAATCTAGTGAAAGAGAGAAAACATTATTATTCACCTTCATGATTTCAATAAGGATAATATTTTGACTCTCTCGCTACTTTCGTGAAATTTCAACATGAATTATAGAGTTACAGATAGGAGTTTCTACTCTTTTGTCAATTTTGTAGACTTTCGACAGGAATTAGAGAGCCGTGGAGGAGAAGAAGATTCGACTCTCTCACCATTTTTGTGGAGTTTCGATGTAAACAAAGAACTACGAGGGAGTTATGAAACTTCAATATGAGCTGGAGACACAAAGGAGAAGGAGACGAAGAAAATTATAAAGATTCATTTCAAGTTTCAACTCATTCATTTAAAATCAGAGTTTTTCTTCATTTTTATTTATTTATTTTTTGTCATTTTGAATTTCTTATGTTAGAATTCAAATATTATTTATATTGATATATAAATTCAAATTTGTAAATTTATAAGTTTGTTATTTGAAAAAAAATAATTTTCCTATTATGGAATTAGAAATTCTATCCATTTTTATCTCACCTCTCCCATGGAATAAATTTATTCAGCCTATATTCATTTTATATCTAACTTTATCATATTTTAAACAAGCATCAAATATAGGATATGATAAATCTTATCAATATCCCGAATTTTTTCTTGACTAACAAACACTATCTTACAACATTCCTTAATAAAACATTTATTAGTATCTATAACCAAAATTGTTCATTATTTTTGTTATTTTGAATTTTCTTTTCACATTATCCAAATATTATTTTTATATTTAATTGTTATTTTAATTTTTTGACTGAAGAAGTTTGTTATTGAAAAGATGGCTTTTATACCATAAATGCAAGAAATCCTATAATACCATTATCCCATTTATATATGATTTTATCTCATTTTGCGTTGTAACCAAGTATACAGTAGGATAATTTTTTGCCTATTCCGACTTTGATCCTAGTTACTGAATGTAGAATAGATGTGTTTTCGCTGATTAATTATTTTCAACAAATCAAATGCATGATAGTTTGTTAAATTAAGGTTCCATTCGTTTCACCAAAAATGATTTCAACGAAAATGTTTTTTGAATTTCTGACATTTGCTTCATGGAAAATAAACTAGTCAAGGAAAACATTTTCCACCAATGGTTAAAAACACTTTTAAAAGTGGGGAAAATGTTTTCCCATTTTCGAAAAGTGGAAAAAATTTTCCGCTCTCTTTCTTTCACTATCATTTTAATTAATTTAATTTAATTTAATTTAATTTTTATTTTTTAAATTCAAATTTTTTTACTAGTTTTTATTTTTTCTTCTTCTTTGGCCGTTGTTGATTGGCTATTAACAAGCTTGAATGTCGTCAAAGGATGGCAATGCTTGGGTCTTGCAGATCGATGATGCTTAAACATCACCAGAGGGTGGGAAGCTCCACCCTTGCCAAATTGGCAATGTTGCAACACTCGAGCATCCCTAGAGGGCAGCAAGGCTCGAGCCTCGCTATATCGCAAAGGGTGGCAAGGCTAGGGCCTCATAGATTGGCGACACTTGAGCGTCCTTAGAGGCCCTCAGGCTCAACACCAAATCCCTAGCCATCGCCATGGTTGGCAACTAGCCAAGGAAAATAAAAGGAAAGAAGAGAAGAGAAAAAGAAAGAAAAAAGAAAAAATAATTAAAATTTCAATTTTTAAAAAAGAAAATAACGAAAAAGATAAAAATAAAAATAAAAATTATCAAAAGAAGTGTAAGGAGGAAAATCAAATTATATACCAAATTGATGAAAATATTTTCTACTTCAATTTTAAGTTTTAGTCGAACACTTGAAAATATTGTTATTTTCTTAGAAAATAACTTCTAGAAAAATATTTTCTAGAAATGCTATATTTTCCATGAAACGAATGTTGCCTTTTGCTAGAAAATTGCTTTAGTCAAACAAAAAGATTTTAAGTTAAAAAGTGCAAAAAGTTTATGTGGGATTTTTGTAATTATCTTGGCCCTCGACCTCTAGAGCTTTCTCCTATGGTGTCATTAGCATGGTCTAGGTTGGGCCAGTTCAGCACCTAATTTAAGGATCAACCCACATAGTATTGGTTCTCAATTTTTGGGATTGGGGAACAACCCTATTGAGCTTGAGACCGAGCATCAAACCAGTCGTATGGTCAACCTAAGACCAACCGATTATTTTTTTGTTTCCTTTTTATATTCTTTGCAAGGACAAACATACTCAATAGATATTGAGCAACTAAACTATAGACACCGATGCATATCAAATATAAATCTAAGATAAGTTAACAACATAAATCTCCTTTTGTAATTGATAGCTGTATTTGTGAGGTAGGCCAAGAGAGGCAAGCACTGATTGAGTTGCGCTTGTAAGGCAAGTGAGAGGAGGCCAGAGGTAAGGGAGGTGTGCCACGAGGCGAGCAAAGGGAGGCGAGCAACAAGTGAGGCGAATGAGGCTGAGGTGAGTGAAGAGGGCTTTGATATTTATTTATTTTTAGTTGAATCTGAGCTAGGTTTCTACTTCTTAATTTACATAACAGAGATAGAGATGCTATGATTTTAATAGATAAAAAAAAGTCTAATATATATACAGGGTTGGTTCAGATTAGACCTCCTAAAATCCTCGGACCAAGAATCAGCCAAGTCCCCTTAAGAATCGGATTAGTACTGGTAGGGTTGGATCGGTCTAGAATTGACCTTGGACTAATGCTCACCCCCAGCTACAATCAACTATCCTGCCAAAATCAACTGCTTTACAATGCTATCCACAGTCGACACCTTTTGAAAGTTAGGTTGCGCCTCCGAGTCACACCTCATCTTTAGCGTAGTCTTCTCTCCCTCCCTCCCTCAATTCAGGGGGGATGCTGTCCAAATTTGAAGGGGTTATCTCCTGTAGAGCTTGTCCCTATCAATTGGCACGTTGATAGCGACAAGATGGGGTTTCCTTGGAGACAATTTGTCTAAGTGAACATTTGGAAAATCTGAAAACATTTTTTTGAAAGTCATTTTATGAATGGATATATATATTAAAAATTTTAAAACTTATCATGAAAGTACAATTAAGTTGTAAAACTTACAAAAAGTACAATCAAATTATAAAATTTGCCAAACTAGTGCAATCAAGTTCTTCTATTAATTTTATCTAACTTGGCTAAAGAAAAATGCTAACGTGGCTTTTTCTCCTACACGGTGATGATGTTTGCTAAAACATAAAACATAAGGCTAAAATGATCTTATTTTGGTGCAAATATGATTTTTAAAACAAAATTTATTTAAATTAAATTTTAACAAAAAAAAAAAGCTAGAGGAAGAAGAACTAGACAATGAGTGCTTTTGGCCCTTGTCGCCATGCCCCAACATTGTCATGGGTCGCCGAGCCCTGATGACTCTCACTAGTGGTGGCCCTTGGCCAAGACTAAGCCAAAATGACATTGTTTTCGTCATGTCATTACCATGTAGAAGAGAGAAAATATTTTAAAAAAAGTCAAGTATTTTCTATCAACCAAGTTAGATAGAATTAATAGAATGATTTAATTGTACCAATTTGACAAGTTTTGGGACTTGTTGCATTTTTCGCAAATTTTAAGACTTAATTAAAATTTTGTGATAATTTATCAGACTTCTGTAGTACATATTGCTAGAAACAACTACTTCTCCCATGTGTTTGCAAATAGGTTTGCACCCTTGCTAAATTTGAGGAACAACACTCAATTGACCACTCCATCTCACCAATCTCTCAAGCAGAGTAGTCCGTGAGTTCTGGCATATATATTCTTGGAATATCATACATTCATACAACGAGCTAGGTCTTCAATTTTGAAACTCCAAGGGCACCAAATTTATACAAGAAACGTACCTGAGGATCAGTCTTGACCGTTTTGCAAAATCAAGGTTTTGGTTAAACACCCCTCCTTTTTCAGCTTTCAGACACAAGCCTCGAACTTCGGCATGATTCAAACACAAGCCTCTACACATTTAAATGAACGCATAAAAAATATTTGGATTAAGTTTTGTAATTATCAAAATTCTTTAAGAACATATTCCGACGATAAGTGTTTAGACAACAGCAATAACACTGTTACTCCGGCTGTAGCTAAACCTGTCCCAGTTCCAATTTATCTCATTTCTTGTCACCATCTTGATGCGTCCTCTCCAACAGAAGCACGCTCCCCGTTTTATCTTCACCAGGTCAGATTCGCCAAATTGATCATCCTGTAAAGGTCCCAACAGCCATTAGGTTCATCTCTCTTTCGACCATAATTGCTGAGACATCTCCCGTGGAATCCGGCTGGTTGGATAGTCGGTACTGAAATTCACTGTTCAAAAGGACATGCACGCCCCGATTCAAGTGAGCATCCCTTTCCCAACTTCACCTCCGGATGAGAACTCAGCCTCCCAAAAATTACCCTCAGTCAATGGAAGGCTTGAGAGAGCAGTTAACAAAAGAATAATTTATACAGATGAGAAATGAGATAAGTGTATTAGAAGTCATAAAACCTAGTTACGATAATGTAATTGAATTCTAAAATTTTCAAAAAGTATAATTAAATCTTAAAATTTATAATTAAATCTTAAAATTTATCATAAAGCATATATATATATATATATATTGATGATTGAGGAACCGCCGGAGCTTACCCTTGGAGGAGCACATGACCCTCTAGTGCCCAATGGCACCGTCGAGTCTCGTCGCAAGCCGCTATTTAGACGTAAATCTCGGGAGAGGCTAGCCCAGGACCCCAACACTAGAACCCTCTCTTACAACACTTTAACAAAGTGGTTAAATAAGTTCTTTCATTAATTGCTTTTTTGTGATAAATTTTAAGACTTAATTTTACTTTTGTAAGTTTTAAAAAAATTTAGTGACAGTGGATCATGGAGTACAAAGGATGTGCGATAAACAGGCTTTCATTTGTCATGTTGTGTGTGGGTGTAAACCTGCATTTTCCGGCGCAGCTGTCATGTTGTTTATATGCGGACAGAACTTGATTAATTTGAGTGAATGATAAGGCCAACATCACGTGGGTGCTTGTATGAAAATGGCCCTTTTTTTTTTCTCAATTTTCTCAAGAAAGTGGTTTTTCAGTGCCCAACACATCCCATGAACAGTCGAACGTAAATATCACAACCCTTTTTTTATTGCCAAGAAAATGGACCGAGCCATCGTATAAATTTGTACAGAAATATGATTGGAAAAATTATCTAATCAGTTTTAAATTAATTGTACATATGTCAATTCAATACTAAATTTTTCAATGTTACTAATTTAGTCGTAAATTTATTCTTGTGCAAAACACCAATGTAGTTATTGAGCCTATTATGAAATGGTTTTAGATTATTAAGACATCCTGAATCTTACAAATGTATTTACAGATCCTAAAGGATTGAATCTTACAAATGTATTTACAGATGAAGTAATATAGCTAGGTAAAATTGAATGCGCAAATTGTTGTTCTCTAAAAGGTATAATGGGAAGAATTCCATAAATGGTCGATAGAATAGCGTAAGGACTTCCCCATTTTGACATCAAGCTTCCTCGAGCAGTTTTAGTAAAATTCATTGTACTTTCAATAGTATGCTGTTGAATGTATCTTCTCCACAAACTAGTACTTGGTAGTTTTGAACTTCTCATTGAACTTTTTATAATTTTGTACTCTGTCGATCTACTTATATATTTGATTGAGCTTTTTCCCAAATTGTATGATACCTTCCCTATAAACAAAGGACGTTGAATTTTTAGGGAATAAATGAGAATATATTCTATATATAATAACATTGATTGCATTTTTAATTTCCTTTAATGACTTGTTGGGAGAGCAACAATTGCGTGTAGATTATATTTATGAAAAAATCATAAAAGAAGTTGAAAGGGAATTTTATCAAAAAATTTCTAAACCTATTGTATGACAACCAATTCAATTATAAAATTTTCAATTTTGTCAATTTATCATTTAATCTTTTGATGATTTTCCAATGCCATCCATCTGGTCAATTTTGGCCGAAAATAGCTTATATGTATGATTTTTACAATCATTTTTAAATATTCTGAAATTTTTTGTCTTTTCTTTTATTTCTTGTACTTGTTTCTTTGCCTGTTGCTAGCCATAGGCAAGGGGTGTGACACCGTGACACCCTTGTCAGACGATCCCATAATAGATATGGGCAATGGCAAGGACTGGAGCACACAGCCCTTGCTGTATCTGTGCGAGGGAATTGCAGCCATCATCATATCTATACGTGCATCACAACCCTAGCTTGTGGTGGGTGACCGGTAGAGAAATAAGAAAGAGGATACTAAAAAACATAAATTAAAAAAATTGCAAAAATCGTCCACCTTAGAGTTAGTTGTTTTATCGGCACTAATTGTGCAAGGTATGATGGTTGGTGTTGACTAAACTGTCATGTCAACAATTTTCAATTAAAATTCATTGAATTGACTATATTGAAAAATAATCAAAATGTTCAGAATTAAATTAACAAAATTAAAATATTTCAAATTGAATTAGTAGCCATACAATAGGTTTATGATTTTTTTGGACAATTATTCTAAAGTTGAAAAGCATTCACTCATGAAATTTTGAAAAACTAACAAAAATATTATGGACCACTCTTTCGCCGTTTTACTATGTACTCAATTTTCTCATCCTACTCACAAGTGTACCTTCACAATTCAACAATCTCTCTCTCTCTCTCTCTCTAAACATTCAACCATAGGGGAGTGTTTGAGTTAGTCTCATCCTCCCTTTCCTTTCTTGTTGATTTTGTTTGAATTTACTTTTTCTTTTCTTATTTTTTTCCTTCTTTATCAATCTAAATTTGTAAGCTCTCTTCTCCCGGTCTAGCTCTAGATTTGAGAATTTGAATTCTGCCGATCTAATTCTAAATTTAGGAGACTTTCTTTTCTCGATTTGGATATGGAAGTTCAAAAATGTTTTGGGGGATTTGACTCGTACTTTGTTCATGTATAAATCATCTATCTCTAGTTTCAATGGTGATCACAGGAGTTTTGGCATCTCACTAAATTATGAAGATCGCTCTTCCAAATATTGAATCCTTCTTTGTTCAACCTATTTTGGTTGTCTCCATATGGTGATGCGTAGATAAAGCCAAACTTAGGTGCACCGCCAACTGACAATGCCGTAATTATTGAAAGAGGAATCTCCAGCATGCACTTATCACTAATGGAGCAAGTGCGTGCTTAACTTTGTTAATGTTCTATTGATCCTCTTTATTTCTTGGATTTGCTTTTATTTTGTAGCATTCTTAGCTTTGCTCTACTTCGTTTTGCTTTGCTATAAAAGTATATGTATTTCTCATGTATATTTTTGGATAATGAATATAATATTCTTTCGATAAAAAAAAAATCTCATATCCTCTCAAAATTTGCTTCGATCGATTTCAAGTAAGTTAACCCCAAAAAAGTCAGGCTCTAACATAATTCGAGCATCTTAAATGATATATATTTTAAAAATTTGTGAATTCCACACCGGATCCCACCAAAAAAGACAAATTCTTTTACGTCGTTGTTGTATTGTAACTGGTTCCGTCCACTAGGCCAGCATCACTAAACTAAATTCATTCAATACCTTCTCCACTTCCTCTCTAATCCGGCTGCGATAAATGGTGGACAAAAGAATAAAGACACAAACTAATTCAAGTGGCCAAAGTCGTGCAACAATTGACTATAAGACTACCCAATTGGTGGTCGGAAGCACTTCCACGTGAGGATGATTCCCGAAGCATCAATCCTTTAATTCTTTTTCTTTCTTTTATTTTTTGAATTAAAAAAATATCTCAGGTGCAGATTTTTGTTTTTTAGCCGTCACACGTATCAACTTGTCTAACGTTTTGTAATTTGCACTCTTTAGCTATTAATTTAACTTTACCCCACTTATCCTGTGACGTTGAATTCAAGGAGCATCGATAGGTTCGTGCATTTATTTAACCTAACAGAGAAATTTCATTTAAAAAACCCGTGCCTATTAATTTTCTGTAATTGCTTTAATTACCTTAAGCAAAAAGAAAAAATTATAAATACTAGTTATAATAATGTCATCTAAAGCAATAGTGCGGCTCCAGTTTCTGTTTTAGTTCGCAGCACGCGGGCCTTATTTTTTCATATAATAATTGCTTTGATTGTCTAATCTTGTTCGCCCCTAATGATTTATTTTAGGTATTAAGTAGATATCATAAAAAGGGCTAAATACCGAAAAAGAACAAAGAAAAAAAATAATCTTGGGTCAAACTTTAAAGATCCCAAAAACAAGGCACATGTCTATGCTCGTAGAACAATTTTGGTAGGTGTCCTCTTGGGTTGATAAATGTCGTTTAAATTATTTATCTGTCTGTCGATAGAGAACTTGCAATGAACAAAATGAATTATTTTTAATTATTTTACATTAGTCAGAATCAATATGCGATGAGTCAAATGTTTTAGTAGCTCATTGATCATACTACTCATAAATGACACAAGTGAGGGCCTTTTCTTTTTTGGGCATTAAAAGTTAGGATTAAATATATCCCCTGATGTAGGTGGATTGTTTTCAAAAATATGCAATTTAGGGTAGTAAAAACTTGTGCGTTTTTTTTCTTCTTCTTCCATTTTCTGTTGGGGGAGAGGGGTGATTTTGTGGACTTGGCATTATTCAGAAAGAGTATCTTGCATCTAGTTCTATGGGTGGAAACTATTCTCCTCAAAACAAAACGAAAGATCCATAAAATAACATAAAAAGCTATTCCATCTTCCTATAAAAAGGGAAGCTCAAGCCTCTCCTATTACCCTCACTCGCAAAGATCGAAAATCTCTCTCTCTCTCTCTCTCTCTCTCTCTCTCTCTCTCTCTCTCTCTCTCTCTCTCTCTCTCCCTCTCCCAATAATGAGATCGAGGTCGTCTTCTACATCTTCTTCACCATGGAGACAAGTGAGAGGGAGGAAGATAAGAGTGAAGAACATGATGTCCACAAGAAGGAAGCTTCACCAGCTCCTCTCCATCGTCCCAGGCTGCGATCAAATTCACCCCCAAAACTTGTTCCACACAATCGCCACTTATATCCACCTTTTGGAGCTCAAAGTAAGCCTCCTCACCACTCTCTCCTCCTCCTATGGAGTCTAACGAGAAAGACAAGGAACGTGCAAGTGTTCTTGTAATTCTTGCAAAACTCTCTCTCCCTCTTCCTCTCCCTTCAATCAAATGTCGACGTTTCCTGCAAGTTTGTGATGGCAACATCACTCTAGAGGAAGAAGGATCGATCAGGAGGCTAGAGAGCATGAATAAAGAGAGAGATAGAGAAAGAGAATAATGCCATGTACAGGTCAATCTTATTAGATCTCTCTCGATGTGTTGTAGTATTTTGGCTCGAGCCTGTACTTGTTTCTTTCATTATCAGGATGAAAAATGAAAAGCGAAATTGATCTCTGTGCGTGTGTGAACGTCTGCTAACGCAATCTTCATTGGTCTGCTCCAAGATGCTCCAATGGTCAACATCATTATCAAAACCTTACGAGAAATTAATTGCTCTCCAAGCTTTATTTAGGACCAAACAATCTCCGTTTATATTAGTTTATATAACCTTTTTTACATTCTTAAGTAACAATCTCCTTCCTCGTCATGAAATATACCAATTTACAATTAAGTTATGTGATTTTATAATCACTCATCATGATTAGTTGGACTGATATTGGTTTTTTGATCTTTGATGTTGTATTCAGTCATTCTCACCCTTTTCTTATACTTTACCCATTGAGGGTCGATTCGGTTGCGGTTCTCTCTGAATGGTCACCACCCGAGTGTCGTTTTGGGGAATTCGGCCCAAGTGAATCGTTCCAATCATACGGCACTAGGCCACATTGTCCCTCCTAAAATGAATATTCTGTAATACATGGTCAATAGTAAGAATAGGGGCACTAAACGACAGAGCAGAAACAAAGTTATTAGATACCTAAAGAAAAACTAACTAAAATCGTACGTGCGAGTTTCCCTTGGCGCTTGGATGAACTTGCATACTTAAGGTGACGATGCTCCCTTTAACATGAGCAAATCTAGTCGGGACTACTTAGTAATGGGTCTAGATCCAGCCAGTTTCTATTGATAATTTCCACTTCTCAATAGTTGTATTTTGTCTTGGGAGGTCTTTGGCTTTACGAGAGAGAGAGAGAGAGAGAGAGAGAGAGAGAGAGAGAGAGAGAGATCGTTTTCATCAATTTTCCATTGTTTGATCTACATCGACGCACCATGTTGATCTTCGGCACTTACCCAGTAATTCCTATTTGCATTCATACAGAGATCTGAAATCGAGATCGAAAATCGGGTTACCAACCCAATTCGTCGCAACATAAATGCTCGAGGAGTAAAATTAGATATGGCCGATGAAAGTGGGACCATTTTGTAGTTTTTCCTCAATCTGTCACATCAGCGCCACCTTCATATTCTTTTTTGCTGTCCAATTGGCAATTTTCTGGCGGCATTTGGCCGGAAGTATGAAATTTGTCATGAAACTGTGACCAGCTGTTAATCTGCTGATCAAATCGCGAGGATCAAAATGGAGCAGTGGTGATAATACGGGGAATATTTTTGCGATTTTGCCATATTTGTTTTTATGCCAATTCAAGTAGCTAAAGCACTAGCGACTTCAGCAACACTAGTAAACTCAAACAGAAGACAAAAAGAGCTTGTCGAGATTTGCCTAGAGACTGCTTTGGATTTGAAAGAGGAAATATTACAGGGTAAAGAGAATTAAAGGTCTAACTACACCAAGAACATTCAAAGAAAGATGTCCTTTTCCCTGGGAGTTACAAGACCACAACCCTCAATTTACAAAACATGTGAAAGTGAAAACTTGCTCCTTGTATTGCAGAAGAACTGGGTAATAAAAATGACCTACTCTATCTTCAATTTCAAATGCAAGGCAATCCTTTCTCTCATTTCTCTTGAGTATATAATTAGTCCATATGTACTCAAAGGTTTTAGCCCATTTAATGTTTCCAAGGGGCCAAGAGAATGCGTGCCTGCGATTTGATCCTGTACACCTTCTCCTCCTTCTACTCCTGAAAATGCTACTACTATATTTTGTTGTTTCTAAAAGAGCTCCATGCTTTGATTGGAAAGGGATATCCAAACAATATTCATTGACTTCATCCCCTGACCCGGACAGAAAAGAAGACAATTAGTTCACTTAGGGCAAGCAGTTCAGCGTAGCTCAATAAAAAAATGGCATGTAGATTTATCATTCATAAAAAAACGAACCAAACCTAAGGGAAGGACTAAAGTGCAAATTGGAATAAGTCTTAGGATTGAAACACACTGAAAAAAGAGTTTGAAGGCTAAAGGTTTTAGGATTATGAGGTTTTTGCCTCCAAGTTGGGGCCACCCGCCTGCCTGGTAACTTAGGTAATTCAAGTGGATTGATAAGACTATGTTCCTTATTTTAACGTGTCAGTGTCCACATGCCCAATCCCTTTAAGTTCTCCTCGATATATTATCCTTCCCTAGGAGGAGGGAATTATCTCTTGGTGTTTAATGTCCAAAGATTATCGAATTTCACAATCACTTTAGACAAAGCATAGGACTTAATTCAGGTCCCTCATACCATTGCCATCCCAATTTGAATTGGACCAATGCCAAACCAATGGCATAGAAGAGACCGTTGAGCCTTGGCCCTTGAGCAAAAGACAAGGTATTATTACTTTTTTAGGTGGCAGTTTTGACTTTTGCTCTTCAGAGATTCTCTCAGTCTGTGTCTATTTCCTCAGCCCGATTGATGCAAAAGCACTGCAATGGACCAAGCGCGCTCATTCTCTCCATGCTTTCTCCCCAGTATTCCAGTCTCTCTCTCTCTCTCTCTCTCGCCATTTATCGCCATTTGGCTAAAAAATTCCTGTGCTTGCTCTGGTGATAGAGATCGTAAAAGGGCATCAAGAACTGATTCGAGTCGAACGGCTTTGACAAAGACAAGGCTCAAATTGAGCTCAATTCTACTCATTAGGTAGGAAAGGTAATCGATGACAAGTCTCTGATGGGCCTTGGACAATGGCTCAGCCACATGTCCTTAAAACTGCGGATAACTTTCGACTTGATTACATCTTGATCTGTGCCTCAGAAACCATGAGCCAATGAAATAAAGCATGACAGAAGTGATGGCAAAAATTGAAAGGCAACTGGATTGCTATTGACAATCGCATCAATCATTAAAGATTTCCACCAAGATGGCCAGTTCAAATCAAAGAGACAAGGATGAGTAGAATTTCACCGGAAAATATTATCAGCTTCCTTAAAAATGACTTCTTAGAAACATTTTTTAGAGATGTCAAATTTTCCCCAAAAGAAATGGAGACTCAAAGGAACGACGAGGCTATATGAATGTAATTAGAGCTATTTGTGCCAAGCAAGTCAAAATTCAGCAATAAGGAAAAAACAACGACTGACCACCTCAACTACCAAACCAAACCTAGCAACTTAAATTAGAGGAAATTTAAACACCATATTGATGAACGCAGAAAAAATTGAAATTTTAACCATGAAGAGGTACAGGGGAACACCAAATAAGAAAAATTTAAGCCCTTCTGATTAAATCAAAATTGTGCGTTTGTCCCACCAGGTCCTATGCATTAATAGATTGATTGGATTGGAAGAAATAAGTAATGAAAATAGAATGAAACACCATTTCATTAGAGGGGAAGATAGGAAAGACCATTCAGAAGGTAATTTATCCCTAAGTTTAAATCTTTTTAATTTTTGGAGCTCTTTAGAACAAATCACTAAATTAGCCCCATGAGATCTTAATTCAATTTTGAGTTTGGATTTTTGTTAACACAGAACTAATTAAATAAAGTTGTAGTGTAACTTCTAAAAGAAGTTCCCTGACATGTAAAATGACACAAACGAGGTTTAGAAATTATGAAATTGATTACACCAAATGAAGGATTGAGAAAGAAAAAGGAAAAGGCATAATGGTCGATGTCATTTATGCTTTTCTAGGTTCCACCATTATAAATCTGGTCGATGTCACTGGTGCCTCAGCTGCCCCCAACGTTTTCCATTCAAAGTGGAATCCTGATCCTAAATCAATTAGGTCAAGTTCTCCCTGCGGTTTCCACCAACTTGAAATGAGTATCTCCATAGCATTTGAACCTATTTACTTCACCAGAATTTTTTTAATGAGAGAACTCCTCCATGGTCTCTAAAGAAATTCCTTTCATTTATGATCCCCTTGATTCAGTATGGATGCTCCTTATCTGGGCGCAGGAATTCGATCTTATCAAAGATTAAACAAAGTAGCCTTGTAGAACCATATTGGTTCTTTCTTATTATCCTGCTTCTTTGAGGAGCTCCCCACCACTCTCTATAGGTAGCTTCTTGTTGGGGGGAACCCGGTTTTAATTTCTCCAATAGCTAAATTTAATTCAAGATCAATTTCTCCCCCGAAAAACTAGATGGACCAAAACCAACTTAGCCAACAATAACCAGCAACAACAACCAGCTAATATATTTTCACGATATGCAAATATAATACGGAGATAATAAGAAAACAAGGCCAACAAGAACACCAAAGATTTAACGTGAAAAACCCAACTGGGAAAAACCACGGACCGCCCAAAAATATTCCACTAATCACAAAGAATAGCAGGACAATTATACTTCTTTAGTCACACACTAGAGGATCAATGTCAATATTACAACCACAATTTCTCATCACAAAGATGAATAAACAAATTCGGAGCCTGAAAAATATAATCGCACTTGGAAAATTCGAAGGCGATTCTTGACAAACGAAGACCATCAACTTGTAGCCATCGGTCTCGCGAACAACATACTCGAATTTGACCAAATTCTGTCAATGTCTCGCCTTCGAAACGGGATCACAAAGATCTCTCCTTTCCTTTGTTTCTTCTCCACGCTCTCTCTCTTTTATGGCTGTTTTCTCCCACTTTCTCCACTATGCACGTCGAGCACCCACCTTGAAAAACTGCACAAAGTAGTTTGTTCTTCCTTTCTTTTTACTTTTTTTTTAGCTGGGCCCCACAAGAGGTGGACCCAATCAACAAACCTCCCCCTCCACCTCATGTGGGAAATTCCATCATGCCCGTTTTTCTTCTACAAGAGTCAAGCTTCACTATGGGCAATACCTTGGTCATCATGTCTGGTTTGTTATCATCGGTGTGGACTTTCTCTAGCAAGAAGAGCTTCTCTTCTAACTTTCCTCGGATCCAATGATACCTCACATCAACATGCTTCGATCTTGAATGCAATACCGGATTTTTGCTGAGATAGATAGCACTCATGCTATCACAATATATAACAAACCTCTCTTGCTTCAAGTCCAACTCTTGTAGAAATTTTTGCATCCACAAAAGTTCCTTAGCTCCTTCAGTAATGGCAATATACTTTGCTTCAGTTGTGGATAAAGCAATGCATTTTTGTAATCTTGATTGCCATGAGACAGCTCCCCCTGCAAAAATCATCATATAACCCGATGTGGATTTTCGAGAATCAATATCACTAGTATAATCAGCATCCGAGTAGCCACTCAACTCAGGCTTTCCATTTCCATAACACAAGCAAAATTTAGAAGTCCCTTTAAGATACCTTAAAATCCACTTAACAGCAGTCCAATGCTCCTTACCTGGATTTGAGAGAAACTTACTCATGACGCCTACTGCATGAGCAATATTAGGTCTTGTACAAACCATGGCATACATTAAACTACCTACAACCAATGCATAGGGAATTTTCTTCATCTCTTCCTTCTCTTTCTCACTTGTAAGACACTCATTAATACTCAACTTGAAATGACCTGCAAGTGGAGTACTTACCGGTTTACATGTGCTCATATTGAATCTTTCAAGCACCCTTTCAACGTACCTCTCTTGAGATAACCAAAGTTTCCCACTCCTCCTATCATGAGTAATTCTCATGCCTAGAATTTGCTTGGTTGGGCTTAGGTCCTTCATTGCAAAGGCTTTACTCAACTCATTGATCAAGTTCTTGATTTTCTTAGCATCATGCCCAACAATCAACATGTCATCCACATAAAGTAGGAGGATGAGACAATCATTATCTGAGAATCTTTTCATAAAGACACAAGAATTGGAATTTATCTTACCGTATCCATGTTCTTCCATGAATGATTCAAACTTCATGTACCATTGTCTCGGTGCTTGTTTGAGACCACATAAGCTTTTCCTTAATCTATATGCAAGATGCTCATTGCCTTCAACTTTGAAGCCCTCTAGTTGCTCCATATATATTTCTTCTTCCAAGTCTCCATGAAGAAAAACTGTCTTTACATCAAGTTGTTCAATTTCTAAATTCAAGGTGGCGGCCAACGCAAGAACAACTCGAATCGAAGACATTTTTACAACTGGTGAAAAAATCTCTTCAAAATCAATTCTCTTCTTTTGACGAAAGCCCTTCACAACAAGCCTAGCCTTGTATCGTGGTTTCAAACTATTCTCTTCCGTCTTCAACTTATACACCCACTTATTTGTGAGTGTTTTTTTACCTTTAGGTAATTTCACCGATTCAAATGTGTGGTTCTCATACAAGAATTTGAGCTCTTCTTGCATGGCTTCATGCCACTTATTCTTTCGATCGCATGACATAACCTTTTCATAAGTTTCCGGTTCTCCTGTATCCGTGAATAACACATACTCATGCAGTTGATATTTTTGTGAAGGTCTAAATTTTCTTTCAAATCTTCTAACTTGAGGTAAAACCGGTTGTTCTTGCTCAACTAGCTCAATGGGCTGCTCTTGCTCAACTATTTCACTTGTCTCAATCGAAGAATCGATATTATGTGAGGACTCACCATCTTCATGATTTCTATGATTTTCATGGACTTCTTCCCCATGATTTCCACCCACGAGAGGAGAATTTGGGTTGAAACTAACTGAACATTAAGCTGTATTCTTTGGTCTTTCTAGCTTGTCAATGTCTTCAATGGTTTGATTCTCAATGAATACCACATCCTAGCTTCTAACAACTTTCTTTGCAATTGGATCCCACATCCTGTAGCCAAATTCTTCATGTCCATAACCCAAGAAGATACACTGTTTAGACTTGTCATCAAGCTTAGACTTTTAATCTCTTGGAACATGCACAAATGTCCGACAACTGAACACCTTTAAATGATCGTAGGAAACATTTTTTCCACTCCAAATTCTTTGTGGAACATCTCCCGTAAGAGGCACCGATGGAGAAAGATTTATCAAATCCACTGCTATTCTCATCGCTTCACCCCAGAATGTCTTAGGCAACTTTGCATGAGAGAGCATACATCATATTTGATCATTAATTGTCCTGTTCATTCTCTCTGCTATTCCATTTTGCTGTGGTGTTTTTGGAACAGTCTTCTCGAGCTTGATACCATAATCCTTGCAATAGTGTTCAAACGGACCTCTATATTCACCACCATTGTAAGCTCGAACAAGTTTCGGCTTCTTCCCGGTTTCTTTTTCCACATTGACGTGGAATTGTTTGAAAGCAGTAAGAACTTGGTCTTTAGATTTCAAAGCAACAGCCCACACTTTTCTAGAACGGTCATCAATAAAAGTTACAAAATATAATGCACCACCAAGGCTTTTAGCATCCATGCAACAAACATCAGTGTGAACTAAATCAAGTACATTTGATTTTGTAAGTGGAGAAGAACTATGAAATGAGAATCTATGTTGCTTACTTGTTGGATAATGAGTGCATTCCTTCAAATTCTTCTCTTTCAATGGTAGAATATTCTTTTTAGCAAGAGTTTCAAGTCCTTTCTCACTAAGATGACCAAACCTCATATGCCATAAATTAACCGAGGAATCCTCCACTGCATTTACGTCTTCTTTAATCAAGTTAGCTTGCATGGTGTAGAGAGAATATATTTTCTTGCCCTTAGCCACTACCATGGAATTTTTAGTCAATTTCCATTTGCCATTGAAGAAGGAATTGCAATAATCATCACCATCTAAGGCACCCGTGGAGATCAAGTGAAGTCGAATATCCGGAACATGTCTCACATTTTTCAAAAGTAAATTACATCCAATGTCGGTTTCCAAATAAACACCTCCCATGCCAATAACCTTGGAAACACCATCATTTCCCATTCTAACTCAACCAAAATTACCACTATGATAGGAAGCAAAATAGTCACGCCGTGAAGTGACATGAAATGAAGCCACAAAATCCACAACCCAAGTAGAGTTTTGCCATGTTAGGTTCACACAACCGTCATCACATACGAACACAATATTGCCATTGGATGCAACCGCTACTGTAGCTTGTTTCTCTTCTTTCTTTCACTCTTCATTTCTATCATGAGATTTATTTCTTTTTGGTAACCTGCATTCTCTAGCATAATGTCCCATTTTGCCATAGTTGTAGCACTTCACACTCCTCCTCGGCCTTCATTTCGATCTTTCTTTTAACTTGCCTTTGTGATCATAACTCTGAAACTTTCTTGTATAACTTCTCCCCCTATTTTCTATCACAAGAGCCTCTAAACTAGAAGCATAATTCAAACATTTTTTTCTTGTTTCTTCATTGAACAAGCTTTCCTTAACTATGCTCATAGAAAGCACATCGTAGGGGGCCGAATTGCTTAATGCCACAACTAAGGTGTCCCAACTATCAGGAAGAGTACCAAGCAATAAACATGATTGCAATTCATCACCAAGGTCAATTTCAAGATTTGTCAATTGATTTACAACATTTTGAAATTCACTCAAGTGTTCCGACATGTTGCTCTCTTCCTTGTATTTCAAATTTACAAGGTGTTTAACTAAAAGAGCCTTATTTTGTGGGGTTCTTTTCTCATAGAGGTCTTGTAATTTCTTCCACAAAGTGTCCGCCTTTGTCTCTTGAGCAACATGATGATACACGCTATTATCAATCCATTGTCGAATAAAACCAACTGTTTTCCGATTCATTCGCTCCCATTCCTTGTCTTCTTTATCTCCTTTAGCCTCATCACCCTCAACAGGATCAAACAAATCTTTACAATATAACACGTCTTCCATCCGAGGCTCCAAATAGAGTAATTCGAGGCATTTAACTTAAACATGGCACCACTAGTTTCCTCCATTACTCAATAAAATTTCAGCACAACCTTGGCTTTGATACCACTTTGTTGGAGGGAACCCGGTTTTAATTTCTCCAATAGCTAAATTTAATTCAGGATCAATTTCTTCCCCGAAAAACTAGATGGACCAAAACCAACTTAGCCTCAACAACAACCAGCAACAACAACCAGCTAATATATTTTCACGATATGCAAATATAATACGGAGATAATAAGAAAACAAGGCCAACAAGAACACCAAAGATTTAACGTGGAAAACCCAACCGGGAAAAATTACGGACCGCCCAAAAATCTTTCACTAATCACAAAGAATAGCAAGATACACCGATTATACTTCTCTAGTCACACACTAGAGGATCAACGTCAATATTACAACAACAGTTTCTCATCACAAAGATGAATCAACAAATTCGGAGCCCGAAAAATCTAACCGCAGTCGGAGAATTTGGAGGCAATTCTTGACGAACGAAGACCATCAACTCATAGCCATTGGTCTCGCAAACAACATACTCGAATTTGACCAAATTCCGTCAACGTCTTGCCTTCGAAACGGGATCACAAAGATCTCTCCTTTCCTTTGTTTCTTCTCCACGCTCTCTCTTTTGTGGCTGTTTTCTCTCACTTTCTCCGCTGTGCTAGTCGAGTACCCACCTTGAAAAACTGCATAAAGCAGTTTCTTCTTCCTGTGTCTTTTTTTTTTTTAGCTGGGCCCCACAAGAGGTGGACCCAGTAAACACTTCTAATATCTGTCTCTCTGGTAAATCCTCTCTCAACACAAGACCTGCCTCAAGTCCATCTCAAGTAATTGATACAGTAGGAACATCCAAACATCAAAGACACTGTGAACTGGGGTCAAGACATTTATCACTTGCTAAAGAGAAGTTCGAATATAGTAAATTTTAACAACCCTCAGTGTCATTATTATCTAGAAGAGCATATACTTTGGCTGGACAATGACACATTGATATGTTATTGCACTAGTTCTCCTTCGGTGGACTAACAATGAGTACGCGAATGCTGTCAAATAATTGTATGCCCATTATTGTGCCAGTAAAGAACACTCCCAAGCTAAAGCGAAGGGAAGGGAAGATAGTGGGTACCTCTAGGCCATGAACTTTGACACAACCATCCAAGTCAGCTGTTGCTAACAGGGGACGTCCTACATTAGCTTCGACAGGACTCCATTTGACATCAAATATACCATTGGATTCCAGAAGGTGTAATAAATCAAGTTGGCATGAACCAGCATTGACAGTGAAGAGTACGATGCTGCCAGATCGAGAAGGGTTATTGCCTTCTTGCAGCGTGTAAGTTGAAGCCGCTAGAACATGGCTGTAAGAATCGTGCAGAAAAAATTCAACAGCATCTGCATTTCCGTCTAGGTAGAAATGTGCAACGTCAATGTCTGGTAAACCAAATAAAGTGCAATTTGTCAGCTACGTAACAACTATCAACAGAAGCGGCTGAACTACAGGAGCTTCTGCAAAAAAACTAAACTCCCCACAAAAGCTATTCAACAATTCATATCCGGGCGTTCAAAGGGTCTCAAATATAAGTCTAAGTCTACACAGGGGTGTGGAGTGGCCTGCTAGTAGAGACTATGAAGGCAATGGAACTTTTGAAGGCAACCAGGAGTAGCCTGCAAGAGGTCTCTCGCTCAGCATCCTGACCTTGACAATGCGAATGCAGTAACCTCACTCATCCAACGTAAAGCCCAGGAATCGACAATTCCACGGCACAAATTCTTGAAGAAACCGAACGCCTGAGAAACTGAAGGGGATCAGAAGTGAAGGAGTCGACTTTACCAAGTGAGAGACGACGGGGCGCAGCTTCGGTTGATTGACCCAAATGGTGGGAATCGACTGAATCGGACGCATAGCCTGGCTCAATGGGTTGCGCTCGACGCTGTGAATGAGGAATGACAAGGCGAAGGAGGCGGCGGCGGAGGAGGAGGAGGAGGAGGAGGAGGAGGAGGAGGAGCTGCTCCGGAGGGAGGCGGAGAGAAGCGTGCGACAGATATTGAGTTTCTTTTCTTCAGAAGAAAAATCAATTTTTTTTTCATTTTTATTAAAGTAGCCTTTGTCTATTGGTATAAATAAATATTTTCTTTTGCTACTTCTTGTGCGAGAAAACGCTGGAAAATTCGGAAAAATAATAATCACACAAACGCTTTTAAGACTTTGGTCAAATTTGTAGCACTGTTTCTGAACGTTTAATTTGTTTAATGAAATTCTTGAACTTTAGTCCAATATTTAATATTGTCATTGAGTTTCTAATTTACTTAATGTGATTCTTAAGTTTTCATAAATGTGCAATTTAGTTCGTAAATTATATGAAAATATCCAATGCGATTATTCTATTAATTCAAGTTTAGGGAACCTATTAAATATTTGATATAATCCATGGATCATATTAAACAAATTAAAAATTTAGAGATTAAAACTCAAAGATCATTTGTGTAATTTTCTCTTCGAAAAATCCTTATTCGGAAGTGATTCTTTGCGAAATAAACAAAAAATCGTGCGTGTATGCTTTCATGCAAGCGTACAAAGTCAAACTTGTCCTGTTTTGATAGCGTGGCAATCGATCCAGCAACAAATGCCGTAAAACTGAGAAACCAAACTTAGAGTGCATTTGGTTCAGCATTCTCAAGGGACTTTCAGGCCCGAAAGCCCCCCGGGAAAATGCTAAACCGTTTGGTTCAGCTTTGAAGCCAGCTTTCACTTTTGAAAGATGGCCTTCAAAATTTTGAAAACTCAAGGCTACTGTTGAAAGCTCAAGTCTACTAGGAACTAGCCTTGGACTTTCAGCATCCCTAAATGTTGAAATCATATTTTTTCCTTCCAAAACTGCCCTCAATGACATATTTCTAATTTTATCCCTGAAATTTTTTTTTTTAATTGAAAAATTGAGACAACCCTTCATCGGTTCGGCGAAGGGCTGCGGTCGCCAGCGAGCCAGATCTAGCTCCAGCGGCAGTCGACGGAGGTCGCCTGACCTCAGGCGACCCAGGTGGCGATCGCCTGGGTCACGCGACCCTCGCCAAGGGTCGCCTGAGGTCGGGCGACCTTCGGCGGCCCTCGGCCGAGTTGCGTGACCCTCGCCGGTGGTCACCCGAGGTTGGGCGACCTCCATTGACGGCCGTCGGGGCCAGATCTGGCTCGCTGGCGGCCGTAGCCCTTCGTTAGTCCGGCGAAGGGTTTTAGGTCAATTTTAAAAAAATAAAAAATAAAAATATATATGTACACACACATATATTATACCCATCAAAGCCCATTGCAAAAGTTTTTTTTACCAAATGCACATTCAACTCAAAGTCCATTTGCAAAAAATTTTTACTAAACATAATTGTATTTTCCCAAGTAGCTTTGGGCTTTCAGCATTTGCGTTGGACTCAAATCCCCTTGCAAATACTGAACCAAGCACACTATTAAATTTGGTTGAAGGGCAATTTTATTTTCCTTAAAAAGACTGACCAAAATATATTATAACTTTTTTTTTTAGACAACAACATATTATAACTAAGACTGAATTAAAAGCAACGCAAGGGAATAGAGGTGAGCACTAGTCTACGATCAACCTAGCCCAACTCATCCGCTCTTGGTATGGTTCCCAAGAGGGCTAGGTCGTTCTTAGTCCTATGACTAATGGATCTTATATCGTATGAGTTGGTCCTTGATTCTAGCAAGTTTAAGATTAGTCTAACCTAGACCAACAATATTTATAATATATATTATATATTATGTGCTTTTGTCTAGTTTAAATTTTAGTGTCTCCTCATCTATTCTCTTTATAGCTCAATTGGTCGTGTAAATTAGAAAGTAAAAAGAAACGTGACCTTAATTTGACCAAAAAAAAGAAAAGAAACCCTCTTCACTCTCTTGCTCGCCTTGCTCACCACTCACCTCACAACTACCTTACTCGCCTTGTCGCTCACCTCTATTCACTTGCCTCATGTATTCGTTTTTATGATTTGTTGCTTATAGCAAATATAAATTTCTATTGTTACACCATCTTATACATATGTTTGATATGTATTAGTATTCATAGTTTGATTACTCAATATGTCATTGTTGATGGATATATAATTTGAAATAGTGCGTTTGTCATTTTAAAGAATACCAAAAATGAAACAAAAGGACAATCAATTAGTCTTGAGTTGACCTTAAAATCGGACTAGACCATAGAGCTATCCAATCCTTAGTCTTAAGCTCAACAACATCAGTTCTCAATATTAAAAATTGGGGATCAACACTATGCAAATTGATTCCAAGATTAGGTGCTGGATCATACTCACCCCTAAAAGGGACATAGATTAAAAGTAAAAATGACCAAAAAAAATGAGACGTGTATGTAGTTCTCTATCACATGTAAATGAGACTCTCCTCCCTTAGCTGCATTTCGGGAAAAGAACACGAGAAGACACTTGAATACTAAAAGTTACAAATGTAAACTTAAGTGTAATTTTTAAAAAAAATTGGATCACTTAAGTATCATCTTCGATGAAGACCACCGGAAATTCAATATGACTTATTTTAATAATTTTTAACATCTACATGATTTGCCAGAATTCCATGTCAGCTTATCTTCACAAAAAACGACGCCATTTTGGCATAAGTTTAATTTTCAATATACATATTAATAAATAATATTAAAAATAAAAATTTAAAAAAATTAGAAAAAAAAGGGAGCAACAGCACAGGCAAGGAGCCCCCCCATAGCAGCCACCCCATCGCTAGTGGGGTGGTAGCAATGGACAGTGAGGGCTGGCACCGAGAGAGGGTTGCCCATCCTCGCACAAGCACCAGTGGCCCTCGCCCAGGCCAAGGCAAGAGCGAGCGACCCTCGTCCAGATCTAGGAGAGGGTTGCCATCCTCTCCTAGTGTTAGCTCTTGCCTTTGGTCAATGAAGGTCGCTGGCCCTTGCCTAAGCATTGATGACCCTCATAGCTAGCACTATCGCCCCATCGGCAATAGGGTAGTAGCCACAAGTGAGGAAACCCTCCGCCTGTCCTCCGCCTATTTTTAAAAAATTTTAATTTCGTTTTTAACATTATTTAATTAATATTTATATAAAAATCTAATTATAGTCAAAATGACGTTTCAAGCTAGTCTAACCATGTCAGTGTTCAAAACGACATCATTTTGAGCTTATTTGGCCATGTTAATGCCCAAAGCAACCCTGTTTCCACCTCAACTCGTTGGAAAAATGCCACATCAACATTTTGACCAGATTTTCTCGCCGTGGACACCTGACTTATAATTTTTGCTCCAATCTTAACACTCAAGTATACATTTCCGAACTTTTAGCACTCCAGAGGTTTACACGTCGCTACATTTCTACAGGAGGAAGTGGCAAGCGTAGCTTGGGACAGATCATGGGGATATTTGAGTCTTCAATTTCAAAATAGCACCGTCTTCAATTTGCGAAGAATCGTGCACACAGGCAATAAACTATGAAGAAGATGCTGAGATTTCGACATTTACAAAATAAACAAAATAATCAAAAACCTCTGTTATCTGGTCAATCAGTCAGCCCTACGATACAAGATCACAACATGCAATAATGGGGAACGTTGTAACATCACAAATCACAGGAGGCACCGACGCTGGTCCACAGAAGAATCCTTCGAGGACGGTCGAGAAATCTGGCTTGCCATGCAGGTTCCTCGCTTTCGTACACGAACCCACTTTTCATGTACAATTTCTTTGCAGCTTCATTATCGACAGCAACATGGACATACAAATCAGTTATGCCTGAACACACAAAGGTCTATTATGTTCAGCATGTCCTAGTTAGCACTTACACAGCAACAGCATTTATACATTATGTAAAGTATCTGAATTTGTTACCCCATTCTTGAGCAACAATCTTGGACTTTGCAATGAGAGCATAACCCAGTCCATTTCTCTGTAGTTCCTCGGCAACACATACATTGCTCAGGTATGCCCTAGCAAAATCTGCTCCAGTGCCCTGCTGCAGAAAAGGACTAAACTATTTCACTCAAGCAAAAGGGGGGAAAACGAATCCACGATAGAATGTTCATTAAGTTGCACGCCAAACAACCGAGAGAACTATATAGATTGAACCCCAGCTAGATAAGTCATACAAGCACCAGAAGGTTTGTATTTCAAGTCAAGACGTTATTTCCACTGAATGGCTGTAAAACCAGTTCAAAGAATTGTTGCAGTTATATATACATACAATGGCCATTCCATAAAATTTAACCTGGAACCACCTCAAATTCGTGATATTTAAGGGCCAACTTGCAGCCCTCAGTATCAGGAATTACATTTTCTGCTTCTCTTTCCATTGGTCTCATGGATCAGCTGAGCAACTTAACATCTTTTTACTCTTCCATTGTGCAACAATGCAGAAGACAAATAAATTGATTAAGAATTCATAACACAAGTTTGCCTGCTATTTATAGATGAATGATAAGTACACAAGTCACCAGGAAAGGGAAGGTATAGAGATATGACACACCTGTGGTCTTGCTCCAACGATTTCATCTGGAAGCCAAAGGCACTGGTTAAGATCAAGGGTAGCAACAACTACTCGATCTTTTCCACTTCTTGAGAACTACAAAAGGTAACAGGACATTGGAGAAAACTGTCCCACTTCTCGTAGGTAGACCATAACAAGTATGTATAATGTATATATAGTGTTTAGTGAAAAAAGGAACGAACAAAATCAGAAGCCAATAATAGCACTAAAGAGAAAAGCTAAACATCCCCCTCAAATGGTTGAAATTCATCAATTGAAGCTAGGCAAGTACAACAATTCCCTCCAATGCTACTTCATGAATAGCTGAAAATAGTAACACGCTTACTTTTATTATGTAAAGCAACTAAAGAGTTAGCATTTTGGGCATTTAAGAGGAAAGATAAGCAACTAAAGTGTTCACATATTGGGCATTTAAGAGGAAAGATACAAAGCCTTCTTCACTAGCACTTGGTCAACAATAGACATGGCATGAACTAATTCAGAGTTAAACCCTAACACTCGGTTGATAAAAATACAGTTAAACTCTGGATATAGTTGGCCCCATTTCAACGGTGATTTTGGCTGCAGATAAAGCTATTTCAGTAATATAATAGAAATGCCCTTGCCTTTAAAGTCTCAAAACAGTTGAACTGCCATTTATCTAAAAACAAACTGAGATTCTTCCTTGGCTCTCTCTGCTGTCTGTTGAATGTGCTGCTCATTAATTCCTTAAAACACTTAAAAGAATATCAGTATCGAGATCAGTTTGTTGAAAAGAAGGTATTGGTTTTCAAGGCCTAAACTTGGATTTTTGCAAGAGGTTGCATTTTTTTCCAACTCTCTTGGATCTTCAAAAAAGAATTCTTTAGTCCCTAAATCTTGCTGTCGACAGTTTGACTTTTTTGTTTGCATTTTTTTTTCCAACTCTCTTGGATCCTCAAAAAAGCATTCTCTATGTTTCTTTATGTGAATTGAAACTGTAGAGGCGAAGATCTTGAAACCTTGCGTCATTTGATGTCCACTCACGTTTCTAGTTAAGCATTTATGCAAATCCAACACCACAACACATGCACAAATCCACTAAAGCATTTTTACTACCCTTTTCCAGTTTTGTTATTTTCCCACATTCCAAGCATTCCATGAATCCATTAGTTGCATACATAGGGTGCATTTGGTTCAACTTTCCCAAAGGGCTTTCAGCCTCCGAAGCCCATTGGGGAAATACTGGGGTATTTGGCAAACCATTCCAAGAGGCTTTCGGCCAAATGCTGGCCTTAAGAAAGCTGAAAGCCCAATGCTGGTAGAGTCCAAGCTTTGGGCTTTCAGCATTTGGCCAAATGCTGAAACTAGTTTTTTTTCTTCCAAAACTACCATCACCAATTCTTTAGTTTTTTCGGTTTTACCTCCGTTGTTCCAAAACTACCCTCACCTTTGCCAGAGTCAGCAAAGAGTTTGATACCTTTTAATAAAAAAAAGAATCATTAAACCTAAAAGCCTTTTACAAAAAAGGATTTGCCAAACACTCTTTATATGGAAGTAGCTGTGCAAAGAAATTTTCACCAAATGCAATTTGCATTTCCCAAAGCCCATTTCCAGAGCTGGACCCAAACGCGGCCCTAGTCATGGAGGTGTTGTGGGAGAAGACCTTGATTTTGGCTAAAAAATATTTGTCACTTTCACGTTTTGATTTATGCTTTCATTTGTAATTCTTCATTTGTAGTTTTAGTTCTTTTACTATTTCATCAACACTAATTAATATTTTTTTCAGATAGGGAACATAATCAGTATTAAAGTTAAGTTTTTCGTGTATCTAAGGTCTATCATCCAGCTATGATAAAGTCCTTTTATTTTTTTTTGGAGCACCAACTATGATAAAGTCAGAGAGAAAAGAGAGGAAACTTTGACAATACATACTATAGCATTGGTTGTCATAGCTGTTACATAGAGGTTGTGCAACGGCTGTTCCTATTGTGTCGGTAATAAAGCCGCAATTGCTTTTCTATTGCAAACAAACAATATATTGTGTAACATAACTGGCTTGTAAAGTAATAGTCACTAGTGTAACCAAATGTGCTGTTGACCTTTTGTTACTAAACTTGCTAATGTTAGTTGCAAAAGTTTGGGACTTATCACATGCATGATGTCATGAAACTCTGATCTTCAACACTTATTCAAACAAACCTTAAGAAATCCTTGGAGTTGTTTTCGCCATGAAAGGGCTATGTTTATCTCAAGATTAAGAGATCTCATCATCTCTTGTGGATTTTGACATACTATTTAAAGCTATTGTCTTAAGTAGAGTGTCCAAGGATTCTGGGATAGCTTCATAATTGATCACTTTCCTTACATTCATCCTCTTCCTCTAGTCCTATGCTCATACTCTCAACCTTCCCATACTGATCAACTTCATGAAACAGACTATATTCCCGGAAGATCAACATATCCCTGAAAAACCTGAACCATTCAGAAATGACCAAATCTTCCCTACTTCTATAGCTTTAAGAATAGATAAACCACCAATAATGTTGATAAAAGGAACCCCCCCGGGGCAGCAGCCCCCAAAAAAAAAAAAAAAAAAAACAACCAATGCTAGCATTATCTGGATTTTGTCAAAGATTCAATTTATTTTCTGCATGATCCTATGCTGTGCTCTGGATCGGTAATACAAGTCGCTAGATTCACCCAAAAAGACACCACTCGACCAGTTCTTTGCACATAATCCAAATGGTATTAGCCGAGCCCTGACATCTGAGGCATTGACCCATGGCAGCTTAGGCTGCCTGATCAAGCATATCCCTCATGAAGCATAAGCTGACAAGGTTGTAGCCACATCATTATAGATCCATGCCTCCAAAATCCTATACTGCGTAAGTCATTTATTTGACACACTTATGCATTAAGGACGACAGCAGTGGAACCCCATTTCTATAAGCAGAAATGGCATTGTTGATGCCCGTATTATATAGAAAAATGACATTCAATTGGGACACGGTGCCATGCCAAAGGGACAAAAACAAAGAATTAAGAAAGGGTGAACTCTTTTGAAAGAGTGCAGTTCTTTTAATTGAGACAGAAATCAATTGTGAGTTTAGACATCATCAACATAAATATAAGAGAGCCTGAGAGCTACTGGAAGAATTAAACCAATATGCCATTAAGAAACCAGAATTAATTAAAGGAGAGCGACACGAACCTTACATGTTGAGGATAAATCATTTGAACCAGTCATTATTTGGGACATTGGAAGGGTGGCATTGATGCAAGAAACTCTCCTAAAGCTCTCCCTCTTCCCAGCTATACGCTCCTTCAATGCTTCAAATTCACGCTCAGCCAAGCTTCTTTTAAGATCCTAACAGAACTTGACAAGAAAAACAGACTTCAGAAAACAGAAGAGAAAGGAATAAAGTGCAGACAAAGGGGGAGATAGGGAACCGTTAGATTATATTTTACAATGTTCGAGATGCATGTTCATCCAACATGAAGGTAAAACCTACAACAATGCCAGTGAAAGCTCAATATCATGCAAAACAGAAATAGGCATTCATGTAACATTAGAAAATTAGCATTGTCTTCTGACATTAGGCAATCTTACACGAGTTTGATTTCACATGATGCTTTTTATACTACAATCTAAACTTTAATTCACAGATGGCTACAACAAATCCTCCCATTTGCCAAACTATCCTTATCTGACATTTTAGATAACAACCAATCCATAACAAAACAAATCTCCCAAGGACACAAACCCATGACATGGCAATTTGTCCAAAAAGCAAGGAAACCAGCTTGAACTGTAAAAGCATCAAATGTCTTGCAACATATCTCTACCGGAACTATTGCACTAACCCTGAACATTCGCCACAAACCAATAAACAAATGTTACCATCAGAACCAACAGAGGCTTTACTCTCACAATTCCAAGGTAACTCAACTCATAATTTTTTTCCTCAATATCATGACACAAGGTTTTGTATAATACATATGCAAGTGGTTGACAAGAAGAAGCACTATCATAACCAAGATCTCTGGTGCACTCTTTTTATGGTTGTCAGGTGATGCTTACATAGCCCAACACGCCAGTTCCAACCCTTGAACATAAGCCGCACAAGGCATTCCTCACAATTACCATTTATCTTCATCATTTATCCTCATCAGAATTTGCTAATCGAAACAAGAAAACAAAAAGTTTATCAAACATAAACGATCAATAGTGGCAACATGTGAATTAAGCTCCAGCATATGCAACACCAGAACATACCAGTTCATAAAGCTTGAAAATTTGAGCCTTTATTCACACAAACCGCATTCCATCAGTTCTCACGCAAGTTCACAAACCCAACAAGCTCTTCCACCAGCAGCGACGAAGCAACGCAATTGGCACTTTCCACAAACGAAAACAAACCCACATTTCCTAATTCCCAGTAAACCACTCGCCACTTCATTCACTCAACAACACACCCAACAAACGTGCAAACCCATCAACCATCACCCAACGTCCGCCAGTGTACTTGCTCACCTCGACGGCAAAAGTGGAGGGCTTGAACTGATTGAAGGTGCGAACGCGGAGGCAGGAGGCGGCCCAGAGCTCGCCATCGGAGGACGTTTCTTCGAACTCGAGGAGCGATCGGTCGACGACGCCGTCGTCGCGGGTTCTTTCTTTCAGGACTTGGGGGGAACACGCGGGACCGCCAGGAGCTCCGGGGTTGAGGACCCAGACGAGGTTTCGAGGCGCACGAGCTGGGTGTAGGCATGGACAGGAGGCGGAAGCAGGAGCAGAAGATAGAAAGGGGGGAGAGAGAGACAGGGTGGACATCGACGAGAGCGCAGCGTAAGCCGTGGCCATTGTCGGAGAATCTGAAGAGGCACTTCGATCTTTGGATTCTGTGTCCAAGGGCATCCCCCGGTGGGCTGAGTCAAAGAGAGGTTCACCAAAAAAATATATATTTTAAAAAATATATTTATTATTTAGTCAAATGATAATAAAAAAAAAAACAATGACATAAATAGTCCTTAAATTTTAATCGAGTATGCAATTTGTTATATAAACTTTTAATTTGTTTAACGCGATTTATGAAATTTACCCTAATGTACAATAATCCATGAACTTTTAATTTCTTTAAAATGTACTTCCTAATTTTATATTAATAAAAAAACTATATTAAATATTTTTATACACATCAGAAATTGTATTGAATATATATCAAAAGTTTAGAAACTCTATTAAATAAATTAAAAATTCATGAATTATATTAAATAAATTAAAAATTCATGAATTATATTAAATAAATTAAAAGTAAACTATTTGTATCATTTTCTTTAAGAAATATAAAGCAAGTATAATTTCAAACTTACCTCTTTTTTTTCCCCTTTTAAATGGTAAGTGATTTGAGCGAATATTTTAGAGGGATTATGGGAAAATACATAGATATTTTCTCTCTTGTGCTGGACCACGATTTGGAATACCCACTATATATCGGCCATTCTTCGTCATAAAGGCTTGAGTGTCATTGATCTTGGTTTGTTGATCTTCGGTATAGGGATAGGGGTTTTGTATCATAAAGGATGTTGGTCACGTCACTCTCCAATTTTGCATAAATCATCGGCTTGCTCGTCGCCACCGTCGTTGTCGTCATGGAATTCTTGTTCCTCTAGTGGAACGGGCACAGAGAGAGTATGATGTGCTCTCGAGTCTATGAATGATTTGAAATGCCACCTCCAACCTAGAGGAACGTCCTCGCCATTTAGGAAGTGGGCAGGGGAATCGGTTTCGGTCCGTCACAAGATCGAAAAAGCGAGTATTTTGTATATGATAAGTGAGAAATCTACAAGAGAGCGATGAAGGGTTAAAACTTGCGATTACCGTCTTTTGGCCTTCGAGGCCCATTTACAGATGGACTGGCCCAATGTGGTTAGGAGATAAAAAGATATTTGGGCCTAGGTCGGCCCAGGTACGGCCCATTTGCCTAACGGGCCCAATCTACCACAAGCCCAAGAGGGCTGGGCCATAGCACAGCCCGTTTGCCATCCCGCCAAGAAATGATACTCCATCTTTAACAAGCTTAAAGGCTTCTTTCTTAAAGTTAATTTTCATTTGAAAGACATTAAAATCAATGATCTTAAAAATCTATGGTCTAAAAGAACCAAGTTAGGCGTGTGTGATCGCGGCTGCTGTTGCAAGATCTTATAATATACTTCATTTTGTCCTTAGTGTTCAAAAAAGATTTATAAATATTTCAAGAAATTAAATGAAGTAAGGACAACTTAAAAAAAAAAAAACCTCAAAAACCGTTAACAAATCCTAATAGAGTTGACAATTGTTTATAATTACTCAATGGATGAGTGCACTTCATGAAAGTACAATTAAATCTTAAAATTTTCAAAAAATATGATTAAGTCCTAAAATTTATTATGAAAGTGTAATAAAGTCGTAAATCTTTCAAAATGTGTAATCAAATCTTAAAACTTGTCAAATTGATTCTATCAAGTCTTTCCGTTTATTATATATCTTCAAAATTTTAAGACTCAATTGCACTCTCGTGACAAGTTTTAATGCTTGATTCCACTTTTTGGGAATTTTATGATTCGATTACATTTTCATAACCAATTTTAGGACTTTAATCATACTTTTTGAAAGTTTTAAAATTCAATCGCAATTTTATGATAGATTTTATAATTTCTAATGCACTTATCCCATTACTTAACCACCTAAGGAATGCAAGGGAAACAAATATGACAGTAACACATATAAGGTTCAGGTATAAGGTTTCCAAATTATGAAATCTCAAACTCTTCCCAAACCCAAGAGGGTTTTTTTACAATCGAACCCAACCACCATCCTGATTCCCCAAACCTTACTAGTCGTCTCATACGAAACGACGACATCAGATGCTTGCAACTAACATATGAAAGCTTGAAGGCGTCATAGGTGAACCGAGCCGCCAAATCGGCTTCTTAATTAGCCAAAATCTTGGGTGAGGAGAAAAGGGTATACTATAGGCATGACATCTGCGTATCGGCTTCAGTATATATACAAGACCCGGATTCGACACTTGGGATACCCAGGATGCTGGGTAAGACATTATCAAACCGAAAAACGAGAGATTTCAACAGATTCTATACAGACAGAGCGAAATGATGACGAAAGAATGGAAGGGCAAGGTGATAATACTCCAAAATGTACATGGAGAGAGAACAAGAATAATGCACCTTTCAGCATCCGCTTCCCGTCGTTACATACTGATTGAGCGCTGAGAACCATGATCCCCTACTCTCAGAGTGAGACACTGACCGTCTTAAGCCAGATCTCGAGCATCGAACCAGTTGGGTCCTCAAGTTCCGTTTGACACTGCAAGGAACCAGAGAGGGGCTCGTGTCTGGGGTCCCCATGCAGAGGCTGGTGTTAATTTTCATCGATGGAAATTTCTGGCAGCTCAAGCTCCGGAAGGATGATCCTAAGGGCGAAATCCGCGTGCATTGAAATGCAGGCTTGCACAATGGGGTTGTCAAAGAAGCATTCTCCGAAGCTTCCCCAGAGCACGTGCAAAATGTAAGGGACAGACTTGTTCGTGCAATATCCTTATTAACCACTGGTCTTGTCCCAGGAAGCTTTGCAAACGAGACTATGCCATGCCGACAAAGAGGGCACGCAATAGAACCAGGAGGACCATGAACCGTCGAGGAACTAGAAGTGGAACAGAGGTATAGGGCACATCTTGTGCAGAACTCATGATCACAACCTGCCACAGAATCATTTCCATGCGTAAGCAAATAAAGCATGTTTAGGCACTTCGGTGATTTAATGAACTTTAAGAGGAAGTTTAAATATAAATCAGCACAGATGAGTTGTTGCTAGCGAGTGTCTGGACAATTATGTAGCCTTCGAATCCGGGTAAGTCTTGACAGGGCCTAAAACTATCATTTAAGTGAATGTTTACAACAAAGTAGATTTGGTTTCTAGTAAGAAATTTTATCTTGACATCAGCTGGGACATGCAGGATTTAATACATACTTGCCAGTAAATGGGTGAAAGAACAAGTCAAGTGCAAGTCATATTGCTCATGCGCTTGAAATTTCCCATCCTGATACTACCCGTCGTTCAAAAAGTGAAACAAAAAAGTGTGTTCCATTGGAGAACTCAGTTTCTGAGTGTACCTTTTGCCGCCACAGTGCATTTTCTTTCTAAACAGACAACGCATGGATCTTGGCATGTTGGCAATAGATCATTGCCTCTCCATCCACATTCTCTGCAGAAGAATCAAAAAGGAGAAAAGGTTCGAATTCAGTCACAACAGTAACTGGATAGTTATCCTCAACGGTGGACCTGTTCTCTACCACAACACAAGTCACCCCCAATGCCTGGAGACCCACATACAGGCAAAAACTCATACAGAAAATGATACTAGCTACAATGAAAAACATGAGTATGCAGACATACACCCAAGTAAACAAAATAAAGAGAAGCAGACGTCTCAAAAATGAGTGTGCTATGCCTTTCTTATGTCTCTGATACCCAGTTCTCAGGGAATCATCGCATGCCAATTAGGCACCATAGTTTTTCCTTCTGCATAACTAATGTTCATCTTGATTTATAGTGAAAGATGACATTGTTGGCAAGGACCACTTAATACAAAACATCATCATGCTCTAAACATCATATTTCTGGTCATCAACGCAGTTCAATGCAATAACATCACACTGTATATGGATGGTTTTGTGGCATTGTGTTCTACGTTTAACAGTTTTCGAAGAAATCTTTGCAATTACCACCTCAGTTGGACAGTACTCCAAATAGTTATGCAAGAAAAAGTATAGAAAGCCGGATATATGTTTCTAGGTGGGAGCATCAGCAAAAGGAGCCAGAGGCAGTACAAGCCCCAAATGCAGAGGAAAATTTGATTTCTCACGTTTAGTAATTACAGAATCTTTTCTTTAGACTCAAAAAAGAGAAGGCAATAGCTAAGCCTCAACATAAGAATAAACTCTATTCATATATAACAATGTCGTTCTGAATCACACTTTAACAGTCCTTTTCCAGCCAAATATTAGATATGTTTCATTCATCGTCTCCTAGTGGGTGAAAAGCCATCAAGGACACAGGAAGCATTGCTTTAACATAGTATTTACTGCCATTAAGGAAGTGAACATTTAAAACTATAAATACTAAGTCACGGTCAATCATGAAGTAAAGCTACAGCTGAAGCCAAAACCAATAGCAGCCGCAAATTAGAGCTATCAATTCTTGACACGACAATAACTTGACTCAAATATGACACAAGCTTACTGAGACAAACCAGAATCAAACACGATATGAACATGATCAACTCAAAATTGACACGATCTATATGTTTTGACCCACTCTTTTGCCATCACATCAAAACATTTCCACCACAACAGGAAATAACTCGGATATCCAAAATGAATAAGATGACATGAGACAAATTGACCCTCAAGGATGCAATAAAACACTATTTTTCTTGAAGCATAACAAGATCCTTGAACTTAACAATTGAAAAAAATGAAAAACTAGGGAGAGGAAACTGCGAGAAAGACAAAGAAGTCAAAGAATTATTGGTTGAGGCTCACTAGTGTAAAGAACCGTTTGGAAAAATGTTAACCAAACTGGACTCTGCTCACCTGGCAATTTTAACAATGCTCATAAGAGGAAGAGATATATATGGAGAAGGAAGAATTCGAATCCGACCCTCTGGTTGTGTGTTGAGAATTTCCTCAAGCCAATTTCTGTGCCATGAACGAGCAACCATTAAGGGGGTCCACCTGCATAGCAGTATAGTAGATAAGGACAACAATACAGTTTCCTCGTTTTATTATATATAAAACTAAAATAAGGGAGTTGCTGTGAGCCAGAAAGGAAAAAAAAAACAACTAGAGAACACAGAAACTAAAAATTACGATCCAAATTGAAGTGCTCAGTGGTCTCAACCAATGCAAGTGGTTTTAGCTATATAAATGTTACTACTGCTCCAGACTTGTCCAACTAAACTTGCTTTTAATCTCCTTGATAGATACTGGACCTCAATTTAGGGACAAAAAAAAAATAACTGCAGAGGTTCTCCATTACAAACTAATAAATAAGGTTCAGACAGAGTTGCCTGTTTCTTGACTGAGCATGTAACTTTTTAACCTAAAGTACTGCCTGAAGATGTTGTCATTTGGCAGTCAGAAGGTCTTTTCCAGAGAACTCTAATAGATCACATTTAACTTGAAAGGTTAAGTTTAACCCCCATCATGCTCTCTCTGTTGACATAACGGTAAACTTCCACTCATGTTCATAATTCAACTGTCTTTTTAGGAGATTTTCCATTGGAAACACAGTGATGGTGTTCAGCGTATATCACCTGAATGTCAACGAAGATCCTTCATGGCTCAACACACAGAGAGATTCTCAAAACATTTCAATAAGCCTGACAATGTACATTATGGGACAAGGAATGCACAGTCCCAAATAAACCATAGAATGTGCATCCAGGAGTCACAGGTCAATTCACTAACATAAAGGATAGAAAAATGGTCTACCACACTAACCTTGTGGCCTGGAGGGAAAAAGCTTTTACTTCAGTTTAATATAATGAGAAAAGAGCCACAAGTTATAAAAACAAAAGGTGCAAAGCATATTTTATTGAACTTTCAGAAAATAGCATCAAGATCATTTAGCAAAGAACCATCTGTTGTGCTTTGAAATTTCATGCGCAACTTCCCTTTTTTCAATCCCAACATTGATTAAGAAACAGATCATGTGACACATACCCATTGACATTTTCGACAGACAGACTTGCACCATTGGCAATCAGAATCTGAAGTATAAAAAAGAAAACTGTGTAAGTCAAATGAACAATATAAAGAATGATAGTAGATGCTTTTCTATCTTTAGCTGCCATAGAATACCTGACAACACTGCGCACTTCCACCACAAGCAGCATAATGAAGTGGAGTGCTTCCAGCGCCTGCATTGTGCAAAGAACAATACATATGACTTTCCACAAACATATGATTCTAAGCAGGTATCACTCATTCAAACAATTAATCATTTTGAATGAAGCCATAATTCTCCCAGAAACACACCTCCACGGACATTACAATCTCTTCTCAGGAAATGAAGTCAAAGAAGAAAAAGGACAAAGTAGCTATATATCGGAAAAAATCTTCACATAACAGTGGAATTCAACCTAGGGTCTTTTGTGAAAAAACAAGTAACACTAAGTGCAACGCCTAAAACCAGAAGACAAAAGAGTGGTTCTGGACTCTTGATCGCCCATTCATTCCCATCATAAAAAACCCAAGCCCCACTACTAAAAGCAAGGAGAGGACAAATATGGAACCAATCACATCAGCTATGACCCTGCTATGCTATGTATCTCAGTACAATATACCAATATAGCTCAAGATACCAAATTACATTTGCTTCTTAGCATCTGTTGACTCTTTTCCTTTGCAGGAATACCAGTAAAAATATATTCAGATGCTATGAGCTTTGGTAAAGCCGAAAGGAGACTAGTCAAAAGAGAGAAAAAACAGAGACAACAAAAGCAAAGCAGCTTAAAGCAAACATGAGAAAAACCAGGGGTAGCAATATCTGGAAAGTTAATGACAACGTTGATGAGTGCCTTCAGTAGAAGCTGTCTATTTCCCAGACGAATAAGGCGGTAGAATTACTAGTGATCAATAAATGAATAGAGTGCATCCAGCAAACCTATCAGATCAATTGTAGTTCCATCTTCCGCAGTGACCTCAGAAACAGATGCTCCCAGGTTCAAGAGTAACTGCACACTCTCGACATGCCCATTTAGTGCAGCCATGTGAAGTGCGGTAATGCCTCCATCAGAAGGTCTGTTAATTACCTGAGAAAGAGCACTGATCCATGCAAAGAGACATTATATTCCCAAGATATCAAACACCAAGTAAAAGAAAGAGCACAGGAAGATTACAGAGACCCAGAGAAAGCTGAACCTACCGTTCATCAAATTCTGCAACAGGTTCCTCACTGTTGGTTCTTCTTCTTAGGATATTCCACAAATCAGGTTTGCTAGGAATATAATCAGCTAGAAGGAGTCGGATGCACCGAGTATGGCCATTCAAAGCAGCCAAGTGAAGGGCAGTACCCCCATTTAGATAGTCTGATCTGTGAATCTATACTCCAACAATTACACATAACATCACCATTCATGTATGCAAAATTATTGACAACTCTATTAAACTCAGAAGCAGTTCCACAAGAATCTTACGTTAGCTTTAAAAAGAATAAGAGTCTGAACAACTTCCCAGTGACCATGCTGACAAGCTTGCATCAAAGCAGTCTGTTACACAAGAATGAAAACAATTCCTCAAAACAAAATACATCTAATAGGCACATTAAAATTCACGTGCTTCAAGCAGCAAGTAATTCAGCACCTGGCCACGGTAATTCCTGAGATTGATATCCACTCCAGACTCAAGCAGCAACGAAACTATCTGGATACATGAAAAAGACACTCTGAACTCCATCAACTGTCAAATCTATATGTAAGGAAAGATGACATTAATGATGACACCAAGGATTGACCCAGTAATTAGACAGGATAGTACCTCATGGTGGCCTTGGGCTGCAGAATAATGGAGAGGCGAATTACGAACCCCAAAAGTTGAATATCTCACAAGACGGGGATTATACTCCAATAGAGCCTTCGCTTCTTGGAGATCGCCATCTCTTGCTGCCGAAACTAGGCGTTCCCCCGATGCCGAGCATCCGAAGGAATTGCCTACGAGGTTCAACAGCCTCATGATCGTTTCAGATTAAGCAACCCCACAAAGATAAAGAGTCTTTGCGAAGGGAGAACTTTTTTCTTGATCTTACCAAGGCTTCCACTTAGAGAAGGACGCTAACGAAAGAGGTCTGATCATCATAAATGGTCTGTACAATAAGCTGACAAAAAGTGAAAGAGCACTCGGGAAAATGGGAAAACCGTGCTTATCCGGGTTAAAGAAAATGGGAAAAGAAAAATCCCTTCAACTTCACCAAACCAACAACAACCAAGGACAGAGTCTCTCACAGAAATCACAATCACACGCGAGAATTGGTTGTAACGAAAGAATCTCACTTGATGATTCCTACGAGAGAGAAAGAGAGAGAGATCAAAGGGTTGGTTCGATTGAAGACAACCTTAATTCTTCTGGGCAAATGAAGGTCAACCTACTACATCACACAAAACAAGAAAAAGCAAAATTGAGCTCTTGATGTGACCCTCTGACACAATCACTTGAGGAATTCGTGAATACCCACCCGAGTAGCAACCAAATAAGAAGCTCCAAATTGCGTTCTCTCTCTCTCTCTCTCTCTCTCTCAGAGAGTCAGAGGACCATTCTTGATCCAGAGGCCCCCAAGTTCGCGAATTGATCACATCATCATCCAAACATCTCCATCCTTCTTCATACCCAAGACCCAAAATTTCGCAGAACGATCCCTCAGAACGGTTCTTCGCCCAAAAGTCAAAACCCAGAAGCAGCTGAACATTCTCCGACACCGAATCCAGACATTCCTTCCCCCCGGAAAAAGAGGTGGAAAGATAAACTTTACAGAGGAACTGACCTAACAAAGGAAGGATTTCGGACAACAAAATAATGTCGGGATTAATGGGATGAACGTGCTTGAATCGGGAATGCGTCGTCAGAAACAGGGAAACCGAAATTATGGTCGCCAAAAAGAAAAAGGGAAAAAAAAGAAAACAAAAATTGGGAATTCGGATGCAAAAAAGATGAGGACGGTGAGTATTTTATGAGGAGGGGAGACAGCGACATTTGGACTGCAGGTCCTTAAGCGGGCAACAACAGTTGTGCGGGACGAGCGTGCAGTGATGATGATTGGGCATTGACAAGGCCGGCCGGTCAACTTCGGCGTCGGGTTCTTTCCCTCTTTGCCCCAGCGACACTTTCGTTGTCACCTTCTTAAAAAGTAAGTTCCAATTACAAGGTAATTTCACCGAAAATCTCAAATCAAACTAAGTCAGTCTGACTAACATACCTGTGATAAAATCGACCAAAAAGGGATTTTACTGTTCATCTCCCTCTATGCTCTGAGTTTCCGAACACAACTGCCTGGATTTGGTGGGCTCTGGCTTAGGGGTTACCGGCACCGGTGGAAATCGAGAGAGGAAGTGGAGCTGCGAGTAACCTACGGCTCTGCTCCTTCCATTGCTCGGGCGGATTTAGGATCCGAAGACCTATCTTCGGAGGAGAGCTGAAACTGTTCCCGACCTACGGCTTTGTGATTAATGATCGGGTAAGCTTTAATCCCCTACAATTATGATATGTGATGGAGAATTTCATTGGGTTAGATAGCTGGTAGGTTGTTGAATCCATGGAAGGAAACCCTGGTGTTCTGAAACCCCATCCGGGAATGGGGGGTGGTCGGAGACGTAGCAAGAGTAGAGGTCCTGCTACTCGGAATGTAGTTGGCGACTTGGCACCAAAGGGCAAGCTAGCTGTCCACAATGCTACTGCTGGGGGGACTAATGTTGGTGGTAGAGCAGAAGTGCTGACCCCTGCAGTTGCTGCTGGAATTAGCAAAGTTCAAAACCCCAATTTAGCAGAGAAAGGCTCAATCTTGATGCCTCAAGTAGCTAGAATTCCGGCCCCAGTTACATGTACCTGGGCTAATGTAGCCAAAGCAGCTCAGAAAGGATACTCTCTATCTTATATTGATCTTTGTATGAATGGGGGACATGAAGTTTATTGCTCAGAGGAAGACTTTGATGCTGCTAATCCTATTTGGCATGAATGTCTAGTAGGGTATTTTGTTGGGAAGAAACTCCCGTTTAAATTAGTCGAGACAGCCCTAAAATATATTTGGGGCCAACGACTACTAGAGGTTAAAGCTAATGACCAAGGATTTTTTTTCTTCCACATCTTGGACTCTAATTTTAGACGACAAGTGGTTGAAGGAGGTCCTTTGATAGTGGCATGTGTGCCCTTAATACTACAACAATGGCATCCCATGATGGAGCTGAAAAAGGGAGACCACTCTTCTATACCTGTATGGATTAGATTAAAGAACTTACCTTATGGGTTATGGTCTACTACAAGGATTAGTAAAATTTCCAGTGTTGTGGGTAGACCGCTCTATGTAGACCAACGAACGGAGCACCTGAAAATGATTTCTTTTGCTAGGGTGTGTGTAGAGCTAGGGGCCTCTAATAATTGTTGTGATGCTATTACGGTGCACATAAATGGGGAGACTCGTATAGTAAATGTCAAATATGAGTGGAAACCAGTATTATGCCATAGATGCGGTACATTTGGGCATCGCTGCCCTGCTCAAGAACCATGCCCACCGGCGGCTGAAACACAGCTAGATGCTATGCAAGACCCTCTACGGCCTGCTGTCAATGGCGCCCCTACCCTAGCAAAGGAGAACAGACTTCCTGCTATTATGGAATGGAAACAAGTTAGAAGTAA
Organism: Corymbia citriodora subsp. variegata; assembly: GCA_014858505.1. NCBI lineage: Eukaryota > Viridiplantae > Streptophyta > Magnoliopsida > Myrtales > Myrtaceae > Corymbia > Corymbia citriodora. Next base: position 25,868,382 of record CM026412.1, read on the forward strand.
GCACAATCGAAGGACTGCTTTAAGGAATAAACAGCCAGCCTATGAACTTGCTATCCCACCTTCATTTGACTCAGCTGATGATTTGGATGAGGAGACTAAGGTTTCTGAAGATAGTGGTGGTGGATGTGGTAATACCCTTCAAGAGATAATTGCTGCTGTTGCCGGTGCAAGGAAGACAAGTGCTGGTGTTTCCTAGACGAAGAATGATGATGCTGCTGCTGTTGCTGTTAGGAAAACATGTGCTGCTGTTTCCTGGACGGAGAATGATGCTGGTGCAAGAAAGACAGGTGATGGTGTTTCCTGGGTGGAGACTGGTGCTGGTGCTTCTTGTATGAGCCAGGGGGAGGACCTTGCTGCTAGCCTATCAAAAGCTGGGGCTATCGCTGTTTTTTCTGAATCTGGGTTGGCTGCTGGATACTCCGCCCCTGGGGTACCTACTGTTAATGGTGCTGAGCATGCTTTGGTTGTTGTTCCTCCTCGAGCTGATGTTGCTATCATTTCTTCCCCCCTGGCCACTAGTCTGTCTTGTTCGGTTTCTGGGGATAGTATGTCTTCTCCAGCTCCTGTTTGTCCTGGCCCCATTGCTGCTGTCTTGGTGCTAGAAGTGTTCCCTAATGCTGGAGATGTGGAACCAAATATTGTCTTGCCAATCCCTCTTGCTACTACCATGCCTAACCCTAGTCATACCTTATCAGATGTAGATGGTGCAGGACGCCCTGTTGTGATCAGCCCAACTGCAGTGGGAGCTGTTAATACAGGCCGAATGACTAGCTCAGATGATACTCTCTTGGAAATGGCTACACTTGACCTTCATCTAACCGAGGTAAAGATAGAGCAAGCTGGTAAGTTGAGAGCTTCCACTACTATGCAACTCACAAAAGATAATATCTCTGAGCAAGTTAACAGGTCCAAATTCTCATTTGGGGCAGCTGAGGTCAAAAAACCAGCAGTTAGTAAAGGACACCCAAGAAGGAGATATGCCACATGGCCTGCACTTTTAATAACCAGTTATGTTTTTTGGCTTTTGGAATGTAAGGGGTCTTATGAACCCTATCAAGCAAGCTGAAGTTAGACAGTTAGTGCGTCATAATAATCTTTGTTGTGTCGGCCTTTTGGAGACAAAAGTCCCAGCAACTAGTTTTCCTACAATTTCCTCTGGCCTTGTTCCAGGCTGGACATGGATCTCTAACTATGAGCACTCTCCTAGAGGGCGTATTTGGGTTGGCTGGAACCCGCTTTTGGTATGTTTCAGTACTAGTTTATGTACTGACCAGGTTATTCATGGTAAATTAGAATTTATGAATTCGAGGTCCCTACTTACTCTCTCAGTGGTATATGGCGAACACACTTTTGTTGCTCGGAGGCCCCTATGGAGTAATCTTGTTAGTCTGAGTGCTTCTCTCAAAGAATGCCCGTGGATGGTTGTAGGCGACTTCAATGCCATCAAGGATTCTTCGGATCGCATGGAAGCCCGGACATTTGGATTCTTGCTTTTGATGATTTCAAGGACTGCATGGACCAAGCTGAACTGTTTGACCTTCGCTATGTAGGTTTCAGATTTACCTGGTCCACCTCATCCGGCCCTCGAAGGAAGCAACGAAAGATTGATCAAGTCTTGGTCAACAACTGTTGGTGTACTACTTTTTCTTTCTCTGAAGCATCTTTCTTGGCCCTGGGCCTATCAGATCCTATGGTTGTGAAAATCCTGGCACCCGCTCCTCGCCGTACTCCTTTTAAATTCTTCAACATGTGGATAAGGCACCCTGATTTTTCCTTGCTAGTCACCCAGGCTTGGGAGACCCCAGTTTCAGGCTCGCATATGTACAAACTCTATTCTAGACTTAAGCTACTAAAGGGTAGGCTTAAGTGTCTCAATAGAGATGCCTATTCAGAAATCTCCATGAGGGTGGCTACAGCTAAAAGGATCCTCCTTTCTACCCAAGAGGCACTCCACTTACTCCTTGGGAGGAGTTTGCTAGCGACAGAGGAACGTGCTCAACTCAAAGATTATTATGAACTCCGAGCTCTTGAGGAGGCGTTTTTCAGACAAAAATCTAGAATACGCTGGCTCAAGGAAGAGGATCATAATACTAAGTTCTTTCACCACTCTGTCAACCATCGGCACCTCTGTAATCGTATCATTTCTGTTATGGACAGTTCAGGTCAAATGGTAACTGAGTTGCAGGAAGCACATAAGGTGTTTGTCTCATATTTCCAGGACCTCCTTGCTCCGGCTGTTATGACTGTGAGGCCTTCCATACAAGAAATTAGAGATGTTATCCACTCCCCCCTCGAGGAAAACCAGATCAACATGCTCTCCCAACCTTTTCTTCCTTCTGAGATACGAGAGACCATGTTCTCATTGGCTGGCAATAAAGCTCCCGGCCCAGATGGCTATAATGCTGATTTCTTTAAGAAGAACTGGGACAAAGTTGGCTCATCAGTCATCGAAGCGATCTCGAATTTCCTTGAATTCGGCTACTTGCTCAAGGAAATCAACAATACTATCATTGCTCTAGTGCCTAAAATCCCCAATGCAACATTGGTATCAGATTTTCGTCCTATTGCTTGTTGTAATACAATTTACAAGTGTATCACTAAGATATTTTCAACTAGAATTGCTGCGGTTCTTCCTACTTTAATCAGTCTAGCACAAACTCAATTTGTTAAAGGCAGGAGAATTAGTGACAATATCCTCCTTGCTCAAGAGCTTTTTAGTGGGTTTCACAATAAGCCTAATGTTCCAAAGTGTGCTATCAATGTGGACTTTAGGAAAGCCTATGACACACTTGATTGGGATTTCCTAGAGAAAACTCTTCTAGCGTTTGGATTCCCTACCCATCTCACAAGGCTTATTATGGTGTGCATCCGGACACCAAATTTTCCTTATCTATTAATAGTGAACTCCATGGTTTCTTTGGAAGTGGACGGGGTATAAGATAAGGTGACCCTATGTCTCCATATCTCTTTACTCTAATCATGGAGGTTTTCACTGGGATACTTGATGCTCATACTTGGCATCCGAAGTTTCAATACCATTGGAGGTGCAAAGCAACACGGCTATCCCACTTATTTTTTGCGGATGATGTTCTTCTTTTCAGTGAGGCAAGACTTGCCTCTATCTCTTGCATCCAAAACGGGCTCACCTTATTCTCTTCGTGGAGTGGTTTGGTTCCTAACGCTAATAAGAGTGAAGTTTTTATTTCAGGAGGCACTGAGAATACTAAGAACCAGATTTTACAAACTCTCGGCTTCAATCTTGGCTCCCTTCCTGTGCGATATCTGGGTGTGCCCATCATTACTTCGCGTCTAAGCAAAGTGGACTATAATGCCCTAGTATGCCGTCTCACTGCTAGAGTCCAGTCATGGACCCATTGTTTCCTTTCCTTTGCAGGCCGATTGCAACTTATCAAATCGATGCTACATGCCATTCAAGCCTATTGGACATCCATTTTTTGGCTCCCTTCTTCGGTAGTGGATAAGATTGAACAAACATGTAGATAATTCCTCTAGAAAGGCCCAACCATGGGTCCGGGAGGTGCAAAGGTGGCTTGGGATGATGTGTGTCTCCCATTTCAAGAAGGAGGCCTTGGTATAAGAAGAATCAGGGACAGCAACAAAGCAGCCATGGCTAAATATATCTGGTTGCTCTTTACTGATAAAGAATCATTATGGTGCAAATGGATACATGCTACTTATCTTAAAAGAGAGAACTTTTGGATCTCTTCAACTCCTATCCATTGTTCTTGGGCTTGGCAAAAGATTCTTGCATTGAGGGTTGAATTTCAACTCCATTTCAGATGGAAACTAGGAGATGGGGAATCTATATCGCTTTGGTTTGATCCATGGCTAGAATTGGGTCCCCTTAACTCAGTATTTTCAAACAGCGACATATACCAATCAAACTTACTTAGACAAGCAAAGGCCAAGGAATTATATTCTCCTGAAGGGTGTCAGCTACTCTAAGTGCTGCTATCGTGGCAAATACCAATCCCCCATCTCTCAACTAGCCAGGACATCTTCACATGGGTGGACAACACCGGAGGAAAATTTTCAATGGCGTCGGCCTGGGCCACAGTCTGACATAAATCAAACCTAGTTCATTGGTCCGCGTTTATTTGGGACAAGGCCTTGGCACCTAGATATCAATTTCTTCTCTGGCTTATTACCAAGAATCGACTTCCTACCCAGGCTTTCCTCATGTCTATTGGTAGGATTCCTAATTCAGTCTGTGCTCTCTGCAATAGTAGGCCTGATTCAGTCAATCACCTCTTTTTTGACTGCTGTATATCCCACTCCCTGGCTAAGTTTTGGGCTGCGAAGTGTAATCTCCCTTGGAGCAATTCTGTGTGGTCGGATAATCTCCTCTGGGCTATTAATCATATGTTTGGAAAAGGATTCTACCGAGAGATAGCACGGTTTTCCTTTGGTACTCTATGCTATATTATTTGGAAGACTAGGAATGATATGCTCTTCCGTGGGCACAACTTCTATGCACCTTCCATGAAGCGTTACCTTTATAAGGTGGTTAAAGACAAAGGCCTTACTTTCAAGTTGGTGGAAGACACTCCTAGAAACAGAAGGATGCAGCGGAGTTGGGGGATTAGACCCTCGGATTTTTGGAGTAGAGCCGACCCCGGCATAACTTAGGATGATATGGGTCTCCAGGCCTATATCCCTAGCTTGTAATTTTCCCTTCCTTTTGGGGGACTGTGGTATCCTTATACATGTCGTCCAGTCGAGTGTTTGCTGGTACTATGCCTTTCCCCCCTCTGTTGTACATTTCTATGGTCGATTTAATACAAACTTACCTTACCAAAAAAAAAAAAACATACCTGTGATTAATTTATTTTCCATTAATTTATATATTTAATTTGATTACATGTAACAGTTTATGAGTATATTAGTTCAGGTCTATGTATCGATTTGGAATTTTTCGTAATATTAATTAACCTATTACAGATGTACTATTTTATAGTTTTTTAATAGTAAAAAAATTAGTATATAGGTAAATTTGTTATAAGTGTACCAATTTGGAGGTTTCGGTAGTCAAAAAATTACTTTGTGAAATTCTTTTCATAAATGTATCGATTTGGGGTTTTTTGTGTTATTAATCTTTTCATACTTAGATTGTTCATTGGAATTTTTGCTTCCATCTTCTTCTTCTTTTCTTTTAGAGTTGTGTGAGAAGATATGAAGATGATAAGCTCGTCAATGTTGCAAAATCTAGATAATTCAAACTTGTGAACTGGGGATTGGATTAAAACTTGAGTGGTGCAAAATCTAGATAATTCAATTTTAGAGTCCAAAAGACCAAAGCCTAGCTCAAGCTGTCACTTTTCGCAGATAACTACTATTCTTTTCAATGTAATAATGCTACATTATCCACCAAATTTCATGGCTAGTTTATGCTAAGATTTAAACACTAAAAATGAGTAACTATATAATTAGACTAGAAGTTTGGATTTCTCGTCACACTTAATTTTACTAGACTGATGGACACCTATCAGAATTTAATAAGGAAAAAGTTTGAATTTAGTCTTTTAATTTGAAAGTCCTAGACATCCTCGCAAACATAGGGACAGACCCAACATGTGTCCTACAAATGATAAGATGAAGACGTTTGAGTGATGTGAAATCTAGCTCAAAATTTAGAAAGCGGGGTTATAGGTTTTTTATTTGGAACCTATGCAGTCTATAACCGATTGTCCTTAGTGCCTTAATTGCTTTGTCCGATTATGATCTTGTGAGGAGAGTGTATATCTTATAGAAATAATAGAGAGTGAGCCTATATTTAATGCATTATATGCCATCATTATATATAGGGTGGCGCTATTTTCACCCCTATATAATTAAATCCACTCCATTTACATTAGAAAGACTAAATTGCCCTCAATTATTTAGTTGCAATTTAAAGTGATGGCAACGTTCCTTCTTTTTCTTTTTTTTATTTCAATTAGGGATCTAGTTGCCATAATTAGGCATATCATGTGCTTTTTTATCCTTTTTAGTGTGTTTTTAGATATTACCATAACGTTTTGCATGCTTTATGCAAAAGCCAATAGTATAAAAAAATGACTAGTTCTTTAATATAATAAAAAACTTGCAAATCTCTTCATCATTACTCTTATAAAAACCTACTTATTCTTTCTCCCTCTTATCTTAAAAACTCACTTTCTTGGTGAATTTTTTATTTTCTAAATTTCATTAGTCTAAAATATATATCAAATCTCTTTATTTACTATTTTAAAGAACTTATCTTTCTCCCTTACTATTGGCAAGATGCTATTACACATATGTAAGGCGTTATGGAATATCTATAAATATACCAAAAACATTATGCACTATGAGACATATTGTTATTTTTTCATACACATTTGTGGTGAATATTCTGCCAACTCAACAATGAGATTTCACCGGCATTTTTTAAATTTTCTTGTTTTATGCAATTTTTTGTTATAATTAAATTTCATCTTTTAAAGCTTTTCGATGGAGAATGCAATTATGATTTTGTGTCGGGAAATCTTCAAAGATGTTTTTTTTCTTTCATCTGATTATCCCTTTGGATACATATACAAATACATATATATATATATATATATATATATATATATATATATATATGCACAACAAACGGGAAAATTTATAAACAAATGATTGTATTAAAAATTGTTGTCTATATAAAAATTATTCTAGAATTTGCTCAATAATGTAGAAAAGAACTAGGTTTCCCATTCTTTTTTCATCAACAAAACTAATTTTTATGGAAGTAAAATTTAACAATGAAAATAAATAGTGAGATATCTGGGATACGTACAATAAAGAAAAACTAAATATGTGAAATTCTTAATTATGCTAACTAGATCGTACATAAAAATAGAAAAAAATTAAAAAAAATGAAAGTTAATAAATTTGAGATCACCACTTAAATTGCAATTAAATGATTGAGTGCAATTTATCTTTTAAGTGAAAATTAGGTGAATTTGATATATAGAGGTTGGAAATAATGCCATCCATACCTAAACTAGTACTTTCATTCTTTATTAATTAGATTTGATCAGGATAAATAAGCTACACCATTTGACCAATATCATTTTAAAGTTCGGGAATATATTTAGAAAATTAAAAATACTTTCTCCTCATACCCTTTTTTCTTAATTTGAACTTATTTACAGGCAAAAGTTTGTGAATGAAAATTAATAATGAATATCTATTGGTCTAAGTGGCAAAGCTATGCCACGTGCTTTATCCAAATGGCGGTCTCAAAGGCAAAGTAAAGTGCCACGTGATCAGCACGAGAATAACTATTTCCTTAATTTCGAATTACACATTTTGTGATTTTATTATCCTTCTTTTTGTAAAATTTAAGCCCAATAAAAGATAGAAGTATAGGAATGACAATCCGATAAATTACAGATTATCGGGCAAATGTGGGGCCAAGTATTGACTCCAGAGGCAGAGTGAAGCACCACGGGACGAACATTCTCTCTGACTTAGATCTAACTTTGCATAATAGACGATTAGTACTTCACTGGGCCAAGTCTATAATGGCCCTGATGGCACCCAGCTACCGTTGGGCCTTGTCCTGAGACACAGCCCAGCTCGTACCCGAACGTCGAACACGAACGTGCAACGGCGGATTGAGCTCCTTGCATCTCTCCCTATACACATCATTAATCTTTCATCTTCTATTTTCCCTCTTAAGATAGATAAACCTTGAATTCCAGGGTATCTCGGTGAATTATGGATTTGATCATATGAACATCTATTCATATTCGTGAGTCACGTTTGTGCTGTGTCAGCTTTATGGCATGCTTTAAAGTACGTAGTCAAGTTTCCACTTTCTTTGTATGCAAGTTAGATCCAACTTGGACTCAGTTGAGGATCAACTCGAATTCTAAATAATTCGGGATTGATTGATCTCAGCTCTAGCCGAATTGAAATCAAATCTAAGTGGAAAGGAGCCGGAGTCCGCTTTGGTATTTGCCTTTTGTCAATGGCTGAATTTTGTCCTTTGAGATAGCACACCCCATTACAAGTGCTCATTTGTATCGACAATCCATATTTTTCTTACATAGGAGTGACGAGGTGATATATTGAAGTACAGTAATTAGCTACAAAAAAACTTCGTCTAGTGAACTTGTCGCAACCAATTACTCCTTAACATATATAATTCTTTTTTATTTCAATTTTCCTTTTCTTAGAGGATTCAATCCATTCTTTGCTACCAGGCTTCTAGCTGCGGATGTTCTATCTTCATTCTGATTGCTTTCCTTTCCTTGCACCGCCAAGTTCATGGAAAAAGCATCACATGTTGGGTTGCGTTGGTTACTTTTGGTTTGAGTGGATATTGAATTTGGTTTATTTCCTCTTCGGGTTGGAACAATTTTAGGTTATTCTACATGCGGGTTTTTTGCAATATCGATTGTTTTGAATTTGAATTGGACTAGTTTCGGGCCACTCACTTCTTCTTAGACACTCGTTGGTTAAGGTGGGTGGATTGGGTGAGCGACTCCGGTCGGGTAAAAACTACCACCACTATAGCTAATGTTATTGGACATTCGATGAAAGTTCATGGATAAATAGAACAACGGAGAAAAAGCAAAAAAACTTATAGCTAGCTACTTAAAAAGTCTGCAAATACCTTAATGCTCTAGTAAAAATAAACCAATTTTAACTGGACTCGTTCCTTAGTTTAAACATACGACCTCTCATTCTTAAACCGAAAAATCATTCTTATTGATTCGATGATGCAGATCTCTAGTTAACCTTTTCTCTTCCTGTTGCTAGCCAGGAGAATGTAATCAATTCTTAATTGATCCTTGAATACAAATCACAAGAGCAGATAATAACACCCATTTCATGCGACATGCCTGATTTCAATTTTCCAAAACACTTTCCTTTCGAGATACTGACAACGTGGGAAGTTCGTGAAAAGGCCTAAACCTTGGACAGGGTTCGGTGTCTCAACTGTCGTCTGAGGCGTTGACAGATCCTCTCTCAACTCTCAAAACCGCTGGCCCCGGGACAAATCAACCCTCCACAGCTGCACCCGCACATGGGGCACCGTCTGAAGTCGTCACCTGTACCACCTTCTCGTCCCCATACCACCTGTCGTCTTCTCCAGCGCACCGCCAGCGTCTGCTGGTGGTATTCCCGTTCCTGTCTTTTTGCCTCTCCTCGAAGTTACAACGCGGGTCCCTCTGGATAGTTTCCAATCATGTGGACAGATCGGACAAAGGAAGCCGTTGGCGAGACTTGATCTGTCCCGGAATCAGTCGTGTCTTGGAAACAGTTCACTTTGAAACTTCTCTCGTGTTTCTCACTGTTAAGCGAGGTTGATTAGAGACCAAGTACGTTATGTTTAAGTCAATTTGGTGAGCTTTCTCCAGTCTCCATCTCTATTTCTTGTTCAAACTGGGTTGTTTCACCTAATTCTTGCGTGCCTTGACGATTAACTTGGGATTTGCTTTTTGGACTTGCGGGTAGGATGTGTTGATTTCCTTTCACACTGTTCTTTTGGGATTGAAAGCTTTCCTTTTTCATGCTTAGAAACTGGAAATACTCTTTATCAGCTTCTTAGTTTATGTGAATTACCATATATAGAGAACTAGAATGACGTTTTTATTTTATATCTATGTTATTAGTTAAGCAAACTCAGCGGCCACCTCAAATTCAAACTTGTATTAAAAAAATTTCATAAAAAGTTCATGCATATTTTTGAGATACCCTTTGATCACACATAATATAAATGGACAAAATCATATTTTACAATAGTTATGACAATCGTCAAGTATCCCATAAATTCCTCATTTTTCCTTTCCGCTGAATGAAATTTTATTCAAATAAATAAACCGAAATATTTACATGTCTCTTTTACTAGGTTAAGTTTTTTTCGCTATTCCTCTTCATAATCGACGTGTATGCTCCTTTTCTAGTTTATGTCAATGCGTATATGCTTAGGGAAACTAAAGGAATCAAGATCTTAAGAGGATTAAATACAAAATATTAACTCAAAGCGAACTTTGAATAATTCCAATAATAGCAAATATTTCACGGGAAAAACCATGCGGATTACAAGCTCGTTTGGTATGATTGAAGCTGAACTGTAGTTGTACTGTGGAGGACCGTAAGTTATGAGTTTCGCAATATATGTTTTAAAGCTACAGCATCTCAATGTATGTATGCATGCATGCGGATGTATGTTGGAAGGAGTTGTTGGAAGAGATTGGGTGCCACTGCGGTTGATAGACGCAGGTCTGTATCATGAGCAATTTGACATAGGTCTGGTGAAAAAAGCTGGGTTGTTCATCTTTCTTTTTAAGAATAAAAATGGATTTGCATCTTTGGCCTTTTGCGAATTGATTTGCACCAACTATAAAGCCTTGTAAAATTTTGCCTAGTATGTATTTTTTTTGGAAGCATAAGATTGCCACTAAATTGAGATATGTGCGTGTATGTTTTATCCCATTACTATGTAAAAAGGTCATTAGAGTAGGCCACCTTCCTTCTTTCAAAATCGTTAGTCCCTGGGCTTTTGTTTAGCTAGTAAGAATAAAATTATAAGGGCAGCGCTATTTCCACCTCTATTTTGGCTTAGACACTCCTTTTTTTGGTTGACTTACTGAAATATCCTCATTTCTCTCTTCAAATCAATTTTTTGTTTTGTTTATCAAACTAACCCATAAAGCTATCTTTATTTTTATCATCCCTCCCATTATACCCAACAAAATATCATTTTATCATGCATCTTATTACGACTTTGCCTTTGTCAATTTTTGTTACATTTTTAATTCACAAAATATTTCTATTTATGACAGCTTGTGAACACATAATTAATTCCCTATTTTTATCAAATAGTATAAGTGAAACTATATTTCAAACTCGAAGATTAAAATTCAACTTAATCATCTAACTGATCTTGACCAAAAATGGAAAAGAAGGTTGATCAAAATATGAAAAAGGTTAAATTGCTAGAAGCATGATCAAGATGCCAAACATATTTATATTTAGATCATATCTAATTATTAACAAAAGATAAGCACATAAAGTGGAAAAAAAAAAACTTGCTATTCTACTCAAATTATGAATAAAGTAATTATGATCATTTGTAAATTCAATCTCACATCAAGCGTATCAAAACTTTAAAATATACTTAAAAATTTCTTCTAATAAAATTTCACGTGAGTTTGCAATGAAGAAGGCGTAAATAAACTTTTAGACCCCATCTTGCAATTCCTATTAAAATGTAAAAAGCTCAAAAGAAAGTACAAATCAGTGATGTTTAACTTTAAAAACCTACAAACTTATCCCAGAAAAACATTCGTGATGTCAAACTCAGCTAGATAATTGATTAAATTTTAATTTTCAACCTCGAAATAAATTTTCCCTCAAACTATTTGATTAAAAAATAAGCAATTAATTTTATTCATTAGTTGTTATAACTAGAAATTTCTAACTTTCCGTGTAACTTTTGTGATTAAAATATGAGATTATAAATTAAAATTAACGATTTTGTCTAGGCAAAATGAGAATAGGATACGCGATAAGATAATATATTTTTTAGTGTAATTTGATATTTATATTGTGAAACTGATAAGATTAGAGAGATGATAAAAATAAAGACAGTTTTGTGAGTTAGTCTGATAAAAAAGGAACCTATAATTTGAAGAGAAAGATAGAGAGGAGGGTACTTTGGTATGTTTATTGGGGAAAATGAGCGTTTTAGCCAAAATGGGGGTGGAAATAGCGCCGCCCAATAATAATAATACTAACACAAACACACATACTTATATACATTGTTGAGACTAAAATACGTGATTAATTCATGTGTACCTTCAAGGGAAATGACACAAATGTCCTTAAACTTGACTTAATATGCAATGTTGTCTCTAGGCTTTTAATTTGTTTGATATAGTTCAAGAGTGTTTGGACATGGACTAACCCCCATTCATGAAGGCATGGAAACTATTTATTTTTCAAAGGAAAACCACCTTAACTATTCGTAAGTATTCAATTTCCTTCTATTTGCCCAAACAACAAATTAGACATTATTTGATGATGTACATTATTTTGCCCAAATGAAATTTGCTAATATGCTGAGTTGGATTTTTAAAATGATGATTTTTTTTGGTCTATTAAAAATAATGATGAGTTAACATGTCATCTTTTTGTCCATCGCTATTTAATGATGTTATGGATTATCATGTCTTGATTTGAGATGAATATCTCATTTGAATAATCCACGTGTAATTCACCTTTTTTGTTGTCCAACGTTCAAATTCAATGAAATAGAAGTCATATTAGCAAATTTTATTGACTTGAATTAACAGAATGACAACATTAAATATTTTTATATAGTCTATGGATTAGATTGAACATTTACTAATAATTTAAGAATGACATTGCATATTTGACTAAAATTTAGGAACCATTTGTGTCATTATCCTTATCTCCAAAATGGTAATAATAACGTCTAATTAGCCAGACCTTTTTAAGGGGAATGTGAATATTCTTCTCTCCATAAACTTTTAAAATCTTGCGTTTCACTCCCCTCAACTTCCCCATTGTGTAGCATTCAAATCTCACCAAGATGCCGTCAAAATTGGAAAGTTCACAGGAAAAAATCTTACCATTCTCCTAATTTAAATGAAAATTGTATTCAGAAGGAGCAGCATTCCAAACAATTCAAAACAGGAGAGGAGCAAAGCGCAGCTTTTTTGTCCAATTCATTTAGGGTTCAAAGTACACTAACCCCTTCATTCTATAAATCCATACAGTTGAAGGGCGTCCACAGAATCTACCACATTTTAAAAAATTCTTATTATAATATACTTTTCATTTCAATTTATTTACCTACATAACATGCACTCTAAACTTATTAGGGTCTATAATCTTCTTTAGCTTTCTACGCAAAGAGGAGAGATGTAGACAACTATCATGCAATAAGGATCCGCAAATAAATAATTACATGCAATATGTTTAGCGCAAAGATCCAAGGCTAGTTCCAATAATACAATTATAATTTATATTTATAAGCAGAAGATTATATTTTCTTAATAATTTATTACCTTGGCAGTTAGCGAAGGCAACGCTCATGAGATCCCGAAATTGCACCATCTCTTTAGAGATCTAATTTTTTTTCTTTTTTCCTTGGCCAAAATGAATTACTTTTGTCTGTTTGCGAGGAGAACATGTGTGGACAAGATTGTATTGGCTACTTAAAATTCGTAGATTACTAGGTTTAGATCCACTAAGCAATACGGCCGAGAGCATAGAAATTACTAATCCTCTTGGGTCATTCAAGCAAAACCAAACCTTAACAAAAGTAAGAAAAAATCTAAATCAAATTCAGCTGTTAAATTGCTCTCTTTTTCTTTGGTAGTGCAACTTCGAACTCTTTTTTGAGTTCTGATGAATTATAAATGAATTTTCACGAAACTATTATCTGAACTTAGGAGATGAGTAAATATTTCTTGTTTACCTTCATTTTAATTTTTCCTATTAGGACACATTTTCTCATTCCTTTTCAAAGAGTATTAAAAATTGTGACTTACAAATAGCTCGAATTTACGCTATATACGACACTTTCAAAATATGTCAAATGATCTCTCTTTTGTACAATGATGATAGTGTCACTCTTTAAAATTTTATCCAATGTCACCTACTTTCTTAGCTTAATTGGATGACTCGTTTGTTTTGATTTGTGCCTATGCCAGCATCTCCATGTTCCATTCTTCGTAAAATTACTCATTGTCCATCAACACAAAGAGAGGGGATTAGGTTGGAGGCTCGAGGACGTCGGTGGTGGCCAACTCTTGTGTCGACAGCAACGGAGATCTGTGGAATGTCTAATGTTAAGGTTATAGCACCGTCATTCTTCCATTAATGTATGGTCCTTAATAAGTAGTCATCCTGGAGTTATTTAATCCTATTTGGTAAGTAAATCCGGATCGAAGAGGGCATTGAAAATTTCAACCGTCCACGCTCATTTTCAAAGAAAGAAATCACACTAGTCAAGCATCTGCATGCTCTAATCGAGACTTTGCCCCTTTGAAAATCCATCTTTTTTCTGTCTTTATAGTCCTCCAAGATCCAGAAGTTGTGGCTGGCAAATGTCCCACCACTAACGACGACAGCTCTTCATTGGGTCGTCGCCTACACCACCTCTTGCCTTGAGATTTGCAAATGTTTTGACCCAGACAAGATTAGAGGCATTATACATCGTTAGGTACTTGAAACGTACAGTCCTCTCGGTAACTGGGCCAGGGCGCAAGATTGTCAAACCCTAAACTCGTTTTGCTTTAGCTTAATACAATTACAGGTTAGAACACAAACATGAAAGCTGATTAGTCGTTCAGTGTTATATTAAGATATTCTTGGTGACCAAATGTATTCAATCAGAAACGTTTGGTTAACTGATCAAAAGTAAGATATCGGTCCGTTCCTATTGTATCAGGTCTTGTTAACAGACACTTCTAGAACAATTATTAAGCATACTTTAATGAGGAAATATTCAACCTTTAAAGCTTTGATCGTGCATACAAATCGCAATACTTCTTTATTTAATTGATTATTAAATATCTAATTGTTTTCTTTTAACAAGATCCTTTTTACTTAATAAACTATTGGGGAAATGTGGCCATAAATGTGGGCGCTGAAGACGACTCACGGATCCCTAATGCATAGGAGAATTAATGGTTAAAAGTCAAAATAGCTTCATCTCGGAGAAATAAACATGCAATTTCTTTTTCGTTATGAGAAGTGTGACTAGATCCGTAATTACAGGCATGTTGTAATGCGAATTGCTTGGACTAAGAGATGTGAACATTGCGATCAGTTAAGCCAAATATAAATTAATCATCTGGCAGTGCTCTACTAAGGTATTAAAGAATGTATTTGCACCAATAAAAAAAGATCAGAGAATCAATCAGAAAAATTAATTCTTTCATCTTAGGACTGGCTAAAACTCACACTGATGCACTTCCATGCGCCGCTTCAATTTGAGCCTCTTTCTGCCATGGAAGCTGAAAGGCGACTTCAGGTAGAATGCACATCTTAGCAAAACTAGTAAACCCTAAGAATAAGATAGAATATTACTATCAATTGAACAAACTACTTCCCATAGAGAGAAGGCCCTTATTGGTTAGAGTGACTTTTTTTTTGTTTTTCTAATAATTCTAGAGACACGACCGCAAGAGATGAATTACTTGGAAGTTCATGAGATGCCTCCATTTTTAAGTCCGGTTCTTTAGTCTATATAGGTCATTTTAACCTGAGTGGTTTGCATGTAATTGATAAGATTTGAATAAACCTTCGATTTTTTAGTTGGGAATTCCCTAATATCTCAACCAACTTGGTCTAATCTTGAGGGTTTTTGTCAGAGTTGCTTTATTCAAACATCACTCAAGTCTCAAACCTTTTAGCCAAGAACAGCACAAACAACACAAGCTATCGTTGACAAGTCTACAGTGCCGATGATCCCAAAATCCTCATCAGTCAGAGGACTAGAACAATGTCGGTAACTCCGACCACTTCAAAGCGAATTTGCCGATTATGCTGACCACCTGATGCCAAGCCCAGGATCTACTTGAATTGACTAAGGGTCTCGGCTAGATAAGTGCACAATTCAAGACCCACTCTTTGATTCATACCATTTGGTACAACTTCTCTCTTAACTTTAGATTTCTCTGTAAATTTTGCATTGAGCGCACTTTGACTTTTATTCAATACTAAACACTGGAAAATCATAGTTTTTCACAAATTACCATAATTCTTTTTTTTTTCAAATTTGGGAGAGCAAGTCATATGTGAATTTCTAATTCTACTTCCCCGAGCAGTGAGCTCTTCAAGTTAAAAGTAGGAGAAGTCCTCCAAGGTCTTTTATCCCAGATGGAGCGTGGGGATTCATGTCATCTGTTGTCTTGCTGATAAATGCTTCTTAACGTTATCCTCCACATCTCAACAATCTAAACTTTTCTTGGTCTTAATGGTCCATGAAATTGCGTCTATTAAATCGAGAAAGTTGCCCAACATTCAGACATTACCGCTAGGAAGGCGGGTTCCCCGTTGCCTTGCCTCCCCCTTTACATCAATTTTGTGGAATGTGTACTTGGTGTCTGCGGAACCCCTTTTCTATTCCAAGTTTTGAATTTGGGGTTCATGTTAAAACCAAGTTTAAAAGAAATCATGCTTTTTGCGCCATCATCAAAGTGGAGTTTCATTTTCATCCTAAACTTTGAAATTTGACTGTCATAGCCTTAAATAACGGCCAGTTTCATAGAAGGACAGAGTACAACCTCCTTCACTATATTCTTAAGGACGCTACTCTTTCTAATCATTATTATGGCGTCTAATTCCTTAAAAAAAAATTCTCAATTTTATATCCAATCCCAATTTTATCCCAAATTTTTTTTTTGTCCAAAAAAATCCTCAAGTTTCATTGTAATCCCAAATATGTTCACATGTCAAAAATCACCACTAGTTTCTTCAAAATTATCAACATTAGGGATAGTTAGAGGTTTATTATTAGAACCCATGTCTTCATCAATACTATCACTTTCGTATGGAATAACAACAGTCTCCCCGATACTAAAAATCTTGAAGAAATCAGAGACAATTTTTGGACGTGTATGCAAAATTAGAACTACAATGAAAAATGGGGATATCTTTTAGACAAAAAAATTCGAGATAGAATTGAAATTGGAACGAAATTTGGTTTTTTTTTTTCAAAATTAGGCCATCATTTTGGTTAACTAGTTGGGACAATTTAGGGCTAAATTGGCAAATCCTCAAAAAGATTATGACTAAATTGGTAAATTATTAAAAGATATATGATGAAATTGGTATGATTGAAAATTTTAAGGCTTAATTGACAATTGTATGATAAGTTTAGGACTTTTTGATTATTTTTCTTGCTGATGCAATTAATAAAGTTTAAAGAAAAATGGAACATTTCCTATTATTTTTATTTGATTGAAAGGCTTTTTTACATCTTGACAAACAACTTTCTCTTACAATTAATATGCAAACTTTCTACAGTATTCAGGTTTTGATGTTTTTTTTTCCCTTCCCTTTTCTCTTTATTGACTTTCGGAGGTAATGATGATAAGGATGGTATTGTTTCATGGGTTTCAATAGCATATAAGGGCATATTTGTTATTTAAACTAATTTACAGTTCCTATCAAACAGTTGACATTATAGGAATGAAAATATCTTACTTTATTATTGTGATTAATTAAACAATAGATTGAATAATCCTTCGACTATTATTTTATTTGGTTTTGTCCTAACTAGAAATGCATGCAACAAACATGGCTTAAGGTTTGACTTCTATACGAGGTTTGGGTGATTGAGGATCAGGAATTTTTGTGCGTTTTATATGAATTGAAAAACCAATATGGAATATGAGATGCAAAGTTGTAGAAATAAAGAATTGGGCTAAGAACAGTTTTGCCTTCTAAGTTTCATTATTGGTGCAATTTGATTCTTTAACTATTTTTTCTGTGTACTTAAATCCTCAATACCTTTTTATTTGTGCAAGTAAGTTCTCTCGTCAATTATCTTCACTAGCATCGTTGAAGCAGTGATGAAACATCATTGAGGGGACATGGAATGGATGCGTTATTCTTTGTCGTGCCGCATGAGTGTCGCACGAGATAAGATGGAGTGCACAGGGGAGGCAGGGAGGGAGGGTGCTGCTTCCCCCCCCCCACAATTGTTTGATTAGAATCGCTTGACCCTCACAACGAATGGGCAATGGCTCACCAAGGGTTGCGACATCCTCACTCTTTGCAAGTGAAGGTCGCCGAAGGTGCTGCTCACCCTAGCAAGGGTTAAGGGACTCTAATCAAGGCTTGCATGGAGCTGTGACTGTTGGGTGGTCTTAAGCCTCTCTCATTCCAAAAGCTAATTCAAGGGATGAGGCTTCCTCACACTTATAAATTGACCACCTGTTGGGTGGTCTTGAGTTTCTCTCATTCCAAAAGCTAATTCAAGGAATGAGTCTCCCTCACACTTATAAATTGACCACCCATCACTTCCACAATTGATGTAGGACATTCTCAACAATTTCCCCCTCATACATTGGGCCTAGGTTAGAGGCATGACAACCCGTAACTCTTTTAGGTCTAGACTTGTTGGCATTTTCAACAATCTCCTCCTTACACATTGGGCTTAAGCTAATTCAAGGAATGAGGCTCTCTCACACTTATAAACTGATCACCTATCCCTTTGATAATTGATGTGGGACATCCTCAACAATTTCCCCCTCATACATCGAGTCTAGATTAGAGGCACGACAACTCATAACTCTTTCATGTAACTCTTGGGTCTAGACTTATTGGCATCCTCAACAATCTCCCCATCACATTGGGCTTGGGTTAGAGATGTAACAACTCGTAATTTTCCCGTGTGACTGTTGGGTTTAGACTTATTGGCAAACCTGGACTCTGATACTAGTGTTGGGTGGTCTTGGGTCTCTTTTGCCCTAGAAGTTAACTTAAGGGATGAGACTTTCTCTCACATTATAAACTGACCACTTGTTCCTTTCACAACTAATGTGAGACATTCTCAACAATAACGCCTCTATTATTTATGTGTTGACATAGACACTCTTTCTCTTTCTTTGGCATGATAGTGTTGTGCCCCTTCTTCCCCTAACGAAGGTCGCCGAACCCTTACTAGTGGGGGGGGGGGGTTTCTCCTTTTCCCTCTAGTGTTTTCTTTAATATTTGTGCTTATTTTTTATTGATGCAGTTCTTGTTTGGTGCATTTAATGATGTAATTAAGAGAATGTGATAGATGGAAGGACTTGATTATCTATATTGTAAGCAATAGAGGATTTCTTTGCATGACAATAAATGAAAAGGGGGCTGAATCAAAGAACAATGACGGTTAGATATGGTCTAAAGAAATGGTGATTTTTTTTGGTCGGCAAAAGAAATGGTGATTGAATCAATAAGTAAATGGCAAATTTATATGGCTTTACTTGATACATAAATTTAATCCCCCAAGTGTATGAAAGTTTGTACTTCCTAAAATGATGCAAAGACAATAGAATACAAAGACTAGAGACAACCACCCATATTTGACAAGACAAATGTCAAAACGGAAAACCCTCCATTTCACAATCACAACTTAGTTCGTGGATTTGAGTCACAATCTGTCAAAGCTAAAACAATGTGTAGATACATAAGGCAGCTTAGCTTTCGCCCATTAGTCACTCCAAATATGCATTTGCTCTTAAGTAGCTCTTGTAATCCAAAAAAAAAGGGAAAATAATATAAACAATATCTTAAACTTTTAATTTGTTCAATATAATCTTTACATTTTTTGTATATATTCAATTTAATAGCTAAATTATATGAAAATATTTAATATTGACCCACAATTATAATTAATGCAATAATGACATTGATCAATTTTATATAACCCATAAATTATATTGAATATATACCAAAATTTTAAATATTAAAATAAATTTATTCAAAGATTAAAATGAATTTATTTAAAATTAACTAATTATATTTAGTAGTCAAATTACATATTAAGTAAAGATTAACGAAAATGGACTCCGTGTCAGAATTCCACAAGCAAGACGCCAACTTTATCCGAGGAAAAAAGAGATAAGTCCCTCCAAGGATTGTAGCCACAGCTACAGGAAGCATGCACTTGTCTTTGACAAGACAACACAGAGTCCGGTGACTCAACAATTCGACATGGGCAATGATTGGAGGAGATCGTCTCTGTCAAAACAGGAGCCTCCCACGTACGCCACGATCGGCGCCAACCCCCTTGAAAACGCAGCATGAGGCTGAACCTAATCATGTCTCATTCCATTGACCGAAGTGGAAAATGTTGACTTCATCTCTTGTTCTCCCAGCAATCTCTGCAGAACGAAGGAGGCACGGGAAAGGCGAAGAAAGACTCCTTTTTCCTATGCTCCCGTTCACTGCGTTGCTTTAAGGAGCACGAAAAGCAAGCAGAGAAATCTATGGGGAAAAAGGTCGGAAAGGAAGGCTCCAAAAAGATGGAAAGCAAAAGAAGGCTTTACCCTTCTTTTAAAAATGTGTCTTTTCTGATAAAAGAAGCATCCGATGCTTCCACTCCCACCAATTCCAGATCTCTCTCTCTCTCTGCTTGAGAGAGAGAGAGAGAGAGAGAGGCACAAGCTTTGACTTTCCAACCGTGTTTCATGTCCTACCTAAACAGATCACCCGAATTAGAGTTGGGAATAGAAGGAGCTTCGGGATTTGATCAGGAGAAAGCCCGAGCGGTGAGGACAAGAAGAAACGTAAAGAAAAGCGGTGAGAACCGTCCCCACATGAAGTTTTTTTTAACATTTCCATGCACAAACAGATGTTCAAGTCTCTCTCTCTCCCTCTTTTTAACCTTTGTTCACTGGGATGAGCATTCATGGACAAAATTTAATGGGGCCTGGGGCTTGATGCAGAGAGAGGGAGGGGCATTCCCTTTGAAAGTCAACCCTGAGGAAGTGCCCCTTGCATAAAGACATTTCCCAGAAAATTTAATATGCTCATAAAGGTTTCATCTAGAAAAAGGAGCTATACAAGGACATCAGCCTTATTACAGCCAAGGAAAATCTCCTCCCTCATTTATTTTCTGCTGTTTTCTTGCGGATTTCTGGTCACTCTTTTTGAAATCTCACCTCCCCTCTCAAAATTTATCTCTTCCACTTCACCCCCACATCTCTCTCTCTCTCTCTCTCTCTCTCTCTCTTATTTGACTTGCAGGTCCTTCCCTCCGGGAGAGGTAAAATCACAGAGTCAGCCCTCTCAACCCCTCCTCATATCTTCCTTACCCACACAAGCACAAAGACTCTTGACTCTTCCAGAGAGAGGGAGGGAGGGAGAGAAAAAAGACTCCCCTTTTCCCTTTGCTAATTTTCATTAGATTTTCCCCTCAATTTTGATGGGGATCTAGAAATTTTCTTGGAAAGCTTCACCTCAAGAAATCATGGATTGGGTACTCCATGAATCGTCATCTTCTTCTTCTTCCTCCTCCTCGCAACGGCCCTACTCTATCCTCCCGCAACCACCACCACCACCACTACCTCCCGCTTCTTCTCACTCGGATGACTTGAGCCTAAGCAACAGAGTCAGCCCAAACGTCCTCCTGATCATCATCATCCTCGCCATCATCTTCTTCGTATGCGGCCTCCTCCACCTCCTGGTGAGGTTCCTCATGCGGCCTCCGAGTACGCTCAGAGATCCGGAGGACCCCGACGACGTCACCGCCCTCCAAGGCCAGCTCCAGCAGCTCTTCCACCTTCACGACGCAGGGGTCGACCAGTCCTTCATCGACACCCTTCCTGTCTTCTTCTACAAAGCCATCATCGGGCTCAAGAACCCCTTCGACTGTGCAGTGTGCCTCTGTGAGTTCGAGCCTGAGGACAAGCTGAGACTGCTCCCCAGGTGTAGCCATGCCTTTCACATGGAGTGCATAGACACTTGGCTCTTGTCCCACTCCACTTGCCCTCTGTGCAGGGCCAATTTGCTGCCTGATTTCTCTCCCGCCCACATTGGTTCCCCCATTGTTCTCGTTCTCGAATCCGGGAGTGAGAGCTCGAGGGAGCTGGTCGGCCGCGTAAATTCCGGCCTTGGAAGGGCTAATTCGGCATTGAGGACCGATTCCCATCTGGGTTATCGTGGAGGGTCAGAATTGGGCTCGGTCCGCTTTGAATTGCCACAGAAATCGGGCGAATCCGACCCGAAGGACGAAGAGAGCGTACCGGTGGTGGCAGGTTCAGGCGAGCGGGTTGTGTCGGTGAAGCTCGGGAAGTTCAGGAATGTTGGGGGTGGTGAAGGGAGTAGTAGTAGCATAAGCAGCAATGTGGACTCTAGGAGGTGCTTCTCAATGGGATCCTTTGCCTACGTGATGGACGAGGCTTCCACATTGCAAGTGCCGATCACGACGCCGAAGAAGAAGCAATCCAGCAAGAAGCCTCACTTGCCCCTGACGCCGGGGCACCGGCTGGCCATGTCGGAATGCGGGTCTGTGTCAAGGAGAGAGTTCATCGGATTCGAAGCGATCAAGAATTTGAATCCCAATGGCAAAGTTAATAATCCTCCAGAGAGGAATGAGAACGACGGCTCGAGCATCCGGAAAGAGAGCTTCTCCATATCAAAGATATGGCTACGAGGGAAGAGGGAGAAGGCGAACCACCTGGGGGCAGAGGACTCGTCAAGGCGGGCGGTCTCTTTCCGGTTTCCGATTAACCGGAATGTGGCGGCGGGCACCAGTGATACCAAAGACAAAAAAGAAACTGGGGCTGAGATTGGGAGGTGGGAAAATGGAGGGAGCGAGTTGGGTCATGAGGAGGAGATTGAGAGCTGCAACAGTCTGGATTCTTTGGCTCACAATCCCCCATCTTTTACAAGGAGGACTCTGCTTTGGCTCATGGGAAGACAGAACAAGGTGGTCCACTCATCCACCTCACCAGATGTCTAGTCCTCTTGCAAATTCCCCATTCAAATTTCTCTGATTTTTAGCTCTTTTCTTTTTCTTTGCTTCACTTTTGATCTCTTCATTGTGGGAGGCTGAAAAACTGGAATTTGTTTCTAAGAGCTAAACAGAAGAAGAAGAAGAAGAAGAAAGTTCCATTAGTATAATCTGAATACAAAATTTAGAGTTTCGCTTCAAAACAGGGTGTTTCTCAGGCCATGTGAGTACATGTAGTGTGATTTGATTCCTATCGAGTCCTTTGCTTTTTGCTTCCTCTGCTCTAGCTTTGTGTACAGTATGAACCATTCTCAGGCTGAATTAGATTGCTTAGAGAATTCATGCAATAGAGCTTGCTGCTTTGGAAAAATACCGGGTATATATTCTAATGGATGAAGAATCAAAACCTTCTGCATCTAACAATAATCTTCTTTTTTTGAAAAAATAAAAAATTGCCATCATCTTCCCATCTTCGTAATACGTAATTAGATCTGCAGAAACATTTAATAATGCAGAAACTATATAAAATAGACTGCCCATCAAGATCATTAAAAGTTCCGTCAGTGGAGGACCGGCTGATACCTCGGAGCCCCAGGCGCTCACTAGAATAATCAGAATTGCTCTCAGATATTAAAAAAAGTTTAAAGGGCAATTTCCCATCTTCCGTTTTGCTTAGAAGCATGTTACAGCAGCAAAACGTTTCTTGAAAGTTGCTCATGAGATGAACCGAGATAATTGAACCGCTTTGATCACGAATTGAGCAAAGCCAACCCCAGTATGTTCAGCCCCGCGTTGCTGACCAAGCAATGATCGAATTTCGCGATATCATCTGAGCCATTTAGTAACTAAAACTTTACTAAACTCTCAACAAGTACATGCTACTGATGAACACTGAAGCGTTAGGTCTTGGAGTTATTCGTATTGTTGTGTGGCATAATAAATGTGCAGAAGAAGAATTCAAATTCAAATTGAAGTGCTCTAAATTGGGGTTTGGTTTTGAAAGCTTACAAGAGTTGCCAAATGGAGACGGAATAGCGTGGCTGGCAAAAGCAGAGGAGGCCATTGAATGGAGTCATGGTCATCATCAAAAGCATCGGGGGACTACAGACATTTATGGCTGATGTTAATAAGTTCGCAGGAACAGTTGAGGGCCACCGTCTTGACGTTTATATTACGGGCCACCCAACTCACTTTTTGGTTCCGTGTGATTGTTCCTTCTTTAAATTCTAATGTAACCCCGCCTTGCATCTCTGAAAATTTGAATTGATTCCGAGATTAATATTACCAAAAAAATTTCAAATTGATAAACCCGTCACAGATTTATTTTAAATTAATATTTTGACAACTAAAAATCCTAAATTGATATATTTATTATAAATTTATTCTTCGTTAATTTTTGTTAAATTAAATTAATACAATGAAATGCCACAATAGGTACAACCATCAACTTATGGTACTTCGTGGTATTAATTCAATTTAATAAAAATTAACAGAGAATAAATATATCATAAATGTACAAATTTTGGGTTTTTTGTGATTAAAAAATCAATTTGAGATAAATTTGTCACATATGTACTTATTTATGATTTTTGTGGCATCAACCCATGTTTCTGGAAAATGAGTAAAATTCATCTTTTTTCCCTTCAATTTAGCAGAAAAAAGAAAAACTTTACCTAACTTCATTTTGGGGACTTAGTGTGCCCTTTCCTTTTCATATGCATCGCATGAGACTTTATCCATAACTTAGGGAACTTTTGAACGGGCTCTACATGTGTAATTTGGACCATACATGAATTACAAGAGGGGAAAGCGATCAAATCAAACAAATAAAAAGACATTAAGCACACAAAAGAAGTGATGCACGAGCATGTTAAGATCGAACCCTTGATTTGTTTTTCTAATATCGAGTTCGTCATGTTCACATCCTGGAATTTTTTTAAGAAAATGGACCAACAACGTATGGTACGGCATGTGTTAGTCGAGATTGCTGATTCAAGCATAGAGTAACTTGTACCTTCGCCCGACATCCCTAGTACGTTGAATGAAGCCAAATTGATCCAAAAGCATGGAGCAGAGCTCTAGCTTTGCTCAAGCTTACGCACGCATATGAAGTCGCTTTGTACTCTCTTTGTACTCTAAAATTTTTGTCATTGTCCTATCGTATTGCCAATCGCCGAGGTTTCGTCCACCAGGAGATAGGTTTTGGATTCCAAGGCCGGACAACAAAAATGAGGCTATATTCCAAAGTCAACCACTGCTAAAAAGCCTGTTTGGAGGGTTCTTATATTTATATTTTTATGTATGTATGTTGAATTGGTTGGCAAACAAAATAAAGATGCTATTTTGATTTGTAAAAAAATTATGAAAAAATTTGAGGTGATTCTAAATGCTATGGCTTACCTTTACGATAATTATACAAAGAGTCCATGAAATTTATTTTAATGTGCAATATCGTGAATAAATTATTAATTTATTCAAAGAACATTATGCTAAAATTTAGGGATTATGTTGAAAAAATTAAAAGTTCAGGGTTGAAATTGAATATTGGACCAAAGTTTAGATACCATTTATGTAATTTTTCCTTTACCTCTTCAAGAAAAGTTGATATTTAAAAATCAAAAGTTCAAAAGTGAGCAAAAAGTCATGAGTTAAGCATTAGCTCTTCGATTATTCTTTTTAACATGACCTCCGCTTTTATTTCCATTTTCAAAATGGAAACTGCTTATAAAATGCATTTTACAACACTGAATTTTTTTTTCAAGCAAAGTTAAGGACAACTTTTATCTTCCTAATGAAAGTCTCGTTTTGTTATACTTCATGAAAGATAAGCATAAAGTCATAATTTTCATTCCTAAAACAAAGGTCCATTTTCGCTAACGATGATCTTTTAAACTTTTTCAAATTAAACGCCCTAGAGGATAGGAATATACAGCTGAAACTGGTTTTCTCTTTAAAGTTCTATTTGTTTTGCTGAAAATGTTTAATTTTAAAAATATATTTTTTTCTAAAATTATTGCTTATGTAGCTTGAAATAATTAATCAGTGGAAAAATTTTCACTATCAATAACAATTTAAATCTGAATATTTTTACTGATAATGAAAATATTTTTATTTTTATTTTATTTTTGTAAGTGATATAATGAATCATTTTTATAAAATGTTTCCCAAATCATTTTTCCAGCAAAATAAACATAGCCTAAAAAGAGAATAGTGTTTCTACTAGGTGAAGTTTTAGAGCCTAAAGAGAGAATAGAGTTATTTAGAGCCTAGTAGATGAAGTTGTAATTATGTTATTGTCGCGTTTTGAAGTATTGCAACACATGGCAACATGGTTTAAAACTATGATGCAATGAAGCTTATATCACTATGAACCTTCATAGCAAGTTTTAAAATTTGATTGTATTTTTTTAAAGTTTTAGAACTCGATTATACTTTTGTGACATGTTCAAAGACTTCCAATGCACTTACCCTTTTTTCAATTTCGCTCCCAATTTAGATTTCTGTATCTGCCGTCGCTCAGGAGATCGAGGTTCGAGTCTTGATATTTT
This sequence comes from Corymbia citriodora subsp. variegata, assembly GCA_014858505.1. Classification (NCBI taxonomy): domain Eukaryota; kingdom Viridiplantae; phylum Streptophyta; class Magnoliopsida; order Myrtales; family Myrtaceae; genus Corymbia; species Corymbia citriodora. Next base: position 25,894,392 of record CM026412.1, read on the forward strand.
TTCTCCCCTAGACATCACGTGGTGTTGTCGCTAAGTGAGGTTGGCATAGACAATTGTCAAGTGGACATCTTTTTCACGGGACAAATCTTGATGGAAAACGTATATCCGGGCCCCGGGGGGAGGGGGGGGGGGGGGTCAATTAAATAATGGAAGAAGGAAACATCAAAGAAGAAGTTTGTGCAGATTATGCTCACGGAGGCTGACGGATCCATCCTCACCTCATGAGAATTGTTTTACGGGAAATCCTTATTATTTACATAAAGGTCCACTTGCACACATTCGGTCCATCTTGCATTTTCAACCATTATTTTTTACTTAAATTTTCAAAAGCACACCAATTAGGACATGAATTTTACTAATATCATCTTTTCTTTTTCTTTTTCCTTTTCTTTTGCAAAATTATGTGGGTCGAGATATATACTTCTCCTCTTTAAGATGCCAATGTAGGCGGGTGGCTTCCATGAGCAACGTGGGATGCTTTTTCTTGATAATTGTGAAAGAGGCATGGACCAAGAATGTGGGAAAAAGCAATAGAAAATCATATGGTATGCACATGCCATCCATTAATGTGAACTTTCGCAGATTCACACATGGCCTCAGATCACATGCACATCGATTGATGTTTGCAAAATTAATTATATTATTATTCTATTTCATTTCTTTTCGGCGTTGGCAACAAGCTAGGGAAAAATTCAGTAATAATGACATTAATTTATCAAAAAAAGAAAAAATACAAATGAAGAATTTTTAACATTTGGGTTTGTCTAGTTAAGTTCAGAACATCAACGAGGTAAACCATTTGCATAAGCTAGAGTTACACGAGTTCTCACCGTCAGATCCACTTGAAATTGCCTGCTCGTTAGCTTCCAATCATAGTCGCTTTCATCTCTTTCATCAAATTAGTAAAATACCGTTTGAATCAATTTAGCATAAGTAACGAAACTCTTAAAAAGAACTTGCCCATTCGTCCACTACATTTTGAGGAAAATTGTCTAAACATCCTAAACCTATTACACTTTTGGTAATTCAATTATAAACCTTTTAATTTTATCAAATGTGAAACCTAAGCGTTTTTAAGTTTTGCCAATTAAATCCATTCTAACAATATTAGCCAAAAATCATTAATGTGGATGACGGTTGACTTACGTGGTATGACTAGCGCTAATGTAAACAAATTTTAATAATAATTTAGCTTTTTGAATATTTTTATTTTTCTTTATTTTTTCTTTTCTTTCTCTTTTCCTTCTTCATTGATTTCTTATTATGGCCGGCGAGGGTCTTGGCCCTTGCCTAGATCTAGATGAGGTCATTGCGGCATTAAGCGACCAGCCTTGCCATGGTTTTGCCTAATTTTGAGCGAGGCTGCCTCACCTAGACCATCTTGCCTAGGGTCAATGAGGATTTCGTTACCCTTGCCTAGTGGTTGGTGAGGGTCCGGTGATTCTTTTTGGCCACGGTAAGAAACTATTGAAGAAGGAAAAGAGAAGTAAAAAGAAAAAAAAAAGAAAAAAAAGAAAAAAATATAAGAAAAAAATAAATATACAAATTTAAAATGTATTAAAATATTATTAAAAATTATGCGCATTAGTGACAGCTATGCCATGTAGGATGACCAATGTCAAACTTAACGATTTTTGGCTAAAAATTGACCATGTAGACTTAATTGATAAAATTGAAAGATTTATAACTCAATTGTAAAAAGTGCAATAAGTTTAAGACTTTTTGAGTATTTTTTCCATTACATTATATTTTATTGGTTTATTATTTTACGAACAACAATTAGAATAATGGGTAAGTGAAAATTGTATAATTTACGTACGTTATTGTATATATTATAAAAATTTTATGAGCTTATTTACAAGTTTTATGAGATCAATATATAAGATACCAATAAAATGTGCTTTTAATTATAATTAATTATAGATATGCATAATTAAATGAGATGTATGTATAATTTGGAGATATATGGAGAATCAAGGGAATCGTAGTATTATTTCTAACAAATTAAAAGTGACATAGAAGAAGTCAATTGGTGTTCAGAGAAATGATCTAATTTAAAAACAATGTTTGAATGGATGTGCCTTGGTGAATAAATCGGTAGTTTGATGGTGAAAATTTTTTTGGCAGGCTACGCGACAATAGGCTAACGTGCCTACGTCCAGCCCGTGCAAAAAGAGGCTGTTGTGGCCATTGTACTGGCGACGCGGCAAGAGGCGGTTGTGGCTGCTGTGAAGGCTGCGTGGCAACGAACTGACATGACAATCTGCAGAGATGAGCAATGTTAAGGATCGACGATGAGAGAGGGCTATTAGTAATCATCGAAGAAGAGAATTACATGAACTCCAAGGTGTGCTTTAAGTGTGCACTGGCTATCATATGCACGCTCAATGCACTTAAAATTTCCTGTAGACTGTATGCTCTGATACCAATATAAAGACAACTTGAAATAGAAAAAATGTGTAGTTTTTGTATTTGACTGTATTTATAATGAAAATCACAACATGGGCAATTTTTGCAATTTTTAATAAAATTCGATGTCTATATCAACACTTTCCAATCAAAATTAGTCGAAAAAATCACATTGACGATTCATTTTAAGGTCATAACTAAATTGATCAAATTTAAATGTTTATGATTGAGTTGACATCGTATAAATGATTTAGGCCATTTTTGGTAATTATCCCCTTTAGCGAGTTGCTGATAAAGGCATGTCATATTATCAAGAGAGTAGGAGTAATGTATCGTGCCTCTATTGAGTCTTGTATGTTGCTGGTCAATTGTTCATATCTAAATGACCGTTAAACTAGAAGAAAATAGCCATCGACAGGGTCAGGAATCTGTGGCAAGTGGATTGGAGATGAGTTAGAACAACTCTGCTGGTTTTGGTTAAATAGTAAGAGATATAGTTGATTTAACAGCAGCTGTATGCTCCATTTTGGGAAACCATGGTTTTGCTTGAAGGAACAGATTGTATGGGTGGCATAAACCTCGGTAACTACTCCTATCAAATCTCAACGGCACTTGATTCTCCAGAAGGAATTACAACAGTTAGATTGGAGGAAAGACAGCTATGAAATGAGGATCAAACTAGCTGAAGGGGGTGGGTAGAAAATTGAGAAAGCTTACTCTGTTGTTATCAATCTCTCTCTCTGCTGAGCAAGCTGTGTTACTATATATTTGTAAATCTGTCTTCTTGTTGCTTTGTAATCCGTGATAAGAGAAGTGTATAGGCACAAGAGTAGTACTTGCATTCTTAATGTGATCAATTGTGCATAGAAGCCGCACTTGCTAAACTGTAACATATCTTGAGATTACTTGTGGATTCCTGTCGGTGTTGTGACTGTTATTAGTGGAGAGTGGATGTAGGTTTGGTTGTAACTCGATCATCATATATATGTATATATGTGTGCTGTCTTCTATTTATTCATTATTACCTATATTTGTTTGATAGAAGCATTTGTGCACTTGATACTATCAACCTGTTACTGCTATTGTCAAATGTCACTTATTATCTTCCATGAAAAAATTGATAAAGTTTTAATCCAACCGATTCGCCCATTGTTAGCGTTAACAAAATTGTCGTCCCTAAAGGATCTGGCTACGAAATATCCGACTATGGCGATGAAAGGAAGCTAAAGATTTCTTCTCTTATTCATATTTACTTTATATATCCTCATCTCTCCCCTTGACGTACAATTATGCTTTACAAGGAAGCATTATAAAGTAGATAGTCCGAAAGATTTATTCTCTCTTATAGTTTTTCTTTTTAAATTTCATGATACTAGAAGTTCATTTTCAACGTCTATGAGACATAGATATATAAAGTTGACGAAATTTACATGTCATACAAAGAAGCAGCAGAAATGAACCAATGACGGAGCCGAGATTTGGGTTTAGAGTGGCAAAACTCATCGAAGAAACATCAATCAATGTTTTTACACGAGAATTTTAAATAAACTCACCCTAGGTAAAGTGCATTCATCAATTACTAATAAGTTACAAAAAAAAAAAAAAAACTTAACGCTCAATTTGGAATTTTGTTGATGGATGTTTGTTTATGATTATGTAGAATTTCAAAAAAAAATTTAGCAGCTTTTCCGTTAAAATATTCAATTAGTTTTGGCTTGAAAACAACATGGATTGCTGTACATGTAAACCTGCCATGCCTACAAAAGCGTATCCATAAGTTCAATTAGAAGTCACAATTTCTCACAAAAATTATTAAGAAAATTGTACAAAAAATCTTAAACTTATTGCACTTTTCCCAATTCAACTCTAAACCTTTTAATGGTGCGATTGAGTACTAAATCTTTTTAGGTTTTGCTAATTGAGTCAATCCAGTCAATTTTAATAGAAAATCACTGATGTGGGCATCAGTAGAGCCACATTGGACAACTTGTACTGACATAGATAATTTTTTTTATAATTTCTTTAAAAATATAATTTTTTATGTTTTATATTTTTTCTTTTCCATTTTTTTCCAAGCCCAGGTTCAGAATTTTTTTTTTTTTTTTTTTATAAAGATAAACATTGTCCACATTAATCCTCTCGCAAAAGGTCGAGAGTTCGAATCCTAGTTTTGTCATAGGGTGACTTATTTGGTTGCATGTGTGTGGTGACTAGCACATACGGCCCCTAGGGTTTACTCCCCTAGCTGTCGGCGGGGTGCGGGGTTCCCTAGGTCATAAAAAAAAAAAAAACATTGTCCACATTAACACTTGCTATGCATGAAAGATGGTCGGTGTCCATGCAGCAATTTGTAGCTAACATTTGGTTGGATGGACTCAATTGGAAAAATATGAAAATCTTTAAAGCTCAATTAACAGAATTGAAAGGTTTATAATTGAATTAACAAAAGTGTAATAAGTTTAAGACTTTTTGGACAATTTTCCTAAAAATTTTGAAAGGGAATAGATCAAAAATGGAATTGTCAATACATATAAGGTTTGATCTAAGATAATATAATATTAGATGATCATATTGTTGAGAAAACTCCTAGTTTTGATGCTAACAAAACTTTCCAAGTCTTATTCAAGTGATATTCTGGTACATATTGTGGAATGAGACTTTTGTATTCAGCAAAGTCTATCCGTTACAGAAGATTTCATATTAAGCCAGAAGTAGACATAATATCTCATTCTATCAGGGATCTAGAATGTACTTCAAGGACTAGAACGAAGACAGGACATGACCCATAATGGCTACTAATTTCACTTACCATATTTATATTGATTTTGTCAATCAATTGATTGACAAAATCAATCATTGAGAAAATTTCCAAATAAAGATGGAATACTTATGGAAATCAAGGTTCTACTTGTTTGGGCGACCATAATATGAAGGGATTCAATCTTTCTTCAACGGCTAGGAAATCCTTCTAAAATAAATATGTCCAAGAAAGGAAGATGGAAGATAATCCTTTATAGTGATAGTTTTGGCTCGAACTGAATCTAAGGAGGATATACAATTAGTAGAAGATAGAGCATGAATTAAAAATTCCAAAACTTGATTTTGTCTTTGCATCCGATTGTCTCATAAAGTGCGAAAATAAAGTGATCTAGAGTGAATTGCAAAAATGAGTGACTTAGTGTGAGATTGTACCACTAAGTATTTATACTCAAGAACTTGTAATCATTTGTTGATTACATAGTGGAATTCAGTCTATTGGCTAATAGCATGGGAGAGTGGATATAGGCTTGACAAAAGCCGAACCACTATAATACTATTTGCAATCTTCTCTTCCCTCATTCTTTTTATTTTTGATTGCATATACTAGAAATCTACTTCATCAAGACATACTTTAACTTTAAATTCTGTATCTGTTACATCTAGACTTTGTGTTAATCGATTTGGCATAAAAGTTTATTTACACCTATTCACTCCCCTCTAGGTGTCTATAGCCAATTGAGTTTATAATTTGATTTGCATCTTTCAAATAAAATAAAAGCACTTCGTCTTAACTTCTAGCTAGAGTTGCATTCGTGTCAAATAAGCACAGTTTGACTAATTAATCATGTCAAATCTGGGGTGATGCATCTTTCTAGGCCACCCTTTTCACATGGAAGGGGGAAGTGAGATGTTTGAGTCTTTATCTTCTTAGAGAGGTTTGGGCTAGGACATTTAAATTCAAGTGTGGGTATTAACTCCCATGCTTTATAAAGAAATATGGTAAAAGTCTTAGAATGAGTTAAGAGTTAGCGTAAGATAGAAAAAAAAATAAAATACTAATTAATCATGTCAGAACCTGCAACCTGAGCCTAAACTGAAGGCATTTCAATTTTGTAGCTGTGAGATTTGTTAATACAAGTATTAATATTCAACTGGGAAAAAAAACAAGGAGTCTCCTACGTTTTTCGGGGCCACCGTATTGGAGAACGCAATAAATTTGGATTATAGTATTCAAAAAAACCATTTGCAAAACAAAATTCTTGGGTTGAACCCAATGGACTTAGGCCATTTATGTCACCCAAAAGAGTTTGCGCGTTCAGCTCTTAGGATGAGAAACCTAGGGGTGCTTTCCTCTAACGCAAGATCCAGCGCTCGACTATATCATAAATTGGCCCGTTCCTTTGTATTTGTTGCAAAGAGCAAGTAATTGAATAATAAAATAAAATGATAAGAGAAAATTAATCAGAAAATGTATTTATGTGATTTTTTCGATTTGACCTACATCAAGGGAACAACGGTATAGCATTTTACTATAGATTGAGACATACAATGAAATTTACAACTATATTCGAATCACTCAAAACACTTTTAGTGTTTTCCAGTCTTAATTACATCCTTTTAGCTCTCATAATTCCTTGAGAAATAATCTTTCAATTTTACAAAACAATTATCAAACCTTATTACAAGATATGTTGGCTTGAACACTCAATCTCCTGGATGCAATTCATGAACCTTGAATTCACTTTTGCACACGCAAGGCACACTCTACACCACATAACCGATGATTGAATATAAATATATTGGGATAAGTGCACCGAAAGTCTATAAATTTATCACAAAAGTACAATTGAATGCTAAAATTTGTGAAAGTGTAATTAAACGTTAAACTTGTCATGGAGTATAATTGAGTTCTAAAACTTTCAAAAAGTGCAATCAAGTTTTAAATTTTGTCAAATTGGTCAAATTTAAGTTATTTCGTTGATGAGAATTTTTGAAAGTTTTAAGACTAAATTGCATTGTCTTGAAAAGTTTTAGGACTTTGCATTGTTAGAATTCGATTACATTTTCGTAACAACTTGGTTGGGAGGCAAACGACTACGACCGCCTATGTCTTCTGCCGGCAGCTTCCACAACTGAAGAAGGACCAATTGAAGGTTGAGATCATCGATGGAATGTCACTTTGTATTTCATGTGACAGGAGCGAAGTGGCAGACGGAAAGATCCAGATGGCTCTTGATAAGGATGTTAGGGCGAGCCACTCTACCACCGCCATGAGTGGAGATGCACTCACCGTCACAGTGCCCAAGCGACGATGGTTCCGACTCTGGACCAGAAAGCGTATCGGCAGGATGTCCGTTGTGATATCCAGTTGATTCGAGGTTTCCATTGCCCTGCTTTAGGGCTCGTTTGGTTCGGCTTTGGGGGAATGCATTTGGAAAAATGCAAATACCTTTGGGCTAAAGGGGTTTTTCGAAATGCAAATACCGTTTGGTAAATTTTGCATTGTGAAAAAACTTTGACCTAAATGTCGTTTGGTTAGTACCCCATTTTGCTAAGGGACTTTTGCAAAAAATTTTATTAAAAAAAATTATAAATGTTTTTTTTTTCAAATTTATGGCCAGACCACCCTCCGGCGACCAAAATCAGTCGTCGAAAGGCCTTGCCTGAGGTCGGGCGACCTCAGGCGTAGTCGCCTGTCGCTTGGGTCGCGAACCCAGGCGACGGCGGCGGTTGCCTGGGTCGCGCACCCAAGCGACGGTCGTCGCCTGGGTCGCCCGACCCAGGCGGTGGTCGCGCGACGGCCGTCGCCTGGGTTCGCGACCCAGGCGGTGGTCGCGCGACCGCCGTCGCCTGGGTCGCCCGACCCAAGCGACGGCCGTCACCTGGGTCGCCCGACCCAGGCGATGGTCGCGCGACCGCCTGGGTCGGGCGACCCAGGCGACGGCCGACCGCCTGAGGTCGCGCGACCAAGAGCGGCGGTCGCCCCCTTGGCCGGCGGTCCCCTCCTTGGCCAGCAGTCGCCGGTGGTCGTCGGCAGTCGTCGGCTCCCTCGGTCGTGCCCAGCAATGGTGGCCGACTCAGTTTCCGAAAAAAAAAAAAAAGTCAAAATGTTGACTTGCATTCTTGGAACGCTGAAAGCCCAATGCTGGTCTCCACCAGCATTGGGCTTTCAGCATTCCACTAGCATTCCAAATGCTAGCATTTGGCCAATGGGAATTTCAAATGCTGAACCAAACGGGTTCGCATTTGGCCAATGGGCTTTCGGGGCTGAAAGCCCCTTGGCAAAGCTGAACCAAACAGGGCCTAAGCCTCGTGTTTCTCTCACCTAGACAAATGTCTTTCCTCTAGTATAAGCACTTCTCTCATGCGTTTACAAATGGGTTTGATACTTTTTGCGCGCTTTTTGCATAAGTACTTAAACTGCAATGTAGCAATATAGATATGGACTCAAGAATTCTCTAGAAATGCTTCAATTTCTCAGTTTGAGGCATTTGTTGACGTGAAATGGATGTGTTTATTTCGCGAAAAACTCAATAATAAAAGAAAATGTTTTCCTTTGTTTAGTGCTATATGATTGAAAAAGTTTTCTTTTGTTTGGATCTCATCAAACAATACTTAATCTTAGGCAAAAAAAAAAAAATCAAATTACTCATCAGACAATACTTTTTCTTAGGCCGAAAAAAATCAAATTATTATAATTTTTTAAAAATTTCTTTTCTTCCTTTTTTTTTGTTCTTTTTTCCCTTCTCTCCACCTCACGCGTTGCTCCTTCCCTGGCCATTGCTGCCACGCTACCATCTTTGACGACCTCGCCTCCCTCTTCACCGACTTTGTCCACTGAAGCTCGGAAGCAGTGCACGGGCCGATAAGCCTCGAACTCGCCCGAGGCGCGGGCACGCTCGTCCCAAACAAGGACAAACCTGCACTCGCACTGGAAGAAGGCATAGGCGTACTGAATAGAGAAGCAGCAAAGCTCCCCGATGAGGCAAACAATGGCGAAAGGGAACTCGAAGCGAATGGCGACGGACCAGAGCTCAAGCTGAGCCTTTCTGAAGGGTGACGATCCTCTGGACACGGCCAACGATGGCGTACCGAAGAGCGGGGTAGTAGCTAGGGTTGGAAGCGGCGGCTAAGGGGGAGGGGGTGAAGGAGAGAGGGGAAGGGGCGAAAGAGCTAGGGTTTGCGGCGGAGGAAGGACGGTGGAGAAAGAGGGAAAAGAAAAAGAAAGAAAAGAAAGAAAAGAATAGAAAAGGAAAAATAAAATATTAAAAAATTTAAGAAGAGTAATTCTGAAAAGTGTTTTGACATTCTTAGATTATGGAATCACTTTCCTAATTTTATACTTAAATATTTTTCTTGATTGGAAAGTATTTTCAGTTGATCAATCATTTTTGGCAAGCCAAATATATGAAAGTTCGAAAACCGAATTCCAGGAAAACGTTTTCCCTCAAACAAACGCACCCTAATCATAGCACCTATAGTGGGTAAAAGGACACTAGAAGTGCCATAAGTTGTGTATAGTGCTTACTTTAGTACCAAAAGTTTTCGCCCTATCACTTATGTGTCAAATTTTTTGAAAAAAGATTATTTTAATGCCAATTCCCATTTATTTGGTCGAAAATCTGATGTGGCATTTTTTTTTATTAATATCTTAAGTTGATATAGCTTAGTGATGGTATGAATTGGCATAAAAAGCCTAAAGTAAATTAAAAAGTGATCACTTTAGTGTAAGTCCTTGTAAACAAAATGATCACTTTAGTTCTAATTGTTGTTAAAATGTGAATATTTCAGTGCCAATCTTAATGAAAAATGATCACTTCAATGCCAAAAAAATGCCATCTCAATTAAAATTTTGATTATAAAAATTACATAATTTCTCTAGTCGGAATTTCTCGTTAGAGGCATTTAAGTGACTGTTTTTCTCAATTTTGGCACTTAAATGAGTTGGTGAAAAATTGTTGTGCTCAAGTGAGTGCCATACATAACTTATGTCACTTCTAATGTACTTCAACCCCTCCAATGCATTACTTACTAAATTATGCAGACAGAAAAGTCAAAGCATTTTTTCCCTTCTTTTTATGTCATACCACGAGGGGATCATGGCGCAGATCAATGAACATCTGGAGGTTAACATGCAGTGCCGTTTGCATTGACACTTTCGAATTATTTTGCCTTGCATTTTCTCCTAGCGGCAATGGCTATTGTTGAGCTGCTACGACCCCGAGTCGCCATTCAAAGAGAAGACATTTAGCATTAATATCAATCAAAACATCAACCGATAGCATGAGCAGTGTGGTGGAGAAGCTACGCTTCAAGGTTGAGAGGAACGCTCTAGAGTGCGGTGAGGTTTTGGCGAAAATGGATGTACGGTGAGGTTTCACAAGGAAGAAGAGAAAAAAAAAGGGAGAAAAAAAAAACAAAAAGAAAAGGAGAGAAAAGAGAAGAGAAAGAAAACACACACAAAAAACAGAGAGGCTTTGAATGAAATTTCCCTTGCCAATTTAAGATTTGGCTAGTTGGTGATTTGGGGCTGTTAAATTATGATGTCTCGAATTTGAATTTTCACGAACTCGATCCATAGAAAGATTTTGATTTGATCAAAATATTTCCTATCCTATTCAAAATTGGTTTTCTTGTTATTCCAAGTTTAACTAAGATTACTTTTGCACAAAAGGATAAAGACAATGGTTACCTCTTTTATCTATAGAAGAAATCTATTAGTGTTAGGTTTACACATATATAAAAAGGCAAAGGTTTATTTAACATATAGAGAAGAGAGCGCCGCACAAGAATAGAAGCCAAACCAAAAAGTTGCAGTTACCGTATGAAGCATACAAAAAAGAACGGAGTTCTTGTTTTCATATGTATGTGAGCGAATTGCAGGGGCTTGAATACTTGGTGATTTTATGCTATGAGTTTACATTATTTATTTGTAAACACTCTGGGTTTGGGTTTAAATTTAGGTGTGGAAAACACTCGAGTATATAAGTGATTGTAATTCTGATTCTCCGATTATAGTGGATTATTTGTTGCTAGCTCTCCCCGTGGATGTAGGTACCGATACTCGGACCGAACCACGTAAATTTCCGGTGTCCTTATTATTTATTATTTATTTCTCTAGTATTTTCGTGTTGACATAAATTGCAAGATCCTGTCGTTTTCGCGTATTTTATTTTCAACAGGGGCCTTATTTGAAATTAAGTTTGTCGTTTCAGGCTCTTATTTTAGATTAGGTTTGTTTACTTCATGCTCTTATTTGAAACATGATTCATTTTGATCAATCTTTTAAAATATTTTCCTAAAAAGGATAATACACTCTTTAAAATTGCGATAAAAAAACAAAGAGTTAAAGTATTTTGTTCCAACTTCTGTCGTGGTCATGTTCAGGTTGTGTCGAATAAGGGCAATTCAATTAAATCACGCCGTAACATGCAATCCGAATCGAAACCATTTCAATGCCGTTAGTTGTAAGATTTGTTAATACAAGTATTGATATTCAACCTTGAAAAAATAGGAATCTTCTTGCTACGGATGATACGAATTGCTAACTAACCCTTATTTGTCTTTTCTCATGGTATACTTAAACGTGCGTCTTCTCTTATTGAGCAATTGACGGATGGGACCTCAGAACAATTTAATAGCCAACCAAGTTTGACTCTCGTTTATCATTAAATTTTCTTTCTCTAATGAGCCAAACTTTAGCGAATGCGAAACTTTAGAAAATTAGTGAAAATGTCGTTTTTCTGGGTCACCCGAAAAGCCAAACTTTCATAATGAGAAACTTTGGCGAGCTTTCCTCTAACGTCAAATCCTGCGTAGATGACTTGATTGTAAGTTGGTCCGATCTTTTATATATTTTGCAAAAAGTAAGCGATTGAATAATAAAATAGAATAAAAAGAAAATGAGTAGGATACCAAGTTCATGTGATTAGTTGATGTGATCTATTTCACGGGGGAGAACAACAAATTATTAGATCAAACAATATAAATTACATTTGAATTACTCAAACACTCTTAATGCTTTCCAATCTTTAGTTACATCCAATACCTTGCACAATTTTTGTCGCCTATAATTTCTTGAAAAATAATCTCTCAATCTTATAAATAACTACCAAAAATCTTACTACAAGGCAATTCCCGAACAAGCCGTACCTTGAATTCACGTCCAACAATTGCACACACAAGGCACACCACTCTGCCCCAGCGGCCTGAAAATGAGTCAGGCATGGGTTTTCCTAGGTTGGATTACATATGGATTTATTTTAGTACTATGAGTCCAATTGAAAATGGGTCTGGTCCAGGTAGGTTTTGATATGAGTCGTTGAAATTATAATACATTAAAATGGGTTAATTTGATAGACTTATTTTTGACTTGACCTAAATCAAATCCAACTCATCTATTTGACGAGCCTAGTCACTTTAAAAATTGCAGAGGCCTAAGTTTGTAGCTATACTCAACAAAGCTAGACTCTACTCAGGAACTTCACATCACATTCTTGATGATATATCTTCTTTAGAACATGAACTCGGGGTTGGTTATGAGGTCATGGGTGCACAACACGCCAAAGTTCATGTTGAACTTGTTGGCTTGTCTCCTGGGATTGTAACCAACCTATGAGAGTCGCCTGTGGTGGTTCCTCAAATGAGGGAGTCTTGTTAGGCTGCGTTTTTTATTTTAACGTCATGATGTCCGGATGCCTCGCACTCTTTATTGGGTAGCCAATTTTTTTCTTCTTGGCTAACCAAGGAATACGGAACATAGCAAGGAGTTCTTGTCACGCCCCGACTCTCGAGCTCACAGCAACCCCATTTCACTTGAGATTTAGCTATACGATGTCCCAGGTACTATTGTCGACCAATTCATTTTATCTAATAGTTAAGCATAGGCGGAAATGAAAACTTCCAAAACAGAAACAACAGAGATAGCAACAATAGCAGCAGAGGAAAGACAAAATCATATTATATATCTGAAAGTTAGTCTGTACACTAGCAAATATGTACACGCCTCATTACAGGCGATACGCTAAGGCCTACTAAAAAAGGACTGGCCTAGCTAACCTATTACTACACAAGTAGATGAGGGGTTTGTCAAAAAGAGGGGTAGGCCACAACTACCTACTCGTTGGCCTCCGAGGGGTCGATCTCTCCAGTTGTCGGGTTTGAAAGCTCACCATCAGGGGGATCCATGTCCATAGGATCCCACACCTTGTTTGTCACCTCACAAGAGGAACTGGTCCGTTGAAGCCACTGAGAGGACTATATAGGATCCCTCCCATCTTAATAAACCACGCTTTGAAGACATGGGGGCGCTTAGTGATCTCGAGACCCCTCATCCACCCAAGCCGTGGTGACGTGGTGTTCATAAACAAAATTGTGGCCTGAGGCTGACTGTGCGGTGACGATGGTACTCATATCCATTAGGACACCGAAGTGTATCGAATATTGTGTCATGTAGGGGCTAAAAAAGTTAACCTTGACGGGTTGAGATAAACTCAGCAAATTAAAATCCCAAGCCTTGGTTAGGAATTTTGCTTGCCTCGGGAGTCTAACATATTACCTAATACAGCAATCATTGCAACCCAGAGAAAAACCAAAATTGAGGGTAGTTTGACAAATAGACACAACTACAAGCGATATTACCTAGCATTGGCACACGTGACCTGTAGGAACCATCAGTTATCTCATAATCATATTAGAAGACATGCAAATAATCAGAGTACTGCACAATGTTCACATATCTCAATATTCACACGTACTCCGATTATTACGATCCTCAAGGCCACGGTGCAACCTTATGGTTGGTGGTCAACTTGTCGTAGGCCGAGCATCGTCCTCTTCCTTGAGGCATGACGATATCATGGGCTATCTCCCACCAACGGCATTCCTGAATGAGCATAGGGCCCACCTACTACTGTAGCCTCACAACTGACCACTGTCAGGTGATCCAATGGTAGCACAACCCTAATGAGAATTGACTGTCATTTGGCTATACTGGGACTATCAACTTTAATCTGACCATGCAACACATTATCAAGCAATTCATTCTTATCTTTGCTTTTGCTTTGTCATGAATGCCACATAATTCGTGCTCACGCGACATGCGATTACATTTGGCACATGTATAATGAAATGCGGTAACAAATAACTTTCACGTATAATAGTGCAATCCAATTACTCATGGAGAAATTCAATAAACCAAGCTATTTTGATTTCAATTAGTCTTCGATTACGCATTTCTTCATATTACACGGGTATAAATAACAATTGGCACTTCAAGAAAACATTGCAACCAAGAACACATCAAATTCTAAAAATTTTAGCTTCTATATGAACAGTGCCATGAACAGTAAATTCATCCAAAATTAATTAATTAAATAAAAAAATAATTAAACCTAACTATTGTTAATCAATTAACCAACCCTAGTTAATTTAACCTAATCATGATTAAATTCTAACCTTGATTACTTGAAAACTAATCTTAGTTACTTTAACACTAACTATGATAAATTAACTAATCTTAATCAATTTTAATTAACTAGCATAATCAACCAATCAACCTTAATTAATCACAAACATACAAATACACTAATTAACCCTAAAGAAAAATTAACCCCTAAACAAGGATTAGGAAATTAACTCACTTGGGTCGGAAATCCAATGACACCGGCACGTAGTGGGGAATGAGGACTATGTGGGGTTAGCTCGGGGACGACAATGGACGATAAATGGTGGCCGAAACGGGCCAAAAAAGTGCTGAAACACTGTTCATGCCGAAGCCAAGTAGCTGGGTGAAAACAGTCGTACGGGCAGCCGGCAGCAACCAGGGGTGGTTGGCGGTGAGCGGCTAGCTCCATGACTTCGGTGGCATCACTGTGGATAGTGGTGGTGGCAAGGCTGATTTTTGGCAGGAAAACAATGAAGACAATAGAAACCGCATAAATGGAAGAGAAAAAGGAAGAGGGAAAAGGGAGAGAGAGAGGGTTGGGAATGTGCGGTTGCAAGGGAGGTTTGAAGGAGAGAGAAAGCTGCTGGACACTTGGATGAGAAGCCAAGACAAGTGGGCTAGTCAATTGCTTGAAGGGCCAATCAAAATAAAGCAATAAACAAGCACAACAAAGCCCACTTGGGCAAAAAGGAAAATGCTAAAAGAGAAAAGCCCATGGGCTGAATAGGGAGAGGAGCTTGGGCTAGCTTGCGCCCCCTTTGGGCTGGGTTGCATGAGCGTTAGGCCCATTGGGTCACCGGTCTTGGGCTGACCCATCTATAGGCTCGAAACCTGACCCAAAATTTCCTTTTTCAACACTTTCGAGTCCAATGGAAAATCCAAAAATAAATGAGGCAACGTCTAAATATTTAGTCTTGACATCACTGAGAAATTAGTTCCCAAAATTGGATTAAAAATCGAGGCTAAATCGAGTTGATTGTGACCGTAGTACAATTTGGATTATCTGGTGTTCCTTTAGGACTTTTTCTCATGTTACCCATGGTCAACCATTATTCGATCCACGTTTATGCCGATTCTCGAGTCAGGGACGTCCCTCGATTGTCGTGTTATCCTGGGGGCTCAATTGATAATCCCGAGTATCAGATGAAAATGATTCAGTTTAACGATATTCATAGTTTGTATCGAAGTTATATGGAAATCACCTGTAATTTGACTTCGTACTTCTACCGAATCGATTTATTTCTGTTTCCTTAATAGCCTAGTACTTAGAGGGTATCGTTTTTGCCCAGGTCCTCATGGTCGAAGGGTTCGTTCCCGATCGAAATTGCGAGTCGTACATGTATTGTTTCCTATCGGAGCATCCCTGTAATCTATTATCCCACGAACACATAGTTCGGAATATTTGTACTGACCAGGCCTTTGACTAACATTGCCACTTTATAAAATCCCAAAATGGGGTCGATATTTAGGATGTTACAATTCTTCCCCTCTTATAGAAATTTCATCCTTGAAATTTGAACTGACATGCTAATCCTAAAAGAGATAAGGGTGCTGACGCCTCATGATTTCTTCACTTTCCCATGTAGCTCCCTCCATATCATGATGTTGTCAAATGACTTTGACCAAGGAGACCATTTTGCTTCTTAGCACTTGCTCTTTTCGGTCCTTAGTCTGAATCGGTCTCTCCACATACAACATTTTGTCATCCACCTCTATCTCTTCGAAATTTAGCATGTGCGTCAGGTCCGGCTCATATTTCCTAAATATCGACACATGGAAAACGTCATATACTTGAGCAAGTCGAGGTGGTAACGCAAGACGATAGGCTAAATTCCCAATCATTTCCAGAATCTTGAATGGTCCGATGAACCTTGGGCTCAATTTTCCTTTCTTTCCAAATCGCAATGTACCTCACATCGACGATACTTTAAGGAGCACATGATTGCCCACTTGAAATTCCAATGGCCTATGTCGCTTGTCCCCATAGCTCTTTTGTCTTTGAGCCATCTTTAACCTTTCCCGAATCAACTTGACGGTGTCTAAGGATTATTGCACTAACTCTGGCCTTGTAATTTTCTGCTCCTCGACTTCGTCCCAACAAATTGGAGTCCTACACGGTTTGCCGTACAAAGCTTCGAACGGTGCCATTCTGATATTCTACCGATAATTGTTATTGTAATCAAATTCCATGAGGTGAAGTTGTTCCTCCCAACTTCCTTTAAAATCCAATACACAAGCTCTCAACATATCCTCCAAAGTCTGAATTGTTCTCTCTGAATGATCGTTTGTTTGAGGATGGTAGGCCGTACTAAGCTGTAGCTTTGTTCCCATCAAAGTTTGTAGGCTCCTCCAAAATGCAGCTGTAATATGGGGTCTCAATATGAAGTAATCGTTACCGGTACCCCATGCAGACAAATAACCTATCGCATGTATAACTCTGCATATTTTTCCAAAGTGAAATTCTTATGTATGACGATGAAATGAGTTGACTTTGTCAATCGGTTCACTATGACCCAAATTGCATCATTGCCACGCTGACTTCTTGGTAATCCCATCACGAAGTCCATCATAATGTGCTTCCATTTCCATTCAGGGATTTCAAGAGGTTGCAATAACCCTCCTGGCTTACAGTGCTAAGCTTTCACTTGTTGGCAAGTTAAACACTTCGCCAATAATACTATCGTAGATTCTGCTACATCTTCGTGCTGCTTGGATGCACACTATAGTTGCTGCGATGCGATGCAGATAATAACCTCTCCCTAATTTTGGTGTCGCTTGGCACACACAATTGTCCATGGAATTTTAAGATCCCATCTTCGGATACTTGAAAATCCAACTTTCTCTTGGTTGCGTCCAATTGCAGAATCTTTTGGATCTCAGCGTCCAACAGTTGCATTACTTAAATCTCGGCTTGGATTTCAAGTTCAATTCTAAGGGTAGCCATTAAACTGGAAAGATGACATACCTCGAGCCTGAATTCTGATTCACAGATTCCTTCCAATAGGATCCATTCTTGAATCATCATACTAGCAACCGATGACTTGCGACTCAAAACGTCTTCCACTTTGTTTGCCTTGCCTAGATGGTATAGGATATCGCAGTCATAATTCTTAAGAAGTTCCATCTATCTGCATTGCCTCATATTCAGTTCTTTTTGGGAGAACACATACTTTAAACTTTGATGGTCCGTAAAAATTTGAATTCTCTCTCCACAGAGATAATGTCTCCATATTTTTAATGCAAATATTATAGCTGCCAACTGTAAGTCGTGCGTCGGATAATTTGGTTCGTGAGGCCTTAACTGCTTGGAAGTATATGCTATCACTTTGCCATATTGCATCAAAATGCAGGCAAGTCTCTTGTATGACGTGTCGCTAAAAATCTCATATCCTCTTGAGCCTAATGGAATAGTCAAAATTGATGCGGTAGTCAGCTTATGCTTAATCTCTTGGAAACTATGTTAGCACTTGTCCATCCACTCATATTTCTTGTCCTTTTTAAGCAATTGCGTCAATGGCATAGCTATTGAAGAGAATTTTTCTATGAATCATCTATAATAACTAGCTAGTCCCAGAAAACTACGAACCTCAGTTTCTAAAGTCGGTCTCGGCCAATCTATGACTACTTCAATCTTGGTCAGGTCCACATTAATCCTTTCACTTGAGATCACGTGGCCTAGAAAAGCCACTCGAGCAAACCAAAATTTGCGCTTACTAAATTTCGCGTATAGTTAGTGATTTCTTAGGGTTCGCGACATGATCCTTAGGTGTTGTTTGTGTTCATCTGGACTCTTCGATTATACCAAAATGTTGTCAATAAACACGATCACGAATCGATATAGATATTCCTTAAACATTAGGTTCATCAAATCCATGAAAGTAGTAGGGGCGTTTGTCAATTCAAATGGCATTACTGTAAACTCGTAATGACCATGTCGAGTACAGAAAGCTGTCTTCGGTATGTCCTCCTTTCGGATCCTCAATTGATGATAGCCTGTCCTTAGGTTTATCTTAGAGAACATCGATGCTCTTTGGAGTTGGTTAAATAGGTCGTCAATCCTCGACAACGGGTACTTGTTCTTAATCGTCACTTGATTAAGCTACCAATAGTCAATGCACAGTCTCCACAAATTGTCCTTTTTCTTAACAAACAGGACTTGCTCCCCAAGGTGATGCACTCACGCGAATAAATCCCTTATCCAATAACTTTTGCATTTGCACCTTCAATTCCTTCAACTTTGACAACGCCATCCTATACGATGCCTTCAAGATTGGTTCTGTCCCAGGAGCCAACTCAGTCACGAACTTTATCTCCTTGGCTAGGGGTAGTCTTGGCAATTCCTTTGGAAAGACATCAGGATAATCTCGTACTACCGTGATGTCTTCTAGGTTCGGTCATTTATTCAACGTATCACTCATAGACGCCAAATAACCTTCACATCCTGACCCCAATAACTTGGTTGCTTCCAAAGAAGAAATCAAGAGAATCGAGGACCCTCCACGACTCCCTACAAACTGGAAACTACTAGCTCTAGTCGGATTAAATCAGATTCTTTTCTCCAGATAATCCATAGTAGCTCCTTGCTTGGTCAACCAATTCATATCGATAATGACATCAAAGTCATACATCACTAAAACAATCAAATCAATTTTTTCTTCCCGACCATCTATAATGAGTTTACATCTTGCACAACCTACTGTAGATAAAATTGAATGCTTTAACGGAGTAAAAATAATGAAGACCGTTTCCAACAGCTCCGGTCTTAATCCCACTAATTCTACAAACCATTTAGCAATAAAGGAGTGCAAAGCTCCCGGATCAAACAACATATAAGTAGTATGGTCATATAGAGATATGTACCTATAATCACCACATGCGTGTCCTCCGCCTCTTTCCTCGTGACCGCATATACTCGTCCCTATGCTGGGGGTTTATATTGATTGCCCTGCGGAATATTCCCAACTAGCGGTTTGGCTGGTGGTCATGGCATGAGCAGCATCATGGGCTTGCGAGGGCAGTCTCTCACTCTGTGGCCCATTTGACCACATCCGTAACATGCTCCCATCAGAGGGGGACACGGGGCATTTCTATGCCTCTTCCCACACATCCTGCATCCTCCAAACGAACTCAGCGACAGTTTCCTCACACCTTTACTTCTATTAGGCAGAAGGGGATACCTGTCTCCAGCTATTGGTTTCTTCCCAAACCGATGATTGTCCCTACCAAGCATGAGCCACAATTCACATGCGGCTGCCTTCTCGGCAATATGCCTCTCGATCATTCGAGCTCTCTCATATAGCTCATTGTAATCCTTCATATTCACCGACACCGGATGGTCTCTGATTTTCATCCTTAGCCCGTCTCGAAACCTTCGGGCTTTATCCAACGAGTGCTCCACCATTCTAGGCGCGTATTTTGACAGCTCTGTGAATTTGGCCTCGTATTGGTATACTATCATTTGATTCTGGCGCAACCTCTGAAACTCAACCAACTTTTGCTCTCTCATGTAGTCTGAGAAGTACTTGCTCAAAAAGGCCTTGCTAAAGGTATCCCATACCATGGTTGTACCCTTAGGAAATACCCACCCTTGGATAGCTTCCCACCAAATGCTGGCATTATCTTGCAGTTGGTAAATCGCCATGATCACCTTTTCCTCCTCAGAACACTAAAGCAATGTGAATGTCTTCTCCAGCTCCCGCACCCAAAAGGTCGTTGTCTCAAGGTCGCCAGCCCTAGAAAACTTGGGTGGCTTCAACTTCATGAATTGCTCTACCAGCTGATGTATAGGCCGGTTACCAGTCCCGGGCCAAGCTACAAGAGCAGCTACGACAACAACAACAGTGGCTTGAGTTTAAGCCTACTGACCTATTAACGCCTTGAGGGTGTGCATGATCTCGTCCATCCTTAGGTTTTCCTGTGCTACCTCTCTTGCATCGATCGGGACCTGTGCCGTCCTCCTCCTCTGATCTCTCCATCCCGGGGTCCTCACTCCATAGGTACTCTGGTCTGGACTGCTCATTGCGTGGGACTCTCCTAACCTACATTCCAATTCCCCAGCATGGAATTAGAAAATGAGATAACCCTAAAACAAATGACCGTGAAGGATCCTATAATCAATTACACGCAAGTAAAGAAATTGTCTTTCCTACTATCCCCATGCATCATCTCAAGACTCATCGCACCTTATCACTCCATCAGTCAACCGAGCTCTAATACCAAAATAGATGGGGTTGTCACGTCTTGACTCTTGAGCTCGCGACAACCCCATTTCACTTGAGGTCTAGCTATACAACGTCCCAGGTACTGTCGTCGATCAATTCATTTTATTTGATATTTAAGCATAGGCGGAAACGAAAACTTCCAAAACAGAAACAATAGGGTAGCAACAATAGCAATGGAGGAAAGACAACATCATATTATATATCTGAAAGTTAGTTTGTACACCAGCAAATATGTACACGCTTCACTATGGGCGATATGCTAAGGCCTACTAAAAAAAGACCGGCCTAGCTAATCGATTATTGCACAATCAGAAGAGGGGTTCGTCAAAAAGAGGGGTAGGCCTCAACTACCTACTTGCTGGCCTCTGAGGGGTCGGTCTCTTCAGCCTTATGGTCTGAAAGCTCACCATGGGGGCTGGGAATGTGCGGCTAGAAGGGGGGTTTGGAGGAGAGAGAAAGCTACTAGAGACTTGGATGAGAAGTCAAGGCAAGTGGGCTAGCTACTTACTTGAAGGGCCAATCAAAACAAAGCAAGAAACAAGCACAACAAAGCCCACTTGGGCAAAAAGGAAAAGGCTAGAAGAGAAAAGTCCATGGGCTAAAAAGAGAGAGGAGCTTGGGCCAGCTTGGGCCCTTTGGGTTGGGTTGGATGGGTGCTAGGCCCATTGGGTCGCCGGTCTTGGGTCGGCCCACCTATGGGCCCGAAACCCAGTCTAAAATTTTATTTTCCGACACTTTCGAGTCCAATGAAAAATCCCAAAATAAATGAGACGACGTTCAAATATTTAGTCCCGACATCACTAATAAGTCGGTTTCTAAAATTGGGGTTAAATCAAGTCAATTGTGACCGTAGTACAATTTGGATTATCGAACGTCCCTTTAAGATTTTTCCTCATGTTTGACCAATGGCCAACCATTATTCGATCCACGTTTATGTCGATTCTCGAGTCAGGGACGTCTCTTGATTGTCGTGTGATCCAAGAGCTCAATTGATAATCTCGAGTACCAGATGAAAATGATTTGGTTTAACGTCGTTCGTAGTTCGTATTGAAGTCATGTGAAAATCACCCGCAATTTGTCTTCGTACTTCTGCCAAATTGATTTATTTCCATTTCGTTAATAACCTAGTATTTAGAGGGTATTGTTCCCGCCCAGGTCTTCATAGTCGAAGGGTTCGTTTCTAATCAAAATCGTGAGTTGTACACGTATCGTTTCTTATCGGCACCTCCCTATAATCTGTTATCTCACGAATACACAGTTCGGAATATTTGTACTGACCAAGCCTTCAGGATGTTATAGTCTCACCCCTTGGAGGTTCTTCCCCTTATTTCTTCCTTGAGCCTTTTAATGACTTGCTTAGGTCCAACTCCTGTACTAGGGAGATCAATTCCTATCTTAACCAGGCATATCTCTTTGCGTATTGCGATTCGTTTGTTGAGAAAACTCATAGTTATGATGCTAACAAAACTTTCCAAAGTCTTAAATGAGTGATACTTCTGATGTGTACTAAGGAAAAAGACTCGTGTACTTACACGAAACAATCTCAACCAGATACAGCATCTCATTCTGTCATGAATCCAGAACGAACCTCAAGATCTAGAATGAGGATGAGGACCATAATAGCTACGAATTCCACTTACCTTATATTGGTTTTGCTGATCAATCGATTGACAAAATCAATTGTTGAGACAATTTCCAAATAAGGATGTAACATTTATGGAAATCTAGATTTTGCTTGTATAGCTGACCAGAATCTGAAGGAATTCAATATTTTCAACGGCTAGGAAATCTTTCCTAATGAAGTCTGTCTAAGAAAGGAAATGGAAGATAATCCTTCATCATGATGGCCAATGGCTAGTTTTGGTTTGAATGGTATATAAGGAGGATATACGGTCGGTAGAAGATAGATGAGAATACGCAATTTCAATGTCTGATTCTGTCTTTCACTAAATTGTCTCAAAAAGTGCAAAAACAGAGTGATTTAGAGTGAATTGCAAAGAAGAGTGACTCAGTGAGAGATCCTACCACTAAGTGTTTGCACTCAAGAACGTGTAATCATTTGTTGATCACATAGTAAATTTCAGCCTATTGGCTAATAGCGTGCGAGAGTGGACGTAGGCTTAACTAAAGCCGAACCACTATAAAACTGTTTGCAATCTTCTTCACCCTTACTCTTTTTATTTTTTATTGCTATAATAGAAGTCTATCTCATCCAGACTAACCTTAATTCTAAAATTCTGTATCTATAATATCCAAACTTTGTGTTTATTGATTTAGCGTAAAAATTTTATTTACACCTATTCACTCCCCTTTAAGTGTCGATACTAGCAATATCACCATTCTCTACTGATACTAAGGAAGGACCAATTGAAGGTTGAGATCATTGATGGGAGGTCACTTTGTATCTATTGTGATAGGAACGAAGTGGAAAGCAAAAAGATCTAGATGGCTCTTGATGAGGACGGTAGGGCGGCGACTCTACGGCCACCATGAGTGGAGATGCGCTCACTATCATAGTGCCCGAGCTACCATGGTATGGTTTTTGGACCAAATAGCTTATTGGTAGGATGTCTGTCACGATCTCCAGTTTGATTCTTTTGAAGTTTTGGTTGCCCTACTCAAGCCTCTGTTTTCGTTGGTTGACTGTTGCATGAGGAAAGGCTAGATTCGTGAGGTCTAGATAGGTTCATTTTGGGTTGGTTTTTTTTTTTGAAAAATGCTTATTTGACTAACAATCTGTTTTGAGCCATAAAAACATAAATAACAAATAATTAGAAATTGTTATGGGTTCTACTTCTTCAAGAATTTATGACTCAAATATGTTGTTATTCTAATAATAATCCAAAATTATCATGTTAGCGAAACTCCTTTTCTTTTGGCCATAGAGGCTCCCTTAGAGCCTTTAGAGCCTCTTTTGTTGTTGGCTTTGGTTGTGTTCGGTTCTATTGCAAGATCATCACTATCAACAATAAGAAATGCTCAGTTTATTAGCTCAACCTTCTGTTGTTGAATGTTAGATATATATTAAGATATTCTGGATATCCTAGAAATCCTTAATATTCTAAAAATCTAGAATATTCTAGATATTTTTAATATTCTGGATATCCTTATGATTGATTGTATAATATTTTGTTACCGTAAATAGTCTCCTTGTAAAGCCTATAAATAGGCCCTGTATTCTTCTTACAAATCATCGAAATATAAAGAAATTCTCTATTCCTCTATTCTTATCTTGGTATAAGAGCCTCTTTCTTGAGGAATTTTTTTTTCAACGCTAGCCTAATAGGTCGTGTTTGCTCCACGGAGGTGTCACGATGCCAGCCGAATAGGCCGCATCGCTAAAGTTGTGGATTTGTCATCGTACGCCGCCACTACGTGTTGTTGCCCCGAACTCATTAAGGCCAACTACTATAAGTCCATTTTAAATATACTCACCTGGTTGTTTTTGAAAATATAATACCATAACTAAGTTCTTCGTCACTTGAGGAATCCGACTAGCCAAATGTCGTGACCTAACTTTTTTGGGGGCTCGCCAATAACTAGGGGAGCCTTTGATTATGTTTAGGAGCATTGTCGATTTCAAGCCGACGGCCTTTCATTAACTCAGACTCTTCCAAGCCCATATCCTGCACGATATTGGGTATTCAAAATTTCAACCGGTCTAGCCTATACAAATTTAAATAAATGAGTCGCCACTAACCTTTTTTAGGGTTAGCCAAAAACCCAACAAGATACAGGAGAATATCTTACTATTTACGCAATCGGAGATTATAAATTCAGGGATTTAATTCCATTAATCATACGACTAACTTTTTTTGGTACTTGGCTCAATCGTGCATTAATTAAAACCATGGCAACCTATTTAAGAAATCTAAGGTTTCTCATAACCATTCTAGAGTAGGAAAATAACATCCAAGATATTAAAATATGCAATTAATTATAATCACAAAATAAAGCAAGCGAGTATTCTAATATTGTCCGTAGAAAAATGCAACACAAAACAAATGACTAATGTAAAGCCCTAAAGACTTGTCCAATTTTCGGTTTTAACATTTTTAAGGACTTTCTAAATTTCCTACTAACTGAGCGTGGATGATTCCTTTTGCGAGGTGGTACTCATATTTAGTGCAACTTCTCTCAAGTCATCCTGATCGTTATTTGATTTTGATTTTGGTTAATTATCCATTTTTTTTTCAATTTAGAAGGCACTAGTCGGTAGTAATCTGTCGGAGTCCGGTTAGAGCCAAGTAAAATGTGAGAGATCGTTTTATCTTTAGGGACCAGAGATTCGAGTGCGTGGACTTGATTACAATAAAGATGTCTAATGTTCGGTTTTGATAGCTTTTTTTCTTTACGAAAATGTTTGAAATTGTGATCTTGAATCATTTTAGAAATCCTACGTACGTCTACTAAGTGACAATTTGTTAATTCATACAATTAAATTACATCCATCAATCACATAAACAATGTAGCATGGTAATAAATAAACTACGTGTCTCACCCAAAAGTGTTGATGAGATATCTTTTGAAGTGTTGATCGATGATTAAATTGACAAAGATTGTGAAGTGTACTCTATTGATTCTTATAGGAATCGTAAAGAATCAGAAACTTGAAAATATTAAGACTAGCGATGATTGTGTTAGCCATGTAAAGGTACTGGAAATGTACAGACAGGAAGATAAAATCGAACAATCGGTGTTGTTTGATCGATTGGCAGTCCCTTGTACATATTGGAATTCAAGTATTTATACTTACTATCAATGGTTAACAACAGTTACCAAAATAAAAAATAAAAAAATCGAACACTTTCTACGTAATTGTGTCCAGCAATTCCTACATGCAAATGGTTACCGAGGAATGGCTCCACTACTTCAACGATGGTGTCTTCTTCCCTACTTCAATGGTTGTCTTCTCCACTTTTCCACGATTGCCACTATCATTTGCTTACGAACTTCTTGACTTCACTACTCGATGGATGAATTTTGTTTACTCTTTTGCAATTGCTCCTTTAATGGTTGAATCCAATATCATTGGCTCCAACACTTCGACAATTATTTCAATCTTATTCAGTTGGTGATTGCATCAAAATTATTGCTACGTACTAAACACAGAATGAATTAATGCAAAATAATAACAGCATGCTTTAATCTAGCAAAAATTATTTAGATTAATGTATATAAATGAGAACCAAAATGACCCTAAGAAGCTTCAAGGCTCTCGGTTAAAGGAAGACAAAAATCGGTTCTAGA